>CM035433.1:19352341-19742341 GCA_020310875.1 Ceratopteris richardii
CTTCGTCCTATCTCATTAAACTCTCGTATGATCCTGAAGATACATTTCTGTTCCTTTGCGTCCTTCTAAGCGATTGTCATGTGCGTCTGAACATGTGTAATGGTCCTCACAAGCATGCGTTGATGCAGACAGAGAGAGAGAGAGAGAGAGAGAGAGAGAGAGAGAGAGAGAGAGGCTTCCGTGATCGCCCATGGTCAGTCAAAAACATTACAGCCATTCACGACCTTCGGGACTCTTCTTGATCTGGAAATTAATGTTTGCGCAACCGACAATTATTGTCAGTCCCGACTTCCAGATTCCAACCTATGAAGAGCTTGTCGTTCCTTGGTGGGTATCGCCAATTTCGCCATCGCATCCCCGCTAAGCATAGAATTCGTCCCCCTTGAAGCGCTTCATATTCATCCCATGCCCTCTTTGGATTACGTGCTGGTAAACAAGTTCCATAGCCTTGGGCTATTGTAGGCGATTTGCGCCCATCTGCGCCGCCCATCGACCGCGGCATGATCTCATGTGACGGATCTCTCCAATCATAAAACGAGCCACCACCGACCATCAGGTCCCGCGTTTTATGACCGGATCCGTTCTTATGCTGCTTTCCGTTTCTCTCTTAAGGGTGCGTAGCTTTTCGAAAGTCTCTTACGCTTCGCCTTTCTTCAGGAGGATCCTTGATCAGGAAGAAGGCTGGTAGAATCCATTGGAAACATTGTCTGGTTTTATTTGCTGTGCTAGGAGCACCTTCTTTGCCACAATTCGATATGGGATGCGTTCCATCGAAGAACGGGAAATCGCAGGCACTTGCAATAGAGAGGTCGAATGAGCCTTTCATCAAGAAAAATACCACCTACAGTTTTTCAAATAATGACATTTCCTTAGAGGATTACCATCGTCGTTTTGTGGCATTCTCATCTAGCTCCTATGGTTTTCTAAAAGTAGACAACCGTGCCAAGACCTCAGAAGAGGAAAAAGAAGGTAACGGTTGGACCAGATTCATGAACGGCTCAGACGAAAGAATCAAGTATCTCGATTTCAAGGAATCTGGTTCGAAGACGCGCAGTCAACTGAACTATGTTGCACGGACACTCAAGCCTGACTTCCAAAGGAGTGCGTCTATGCCTCTGCCACATGCAAGCACACCAACAGTCCATGAAACAATCAATGTGTGTGAGATCATGCAAGGGCTTGAGGAATTATCTTACCCCTCATCGCCATTGATAAATGATGATTCAACAAAACTTTCAAGTGCAAAGCTAGCGTTATCATCTGTGCATTCCGTAGCTGGAAGATCAGATGACCAGAGAGACCGCCAATTAATCAAACTCTTGTCGTTGCAGGACAGAAGTAAGGGGCTGGAAATAACAAATTCAGACGCAAGTCATCCTCCCTATCATAAGCTGCATCTATTCCCTTCAGAAAACGCCCCGTTTATTTCTGCAGATACTTCGAAACGTTATACAGAAGACAGTTACGATGAGCAGAGCCATGATGATTATCATAAAGATCACCATGCTTTGACCGATATTTCGCTGGTCCCAAACGGCAGTCATGAAGGCATCATGCAGTACAACTGGCTTTCCAAAGAAAATGAGCAAAGTCTACCTTCAAAGTCACTGTCAGGTAGATCAGACTCCCCTTCAAGTAGAGGGATGGACATCAACTCATATTCAGACTATGGAGGCAGTTGCATAAGAGACATAGAAATGAATTATGGTCAATATGTCTCTAGCAGCTCATCAGGAAGACGACGTGTTGCAGAGGATTTGACTGACCCAGACAGCCCAATCTTCGACCCTCTCCTCGTGTCCTCTTACGAGAAGGCACTAAAGGATTTGAGGAAGGAAAATTGGAACGTAGTAGACGATCTCAGCGAAGCAAATGGGATGAAATCAATGAGGGAAATCGAAATCGCTGCTGACAAGGGACCAGTTTTATACATTTTCAAGGAACAACAATCCAGTGTCGCAAGTAAATCGACTTCGTCAGCTGATCCATTGGACGAGTTTCAGCAGAAATGTCCTCCGAATGGTGATGAGAAAGCGGTTCTCTACACAACTACACTGCGCGGTATCAAAAAGACTTTTGAAGATTGTAATAAAATGAGGGAGATTCTGAAAGGTTTAAGGGTAGGGTTCCATGAGAGAGACGTCTCAATGCACTCTGCGTACCGGGATGAGCTTAGAGAACTCTTAGGGGGCAGAGTGTCAGTACCGAACTTATTTATCAAGGGAAGGCACATTGGTGAGTTGGAGGATGTAATAAGGCTTCATGAAGAGGAAAAACTGTTTGTCCTTTTCAAGGGGCTGCCTGAAGATCTGAAAGATGATGTATGTGATGGATGTGGAGACATTCGATTCATCCCTTGTTTCGAATGCTTTGGCAGTTGCAAGGTTGTGGATGAGCATAATACCATGTCACGGTGTGCAGAATGCAACGAAAACGGGTTGATTGAGTGTCCGATATGTTCATAGTCTTCGTCACATTCTTTTCTCTGGTAAGTTCAAATGAATATTTTGCTGCATCTTTATGTTGATACTCACTGAAATGTTTGTAGTACATTGCAAAATGCATGAGAGATCTAAAATGCATTGGCTAAATGCTTTTGATCATTGGAAAAGTGCATAAAAGATGTAGAATGCATGCAGACGTTTCTAGAGTCTTCTCAAATTCTGAGTAAATCGTCTGGCACAGAACCACGCTGCTTATTTTCGAAGACCAAGTAACTTTGAATCACCGTCTTATTTGAGGAGGACATGCGAAGGTTTAGTATGCATGAGTTCTGCGGTGCATTTTGATGTTAGGGTTCACCATATTTTAACTGTGATCTCGTCTGTGTGTGTGTGTGCGTGTGTGTGTGTGTGTGTGTGTGTGTGTGTGTGTGTGTGTGTGTGTGTGTTCGTTCAGACGAGTAAAGAATGTGTTGAAGAATATGAGTGCCATTTAGGTACGAGCGAGTTCGTGAGAATTCTCATGGGATTTTCGCACCAGGACACAAACAGCTCTCTTTTCAACCTGTGTGCAGGTATGGATCGGCTGGCGTATAGAAACCATAAGAGGGGAAACCTGGAGAAGCTGGGCGAAGCGAAATTCTCGCAAGGAGACCATTGCAGTTGGGTGGACAGCAAAATCCTTGCATTATATAGCTTGAAACGCACATCTGCAAGCTCCATAGCTGCCTCGCTTCAGCTTTTTAGTGTAGCAATGTACCGATTTTTTTCATCTGAATTATTAACGCCTACATAAGCGGTCAAACGGTGTTGATAATGGATTCAGTAAGATGAAGCGTGCAGTCTGGAGAGCCTGAAGTACCTATAGCTTATATACACATCGAGTTGATGGCTTGAACTGTGTTCATTTCTTAGAGGTGGCCTCATTTTGTACAGGAAAAGAAAGCTGGCATAACTAATTGACTGGCCCTGCTTTGTATAGTGAACGGGGTATTATATTGTGATGCCCATTCATCGCAAGATGGACTCAAGCAAGTTGAAGCTATGAGTCTCTCCAAGATCTCCAAGTCCATGCGATTGCAACCTTGGAAATGTTCTTCAAGCATAGAAGTAAGGATGCCTTTGGTCCCAGAATCCCCTTCTCTCTCTCTCTATGTGTGTGTATATATATATATATATATATATATATATATATATATATATATATATATATATATATATATATATATATATATATATATATATATATATATATATATCAGTGGAACATGTAGATGCACCACGATGGATTTTCCTTTTTGCAAGAACTTCACGATGATGCTCTAATGGTGCAAAAACCGAGCTCTAGAGGATGCGCACAATACTCTGCAAAGACCTATAGAACACACATAAATTCAGAGTAGAGAGAGAGAGAGAGAGAGAACTCAAACCACATATTTTACTGTTTCAGAGATATGGTCCAACTCATAGTCTATGGTTGACTAGGTCATTGTATGTTTTATTAAAGAACATATACAAAAGTGTTTGGTGGAAATTTGGCATGTCACATGGATATTAATGATAACAATCTCCCACTAGAGATCAATATGATCAAAGTGAGCTGGGAGAAATCACTAGTAGCTGCAACATACTTTGTTTTTGTAGTGGAAATAATTCTACAATTTTGAAGACAAAATCTCCAAGAGATAACACCACAAGCAGAGTGAAAAATGTATCGTGATGTAGACTTTTGATTATCTACATAACCAGCATAATCAAAATTTGTGTAACCAAGAATGGATGTCTCTGTTCTACCTAAGCATAGAAACTTGCCCTACATGCAACTCAGATATCTTAAAATCAACTTTATGGCTTCCCAATGCTTCTTTCTAGGATTAGATATATTTTTGCTCACAACTCCCACTATAAATGCAATGTCTCGTCTCATAGCTACCATAGCATACATGAGACTACCAACAACAGACTACATTCCAATCATGAATTGCTTTTCTTCATCTTATTTTCTGGAAGTGATGTGGTGGAGGAGTTGGAATTCATGTATGAGGAAGTGCCAAACTGTGTGGAATAAATCCACAAAAGGAAATAAACCCAAAGCTTTATGGAAAGCTTCAAAATTCTCCATACGTAGAGCCTTTGTGAAAAGGTCTGCAATGTTCCCTTGTAAGGGCACATATGCCAAATTGATCTCTCTAGCAAAGAACGTCTCCCTAACATAATGATAGTGCACACTAATGTGCTTAGTGCAAGCATGGATCACAGGGTTCCTCGCAGCTACCAATGCGCTCTCACTATCAGCGAAGATGGTGGTGGCAGAGGACTGACCAACACCCACATCAACTATAAAGCATCTGAGACACACACACTCAACAACCGTTGTGAAAGCTACACTGTACTCAACCTCACAACTAGAAGTGGCCACAGTAGGTTCCTTCTTGCTCAAGCAAGATATGCATGAGCTACCAAGCATGAAGCAAAGACCACTAGTGGACACATGAGTTTCATAGAAAACAATCTAGTCAAAGTCAAAAAAAGCATGTAAATATGGCGATAGTGATCCCCCCTTGGGATAAAACAATCCAAATAGCTGGGTATCACTTAAGTAGCGAAAGATGCGCTTAACTTCTTGCCAATGCTTAACACCTAGGCAATGCATAAAACCTATTCATTTGTGAGATAGCATACTGAATATCTAGCCGAGTAATACATAAGTAAATCAAGCATCCAACAGCCTGTTGATAGAGACTAGCATCAAATGCATCTCAAGCATGATGAAGACTCAATCATAAACCTCTTTCCATATGAGTGGCAATAGGTTTGCAGTCTTGAAGTCCAAAACGCTGCAATAATGTGTCAATATAATTTGTTTGACACAAAGCTATTTTGCCAACAACTTGCATAAATTGAATGCCCAAATGATGATGCAAATGCCCCAAATGTGACATCCAAATGGAGGCATGCAAATCAATCTTAAAATTAGCAATATGCTTCTCATTAGGACTGGTCAGCAGCATGCCATCAACATAGACAACAATGATAAGAAGCTCATCATTTTCATGCTTCACATATAAGGTGCTCTTAGTTGGATTGTTCTCAAAACCATGTGCAATCAGGTAGGCATATATCTTTTCTTACCAAGTACATGGTGCTTGCTTCAAACCATATAATGCCTTTTTCAACCTGCACACTTAGTTTTCAAGCCCTTTCTGCACAAAACCATGGGGCTAAAAAACATACACTTCTTCATGAGATTCACTATCCAAAATGCAGTTTTAATATCCAACTAATGTATGTTCAAATCATGATGTGCTACAAGTGCACACATGCTATGAACAGTGGTCACTCGGCATGTAGGAGCAAAGGTATCATCAAAATCAATGCCTTTCTTAAGCATAACCCTTTGCAACAAGCCTAGCATTATACATGTCAATTGTTCCATCACGCTTACGCTTGAGCTTGTATACACGCTTAGTATCAATGGCCTTCTTGCCAAGATGCAAGTCACATTAAAGACCAAGTACCATTTTTCATAATAGCATCATATTCTCATTGCAAAGCAGCCATCCAATTTTTTTGAATTTTGTGCTTCATCAAACAAAACAGGCTCATTCTCATCACAAAGACCATGATTTATTGGACTTGATATTACATTAAAACATATGTGGAAATCATGATCAGAAAGGTGTACTCTTAGTGAAGTGGATTCCTTGGTAATATTCCTAGATGTTAGAGGTCGTCCATCCACTACTTTAGCAACTACTGGTTTCATCTTCTAAAGTATTGGAATCCTATGTTGACTACAACTCTGGAGTTTATTTTCTTGTTGGGAAAATTGACTGCAATATGGCTAGGGTTTCCACCATAGAGGTATAAATGGTTATCTCTCCTTCTTTGTTTCTCTTGTGGGGTTAGAGCCTGGAACCTAGCTACATCTATTTGCATAGGTTCAAGCATAGATCTTGTCAAGGAGTAGGTTGGAAGGGTCTCCATTGGAAAAGTCTCCCTTCTGCTTGTTTTTCTTGTTTTCTTTCAAAAAGATACTTATCAAATTGAATGTCTTAGGTGATATATTCATCCAATGTCTTAACCTCTAGCATCACAAGTAGAAGGTCCTTCACATCATCTCTTAAACCCCATTTAAATTGGCTTATGAAATAATCCTCATGCCAAATGAGATCACATATGAATTGCCTAAATTTTGATGCATAGGTAGAGGCAAGGCGGTTACCTTGATGTAGCTTTTAGAGTTCTTTTTTTTGCCACTCGACTCATGTCTCCATCTCCAAACATGGTAGTGAGCTCTCATAGAAACCCCTCATAGTCTTGAAGTGTTGCCATGTCCTTGTCCGATTGGGACAAACCATAATAATGATTGATTATAGAACAAGGTTCCAATAAAACCGATCTTGGATGCATAATCAGGGTATCTATAAGTTTGCATACATATGTATAGTTTGACTTGTTGTAGGAACCCGTGAAACTTTGTGTGATCACCATCAAAGATGGTGTGACCATACTAGACTCTCAGGGCACTTTTTTCCCTCTTTAGGAGGTTTTTTCCCTCTTTAGGAAGTATTTTTCCATGGTTTGTATGTACGCCTTAAACCATAATGATCCTTGTAGATTCTTTTGGTAACACATTCAGTATTGTGTGTTGTGCTCCAAGCTTGTTCTTCTTCCTTATGTTTTTTGCATGGTTCCACATACCTCAAACTCCAACAATTGGTATCAGGGCAGGTCACTGCTTCACCTAGGGCATCGTCAACACCCCTCCGATCACAATCTCAAAATCGCACAAAAATTGTTTAGCAGAACTCGATAGGGTAGTTCTATTCAACTTTTCAAGATGCAATCATTTTTCTGCATTAGGGTATTTTTAGTTAGTGGCCATGGATGAAAGCAATGATGTATTCCATATGTTAGCTGTTAAGGATAAGTTGGATGGTACCGATTACCCATTATGGGTTTATATGATGTGTCATGTATTTGTTGCAAAACGACTATGGACTATTGTGCAGGGTGTTGAAAAACGACCTATTATACCTGCAAATTCCGTTACTGAAGCTAATGCACATGGCATTGAAGACAATGATATTTTTCAGGTTCCTCTTTGTGTTGTGGTTCCTACTACACCTACTGTAGAGAAAATTTGGTGAGATAGCAAAGATGCTCAAGCATATGCATTGATAGCCTTGTCTGTCAAATGTGCCATTATTCCCCACATTCACTGCTATAAAACAACAAGGGATGCTTGGGATACACTTAGCACTTTATACTAGGCAAGGAATGAGGTTCGTTTTGCTTACCTTCGAAACCAGTTGCAGAGCGAGCACATGAATGAAGGAGATTCCATGGACAATTTTTTGACGAAGATCAAAGATTTGAAGGAGCAATTGATTTCTACTAATGAAGTCTTGCCTAACAATTTACTTGTGCAGACTATTCGGAATGGTCTTCCATATTCATATCGAAGTTTTGCTTCTACTCTTGGATTGATGATGAAAGGCAATCCGAATGCCTTTACATTTGAGGAATTAGTCTCTGTTTTGTTGCAAGAAGATCAGTCTAGGTAGAATAGGTCCATTATGCATGTTGTAGATCAAGCTTTCCTAGCTAGTCAGAAGGGCAAAGGTAAATGGAGCTCATCTACTAGTAAGTAAAATTTTGCACAATAAAAAAAGGATGACAGATACGAGAAGAAAACAGAAAAGCTGAAACTATTTTGCAAATACTATAAAAGAAATGATCATGTCATAAAGAGTTGTCCAAAATTGGTTGGAAAAGAGGCAAATGAAAAAGAGGCTGGAATGGTTGTTGTAGAAGCCTTTACACCCAAATTAGAGTCTTCAAATCTTATGTAGAATGAAGAATGGGCATTTACTAATGTTTGAAACATATTACCTCGCAACACAATTTCTTCACTTCACTTAAGCTTGCCCTTATAGGGAATACTATCAAATGTGCCAACAACTCCTCTCATCCTATCATGGGAGTTGATAAGAGTATTTTGACTACTGCTTACACTAGTTCTTTCACATTGTCAGATGCTTTATTCGTGCGAAGGATTAAGAAAAAATTATTATAAGTTTTAGCATTAGCCAACATTTGGCTTGGTTGTGAAACTTGTGGAAGATAGATGTACAATTTATGATCTGTCAAATGGCGAGATCATTATTGCTTCTGGCATTTTATGTTGTGGGTTATAGAAGCTCATAGATTATGCAAAATATATGAATGATTGAGCATGTGCAATTCAATATTCTTAGGCTATGTTAGATGCAAAGCTTTGGCATGCATGCTTTGGTCATCTTAATTTTGTTAGTTTGCTACACCTGCAAAAATCTGAAATGGTGTTCTCTTTGCCCAAACTTGAGGCACCTGGCGAACATGTCTATGCACCTGGTAAAAATGTCTATGAATTTTGTATTTTGGCAAAATGTAGCGTTCCTCCTTCCCAAAGGATGATTTAGTAAAAGCTACTAAAAAATTGCAGTTTGATCACAATGATATTTATGGTCCTATGCAAACACCTTCTTTTGGGAACTAGCTTTACTTTGTGACTTTCATTGATGATTTATCCAAACATGCATGTGTGTATTTATTGAAATAAAAGTCAGAAGTGTTTATGTGCTTCAAACAATTTTTGGTTTTGGTTGAAAATTTATCAACATGTAAAATGGGCACCCTCCATTTTGATCGAGTGGAATATATGTCTTCTGATTTTAGTGCATTTCTAGCTTAACCTAGGATAAAACATCAACATACTTTGCAGTATACATCTCAAAAGAATGGATTTCTTGAAAGGAAGAACATGTCACTCATGGAGATGGAGAAGTGTATAGTCAAGAGTTAGATTTTACCACATAGTTTCTAGCTTGAGGCTGCTATGTGTGAAACATATGTACTTAACAGGTGTCCCACTAAAGCATTGCAATCTATCACTCCATATGAGGCTTGGCATGTTTGCAAGCCATCTGTTGCTTGCGTGCATGTCTTTGATTCTCTCGCATATGCATTAGTGCCTGAACAACAATGCAAAAAACTGCACGATAAAGTTGGCTAGCCGTGACAACTATGTATCTTGATACATCTCTACTCATGCATGGTGATTCATGAATATTTTCATGCTCCTCAAATGTGCAATTAGTCCTTGAACTATTATGTAACCCTTGACTACTATTTATTAACCCTACTATATTTCCATGTGTGTAAGGTCTTCCATCAATATATAATCTTTCATTTTCTGCATGTAAAATCCTTCTACTAGTAAGGGATGCTCTGTTCAAGCATATTCCATAAGTACTCATGCTTTGAACATAACGTGAAAGTCGATGCCAATCTCCCCATCCATATATAGGACCACAAAATGACATAAGAGTGACTTCAAAGTTCGGAGGCACATACAAATCCTCTACAATAAAGAGACAACGACCAACATTAGTAATAGTGGATGGAGCAATCGTATAGTGATTACCCCAAAAGTTGAAAACCTCTCCATCTAAAGGAAGTGGTCCTCTATTCCATCCTCCATATCTTCTTCTATCATATTTTTGTACTAAAGAACAATCACGAGCTGGCAATGGATAATCTCCAGCCGTTTCATTCTCTAAACCAGGAGGTAGAGGATTTCTAGAAACCTCTGCTTGTAATTGATGAACAACAAGTCCATGACGTGTACGAGGTATATTAACATTATGAGAAAAATTATCATCATCATCATCATCGAGCAAGTATTCCTGTATATCAACAGTAATTTGATTTTATATATGGTTTCTAAATAAAATAATGACATTAATATATATAGAAAATACATACCCAAGCATTATCATGTTGACCAGGTGATGGTGCACGCTCAAAAGTACCATAATCTGCCTCATGTTCAATACATTCCAATCATGGTCTTCGATACGTGCCATAACAAGAGTTACACCAACATATAATATGCTCTTCATAGTAAAATTCATCATAATTCCTATCGGAGGACACATGTGAAGTCGTTGCATGGGTAGGAGGTGGTGGAGTACCCTTTGATTGATCAGAATCTGCACATAATAAGAAACAAAAAAAAATATAAGTTATGTATCCATCAAATATATTTAAAATTAAATGTTTGATATACTTACAGTATAAAGTCGTTGCACGATGAGGTGACGGTGGTGGAATTCCATCTGATTGATTAGAATCTACAAATAGTGGTATTTGATATTAATAATCTGATTATCTACATACACAAAAAATTCACATATACATATTTACACATACACACATATTCACATATACACATTTACACATACACACATATTCACATATACACTGCACATTATTGTGGGATAAATGCATGTATTTTGTATGAATGAGTGTATATGCATGCATGTGTGTGTACATATATATGTGGATATGTATATGTGTGTTTATGTTATATGTATGTATATATGTATACATATATGTATGCATATATGTTTGCATGTATATGTGTATATGGGTATGTGTATGTGTATGTGTGTTATATATGTGTATGTATTCTGATTTTTTTTTCTGTTTGAGATTAAATTAACAGGAGATATTGTATGGTGGAAAAAAATAAGAGGCGAGCTAACATAACACCTGAGACGTGGCATTTTTTTCGTAGACAGCTACATCTTCACGAGTCATTTCCTCAGCAGAAGGTACACAAATTAATAGTTTATATTTATAATTTTTATATATTGTTGTAATTTTTTACATTTAATTTATGTATTTTTTTCTTGAATAAACAGGTTGCTGCAAAGAAGAGAGTGGAGTCGGGCCACACATCGCACCTAGGCCAAATGGACCATAATGGTTTTGTAGCTACATTTGTAAGTATATGTGTTATTGTGAGTATATTTTTTATTTTAGTTAAAATGCAAGCAACTAATATTTATTATTTGTTTCAATGCAGCGGAACGATTATGGCCGATAACCTACGAAACATGAGATCGAGTATGCTACACATTTTGGATATCGGCATTTGAGCGAGTATATGCAAGATCATCCTGATGCCTTTGTGAGTATTTTTAAATTTTATATAATTATTTTATTTTTATGAATGGTTTAATTGTTTTACTTATTTATGCTTGTTATATGTAATACAAGAGTATTATGGAGAGACAAATATGGATGAGGTGGAGAGACAGACATAGGAGGGACGATCTCGATCGTCACAGGGTGATCATGACGATGATGATGAGGAATGAGAGGATTGATTCCTTGTGCAAAACCAAGAGAAGCTACTTTGACACCAAATATCTCACCAGTAGGGGAACGTATACTATGACCCTTCACACTTAGATTTCCATGGAGAAGCATAGATGGATCTCAATAGATGGTACCACCTGCACCCACTAATTTGGAGTCTCCTAGACCAATTGTTCTTGAGGACTTGGGCAATGTATACTTTGAATAACTTCTCAAGGATGTGGACCTTGAGTCAAAGGAATAAGAAGCAAGTGGCAAACACCAACACCAATAGAAAGAAGAGCAACATGAAGAACAAAAATAGGAACAAGAAGAAGTAAACAAACAGGGAGAAAACGAAGAAGAGGAAGGTGCCCCTACTTACACCACACAACTTCAAAGATTATATGATACCATAAGGTAAAAGAAAGAGGCCGGCTCTCATTCCACACCAACTAGTTATTGATAAATAAGATATTGGGGGAAAAAGGGATCGACCCGTGATTCATCGAATCCCGTCGCTTATTACGAGAGACTTGTGGAACCATTGAAGAAATCCATACTATGATGCAAAGGAGTTGACCTCAATATGACCAACGGTGAATCAACACTAGGCTAAGATGGGGAGAGAACATACAAATTCCTATCACCCAAGATGATGCTACTACAACTAAGGAGGCAACTTCTACAACTTACATTGACCTCACGATAGAAACCTTCATGCAAACATCACCTATCTCAACTCCTCACCCTCCATCCCCACTTAGAACCCAAGAGACCCAAATGACAACCATGACCCTCGACACCACCCAAGGAGAGGAACCTATTTTTCATACCCATCCCATTCACCATAGCATACCAAAGTAGCTGTAAATACCACTAATTTCATAACCTCAACACCCTCTTTCAATTTTTGTGCCCTCTATTAAGAATCATCTATTAATAATCCCATGTAGTATGATTATCATCTATTAAATCCTTTGCATACCACTTCCTCTGACCCACTTGAACCTGCCCTAGGCCACCCACTAAAGCACCTTGTTCAAGGTTACCCAACCCCAACCACTACCCTGTTAGGAATCCCTACAACAAAACCCACCCAAACCACCTTACCCACAACAACCTATTCATCTATATTTTCTTCCTGTTTCCACCTCCACCACCAACAACTACACTCGCATCTTGGGCATCCCTTTTTCAAGCCACTTTCCAACCACTTGACCCATCCACTTCTTGGAGCATCGATCTTCTCAAGGAACACCAATATTTGCTTCAATTTCACTACCATTGACAAGATGAGTACAACACCCATCATACCAGTATTCATGGTAGCATCATCATGCACAACCACATCTAATTCCATGGATGTATCACCACCCACTATACCTCCCCTACCCCCCACACTTCCACCTTCTCCCATTTCCACTCCACCAACATCATCAGCACTCACAATCCCATTATGCACAACATCCACTATTTCCCTTCCCATTTCCCTTCCCCCCACATTTTCACTTGTAAATATAACATACAAAAATATAGATAATGCATGAAATACAATGATTCAATGTGCCACTTAGTTAAGGTAGCAGTACTAGAGCTTGGAAGCACGAACTGCAGAGATTAATGCTAAGACTACCCACTTACAAGAATACATAATCGAGTTAGAGATTAGCAACAGGGAGTTACAAGACTAGTATGACACTTTATAGTAGCACATAATGGGTTGGATGCCAAGCTCGAGAACATTGACCAAGAGGTTGTAAAAGAAATCAAAGCTCATTTACACATTCAAATGGAGCACAAGATGAGACTCCAAAGAAACATGACCCTCTTGTGCAAACACATGTCAGCAGCCCTAGAGAAGAACAAGTGCCTTTGGCAAAAAAAATCAAGATATACTTGGAGGCAACGATGAAGCATTTCCATCATAGAACATCTACATCCTCCTACAAGAAGATGCCAGCTTCCTTGGCTCATATGACCAACTCTAAGAACAGCTCAACCAACTACAAAGTTAGCAACCATCGAATAGCACACAGGCTCTAGAGGCTATCCTCCAATTGGTGAAGCTCCACAAGATATTGAAGCCTTACAAAAATACATAGAGGAATTACAAACCAATCTCCTATAGTACAAAAGGCCACCATCACCACAAGAGGTGCTTGAACCTGAGGAGTTAGTGGAGATCTTGATCGAAGAAACATTCGAAGATCCGTATGAACCCTAACCAATTCTAGATGGTCTTGTCACTCAAGAAGGACAAGAGACATATGAAGCACACATCCCTAAATGGTTGAAACAAGTTGAAGAGATTGGAGGTACCCACAACGACTGAGTAACCATTCAAAAACAATCAATGCCCAACCTCGAAGAAACAGTGCTCAAGTCTAAATATTTTCAAAATTTGTCCCACCAATGCTTGGTAAAAGCCTTAGAATTGCAATATATTCCTTACTTTGTGATGCTAGAAGATTAAAACATAGAGATCCAGCAAGTGGTAGGCAAAAAATCCAAGTTCACCACTTAATTCCAATCATGAGACGTCCTAGAAAGGGCTCAATGGGGCAAAATATTCCAATCTAATTTGCAAACACATCTGCTCGAAACCTATCCAGAGATGATGCAAACATTGTCCATTGCACCATTGCACATTGAATATAATCCATGCTACGGTTTAGTGCCTCATAGACACCTATGGCTAGCATTTGTAGTAAAGGTCAGGAACAATCTTGGTTATTTAGTTTGGTGGAATTACCTACTTCGTTCCACCTCATGGACCTTGCAAGAGACTGACAAATTACAACCACCCACGTGCTAGAGAGATGAATCTCCTCCCAACCTTATGCCTGTATATATAATTGCTTGAATCAATGAGGACAACAAATGTAACTTGAGTCCACAAGTGCATGTGCAATCTCTTCCACTCTTTTAATATCTTCCACTAGAGTCTACTAGTGGTTGGAGTGATCTCAACCATTGCTTTAGTACCTAGAGTCCACTAGTGGTTGGGTAACTCGCCACTCGAGTAAATTCTCTCTAACCTCAAGTTAACTCATGTTAACTTGAGTTAGAAGGCTCTAGAGCTCCTTGGGCAAAAATCTCTCCCCATGCGCCCATGGGGATTGAACCCAAGACCTCCTCCTTCACAACCTTGAGACTTAACCACTAGGCTAAGTGGATCACTTGTTATGGTTAAGTCTATTCTTGAGATCTTTGATCATACCCACAAGCAACCAAATGGTGTCTGCTTTTAGATCAGTTTGAACCAGGCGGACCCTTAGATCATAGACGTACTTTATTACATTCTTCCCCCCTTAGAAAATATTTTAGTCCTAAAAACTAAAGCTATATAGTAACCATAGGCAACCCTTGAGCCTCATGTTCTTAAACTGGAAGAACATGGTCATGTTCTAAAACTAGAAGAACATGTCTCATCTTTGTGGTGGAATCCCTGCCTAAATGATTTCAAACACTATCTAGCTTTACACTTTGATAAACTGGTCAAAGTACAAAGTAGTGAATGAATTATAAGGGTAGATCTAAAAACATCCTTAGCCACTTTACTATTTCTTGATGTGTGATCTAGGCACAAACATATGAAATGGATGGATTCCAATTACTAGTCCATTTCTAGGCATGACAAGTGCATGGACTTAGTAACCAAGGTGGGATTTTTATCCCAATCAAGATTTTGAGAAATCTTGATTCACTTGAATTTGATTTGGAAAACTTGAAGGTTGATTGATCCAAACATCTAACTTGGATGTTTGTATAATGGTTTACTCCCATCCAAAAATTACTTGATTTTTTCACCTAACTAGAGGACTACTCTATCTTAATAGGCTTGAAAATCCTATGTAAACTATAGGACAAAGTTTCCATTTACTTTGGTTCAACCTTACTATATCTTGACCAAATCAAATTCAAAATGAAAATTGTCAAATTTAGGATACGTTTCTCAAAGACCTGAGCTAAAAGTTCTTGGGAATTGTCAATCTTATGAGCAATCTTATGAGCAATTACTAACTTCATTGTTCTAGAGTGTAATGAACTTTAGGTCATGAGAGTTATGCTAGTAAATGGAAGCAAACCCAAATGAATAAGTCAATCTTGGACTTTTCATCTTTAGAAGATTGAATAAGTTCTTGTACTGAACATCTATCTAGGATGTTTAATTTAGTTATCTAGTTCCAATCCGCTAACCCTGGACTTTTGCAAAAGTAATCAGGTACCATATCTGAGTCGATTCCACAAGATTCAAAAAGCAAAAATAAAGAGCTAAAACTATGTACAACCAATTTAAACTTCAAAGATACATAAACTTTCTATGAGTCAAATTCTAGATGATTCAAGACTTTAACTTCGTAAATATCTTGTTTGAACAAGGTATTGAAGCATTTTTACTATCTTTAAGAGAAATAAAGTCGATTCTCAAAAAGATTCAGAGTGAATCTAAAAAATCATCCACCCACAAGATACTAGCGTGGTATCCAACATCAGTGTGTCGACCCAGTGAGGTTCTATTGATGAGTTTTTCCTCAAACAATGCTTCACTTGAGACTAAGTTCATGCCTATATTCAATCTTTATGACTACTTACTAGGAATGCAATTCTTGTGCATTTCTTTGAGTCAAAGGATTGAATCTATTGAGTCACACTAGGAACTTGGTGCTTGACTTAGTCACTTTATTCCTTAGTTGAAAAATCATTTCAATTTCAAAGTCCTGCTTCTTCAGAAATGTAACAAATATTTTTTATCAACAACACTTAATGTTTAAGTGTTTCATAATTCAAATAAGAACAAGTCTTTATTTGAAAAAGAAGATCTTTGAAGTTACCAACTTCATATCTTCTACTTCCTTGCTCTTGAAGTATCTTGAGATCATTATACTATCCTCCTTGAATTTAAGCTTCTCTTTGCAAGTTTTAATTCCCTTGAAGATCAAACCTAACTTCAAAATCCATTGTCGGACTAAACGATAATTATCATCCCACGGTTTGATGTCCCATACCATCTTTCCTACATCAATCTGAGTATAAAATCTAACATCTCATAACACCCTATTTTATATTCACATTAACGTGTGGGTGATACTTATCCTAAAGTCTAAGCATATCTTGATAGAGTACCTTTTCATTTCAACTCTTTAAAAGAATTTTGAAGTTTCAGGCATTACCTCTAACTTTGATATTCTAGGTTTTGATCCCTTCACATGATCATTTCATGATCTTGTGCTTTCCTTTAGGAACTTGAGAACCAATTGATAGAATATCTATTCTTCTTTGCTCAGGTTTTCAAATGAAAACCAGTTATAATTGCAAGTACTTGAATTTTCACAATTTCAAGTCCAATTGGTTTATTCTTGACTAATTTGTAGTGAAAAGAGGTTTTTACTTCTTGTCTGTAGATTCCTTTCTTACTGATGTTTTAGGTACCTACCCTAGCCGGGACTTTATAGGAATCTCTCTACTACTTAAGTCTAAGCATCTGCTCATGCTTTTGGATTCAATCTTTACGAGATCCCTTTATGGATAAGTAAACTTTTAGGTTATACCTTCCACAGACTTAATTACCGTAATCACGGTTGTAGACTACATAATTGGAATATTCACTCTATTTAGACTTGGAACAGCTTACTCGCTTTACACTTTCCATTGGATAAATGGAACGAGTAAAAATTTCCCACAAGGAATTGTGAGTGCCCACTCTCCAAAATTCTAAAGTGTGAGATTGATGGATTCTTACCAATGTAGATTTCATGATGACCCATTCTGATTTGATATGGAAAGCATACACATTGTTATCTCAAAAATGGTGTGACTCTTGTATTCCATAATCCCATCATGTTGTGATGTGTGAGGTGTCAATCATTGACACTTGATCCCTTCGCACTTGCAAAATCCTTCCAACTCCTCTAAGTTGAGCTCACTACCACCTCCTCCAAGCTTCTTCACACTTTTCCTTGGTTCATTTTCATCAAGTTTTGGTTGTTCTTTAATCTCACCAAAAGCTTGAGCCTTATCACGAAGAAAGTGCATCCACATCTTCCTGCTATAGTCGTCGACAATCACAATATAGGAAGATCCTCCCAAGGCTTATATATACATCTTACCACAAAAGTTAGCACATACCAACACTAGAGGAGCCTTTGACCTAATCTTGCTTCTTGTGGGAATGTCTCTCTATGTGGCTTGCCCATCATACAAGCTCTACAATGTTTCTTCATTCCATTCACTGTAGATAAGTGATGAATAACAATACCTTGCTTTTGGACCTCCTTCAATACTATCCCTGTCACCATGATGGGTTCTTGTTGAGGCTGCATAGAACTAGATCAACCTATATCATTGGTCATTTGAAGAGATGCACCACCGTCTAGTACCCATGAATCCACATTTGATTTTTCTTTTGTTGAGGAGTGAAAGAACTTGGAGAAGCTTGTAGGAGATGGAAAAGTGAGTTGCAAAGCGACAAAGTTTGGTCCAGCCAATCGGCACAAGACCAACCCTTGAGCTTATGGCGAATCAAATAGACCTTATACACATGTGATAAATGCAAAAAGATGCACTATGTACTTTGGAGCATCAAGGAGAAAGAGTCGATACAAAAAAGATAGGTTTGCACATCAACTAGCTCAAAAAACTTACTATCTTTGGAAGAGACAATGAACTTCAAATGCTCATAGTGACGAGCGTGATTATAATTAGAAAAAATCCTTTTAGGAGAGTGATACACATATGGTTTAGTGTATAGAATTCACAAAAAAGTATAAGGAATAAGCAAAATATGCTATTGCAATGAATAAGATACTCAACAGTGGTACCTCCTATTTTTCAGGAATACATAGAGATTGATCTTGAAATAGAAAAACTGAGATTTCTCCCAATCTTCTGAACCAAATGCTATGAAAATTTATAGGGATAAACTAGAAACTAATACATTTCCAATGAGCCATTATCATTCAATTTAGAGCTCTGTACAAAGAGCAGCAGCCTCTACAAGCTTATTGGTGGCAAAGAAGATGATGCAAAAAAATAAAGGAACAAGACAATGATGGTCACAAGTGTATGTATATTGCTTGCATATATTGTACAAGTATTTTGGAGTCTTTGTATAGAATTTTCAAGTGCTCCACGACTTCTACAAGTGGATTTTGAATTCAAATGAAGGTGGGAAAGGTTGTTGGAGGGAATCAATTCACTTTCCTATAATCTAGGAAAAGTGAAGATCTAGTTTGCTCTACTTTTAGGTGATTGATTGCTTGCTTGATTGCAACTCAACTACCACAAATTTGTGGAATTTTGGCTCTCGCTTTCTACTTTTACATGTGTAAAGCTCAAGGCTTTTAAAATGGTAAACGATTGATGAAAAAATCTTTTAGAAAAATACAATAAATGAGCATAAGAAAAAGAAATCTCCAATGGATATTCTTTCGATGTAATCCAAGTGATAGCTTTTGATGTAGGTAAAATCCACCTCAAGCATAGTGTAAGCTTGATGTTCCAACAAGTCCCCCTCAAGCTAAAGTATGCTTGAGTCTTCATTCTCTAATAGGTTGAATACCTGCCATAGCTTTGAATCTACACAACTTTATTCCATCAACTGCCTTCGTCATCATATTTGCTACTTGCTTTTCAGTAGGAACAAAAGAAATGTCAATCTCCTTTGCCATGAGCTTCTCCGTGATGAAGTGGTAATGAACCTCTATGTGTTTGGTTCTCGCATGGAAAATAGGGTTTGCTGCTAAATGCATGGAACTTACATTATCTCCAAATATGTGAGGTTTGGAACTCACAAGTCCCAAATATGTATACAATGTCTTTAACCATATTTCCTCTTGAGTTCCTATGGTCAAACCTCTGTACTCTGCTTCTGTTGAGGATAAAGCAAGTATAGGTTGCTTCTTGGAACTCCATGACACTAGCTTTGAACCTACAAATGCTAAGTAACCATAGGTACTTCTTCTATCATCCTTAGCTCCTTCCCAATGTGCCTCTGGATAGATTTCGATATGAAAATCTGAAGAGTAAGGATAGAATATACCTTCATTGATTGTACCTTTGAGGTATTTAAGTACTCTCTTAGTTGCATCCATGTGTGGTCTTCTAGGCGAGTGCATGAATTGACTAAGCACTCCGACACTATATGATATGTCTGCCCTTGTATGAGTAGCATATATAAAGCTACCTATCAAGCTTTGATATTCTTTCATGTCTTCAATTTTCTCACCTTCATAAACACTAAGTTTATGGTTCATCTCCAAAGGTGTACCTGCAGGTTTAGCATTCTCCATTTTGAACTTGAGAAGTAGATCTTGAATGTATCTTCTTTGAGTCAAATACATTCCTTCATCTGTGTATATCACCTGCATACCTAGGAAATATGTGAGCTCACCTAAGTCGCTGATTTTGAACTCTTCTTGCATGTGTCTCTTGATCCTTTGAATGCCATTCAAATCATCACATGTCACAATAATATCATCTACATATACACAAAGATAGATAACCTCATTGTGATCCATTTTGATGAACAGAGAAGGATCTGATTTGCTAAGTTTGAATCCTTGATCTTGAAGGTATGTAACCAACCTGTAATTCCAAGCTTTAGGAGCTTGCTTCAATCCATACAATGCTTCTTAAGTCTGCAAACATAAGATGAATGACTAGGGTTTTCAAAGCCTGGTGGTTGTGACATGTATACCTCTTCACTTATCCAACCATTTAAGAATGCATTTTTCACATCAAGTTGGAGGAGTCTCCAATTCCTTGTAGCAGCTACAATTAACAATATTCTGAATGTAGTCATCTTTGCAACTGGTAAGAATATTTCCTCATAGTCTATACCATGAGTTTGTGAGCATCCTTTGGCAACTAATCTTTCCTTGTACCTGCAAACTGATCCATGTGACTTTCTTTTAACTTTATATACCCATCAGGAATCCATTACCTTTTGATTCGGTGATATTGGAACCAAATCCCAAGTGTCCATTTTCTTCAATGAATCTATTTCTTCTTTCATGGCCAATAAGCATGTGATAAGTGCAAAAGAATGCACTATGTAATTCGTAGCATCAATGAGAAAGAGTCAATACAAAACAAATAGGTTTGCGCATCAACTAGCTCAAAAAACTTACTATCTTTGGAAAAGACAATGAACTTGAAATGCTCATAGTGACCGGCGTGATTACGATTAGAAACAATCCTTAAATGGGAGTGATACACATAGGGTTAAATGTATAGAATGCACAAAAGTATAAGGAATAAGAAACATATGCTATTGCAATGAATCAGACACTCAACAGTGGTCCGTCTTATTTTTCAAGAATACATAGAGATTGACCCCATGATAGAAAAACTGCGATTTCTAGCAATCTAGTGAACCAAAGGCTATGAAAATTTACAGGGATAAACTAGATACTAATTCCTTTCCAATCCACCATATTTCATCTAATTTAGATCTTTGTGTAGAGAGCCACAACTTCTGCAAGTTTACTATTGGTGAAGAAGATGATACAGAAAAATGAAGAAGGAAGACAATGATGATCACGAGTATATTTATATTGCTTACATATATTGTAAAAGTGTTTTGGAGTGTTTCTATAGAAATTTCATGTGCTCCACGACTTCTACAAATAGATTTTGAATTCAAATGAAGGTGGGAAAGGCTGTTGGAGGGAATCAATTCACTTTCCTACAATCTAGGAAAAGTGAAAATCTACTTCGATCTACTTTTAGGTGATTGATTGCTCGATTGATTGCAACTCAACTACTACAAATTTTTTGAATTTGGGCTCTCTCATTTTAGTTTTACATGTTTAGAGCTCAAGGCTTTTACAATGGTAAAAGATCCATGAAAAAATCATTTAAAAAATACAATAAATGAGCATAAGAAAAAGAAATCTCCAACGGATATTATTTTGATGTTATCCAAGTGATAACTTTTGATGTAGATCAAATCCACCTCAAGCATAGTGTAAGCTTGATGTTCCAACAAGGAGCATACCACCTTTGCTTTGGCTCATGTGTTGTCTCCTCCTTCACTTCATCTACCCTCTTCACATGAGAATCTACAGTTCCATGTCCCTTCCTTTTGCAATGGAAGCATTGTCCTTGAATCTTCTTCTCACTACTCCTCTTTGCATTCTTATCTTTGGTTGAGGAACCACCTTTACTTGATGTATTGGTGGAGAATGTAGCATCTCCCTGACTACTTCTTACTTGGGCTTTAAGTTGCCCATCATACTTTGGTGGAGAATTTCATAGATGCCTTTGAGATAGCCCCTTGCCAGTCTTCTCATTCCCTTCAAAAGCCATTCCATCACATGGCTTCTTGATCTGAGTAATGGATGCCTTAACCTTCTCTCCTTCTATGAACTTGTCTGCTTCCAATTGATTCTCTAAATTTTGAATGCATGTTTGATTTCTTACCTCGTAGTGACTCCTCAATGTACTCCATGCCTCAATTGCCTTGGATGTATGCTGAATAAGATGTAGAATAGAGTCCACACAATTGTTCACTATATAATATAGTGCATTTGCATTCCTTATCTTCCAAGCTTGGTGAAGCTTTGCATCTGGGAGAATTACCATACTCTGATCCAATGGGTCAAAGGTAGGTACTGGCTCTTTCTCACTTCCCATCACCATGTCCAAAAGATCATAAGAATCAAGGATAACTATAATCTTGAACTTCCAAGGAAAATAATTTGGAATTCCTTCCACATATGCTAGAGTTGATTCCTTGGACTGCAAAATCTCTACAATCTTCTATACCTTCCCGAGCTCTGATACCATGTAAGAAAAACAAAATGAAATGAATAATGACTGAGTGGTGGGCTAGTGGTGTAACTCTAACACCATGAAGAGGTTACCACAACACATATATAAGATCAAGGTTAGATAGAAAGAGAGATATTGCTACTTGATCCATGCGCAAATCAATCTCCACCATTGATCTATGGGGTAAATCGAATGGTAGAAAGGTAGGATCAACAACAATTTGTTTGCAACCCTTGATCGTGCTTAATCCACACTTAGGATCAAGTCTAGATCCAATGGCCCACATCAAATAGACCCTTCCCCAAGTTAAGAAAGCTATTTTTGTTTCTAGCCCTTGATTTAGCTTGATCCTCACATCAGATAAATTCCAAATCCAATGGCTTGGAAGTAACCTTCCTAACTATCCATCTACCATCTACTCTAGACCTCATCTGACCTCCAAATCAGGAACCTACCAATGTCCAACACTCTCACATGGCTTCTCCTCGTAATGGGGCCCTTACAAATAGAGCGTTTTGGATAATGGTGGTGCTACATAAGGGTGAGGCATTAAGCATATCTAACACAAAACGATGTAGCTGAAAGGATGACTAGAACTATTTAGGATAGATAGTTTCTATGTTGTATCATGCAAACCATTCACAAGGATTTTGGGCACAAGTAGTATTAGGTTCGGTTGATGTGATTAACCTTTCCCCTAGTACTACCAAAGTTCTAAGAGTGGCACAAGAGTTACAGACATGGAAGCCACCATATTATGATCATCTTTCAGTTTTTGGGTATGAAGCAAATGTTCATATACCCAAGAATCTTAGAGGAAAATTGGACCATAAGTCAAAGAAATGCATTTTTCTTGGATATGGTTGAGAAGGACAATTTGGATATCGCTTATGGGATCATGAAACATGATCAGTGATCAGAAGTAGTGATGTTGTTTTTAATGAGTCTAAGATGCATAAACAACCCATTAAGGAGGTTGAAGTGAGAAGAGTGGTGTTTGAGGAT
The DNA here is from genome assembly GCA_020310875.1 of Ceratopteris richardii. Taxonomy (NCBI): domain Eukaryota; kingdom Viridiplantae; phylum Streptophyta; class Polypodiopsida; order Polypodiales; family Pteridaceae; genus Ceratopteris; species Ceratopteris richardii. The sequence continues at coordinate 19,375,759 of CM035433.1, forward strand.
ACTATTCCTCCAGTTAGCCTACAAAAGAATATTGCACATAGAGATGTTAAGGAGAATGTTTGATCATATCAGTTTGCAAATGTTCTTGTTCAGCACCTTCTTTCTACAAAGAGGCCATGCAGACAAAGAATCATGTCAAGTGGAAGCATGCCATGAAGAGTGAGTTGGTATCTATTCACAAGAATGGTACTTGGGATTGAGTAATTTTGCCAAAGGTTAGGAAAGCTTTACCATGAAAATGGGTAGATAAGTTGAAATTCACATAAGAAAGTGCTTCTCCAAAGTATAAAGACTAACTTGTTGCAAAAGGTTTTAAGCAACAACATGGTGTTGATTTCGAGGAAATATTCTTTCCACTGGTTAAGATGACTACCCTATGAATGTTGCTTGGATTTTTTGCAATGGAGGACTTAGAGCTAGTCCAAATGGATGTGAAAACTGCTTTCTTGCATGGAGATCTTAGAGATGAGATCTATATGGAACAACCAGAGGGTTATGTAGCTCCTAGCAAAGAAAGTATAGTTTGTAAGTTGAACAAGAGCTTATATGGACTTAAACAATCCCCTAGACAATGGTACCAAAAGTTTGATGCTTTTATGAAGTCTCAAGGCTATTCTCAAAGCAATGAGGATCATTGTCTCTACACAAAGAGATGCTCATATGACAACTTGATATGTTTGATACTTTACGTTGATGATGTGTTGATTGCTGGGAAGTCCTCTTATGACTTGTCAATTCTCAAACCAAAGTTGAGTCAAACATTTGATATGAAGGATTTGGGGGATGCCAAACATATTCTTGGCATGTGCATTACTCATGATACGATTAAAAGATGCATATAATTGTCTCAAAGTGAATTCATATCCAAAGTACTTCATAGGTTCAATATGCAGGGTGGAAAGGCATTGAGTACACCTTTACCCACATATGTGAAATTGAGCAAGGATGATTGCCCCAAATTAGATGAGCAAAATGAATTCATGACCAAAATTCCTTATGATTTTGCTATTGGTAGTCTCGTGTATGCTATGGGAGCTATGAGACCAGACATTGCATGGGATTTGTGAGCAGATATACGTCTAATCCTGGCAAGAAGAATTGGGAAGTGTTCAAGATGATGTTGAGATGTCTGAGTGGAACTAAGGACAAGTATCCATGCTTGGGTAGAGGGAAAGCATCCATTATTGGTTACATAGATTTTGATTATGTTGGTTGTGTAGAAAATCGTAAATCTACATGAGGGTACATATTTCATTTTGCTGGTGGTGCTCTCTCTTGGAGATCTCTTCTTCAAGAATGTTCAACTATTTCCACTACGAACGTAGCGTATGTTGCAATAATGGAGGCATGTAAAGAAGCATTGTGAATTTCCCCTCTTGCTTATGATATAGGTCTACCTCAACATGTACATCGTTTGCTTAATGATAGCCTGAGCGTCATTGCATTGGCTAAGAATCCAGTCTATCATGCAAAGGCCAAGCACATTGAGGTGTGGTATCACTTTATTAGAGAATACTTAGCCACTGAGTGCATTATTCTTGAGAAGGTTCATACTCGAAATAATGTTGCAGATGCTTTGACTAAAGCTCTACCACAAGATTGCTTTTGACAATGTTGTCACTTGATGGGGGTTACTTGATCCATGATCTTACATAGTTACTTGTATATTGTGTAACATGCCCATCAGGTGGGAGGTATAGTTTGTATACTTACACTCAGGTGTTTTTTACCATTGTTTATTTTTCTCCCATAGACACTTTGGCCATATTGGCATTTAGTGGGAAATTGTTACCGTTAATGTCCATATGAAAGGCCAAACGGCCATCCGAAACTTGCGTATATGTTCTTTAATAAAACATATAGTGGCCTCGTTAGCCACAGATTGTAAGTTTGACCAGATTTATAACTCCCAAGAAATCTATGTGTGTGCTCTCTGTGTACTATGTTTTCTACGTATTTCACATGCTTTGTACATGTGTGGCGTCTAGATCTAGGTTTTCTATGTCGAGGATATGGTCATGGAGCTCTTGACAAGGAGACTCCATTGAGGTGAATCGCTATCAATGTACTTCAGGTTTTGCTCCCTCTTGAAGTTATATGGTGCAATCATAAGGTTTGTACTCTCAAAGGATATCTGCATTCTTCTTTCCAAAAAGATTTCCAAAGCATTGATACTGATTGGGTATCTGCACTAGATCATCCTTCTCACATTCTTGATTAGGTACGAAATAGATCATATATATCGTTTCCTTTCTTACTACATGTATGAAGGTTTTGTCAATGCTATTACTACATTACATGCCGGTGATGAACTATTAGTGAATTATGGATGGCGTAGACCTCCAAGAGCACCTTTTAGCTAGAGAGAATAAAAATTTCTATCCATATTTAATAAGTTATATACTTAATTTTATATTTAAAGTTTACTTTTTATTCATTTATGGAATACTAATGAATTTTATTTATATGTGTAGATTCCAATGTATGATGTTGATGATATTCCTCCACAGCATTCACAATTACCAGTAAGACCTCATTTATCAGAAGCTTCCATGAGGAGGCTACGCAAAACTAATCATGTGCAATATGCAAAGTTGAAATATCTATATTCAAAAGACGATAAAGTACAAGATTTGAGTGACAATGATGAAGATGATGGCATGACAGATTTTATTGAGGATTGGTATCAAAATGACAGTGAGAGCACTGATATTTCTAAAAATGAGAAATATCTTCGAGAGGAATGTCTAAAGCATGTATATGAAGGAAGTCGTTTGACACGATTAAGTGCGAGTTTACTTATTCTCAACCTTCAAAATCGTTTTGGATGAAGTAATGTATATGTTTTTTGACACTATCTGTTCCGTGCATCTTTTAAAACTATTAATGCATCTTTCAAAATATTTGTGAACATTTGGCACTGTTTATAGGCCATACAATGGTGACCTGGATGAATAGCATGCACAGAGGTTACTCAAGATAGAGCAATCTGATTATAATGGGCTAGTGCCAGCAGGATTCCTAGGGTATGCAGTAAACCTCTTACATCTCAATGATGAGCATCTGAACTTTAGGATACAAAGTGGAAATCATGGTGGCTTGAGAGGATCACTTTTATACAGCTTGTTCAAAAAACTTCAGTGTCGTAAACCTGAAGTTCTTTGAACAAGTTGTATAAAAGTGATCCTCTCAAGCCACCATGATTTCCACTTTGTATCCTAAATGTTCAGATGCTCATCATTGACATGCAAGAGGTTTACTGCATACCCCAAGAATCGTGCTGGGCACTAATCCCTTATAATCAGGTTGCTCTATCTTGAGTAACCTCTGTGCATGCGATTCATCCAGATCACCATCATATGGCTTTTAAACAGTGCCAAATTCTTTGAATAGCAATTATAAACCCGCTTCTCACACTTTCAAACTGAACATATGATAGAATCGACAAATCATTCAATGAAGGTACATACTTCATATCCTTCAAAACAAACAATCGTATCCTGCCATCCAAAACAATCAAATTTTTCGCGAATTTTTTGAAAGATGCACATAAGCATACACACACACACACACACACACACACACACATATATATATATATATATATATATATATATATATATATATATATATATATATATATATATATATATATATATATATATATATATATATATATATATATATATATATATGTATATATGTGTGTGTGTGTGTGTGTGTATGTATGTATGTATATTTATTTATTTACTTTTTTTAATATACATTCTTTTGATAAACTTACAGGTTATTATCTGAAACGTTTTTACCAAGTCAAAATATTCTTCCTACCTCACATGATGAAATGAAGAAGATAATCAACAATCTTGGTATAGATTATCAATGTATACATGCATGTCCTAACGATTGTATTTTATATATAGGTGAATATGCAGACTCTTTGACATGTCCCAAATTTCAATCTCCTCGATATAAGGGCGAAGAAGGTAAAATCCCAAAAAAGGTATTGAGACATTTTCCATTGGCTCCACGGATTAGACATATGTTTCAAAGCCCCGAGTCATGATCACAAAAGTACTGATGGAATAATCACAATTCCTCATGATAGTGTTGCTTTTCAGCATATTGATTCTACATGGCCTGAGTTTGCACAAAATCCACAGAATCTAAAGTTAGGAGTTGCATTAGATGGGGCTAATCCATTCTCCATGAAATCTAGTAAATGGTCAACATGGCCAGTGGTAGTCATAAACTACAATCTTCCGCCATATCTTAGCATTAAAAAGGAACATTTAATGCTTTCACTTTTAATCCCAAGCAAAAGACAAGTTAAAGATATGAATATATATCTTGCTCCTCTCATTGACGATTTTCAAGAGTTATGGAGAGGTATTAATGTCATTGATGTATTGAAAAGCATCAATGAAAGACATATCACGGTTCGTGGTATTGTGGCTTGGACTATTCACAATTTTACAGGATATGGTGTTTGTTCAGGTATTGATGTAATTTTTTTATTCAATATGCATGTAAATAAATATGATTTAATCTAATTATATTTTTATCATTTTCCATGATGCAGGAATATCTATTAAGGGTTATAAAGCTTGTCCATATTGTGGTGATTGGTTGAGATCAATCTATAGTAAGAATCTCAACAAAAATATTTATCTTCGACATCGACGATTCTTGCCTAATGATCATCCATTAAGATCTAAAAGATAAGCGATACATTTTAATGGAAAGCTTGAAATAGGTCAATGTCCAAAACCTATGACGCCTATGGATTGGTATAAAAAATGGACAGATGGACCTGTGCTAGATCCAGAATCAGAAATCTTCTGTGATGATTCAGATGATGAGTATGTGAACAGAGGTAAAGGAAAATTGGCACTCGCAGAGAACATATCAATATGGTATTCTTTGGAGTATTGGAAACAGTTAAAAGTATGTCATCTTCTTGATCCTATGCATATATTCAAAAATATTGGTTATTCACTATGGCAGCATCTTCTTGGACTAAAAGATACCACAGCATCAAGGAATGATTTGAAAGATCAAAAATCCAAACCAAAGTTATGGCCAGTTTTTGATAGACATCGACAAGAAACGACTTATGCACCTGCTCCTTGGGTACTTACAACAAAAGAGATACAGACTATGAACAATAGAATTCAATTGATTAAGACTCCTACAGGATATGGAGCATCTTTTCAAAACATGTTTACTATGGATGATAAGAGCTTATCTGGGTTAAAGACCCATGACTGGCATAACTTTTTGAAACATATTTTACCTTTGGTTATTGATGGATGTACAACGAAAGGAGTACGAGATGTGATCTATCGTCTTGGATCACTTATAAGGTAATTATGATACTTTTATATTTAATATGTATGAAGATTGGATATCTTTTATTTTTTAATTAACTTATTTATAATTGTTTTTATGATATGTATAGGTGGATTACATCCAAAGAGATTGACAAAAACTCGATCCCACAAAAAAAACGTGAATGCAAAGAGCTACTATGTTTGATGGACAAAGAACTTTCTACTTCATTTTTTGATATTCAGGTTCATTTATTAGTTCATCTTGTAGATGAAATAGAGATTGCAGGTGTTGTCAACACTCGATGGATGTTTTGGGTTGAGCGATTTATGGGAATATTAAAAGGTTATGTGCGACAAAGAGCGAAACTAGAAGGATCCATGGCAAAGGGTTGGATGCTTGAAGAGTGCATGTATTACGTTAGTGAGTACCTTGAAAGAGTTCATGAAGAAGCTCCACATGCATGGACCAACGAGTCTTCTTCAAAAATAACAGATGAGGTATTATCAGGTAAGGGGGTTCCATTCTTATTTACATTTCAAGAAAAAAATGATGTCTCTACTTTTGTAGCATATAATAGAAAATGCATGCAAGCATTCCTTAGCGAGTACGAGGAACTTCAAAATCACCGAAGTAAAAGGCGAAAAAACAAAAGATTTAGACGTAATCTCGATAATAATGAGATTACAGATATATCTTCTTTCAGATTGGCTATATAGTCGTTTGCAACACGCCAATGCAAATAATGAAGAAATCTCAGATGAGCAAAGAGAGTTAATGATAGGTTGTGAACAAAAGGTAATTTTATTAAAATAATATTTTATTTTTTTCATATATGTATGTTAGTTTCTATTTACTAATTGAATTTATTTTGCAGGCTCGAATGTTCACTAATATGTGGGCTTTTGGACAACATATTAGAATCAAAGCCATTGATTCTTTACGTAAAACAAAGGATTCTAGTATTGTTGCTTCTTTCAAGCAACTATCACGTGCTAGCTCAAAAGACACGAACCTTTTAGATAGTGAACTTGGTTATGTAGGAACTATTGTTGGTATCTCCGAAATTTCATTTCGTACATTCAAATAGGTAGAAAAAAGTTTATATTTTTTTGATAGAGTTAGTTATTTTTTTAAGCACCTAATAATGGGTTTTTGTTGTTATATATTCTGATAGGTCATTTTGAAGGTTGACTGGTTTCGAGCCGAGTATAAAGGTAGTAATTCCACATTAAGAAAGGAATTATCTGGGTTTTGGGCAATTGATTCTTCCAAGGTAATGCGATCTACTAAAGAACCATATATTCTTCCTAGGCATATTGAACAAGCATTTTTTTTATAAAAACCTAGATGCTCATCCTTGGTGGCAAGTCATTCATGTGCAACCTAGAGGTAGGTCATTGTTTTGAACAGTTTATTGTTAGAGAGATCGAAGAAAGTCCTCTTGGTGATTCGGCATCAGATACTGATACATCAACATCTGAAACAGAAATTAGAATCATTATACGTGATAATGCTACTAATCTTTTTGATGAAGAGGATAATTCTCTACATGCTGATTCTACTGATGAGGAAGAGGAATTACCAGAAATAGGTATTGATCCATCAATAGATGATGTGATTCATGAGAACATAGATTTAACAATAGAAGAAATAAATGAAATCAATAAGGATAATGAAGATGAGACTATATTGATGTCTTACCAAAATGATGGCAATAATGAAAACATATGAGCAGATTAGATAGTAAATTCTACTCTAGTTATCGATCAATAACTTGAAGCTTCTGAATGGATATCAGATAATAGATTTTTTTATTAACTTGAATAACGATGAATCCTACTAGAGATATGAAATCATGTTCTTCTAAGTTAGAACATGAAGCTCGAGGGTATGCCTAATTATTTTATATATAGCTTTATCTTCGAGGAGCAAATTTTTATCATGTATGTATGCATATGTGTGTGTATTCATGTGTATTATATGTATACATATGTTAGTATGCTTATATATGTATTTCATGTATATGTATGTGTTTGCATGTGTGTGATATATGTATACATGTGTTAAATATGCATATGTGTATATATGCATATGCATTTATGTAAAATATTCATGTATTCATGTAATATATGCAAGTGTTTATAATTGTGTACATGTATATATGTATATGTGTCTATGTGTAAATAGTGTAAATATATACATGTAAATATGTATTCATGTATATATATGTTTATGTGTGCATGTAGGCATGTATATGTGATGTGTACATGTATATATGTATATATGTCTATGTGTAAATGTGTACATGTAAATATGTATGCATTTATATACATATTTATGTGTGCATTATGTGTGTAAATGTGCATGTATGATGTATATGTGTGTGTATGCGTGTATTTATACCTCTAGTCTCACTCTTCTCTCTCTCTCTCTCATATATACATACATACATGCATAAACACACATACTCATATCCACATATATATACATAAAAGCAGTGCATACCGTGCATTATCGCGACGATGAGCCATAAGTGTTCGCATCTCTTTTATACACCACTTAAGCGACCATCCTGTCCCAAACTATCTCAAGTGAACTAAGTACGTATTTTTTATCCCTCTCATCATGCTCACTACAAAAATAAAAAACATAATGTAAATAAAACATAAGATATTTATTTCAATTTATATGTAAAATTTTTACTTACTTCCATGGTAAGTAGACAAAGCACAGGTAAGAGTCGCATAGTGCCCGCATTCTTCTCTTGAACTCCAATCCATTCCCTATGTACACAATGTTCCCCTCTAGCTCTATATCGCACTCTAGTCCTAAGGTGCCTATGCATGTCCTCATAGGCAACTCTGCTCTGCTATCATGATTTGGAGGTGGTATAGGTGTCCTAGAAATAGATAGATAAAAATAAATAAAAATATGTGTTATAATATCATTAAAAATGTTTATGAAAAAAAAACATACCTATGAGCAGATAGCTCTCTTTTTGCATGTGAAGCTGCAGAAGAGCCCTCGTCTGATCGCTGGGTAAGCATCTGGATTCTACGGTCTAGCTCCTCATCAGACATCTCTGAGTAATCACGCATGATGGCCCCTAGAGTATCAGATGGAACTCTTGCTCTCATAAGACTTTTTATGAGAGTGAGTTTTCGCCTTTCTCTCTCTACTGGGATCCATAATACCTAACATATAAAACAAAATGGTTAGAAATCAATATATATATACGTGTACATATGTATGTCTCTATGCATTAAGTATGTGTATGTATGCATGTGTGTGTGTATGTATGTGCGTATATGTGTGTGTGTATGTGTGTATGCATGTGTATGTGTGTGTATGTATCATTATGTGTGTATGTGTCTATGTGTGTATATGTGTGTGTATATGTGTGTGTATGTGTGTGTGTCTATGTGTATGTGTGTGCATCTATGAGTGTGTATGTGTTTATGTGTGTGTATGTGTGTGTATGTGTCTATGTGTGTATGTGTATGCATGTATGTATGCATATGTGTGTGTATGTGTGTGTATGCATTATGTATGCATTATGTATGCATATGTGTGTGTATGCATTATGTATGTGTATGTATGCATGTATGTATGTGTATGTATGCATGTATGTATGTATGCATATGCATATGCATATGCATTATGTATGTATATATATGCATGTATGTATATGTCTCAGTATGTCTCTCTATGTGTGTGTATGCATATATGTGTGTGTGTATGCATATATGTGTGTATGTGCGTATGTGTGTGTATATCGGTTTGTATGTGTGTATGCATGTGTATGTGTGTGTATGCATCATTATGTGTGTATGTGTGTTGGCAGCAATCAAGGCACCCAAGGACTCGCAAGACAAGGAAGTCAAAGAAGGGAGTCAGAGCGAAGGAAAAGCACAAGCAGAAAAAGTAGTCAACGAAGATCTGGCAAGTAGGCCATCCAAATTTTTCCATGAAGTAATACTTCCTAAATAGTGAATTTAGTCGCTCCACATCATTGTAAATACCATTCCACCTTTTTCTAGCTCCATTTTTTGGAAGCCAAGGAGTCCTTGACCTTGAGGAGCATTAGAAGTACCTACCTATCAACTCTCATATTTTTTAGACTCCGTTTGAGCCCTCCAATAAGCCCTAGAACCTAATTTTTAAGTAAGCCAGACACTAGGTCTGGACAGGGCCAAAACTAGTCAAAAACTATAAAAAGAGCTAGAGAGCTCATTTTTGAGGTTAGCTTGTTCTAGAATTGAACTTGTAAGAGCACTTTTGAGTAATCTAAAATAACTCCATTGTCTCTCTCTTTGTTCTTGCCTTGTGTGCGCGTGTGTGTGTATGTGTGTGCATGTTGGTGTGCTTCTCACTCACACATTTGTGCCTTCACTTGCTCGAGGTCTTCATACCATCCTCACGTCTTCCCAGATTGACATTAAAGGAGGTGCTATTCATCACTGAGCTACACCAAATTTTGGCACCATTGCCGGGGATCGAGCTTTGAGGACGAGCGTGTGATGGTAAGACAGAGTTGAGCTGTTGGAGTTATAGGTATTTTCTTCACTTTTATCTACTTTCTTTTGTTTTCTTCATCACCATCTCCCAGCTCCATCTCCATCATCGCGACGTTTTCAGTTTTTTGGTCATATCACCTTCCCATACCACTTCCTGTCATTTCACTTGTGAGAGAGAGCGAGAGAGCGTTTGTGTGCTTGTGCTTTTCTGCGTTTTTTGAGATTTTTTGTAGGAATCAGCATCCCCAGCAGCTGCACCAGCTCGAGCAGGTAAAAAAATTTGACTGTGCAAGTCCCGAGGCATTGACCTCTGTCAATCGCGACCGACAAAAAAAATAAACATTTTTCCAACCTAAGTACATAAGCATGATGTGCATGCCTAGATTTTCATGAATATGTGTTTAAAATTTTAAAATTCCTCAGTTTTCTGTCAATCGTGATCAACCCGTTAATCGCGACCGGCAAACGATGACGGACACTTGCCGACCGACCTGTCAATCGCGATCGACCCGTCAATCGCGATCGACAGAGTCAACGACCGACTCACCATGATCGACAGAGCATATGCGTGCCACATGTCAATCACGATCGAGCCATCAATCGCGATCGACCCGTCAATCCCAACTGACAGCCCCAACGAACCTATCAATCGTGACTGACCCAGTCAACGACTGCTTGACCACGACTGATAGAACCCTCGCGACGGACCTATCAATCGCGATCGACCTGTCAATCGCGATCGACGGAGTCAATGATCCTTTGACCATGATTGACAAAATTTTTGGGCCACGTGTCAATCGCGATTGACCCATCAATCATGACCGACAATCACGACGGACCTGTCAATCGCAACCGACACGTCCATCGCGACTGACATATCAATCGCGATTGACAGACCACTCGATCGCGATTGACGGGCAAATTCGACCAATTTTTTAGGGCAAAAAATATTGGTCTATTTTTTGCTAATGTTTGGGAAGCATTTAGGGGTTAGTAGAGCATCGCGAGGCCGTTACACAAAGTAATTCGAGAAGTCATGTTTGCCTGTTAGCCTGCTTGAACCCTGTGTTAACCCTAGAATCCTGAACAGTCATAACTTCCTCATATGAAATCCGTTCGGGGTGATCTTAGGCTTGTTGGAAAGCTCGTGGGGAGTACTATCAAAAATTTCATTGGTTACGATAAAATTAATAACAAGATTATTAGATATAGTATTTTGAAGTAACCATACATAGGGGGAAGAAAAAACTAAGGGCTCTTTAGGATTGTTTTCCATAAAGCCCAAGAATAGTTTGATCTCTGAATTGCATGAATGAACATGGTTTATTGTGTCAATTGAATTTAAGTCTTGAGCTAACTTTGGGACTTTTTTAGGTCCTTTGAGAGCATCAAAGGGTATTCGAAGCAAGAGTAAGTGCAAGCTTGGGAATATGCTTCCTAGGCACACAAGGGCAACCGAGGAGAGAAACTAAGGTTGGACATTCTCAACACCCTCTATCAATCCCTAGCTTAGGCTAAGCATGGATAGAGGTTTTGATCAATTAAGGTTACGTTAAGCACAACCAAGTCCAAGAACTTTAATCACTCAAGTATAAGTACAAAGAGATTACATTTGCGAAACAACCTAAGGGAAAAGAAATTAAATCAAGCGAACAAACTCGAGTACGATAAAACTTAAGTGTTCCTTGCGATAAACATTGATTGGACAAGAAGTGACATTCCAAGAAAAAAAATTAAAAAGAACAAGTGATTCATACAAAAGAACTCAGCAACGAGGTTGTACTTGGGAAAATTGGGGCTATTCAATTAGGCATATGAACCTTAGATCAGGATGACACCTAGGGAGAGATAGACAGAGTCTTAGGTCTTTAGAGGCTAGTGTCAATCATACTGCTAGGTCTTGGGCCCAATAGTTGAGGCATTTTTGACACTACCCTAGCTCTGAGACTAGTGAATCAGAGATGTCTCATGGTATGGAGAGACCTACAGGAAGTTCAGGTGTGCCATACTTACAAAGGGTTGAAGGTCCTTACAAGACACAACTCGAATACCTTAGGACCAACCAATTAGGTGCTTGCATCTATGAGGACGGCCTAGGAAGATCTGTGGTCCAAATTAAAAACCCTGACCAACCTATTGGAATTGAACATCCAGCTGTCAAGTTTGAAAATGGAGCATACCAAGACAAAGAAGGAACCATATACGTAGTCACCAGTCACCCAGATAGGACAGATGAATTTGGTAATGTGATCCCAAAAACAGGCATAGGTGACCTAGAGCAAGGGAACATAGGTGGCGAGCCTAAAACCCCTCGAGGCAAATCTATTCTTACTAGAATCATCACACCAGAGTGGATTCCTCAGGACAAGAAGAGCATAGATCTACTCTTGAACCGAGAGACCGATGAAGCCTTTTGGAGGTATAAGCCTGATCAGCCAAATGAGGTAGGAATGATCACAATCTATGAGTTCAAAGATCCTAATAGCCCAGGCAAAGTGACCTACCTAGATAGTACTTCAGAGAGGATCTTTGTGGTCACAGAGCATGGTAGGCATGCCTGCACTTGGAAGGGTGAATTTTTTTTCCCCCAACCAAGATCTAATGTCTCTTTTGGTCACCACGGTGCTGGAACATCCCAAGCTCATGGAGCTCAGAGGGACAGAAGTAGAGACAGGCCAGAGGTAAGTTTTTCCAATCCCTTGGGTCGAGAAAGGATGAGAACAGAGACGGATAGAGTGGAAACTGAGAGACCTAGAGCCCCAAGAAACCAAAGAAATGCAGATGAATTCCCTCTACCAAGACCTAGAGAGCACACGAGGACTTTGAGACCTACACAACTAGTTAAATCCATGAAGAACTACTTCGATGGCACTGGAGACCGATATGATCATGTGGCCGAGTTTAGGCAAGTCTTGAGAGCTGAACAAGTTGAGGACCTATTCACGCAGTACAATGCCTTTGGTCTAACCCTTAGGAACACCACTCTTACATGGTTTCAACCACTAAATGAGAGACACTTCAGGAACATAGAACAACTTCTAGAGGCTTTCATTATTGAATTCTCTAAGAGTGGCATAAGGCATAATACTTCCTCACTGATTCATAGCTTCAAGAAACGGTTAGACTTGTAGGAAGAAGGTTTAGGCAATACTTAGAGAGGTGCCCTATTCCTGAATTACCCACACTAGCCAAACAAGTGGCTTTATTCCTAGATGGACTGCTGAGTACAAAGTTGAGATCATATGTGTACTTGAAAGACCCTAGGACCATAGAAGAGTGTGTACGCATGTGCATCGACATCGAGGATAACGTAGGGGAGGAATTAGAACTTTCAAAAATCTACAAAGATTGAGATAGTTCTATTAGCCTCTCTTCCTCGCAATCCACATCTATTGAGGAACTCGCTGAGAAAGTAGCTCAAAAACTAGGAGTCTCAAGTAAACAAATTCCAAGATTTGCCCGAGTAAAAAGATGCTATACTTGTGGAGGTGACCATATGGCGAACGTATGTCCCATCATGGCTCAACCCCAAGTGAATCCAACTAGCCAATACTGCACCATAGAACGGAGATACACTAATCACACAACACAAGATTGCCCATACAATAAGCAAGCGGTTAGGCAAACCTACCCTCAGCCCTATCCACAAGAGGGAAGATATCAGAACCAGTATCCACCACAATAGTATGCTAGGCCTCAACAAACCTACCAACCACAATATCAGGCCCAGCAGAGACCTCAACCAGTGCTAGCCCAACAACCTCCTGCTCCAGCGAATGTGATCCCAGTGAAGTATGCAGCTTCAGAAGAGAACCTAAATAGAGCCATAGTGCCAGTAACACCATTGCTTTCAGAAAGTGACCCCAGCATAGCTTTGATTCCACACATATTGATAGCCCCTAAGCTTACTACATGCAGTCTCATGAACATGGGGAGTCCTACTATAGTGAAGAACCGAGTGAACCTAGTTGGGATCCAGAGTATGCAAACATCATGTACACCAATCCCAATCCTAGACCTCAACCTAGGCAAGTAAGACCCCCATTCCCTAGAGGACCATGCTACAGATGTCAGGGAGATCACCTCATTCGTGATTGCCCACTGCCTACCCCTACACAACCCCAATCAGTGACAATTCAAGGATTTTGTCAAGATTGCGGAAAGGAGCATCTCTTATGAGATTGCCCAAAGAACCCCAATAATATGCCAAAAATCACTCTTATTAACGTTATTGGGTTAGTCGTAGACTCTACAGGAAGTGTAACTTCCACTGCACCAGTATTGGTGGTCACTAGAGCTCAGGCTTTGCAGCAAAACCAAGGTTTAGGCCAAGAAAAGAGTGCAGAGGTTAGTGAAACTGAGAGCATAGCCAAGAAATGGTCGAGAGCCTGGAACGATAGCCGAGAGAGAATGAAAAGACAATGGTCTAAAAAGATGAGCGAATTAGAAGAAAGCATAAGAGAAACAAAAGCCAAGATTGTTGAGCTCACCTCTCAAACAAACTCTCACATAACCCCACCACCTTCATCCCTATCACTGTCTAATCCACCACCTTTCAACCCACCTCATACCATTCCACTACCCCCTAGAGTAGGATCAGTATTGGCTGACCCCACTCCTGAAGACATAGACATGATGCTTAAAGCATATCAGGCCAGAATCCGAGAAGGGCCAAATGTGACGAATCATGACAAGTGCTACCCTAGAGCTGACCTAGAGATAGGCAGAACCAAGCTTTGCGTGAAAATGGTAGCATTGGCTCAGACCATGTTTGAAGCCAACCGCCTCTTCAACTACTCTTGCTCAGCTAAGGCACGATTGCACTTGGATGAACTATTAGAGAAGTTAGAGAGCATAATTGCAAGATCTGCCAAGGAAGAAAACTCTCAAGGAAGAGATGAGGCAAGTAAAAGAATAAGCATTCCTCCCCAGGAAGCTTATGTGCCTAACTCCACTGAACCCGACACCTCTTCTTCTATGAATAGGTATTCACCAGAGTTCTTGCGAGAGATTCAAGAAGAGAAATGGGCTAAAGAAAGTGAAGTCCCTCCTCCCATTGAACTTGTGGATGATGCACATGATCAATTCCCACAAGACATTCCTTCTATTTATGGAGAGCAGGAAAGTACCCAATCTCAGGAAAGATTATATTTTGAGTCTAATTCCATACAGGAACTACCCCATTTCACAGGCCCATGGGAAGCAAAGTCTACTTGTATGAGAGCACCCACGGTCATGGTAAGAAACAAAGACTCGGTCATCCCTAGGAACACAGAGGTAGTGAAAAACACTAAAGTGCAGGGCAATCTCACCTTGGAAGAGCTACTCAAAGTTAGGCCAGAACTATGGAAACATGTAGCCAATCAAGTGCCAGAAGTAGTGAAACCTCGTTCCCAGGTAGATCCCATAGAACAGTGCCAGAAATACCCTTGGATAAGATAGGAGACATGAGTGAAGGAGAAGAAGGAAACACCTATCTTCCCATTACCCATCAAGGATACACAACCAAGGCAATTTTGGACTCAGGTGCGGAGTCCCCATTGCTACCACTTCCCTATGGAAGTGTTGGGGCAAGCCAGCACTCAGGCCAACGAGAATGAAATTGCAAATGGCTGACAGTCACATAGAGAGACCCTTAGGGTTGTTAGAATGAATAACTCTCACTACTTGTGGTGTAGAGTTTGAGCACACATTTGATATCTGTGACTTTAGCAAGAACCAAGCCTATGAGGTGATTTTGGGAAGACCATTTATGCGGCAGTTGCAAGTGGTACAGGATTGGGGAACCAATTCTCTGTACTTGCAACACTTGGGTGTCATGACCAAAGTTAATCTCAAGAACTACTCTCATAGAGATGTCCCTCCTATCCAATGGAATCCCATCCATAGAGCCAAAGATGATACGGAATCAGTGCAATCCATAGGATCAGGGTCCTCATGGATGCATGAAGACACTCACTTATGGATGTGTAAAGTAGCATTAGAAGAAGAGAAGAGAGAAAAGGCCAGAGAGATAGGTGCAAAGGAAACCCATAGATCAATTCAAGACCCGGCCTATGCACCTGTAGTATTCCCTGACGAAGAATTTGAAGCTTACGGCTGGGCAGAAATCTTAGCAACAATGGATCTAGCCATCAATGAAGAACAATGGACACCCCACTGTGATGAGGATGGCTATGACATTTCAGTTTTCGCCAAAGAGCCAATCATGGGAGATTCGGTTCTCGAAGAATGTGAACCTAGCACTGATGCATTCGAGGATGCAAGTGACTCCGATTTAGAGTCAATCATTATGGACCCGCCTTTTGCATGAGATGAAGAATACTTCTATGAGGTAGAAGCTGGATTTATCTATGAAATTGAGCACACTGAGTGGGTATCCCCCATTGTAGTGGTGCCCAAGAAGAATGGGAAGTTACGTGTGTGCATTAACTTGAAGAAGGTTAATGCAGCCACTATTCGAGATAACTATCCGCTTCCTATCACTGAGCATCTATTAGAAAGAGTAGCGGGCAAGGAAGTGTACAGCTTCCTTGATGGATTTTCGAGCTACAATCAAGTAGCCATAGCTCTAGAAGATCAGCATAAGACGACCTTTGCCACAGAGTGGGGCATATTCGCTTTTAGAGTAATGCCATTTGGCCTCACCAATGCGCCTGCCACCTTTCAAAGATTGATGTGCCATGTGTTCAAAGAATTCCTGAGAAAGAATTTGGAAGTCTATGTTGATGATCTTTGTGCTCATTCAAACATTAGACATACACATATACCTAAACTCAGGCAAATCTTTGACAAATGTAGAGAATATCAAGTCTGCTTGAACCCAGAAAAGTGTGTTTTCATGGTCAGGCAAGGAAAGATTCTAGGACACATAGTGTCAAAGAATGGCATATCCACGGATGAAGAGAAAGTGAGAGCGATTGAAGAACTACCTAGGCCAAAGAATGTCAAGGAAGTGCAAGCTTTCATGGGGCATTGTGGCTATTACCGACGTTTTATACACATGTATGCCATCATTGCAAAGCCTCTGTATGGACTTTTGACCAATTTTGAGTGGACTGATGAATGTGAAAACTCCTTCAACGAGCTCAAAAGAAGATTGTGTTCAGCACCAATCTTGACCACACCGGATTGGAATAAACCCTTTCATGCGCATGTGGATGCATCCAACTATGCTATTGGATGTGTACTAGCACAACCTACCGGTGAAGGTAATATGGATCTTCCAATTGCCTATGCTAGTAGACAGTTAAATGTTGCGAACGGAATTATACCACTATTGAACGAGAAGGATTGGGCATGGTATATGCAGTTAAAAAGTTTAGACACTATTTGCTTGCAAATAAGTTTAAATTTTTTACTGATCATCAGGCACTGTTATACTTGGTAAACAAGCCACGCAATAAAGGCAGGTTAGTAAGATGGTTCCTCTTGCTAATGGAATACGACTTTGAGGTTGTGGTGAGGAAAGGCAAAACTCATTTGAGAGCAGAACATCTCTCTAGGCTCACATCTGGAGAGGCCCCACAAGGAGTATTAGATGATCTTCCTGATGCTTACCTGTTTAATTTGGAAGTTGTACCTCAGTGGGCTAAGACATTAGTGCCAGTATTGACATACAGGCCTAACCACCAAGTAATGAACACACAGGATAGGGAGATAGTAAAAGCCCAAAAGTACCATATCATGGCAGGGAGTATGTACAAGCATACAGATCAAGGAATATTAGCTTGTTGTGTGGAAGAGGATGAGTACACAAAATGGTTGCAATTAGCACATGTAGGTGCATTAGAGCAACATTACTCAAGGCAACAAACCCTACAGACACTAAGGAGACTCGGAGTGCACTGGCCAACTATGGAAGCAGATGTACACAAGTTGTGCAAGGAATGCCTAGTCTGTCGTATTAGACCACCTGTGGAGCATGCTACACTGTACCAAGTGTCTCTAATACCAGATTGGAGTGAACCATTGATAGCCT
Source organism: Ceratopteris richardii (assembly GCA_020310875.1). Classification (NCBI taxonomy): domain Eukaryota; kingdom Viridiplantae; phylum Streptophyta; class Polypodiopsida; order Polypodiales; family Pteridaceae; genus Ceratopteris; species Ceratopteris richardii. Next base: position 19,393,591 of record CM035433.1, read on the forward strand.
TTCTGAGGAGAAAACATTCCCTCAAGACATGACTTTGGCTAGGTAAAGAAGTTTAGAACAAGAAGCACTAGACTACTCACTCATTGGTGACAATCTGTACAAGTGTGGAAAAGATGGATATCTAAGATTATGTGTCCATGAGAGGCTACTCATGCCGCTGATCTAGCAAAGAAACATCCCTATGCAAAGAAATGGGATGATGCCTTAAGTAAAGCTAGGTTTGAATTTTGATGGCGTGATCAGTTTGCTCTCTCTCTCTTGATCCTGTTACTGCTCAGGGTTTTCATGATGAGACTCTGCCATCTGATGGTGCAAAAGTTGCACATTTCTGTTCCATGTGTGGACCAAAGTTTTGTTCTATAATAATAACTGAGGAAGTCTGTAAGTATGTTGCTGAGCATGGCTATGGTGATGCTGAAGATGCCTTGAGACATGGTATGGATGAAATGAGTGAAAAGTTTCTTGCTGCAAAGAAGACTATTAGTGGTGAACAATGGGGAGAGATGGGGGGTGAAATATACTTGCTAGAAACTTATGTCCACAATGTCCATGCTCACTGATCAGAGATTCAAGTAACAGCACGAGTCCATTGCTCCCAAAACATTTCTCATCTCTTTTATTATGTACGGGTACAACCTTGACACCGTGAATTTAATAATGTACCGGTTATATAGGTACAAACAATTCATTGGTGTGGATTGCTTAACGCTGACGGTGGTTTTATTTCTGCATTCTTCTGTCCAAATCTCTAGTAGCAACTCCATTGTAGATAGGACCATTAAGACTCTGTGATTAAACTTCCGTTTCATTTGAACATTCTCATATGTAAATAGTGATGATGGTATTATATCTTTTTCAATTAGCTTTTTTCTAATGTTATGGCACCGGGGGTGTCTGCCTTTGTCAACAGCATTGCTGTGGGCATGAGCAGGCTGAGAGAGTCCCTTTGCACCTGAACAAGGTAATGCCTATGTAGGGAGTGTGCCATATCTTGTATGTGTGTTTTGTCAGGTTGCGATTTTGCTGAGTATGAGAAAATACATTTTTCTCCTCATTTTAAAGGTATGTTACAGGAATCTTTGAATTATGCTATGATTGTTTTCTGTTTCTGTACAATAAAGTTTTGATTAAGAGTCTTAGTGGAGACAAAGTGGTAACAATTTTTTTTTATAATGATCTGCCCTTTCCAAATGCAGTTCAATTCAATTTTGGGTAGGGTTGTTAATGTGATCTACAGGACAACTTCAAGGTGTTTTTCTTTTGTTTGCTGGTTCATATTGTTATTTGTTTATGAAATTTCGACCCATGAGATGTGATTGAGGTTCAAGGTAAAGTGAATTCTCTAAAGAGATTGGAAGGTGATTAAAGTCTATTTGAATGGTAGAGCTGATTTCAGCTAGCACAACAAAATAGCTGGCATAATGGAAATTATTTTTGATGCCAGAGTAAACACGCTGAGATTTGTTTTCAAAGAATCTTGCAGTGTTCATAGTGAATTTCTAGTTTCTCTCTAGACTCAGACTTCAGTACCCACTCTTCATTGATAGTTTACAACATTTAGTGTATCCAGAGATTTAGAGACAGGGATGCTTTCTCTCCCACTTTGTCATCCTATTTTTTGTTGAGGCTTAGAGCTTCATGCTCTCTTGGACCTAGAGATTTTAGATGAAGAGCTTGCACATGATAAAAAGGTTAACTTGCAAGATACTCATCTAAATCGTACTACATTCAAGGAGGTTCAGGATACACTATCTGTGGCATCTAGTACCCATATTCACTAGTAGAATTCTTGTAGTTTTGTGTATTGAGATATAGGATCATGCTGACTACCACTCAAACTTTCCTTTCTATGGCTTCAGGAGGAGACCTTCATGGGAGGTCTCAGATGTTTTGTTGGAGCTTGTGTGACTCCTATGCAGAAGCCACCATACTTCTTCTGAGAATCAAGGAGCCCTTTTCTGAAGTATGAGCACCCTTTCTACAAGATAAGTTGTTGTGGTCAATCAGAATCCACTATCCAACATGTGATACACTAAAATCATGTTGGGCCTTTCTTGCTCTTGCATTGGATTGACCCAGAACTTACTTTGGTCTAACAAAGATGGCAACCTTATGTCAAAGAAGCCTTGGTTGTTCCTCTTCAGCTGACAATCTCTAGAAATCTAGGGCTAATGGAGCAAAACTTGTTTGTGCAAATTCATTGTTATTAGTCTTCCCCTAGGGTTAATAGTATTGGAAAGGGCTTTTATTGAGGATTCTAAGATAAGTGGCCTTTCTAGAACCGAATAGTTCTAATTCTGTTATTGAGGAAAACTTTCTTAAATTACGCTTTGAGCTTGAGGCCAGACTGCCTCAACTTGTATAGCCCACCCTTGGAAAAACTCAAGATGGTCCATTATTTAGAACAGATAATTGGAAACCTCATTAGGGAATATGATCAGTACATGCAAGCATCTGTTGTAGTTCTTCATGGTTTGTGATCCTATGAGGAACTCTGCAAATTGGTTCCACTTTCTACAACTCATATTGAAAGATTATACTCTCTAGTGTCAATTTTGAGGGCTCTTCCTCTTAAATCTTTGCTTCGAACCCGAGTTACATGCTCGAGGCTTGGCGAAGCCACAACTTCTTATGAAAGAATATGGGGTCTTTTCTCACATTACCAGCTTGCAACCTGTATAGTTACACGTAGCATTGGAAGTGTTGCATTTTTTTTAACATGCTTTGTAGAGGGGCCTTAGTTGCGATCCAGATTGTTGTTGGTGGCAAGAAAATGTTTCTCACATAGTTTGGCAATGTTAACACAGTTAATATCTATAATAATATTCTGAGTCTTTCCATTGCTGATTGTTATTCACATTCTAGATTTGTCTATATTGGGGATTATTTCTTGAGGTAAGAAGAACTATTTTAGTAGTGAAATAGAACTTGGCACTATTAATTTAATCTTTGAAAAATGGGGTCTTTTGATTGCTGATTGTAATTCACGATTGGGCTTTCTTTGTCTATTTTGAGGATTATTTTATTGACACAAAGAGAAATGTTTTCGTTCTCTCTTTGCACGCAAATGCTAAATGTGTGCTTCTCATTGTGAAATATTATGTATCAAAAATTGATCTTATCATTCTTATATAACATGTTGATCAAAAGTGCTTGATGCATTTGTTGTTATGTGGTAGATAGATTCTCATCATTGGATGGGGTGATTTTATGGAATTATTTGGTCTGTTGGAACTTGGTTATTAACTTGCAACCTTACTGAAATCTTCATTCACTACTCATCACAGATGTAGCACTGAAAAACGTCCTTTTGCTCATTGATTTTGAACATTCTTTCATATCATTTGCCTCCATAAATTGACTTCATTGCTGAAGATTTATTAAATAATGTTGAGTCCTTAATTTTATTGTAGGTGTTATGAGCCTATAGTGACGCTTTCAAATATGTTGAAACATATGAAAATTGCAAGTTGGAAAGATAGAACTTTATATCTAAGATTCAAGAATACTTACAATGTTGAAAGTATGACAAAGTTGAGTCAATGAGCTCTACGTAGTGTGAGCATGACTCATTTGTGCTTTATGCATCTCCTAACTTTGTGTGCATAAATAAATCATGCTCCCCATTTCTGATCTTGTCTTGGTTAAAGGTGTTGTTCTTCTCAGTTTTGTAAACAAGCAAGACCTTGCAAATGCAATGAGTACGGAAGCTGAAATTACAGACAAATCCTTATTAGATGTATGTTGTTTTCCTTATGAAGATTGTGATATGTCAAAGATCATATGTAGCTCATTTCTTTATATTGACTTTTATATATTGTTGCTGCATTATAGAAATAAACTTTTTTGTTTTGGATGCAGAGAGATAGAGAGAGAGAGAGAGGCCCCGTCATTTTTTTCTTGAGAAATTCAAGACCAAAAGGAGAATAAGCAATCAATAATAGAGATGAAAGGCTAGAGTTTTCCATTTTTGGGACATTCATATTCATTGTTAGAGATTAGAAGAGAAAGAGTAAAAGCATCTGTGAAGACATTACCCTCGTGGCATGCATCGAATACAAATGTTGTAGGTCTGAAGTATCTTGATTATGCTAGAAGTGACCAAAGAAATTCTAAACAAGAATGTTCCCTTTTTAATGTAATCGTTTTAATGTTCCTTTTTAACGTAATCATTTAGTGCTCCTTTTTGTAGTTTTGCATGTACATACATTTGAAGGGAAAGAGATTCGGTTTATTTATGAGACCATTTGATTTAGAGAAAGGAAAATTGTTTGGGAAATAGCCATAGAGTCAAATCCTTTGCATAAGAATCTTAGACTCATGTTTTCATAGAAAGTGAAAGAGAAAAACAAGCACACTGCTGTATCAGTTTGTGGGTATGTGTATGCATGTATTTATGTGCATGTGTATGTATGAACTTGTTGGATTGTGTGTGTGTGTGTATATATATATATATATATATATATACACACATATACATACATGCATATATATACATACATACACACACATGTGCAAGCACGTTTGTATGCATGTGCGCTTGTGTATGGTTGCATGATGACGTGTTGAAGGGTATCCAAAGACTATTTAGGCAGCAGATATGTTGACTCCCTTGGGAAAAAGAGTGATAGCTAGATTATGTATTCAGCAGAGGTAGGATTGAAAGTCTAGAAAAGGAGGATAGAGGATTTGCGTCAGTATTGCTGGTTATTTGATGTTTGACAAGCATCATGGTCAACCAATAGGATGCTTAAGACCAGAACCTTAGGTAATTCCTAAGAATTGGTAGTACAACTCATGTTAGCGCTTGCCTTCGGACCCATGCTTAATGTGAAGCAACAAAGTAGCAAGTGGACATGGGATGCCCATCCCATCATGGTTCCTTTAGATTATCTCTTGTAGGAGTTACTGATTACGTCTAAGGCATGCTATTATTAACTTTCTCCTCATTTGGAGGTTGTGCTATTTTGATTATCTTTTTCTTCATTTTCTTACTGTTCTACTTTGTCATTCCTGAGTTACTAGAGTCATATTGCTTGCACCATGGTGAAATTGTAGTGGGGCTACTAAACCTCTTGTAATCAGATTTTACTTTCTGATGTATTCAGATGAATGAGTCAATCCGGAAGGCCATGCTGCCAAGGATTGTTGTCAATATTCTACCCTTCAAGGCTATTATGGTAGCTGGTATTTATAATTTTTATTAACGCCCATGAGAGTTTGTGTGAGAGACATGAATGGATTTCTTAAAGAAGGAACATATATCGACAGCGAGGAGAAATGGACCAGCTGCACCTATGTCAAAAATAGACAACTGATAGCTAGGAGAGGGTAATATGAGAGATGGTCAACTCACTTCATGCTAGATTTTGTTGATATGGAAGGACATGTATTATGCTTAATTTTCATTGCAATCTCTTGTTTGATCATATTCCAATGTTAGGTTGCTAACATAGCTGAAATGTTCTATTGTGGGCCTCTGGAATGGTTGCATTTCCAGAGTTTTGTTTAGATATGAAGATGGCTGTATTTTCCAAGCGAGGATCTGTATTTTGCTCATTTATAGAAAGTGCACACTACTTGCAATACTGAAGAGAGTATATTCAATGGTAGTTTTAGTTCTATTTGGTTTTGGACATTATTTTGTAAACATTTATGGCCCTATAGCATGTGTTATAGTTTTCTAGTTGCACCTCCATCTGTTCTTTACTAATGGGCAATCACATTTTCTTGTCTTTTAGATACAAAATGATTCATTTTTTATGCACATACCATTTTGACTGCTGAATGAACTGATAGCTTATATATTTTCCATTACTGTCATGGTCTTTTATTTACATAATTGGAATGTTGAATGCATACATGTTCTCGGAATCCAAAGTATGTTCCTGCATCTCATGCAAGTTTGACACTCTTATAGACACATGTAGTTTTATCTTTTCCAGTTTCAAAAAGATACGCCATTCTGCTATTGAAAAATATAATTTATGGCTACTTCATATCATTTCATTTTTGTTTGAGTTCAGAACCCTTCATGGTAATTACAACAATACATATCAATGTAGAAGAAAGAAGAGGTCTTCAAGAATGTGTAGCTCTCAAATGCAATAATCTATCTACATACAAACTACAATCGATGTCTAGATTGATATGTGTTTGAGGTGTGCATATGTATATGCACATGTTATGGGGCTAATTTGATTGATATATATTAGGTATATATGTGCACATGTATGTGTATGCATAAGGCATTGGCAATTACACTCTATATGTAGGTGTTGGAATGTATGTGCAGGTTCTTGAAGGTGGTATGGCACTAGATGGTTGTGATGGAGGAAACTTAGGGAAGAGCTCAAGGGTACCAAAAGAAGGAGATACAAGACAAAAAATTTATTCTCCTTTGAAGGAGCATGCAAATACACTTGTTCTGCCAAGTTTTTCTTTATTTGTAATGTTAGAGCTAAGTATATTTGAATAGTTAGCTTCTTGGATTCCTTGTATTATTTAGCTTTTCTTCATTCTGAAGTGCAAAAATTTTAAATAGCATTCAATCTTTTACATCCTATTATTAAACATGATTTGTTTCAACAATTTTTGACAGGTGATGGCTATACTTGTTTTTCAGAAACCTGATGCAGTAACTGTAAATTCTATTGTTTTTAGAATATGCTATTGATATTTTTTATTAATGAAGTATCTCCTTTGGATCCCTCAGAAATATTACGGCTTGTGGAACTTTCCCAAGATGCCTTTGGTGTTTGTCTGTGTGAGAGTAGTAGCATTATCTCAATGCTACCAATTTCATTTGAATTCTGTAATTCTCTCTATTAGAGTATATATTCAAAAATCTATCAAGTCCATTGATTCTCTAGAATATGATCAATTGGCAAAATGAAGTTAGGATCTAGATGTCCCACATGATCTCACTTCTCCACACAAAAAGGAATGAGTTGTGGAATGTTCATGAAAGTGTATGTGAATGTGTGTGAATGAATTTTGTGTATTGTGTAGTATGCGTGTATGTATGTGCGTTGTGCATGTATATGTGTGTGTAGATATGCACAATGAAGGTGAAGAAAAGTTTGACCAACAATGGAAGAAGAAGGTAGCAATAGTGAACAGGATTACAAAGAAAACAGAGCAGAGGAATTGATTTAGCATAGCAAATGGTATCAAATACTCAAACATTTCTATATTTTTAAGGGAGGCTATTGTAAAATTCACCAAAATTTTTATATTTCAAATATAAGTTATCAATAAAATTCGCCACTTTTTTTATATTTCAAATGGAAATTATTTTCAATATTCGCAAAAATATGTATACTTCCAATATGAGATACTTAGACAAATTCGCCCATATTTATATACTTTTGAGTGAGGGGGGTGGTCTTATTTTTTACCCTGGCCACCACCACACCAGAGGTAACCCCCCCACAAACGCGACGTGTCCGACCGTTTATGATTCGCTTACCTAGACAGAGTGTAGAAGGACCAAATCTAGTTTTCCCTCCGATCCCTTCTGACCTGGAGTTCCCACAGGGCTACACCTTGGCTGATCTAACGGATCAAGAAATTGCTAGGATGATTAATGAGTCTAACCTTGAGACAGAAGCAGAGCAGACCCAAGGACCGCAAACCACTACAACAACTTCAGCCCCGACCCAACCGGAAGTAGTAGAAGTAGAGGAAGATGAAGAAGAGACTGAAGAGGAAGTAGACGAGGAACATGATCAAGAATACGAAGAAACTTCAGAACTAGCGAGTGCCCCGGCCTATTCGGCACAAATAAGAAGATTGTATGAAACCATGAAGCGAGTCCACAAGCATCACAAACTTTCGCTCAAATCAGGAAAGGTGCTAATGAGCCAAATGTTAGGAGAGGAAGGCGTGGATGAAATGTTTATTGAATCCATGAACCTGCACGCGGACGCAGTGGGCTTGGATGAAGCCATTTATTCAGCTATGGCTTATATTCATCGCTTCGAGAAATGGGTGCCTAACCGTCCCATGCGCTCCGACAAGCAGATTCACATGAATGTATCGGCACTAGGCGACACTACACAGACAGAGGAACACCACGAGGCACCACCCTCACCACCTCTCACTACACACTTCACTTCACCACATGAAACTACCACCCCAACTTCAACACTCACCACATATGTTATGGGGATTCCTATCTCACCAGGCACCCAATTTGGAGGGATCACAATGCCCACATTTACAACAATATTCACGAACATCACATCCACCCCACCCACGGTCCCCATCTACACATTCACCCACACTTTTGACACCATGGAAACATCACCAGCCACAACACCACTTCCTCCCCCCTCTCTACCACCATCTCCCATACCCCCTCCACCCACATCACCCCTTGTGTCCACTTCATTCACTATCTCCAACAATACCTATAGCTTTTAAAAAGCAAGATTGTATCGAGCTTCATCTTAAATGGACTCAAGCATTTTTAGCATGTGGGATTCCTTTCAATGTTATTCATAATCCTATTTTCAAAGATGCTTTGATGTCAACTGTACGGAAAGGATTCACCATGCTAGATTACAATAAAATATGAATAGAGTATGTAGATAAAGTGAAAAAAGTCATGAAGCCATACTAAAGCAAATAGTGCTTGATTATGTACCCATGCTTTCATGTACAATAGCATTGGATGGATGGACAAGTTGTCAAAAGAAGACACTGATTAATGTCATGGTTATATGTCCAAAAGGAAGTATGTGTTTGGAAGTTGTTGATACTTCTCTTAAAGAGAAAAGTTCAGCTCTTCTTGTAAAGATGTATGAACATGCTATATCACACATGGATAGTCCAAAGAATGTGACTCCGATAGTGACTGATAGTGCATCTATTTTTTGAAGTGTTGGAATTGCAATTGAAAACAACTATGAAGGCATTACTTGGGTTCCATGCATAGCTTATACACTAAATCTATTATTGAAAGATATAGGTAGATTATCTTTCATTAAACAAAGTTTATTAGATGCAAATCATGTGGTCAAATTTATTAGAGAGCATCAATTTTCATATTCACTCTTTCATTCAAAATCTCCCAATAAAGCACTTCATATCTTTTGTGCTACACGATTTGCAACTGCCTATATTGTGCTCATTGGATTATTGGAAGTCAAGCCAGCTCTTGTAGAAATGAATGCTGATCGAAGATGGGAGACATGGCTAGAAAAGTATCCTTCTTATCTAGTTGCGGCTTCAAAGTGTATGTCTCTAATATAGTCACAAAAATTTTGGGGTAATCTTGAAAAAGTCATTGGTATCACTAAACCTTTTGTGGAACTTTTACGAATTTTTGATACTGATAAGTTTGTGATAGGAAAAGTTTATTGGAGTATGTCAAAAGCTATTCAAAAAGTGAAAGACTTTAATCAATTTTCGTTACAAGAAAAAACATAGATTGTATCATTAGGAGATAAAAGATGGATGCAAATGCATACTCATTTACATGGAACAACGTTCGTTTTGGATCTAGCATTTCAACTCAATGGTCAAGTGTCAAACAAAGAAGTCATGGAAATTTTCAAAACCACATGTCATTTATTACTTCCAGGTACAAATGGTCGAGATGCATTCCAGGAAAGAGTAGCTTAAGTAAATCGAGAAGGATGTTTTGGAGATCTATAGCACAATGAAGTGATTCAAAAGCATCCACCTCATATATGGTGGAAAGAGTATGGAGGTGAAGTAGTGGAGTTGCAACACATAGCTATGAGAGTGCTTTCAGTAACAGCTTCAAGTGGTAGTTGTGCATGTAATTAGAGTGCATATGATTTTCTTCATTCAAATCAAAGAAATCGCTTAAGTGCATCATGTGCTAATGATTTGGTATATGTTTTTTGTAATATGCATTTCTTACATGCTCCAACCAAGATAACTTCTATAGTATCACAATAAATTTTTGGAGAATTTTAAACTCATGAAAGTTTAGCAAATGATTCATGGAGTGATCATGATTTAGATGTAGATCACAATGATAGTTTAGACATGGAAGAAATAGATGACGTGGTACATGTCATAGATGATGATATTCAAAATTAATAAAATGATGTACTTTGAATACTTTGATTAGATTTAATTGCAAAATCGATGGCTTTATAATATAGTGATGCCTTTGATTACAAAAAGAAGCTTGTCTATTCAGTATTTTTTTATCGAATAATTCATCGGTTGTGAACCAATCAAAAGATGATGATGCCTCTAAGAGTCTTCTAGATTTGCTCTCATATGCATCCACATATATTTTTAAATTTCTTACTTGATTTTCTAGATCATCAGTCCTCTTTTGTTGATCATCAATTGGTCTTCGTAATCCTGGAATTGTTAAACCTTCATTGTATAATTCTACTCCTTTTGATGATAAATCATGGATAAGATTATGTTCTTCAAGTAGCAAAATGTAGGGCCACTTTCGAGGAAGAGGACCTTCGTTTCCTTGATTACAAAATTTTGCCTGATTTTGAGGATGACCAAAACCTATACCTGCATTCTTCAGGTGATCATCCCAATCTACATGTCGACTAACAATATCTTGTACAAAAACTTTCTGAATGAAATATAGTGCTATTTGATTATTATTTGGTAATGATCTCTCAATGTGCACAAAGCATCGAAGTAGACTTTATGCTAATCCTTTATGTTGTAAGTCAGAAAGCTTTAAGGGTGTTGTTTCTTTTGCTCATCCTTTAACCTGAAAGAGAACATCACAAACAAAATGATTTGTGCATAGCTTTTGACTTCTTTCATTGATAACAGTTCTCCTTCTAATCCCTCAGGCTCTAAATCTTGATGGAATAAAAATGCTAACCTTGATTGTGCCAATTGAGCATTCTACTCAGACAAAATCCTTTGAGACTCACCATGATCAAGATCATTATTTGCATCTGGCATTCTTGCCATGTTTTACTTTCAAATTTGCAAAACAAAAAGATAGCACTTCATTCAGATGAATCCACATATTACAAATGAATCCACTTCATTTCATCCATATAATTCAAAAGATAGCACTTCATTCAAATGAATCCACATCATTTAATCCACATATTACAAATGAACCCACTTCATTTCATCCGCATAATTCAAAAGATAGCACTTCATTCAAATAAATCCACATATTACAAATGAATCCATCACTTCATCCACATAGTTCAAAATATAGCACTTCATTTAATCCACATTATTCAGATGATACCACCTCATTTAATCTACTTAGTTCAAATGATACCATTTCATGTCATCCACATAATTCAAATGAATCCACAACATTTACTCCACTTAATGCAAATGAATCTATATCATTTAATCCAGATAGTTGAATTGAATACATATCATTTTCAATATGGTCTTAATCCATCTGTCATTGATATCTTTAAACCATAGCGAGTTAGATTAGAGAATACTCTAAGTAGTTCGTGTGCGTCTACTCTTTTTTATACATCTCTGTCAAAAGCTAGTTCTTAAGCATATTTGAACTTCTAAATCCCATTTCTATTAGTGGGATAACTATTTAAATCCATATATTTAAAGAGTTGCAATAGTAGTATCAAAACTGTAAATGTCTCCTAACTTTTATTAAAAGGTGGAGGACTAGTGGATATACATTCAGGTGCAATCCACTAGTACTTTTGATTCCACTCATTTCTAGTCAATATTTCTAAATTAGGTAGCTTCAAAAAATAATTGATGGTAAATATGTTGCTCTACCAAAATGACATAAGTCGATATAAGCATGTTGAGCTTCAAAATGCAACAAAATGTTGCTTGGATGGAGATCGTTGTGAGATATATTACAAGTGTGTAAAAATCATATTGTTTGCAAAAACTTGTTGATCAGCTTCCAAATGTTTGTCTTCAAGGTTGTTATTTCTCCTTCAGTGTCTTTAATACCTCTACTTCATGGTACGTTTAGGTACTTCTTCTTCATTTTCTCCAGCCATATGTCTAATGTACCAACATTCCATGGTTTGAAAATAAGACAAGAGCTTTTTGCTATGGTGCCTAGCTAATCCAAGTGGATGAATAATTCCACTAAGCATAACAGATAAAATTGTGGCTTCATTCATGGCTTCGTTCTCTCATGTTTGTATGTATGCACCATGTAATTTGAATAACTTGGCTGCAAATACTTCATTGATGAATCTTGGGTGGGTTATTCTGAATTTATGCATCATTCCATATTGCCCTTCCCCCACAAGAGCTTCATCTTTGAAATGAATAGATAAATATGGGAGCAAAAAAACATTATTCGATGTTTGATCTCCCATATTCACATGCATATCTCTTGTATTTGAAACTATTGATGGGCTCTCTCCTTATTTAGTCATGTCCAGTCTCACTCGCTTTCCTCTCTTCATTATCTAATCATGTAAATTGACAAATTTGATTTTGTCAATGGATCCAAGAATTGTGGTTGTATCCAATGCCAATGACTCTCTTACTTTGATGATTTTTCCAACGATACGAGTAAGTTCTTTGGACATTTTCTCATCTAATACATTTTTTCCACATAGTCATGTACTTTTGCTTTCATGTGTGGCCAAAAGAAGTGCTTGTGGAGTGTCTCGTAACTATGCTTTTGACCCTTGTGGCTGGCGATTTTGCAATCGTGTGCCTCCAAGAGCAACTCTTTTTGTAGCTCAAAGTCATCTAACATGTAGATCTTGCCCTTGCAGTAGAGTATGCCTTCTTAAATTGTGTAGGAGCCTGGTTGATAGGTATTGTGGATCTCATTCATGATATCTTTGACTCATGTGTCTTCCTCTTGAGCCTATTGGATTTTGCCTTTCAAGTCTGAGAAGACAGTAGACATAGCTTGGATCTCGGGTCTTTGATTTAGTGCATCTAGCATAACATTGTGTTTGCCCAATTTTTGAATGATCTTGATATTAAACTCGGTGAGAAAATCCTGCCACCTCGCTTGCCTCAGGCTCAGCTTTGGTTGTGATGCAAAATACTTTAAAGTTGTATTAACTATGAAGACCTTTGTGTGCTTATCCTGGACATAGTGTTTCCACTTGCGTAAACAATGGATGACCATGAGCATTTCCTATTCATGAGTGCTCCACCTAAGTTTGGGTCCACTTAGCTTGTGGGATTCATATGCAATAGGCTGCCCATCTTGCATAAGTATGCCACCAATTGCCAAGCCAAATGCATCCGTATGGACCTCGAACAACTTGTCAAACTTGGGTAGCTTAAGGACGGGTGCATTGCACATGGCTACGTTGAGTACCTCAAAGGTGTCTTCCTCTTTTGTCCCCCATTTGAACGGTTCCTTCTCTTTGATCAATTCCAGGAGTGGGGCGATAATCTTGCTAAACCCTTGAATGAATCGGTGAGGAAATTGGCAAAAATTGATGAATTTTTGCACTTGTTTCACTGACTTCAAAGAGGCCCACTTAAGGACCACTTCTACTTTTTAGGGATCGATGTGCAGTCCAAGTTTGAAAACAATGAAGCCCAAGGATTCTACCTTCTTCATGCACAATTCGCACTTGCATGGCTTTGCAAAGAGTGGACATTCACATAGGCATTGCAAGATGGCCCGGACATGTTCATAGTGTTCCTCTAGAGTGCGGTTGTAGATGAGCAAGTTATTAATGTAAATGATAAGGAAGAGATCGAGCATGTGCCCAAAGATATCGTTCATCTCCTGCCAAAAAGTGGTCAGGGATCCTGTAAGGCCGAACGGCATGACAAGCTACTCATAGCTGTCAAAGTGCATCCGAAAGGTGGTCTTCTCAATGTGTTCTTGTGCGACTCGAATCTGATGGTATTCAAAATAGAGATCGATTCATGTAAAATATCAAGCCTTGTCGAAGCAGTCAAGAAGCTCCTCCATTACTAGGACCCAATATTTTCTCTTGATTGTATTCTTGTTAAGGGCTCGGTAATCTATCCATAGGCATAAGGAACCGTCTTTCTTCTTCATGAAAAGGACCGAGGCCCCATAAGGAGAGCTACTTGGTTTAATATACCCCTCCTCTTCTAACACATGTAGTTTCCACTTGAGTTCTTGGAGGTTGCTTTTGTTCATCTTGTACGGAGCATGAGAAGGAGGGTTGGCCTGGAAGCATGTCAATTTGATGTTGAACGTTCCTCAAGGGAGGGAGACTGGTGGTAGCATCTTCGTGAGCACGTTGGAAAACTCTTCCATAAGAAATTGGAAGCTTAGCTAATTTCTTTTCTCTTCTTTTTCCTTATCTTTATATTTGGTAAATTTATCCAAGCATAACTCATATGAAAATGAGCTTGTACATTTATCTTCAACACTCCCCCTCAAGCTCTTTTGGGAGTTATCTTCAACCATGTCCTGCAAATTTATCACATCCTTGAAACCTTTGAGTTTAGAAGCATCCAAGAACTTTGTAAACATATATGCAACCTGCTCTTTGGTTCTGATGAACTTTATCTCCACATCTTTGCTCAATAACTTCTCCCTTACATAATGGTAGTGGACCTCTATGTGCTTGCTCCTTGCATGAAATATAAGATTGCTTGCCAAGTAAATACTTGACATGTTATCACCGTATATAGGGATGGTTCCAACTTGCACTTCAAGATTAGCCAAAAGCTTTTTAATCCACATTGCTTCACATGTGGCAAATGCAAATCCTCTATATTCAGCCTCCATGGATGAAAGTTCAACAGTAGGTTGTTTCTTTGAGCTCCATGTGATAGGTTTGCTTCCTATCATGAACACATAACCTGAGGTTGATCTCCTATCTTCCTTTGAACCTGCCCAATCAGCATCGCTAAAGCCTTTGACCTGCAGTTCTTCATCAAACTTGTAAAACAAAGCATGATTAACTGTATGCTTTATGTATCTCAACACTCTCTTGGCTGAATTTAAGTGTTCACTTGTCGGGGCTTGCATAAACTGAGAAAGTACACCAACAACATAAGATAAATCAGGTCTTGTAATGTTTGCATAGATTAATGATCCTACAATGCTTTTGTATGTCGTTACGTCTTCCAATAGTTCTCCATCATTTGAGCAAATCTTTGTATTTGTGTCCATGGGTTGAGTGAGTGGTTTGCATTCACTCATTCCAAATCTGAAAAGAACATCCAACAAGTACTTCCTTTGCATCAAGTAGATGCCACTTTTTCCATAAACAACTTCAATTCCTAAAAAATATTTCATCTCGTCAAGATCTGAAATTTTAAACTCCTTACCAAGCTTCCTTTTGATATCCTTAATCCCTGTAACATCATTTCCTGTTATGATGAGGTCGTCGACGTATATGAAAATATATACCTCTCTATTTTCTTCCTTCTTCATGTACAATGAAGGATCTGCACTACTTGGGTTGTATCCACACTTAGTTTGATATTCTACCAATCTTTGATTCCATGCTCTTGGTGCTTGCTTCAAGCCATAAACTACCTTCTTCAACCTGCAAACAAAGTCTGGATGGTTTTCATCTTCAAATCCAACCGGTTGACTCATGTATACCTCTTCTTGTAGTTCGCCATTAAGAAAAGCATTTTTTATGTCGAGTTGATATAATCGCCATCTCCTTGAAGCACCAATTGCTATTAATGTTCTGATAGTTCCCATCTTTGCAACAGGGCTGAAAGTTCATCATAATCTATGCCTTGTGTTTGTTTGAATCCTTTGGCAACTAATCTAGCTTTATATCTAGCTAGTGAACCATCAACATTCCTTTTTACTTTAAACACCCATTTGTTTGGAACAATCTTCATACCTTCTTTCTTTGGCACTAGCTCCCATGTGTGATTATCTTTGAGAGCTTTGATCTCCTCTTTCATAGCTTGCTTCCATTCCTTTTGTGTGCAAGCTTCTTCATATGTCTCAGGCCCTTTATCTTTGATAACCTGCATCATGTATGCAAAATGTGTCGCCATGAAACTATCATAACTCAACCTTTGAGTTGTATACCTTGTCTTTGAAGATCTTCATTCATTGCCTTTCGAAAGTTGCTTCTTTAACCTATTCAGCTTTACCATCGGAGTGAGTACCTCTTCATATTCTTCTTCACTTGCATCTATCTCATTGTTTGGAGTAGCACTTGCTTCTTCGGCTCTACTATGAGCTGAATTTGGAGACAAAGAATGAATCCCCCTCCATGTTGAAGATTCTTCATTTGATGTAGATGCCTCTGGACCTGAAAGCTTTGTGCTTGATTGTTGAACTTCTCTTTGATTTGTTCCTACATAATCATCACAATGTTCTTCAAGAAGCTTTTCCTTTCCTTTATCTTCATACCATGGTCTTAGTTCATCAAAGACCACATCTCGCGAGACTCTTAATTCCTTTGTTCTAGGGTTGTAACACTTGTATCTTTTTTGCTCCATCGAGTAGCCGATGAAAATGCATTTTTCTGATCTTGGTTCCATCTTTGTTCTAACTTCTTGTGGAATGTGAACAAAGCAAACACATCCAAAGACTTTGAGGTGTGTAAGATCAATTTTCTTACAAGAATATACCTCCTTTGGATTCAAGCGATATATTCCCGATGTTTTGCACCTATTCATCAAGTAAATGGCAGTTGTGGTATCTTCAGCCCAATAGTACAATGGTACCTTCATCTCGTTGAGCATGCTAACACTCTCCATCAGTGGTATGAGAGCAGGAAGTATCAAAATTGAAGAAAGGAGGACCCCGACTGCTGCAGCTATAAAGAAATCAATACTTGAAGGTTCAAAAGGTGAAAGCTTAAGAGCAAAGCTTGAGAAGGAGGCCATACGACATCAAGGAAGACAAAAGGAGTATCATTCGAAGTGAAGGTACATCTATTACTCATAAAGTTTGAAGAATTCAATACACAAGTGAAGAAAGGATGGGAGATTCTCTTCAGATAGAGAAGTTGGATAGAGAGAACTATCCAGCATGGTCAATGAGGATGGAAGCTCATCTTATGAGCAAAGACTTGATAGGTTATATTACAGGTGAAGAAGAAAAGCCTTAGTTCAGAGATCCTAGTGTTCCAACTAGGGAGGAATTATTAGATTTGAAGACTTGGATGAAGAAAGATGCTCAAGCTAGGAGCATTATCTACATGGCAGTTAATGACTACTTGCTACCTCACATTAGAGGTCTTGAAAGTACAAGTGATATATGGAATGCTTTGGAAGAGCATTTCCAAAACACCACAAAGTCAAGCGCATCCTTGTGGGCAGAATTTACCACATTCAAGAAGAAGGCCTCTCAATCCATCTCAGATTATGTAACAAGGATGAAGGACATTGCAGATGCATTAGGAGCAGTTGATGAAGTTATTGAGGAGGATAAATTGGTAAGGCAAATCCTCACAGGTTTGAGAGTTGATGACAAATGGAAGCCATTCATTTTGTCTACTGAATTATCAACTTGATCATTTTACTCCTGACTTAAATCAATTGCTAGGACACATGTTAACCTCTGAGTAGGATGTCAAAGGTGAAAGTGATAAAAGTACAACTCATGCAATGTATTCAAAGGATAAGAAGAAGAATAGCAAAGGGAACAAACAATCAAATGAAGATGAAGGTACAACTAGCCAAGCTAACTTCCTAAGAGGAAGAGGAGGTAGCAAAGGTAGAGGAAGAGGCAGGAGTAATAAAGATGGAGTCAAAGCTTGCTGGATTTGTGGTAAGACAAATCATTTAGCTAATGATTGTTGGCATAATACTCAGAATAATGGTGGATATAATCAGAACTTTAATTCAAGAGGAAGAGGTGGCAGAAATAAAAGAGGTAATTTTAGAGGTAGAGGTAGTAGAGGTTATTTTGGAAGAAATGTAGGTAGAGGATTCCAAAGTCAACAATACAATAATACCTACTACAATTATGCTTCAGATCAGAAGGAGGATTCAACATTGATAATGAATGCAGCTTGTGAAAGGCAAAGTGAAGACCAAAGAGTCTTTTACATTGACTCAGGGTGTAGCAATCACCTGAGCGGTAACATAGCTTTGATGACTGATTTGGAGAATAAGATAAGTAATCATGTAGTTCAAACAGGTGACAATACAAAGCACAATGTGAAGTCAATTGGATCAGTGAAGGCCAAGGATGGTAGTACTCTCTTGAGTAACGTTTTGTATGTCCCTACAATTCCTAAGAATTTGATAAGTGTAGGCCAAATTGTTGAAAACGGTTATGAAATTAGGTTCACTAATGAATGAGTGTTTGTGGAAGACCCTAGCAATGGGTATAAACAAATTGTTTCAGGGAAGAAAGAAGGAAGATTGTTCACATTAAAGATCCAAGGCAATGTTGGTCATTCTTTGTTCACTTATGGAGGACATAAGATCTCTGAGTTAGATCTTTGGCACAAGAGGCTTGGACATTTCAATGAAAGAGGTATCGAAGATATGGTTAATAATGGTTCAGTGCTTGGATTGCCTAATATTGCAGGTCAACATATGACATACAAATGTGAGGCATGTCAATTAGGTAAGGCTCATAAGCAATCTTATTCCAAGCATGGTTTTATGTATTCAGAGAAGCTTGAATTGGTACACACAGTTGTGTGGGGACCATCAAAGGATTTCAGTATCAATGGCTCAAGTTATTATGTGATTTATGTTGATGATGCTACCAGATGGATCACTATCTATGTGATCAAAGATAAGTCAAAGGTATTCAATACATTCAAACATTATCATGTGTATGTAGAGAGAATTACAGGTCATAAGTTGAAGAGACTAAGGTCAGATGGAGGGGGAGAGTATTTCTCTAATGAGTTCACTGATTACTTATGGAATGCAGGTATAAAAAGGGAAATTACTTGCAAGTACTCTCCTCAACAAAATGGTGTAGCAGAAAAGAGGAATACAGCCACATATTTGGTTAATATGTTACCATGTAAAGCTTTGCAGGGTATGACACCATATGAGGCATGGTGGGGTAAGAGACCTACTCTAGATCATTGCAAAGTATTTGGATGTTTGGCATATGCATATGTGCCATCTCAATTAAGGCACAAATTGGAACCTAAAGCTGAAAAGTATGTGTTTATTGGATATGATGATAAACAGATGGGATATAGGTTGTGGAGTCCATCCACAAAACAATTCCTAGTGTCAAAAGATGTTACATTTGATGAGCAAGGTACTTGGTATGCAACAATCAATATTTATGCAGGTGATGAAGAAGTTGTGAATCAAAAGAAAGGTAAATCAAAGGTTCAGATATTTGATGAACAAGAGAACAATGAAGTACAGGTTGAAGTTGAAGAAGTGCCAAGGTTTGATCCAGAATGTGATGAGCCAGAAACCTCAAGAAGTGGAGAACTTAGAAGGTCATCAAGACACAAATGGCAACCTACAAGGTATAGCTATGACACTTCTTTTTTGGCTACCAAAGATTATGCTTATATGATAAAGGGAGATGAAGACCCTTCTACATATGAAGAGGCAAAAGGTAAGGAAAATTGGGAGAAAGATATGCAGGAAGAGTATGATGCATTGATGGAGAATGAGACTTGGGATTTGGTTCCTAAACCAAATAGTCATAAGATCATTGGATGTAAATGGGTCTATAAGACAAAGAGGTTTGCAGATGGAAGTGTGTCTAGGTATAAAGCTAGACTTGTTGTGAAGGGTTTTGCTCAGACATATGGTATAGATTATGATGAGACCTATAGTCATGTGGCAAAGATGACAACCATCAGGACACTCATAGCTATTGCTGCATGTAAAGGTTGGAAGTTATGTCAACTAGATGTGAAGAATGCTTTTCTAAATGGTTATATTTCAGATGATGTTTTCATGGAGCAACCACAAGGATTCAGAGATGGAAGGTATCCAGATCATGTGTGCAAGCTCAACAGAGCTTTGTATGGCTTGAAGCAGGACCCAAGGGCATGGAATTATAGACTTGTGAAGTTCTTGAAAGAACTTGGTTTCCAAGTATCTAAAGCAGATAGTAGCTTGCTTGTCAAAGCAAGTGAAGATGGGTTTATTTACATGTGCATATATGTTGATGATATAATTCTTACAGGTACAAATGAGAAAGGTATTCAACGTCTAAAGAAGCAAATGGAGAAAGATTTCAAGATCAGTGACTTGGGAGATTTGTCATATTTCTTGGGCATAGAGATCTCGTACACTCAACATATGTAACTCAAGAAAGGTATTTAAAAAACTTGTTGATCAAGTTTAAAATGGATGATTGCAGGGTAGCACCTACTCCAATGGAAGTGAATCACAAATTGAGAAGATATGGAGGAGAAGAGTTCAAGGACATGAAGCTATATCAAAGTTTGGTTGGTAGTTTGATCTATGCTACTTTAACTAGGCTTGACTTGTCATATGCAGTTGGAGTATTGTCTCAATTCATGCATTGTCCTAGGAAAGAACATTGGATTGCAGGACAAAGAGTGTTGAGGTACATTAAAGGTACACTCAAAGAAGGTTTGTATTATGGTTTTACATCAGATACAAACATCAAGATCTATAGTGATACAGATTGGGCAGGTAATCCTAATGATAGGAGATCAACCTATGGATACTTATGTTATGTGGGAGATAAGTTAATTTCTTGGTGTTCAAAGAAGCAACACACAATTGCTTTGTCATCTACAGAAGCAGAGTACAAAGGTATGGTGGAAGCTGCAAAGGAAGTCATATGGCTAAAAACTCTCATGAAGAGTTTTGACATCACTCTGAATACACCCACTATTCATGGAGATAACATAAGTTCATTGTATTTAGCTGCTAATCCTGTTTTTCATGCGAGGACTAAACATATTGAGATTCAGTATCACTTTCTAAGAGAGAAGGTGATGGATAAAGAGATTGAAGTCATACATACTTCAACAAAAGATCAGATAGCTGATATGCTAACCAAAAGCTTGGACGGACCAAAGCTACAGAGATTCAAAGACATGGCAGGCATAAAGAAGATAGAGAAAACCTCAATTGATGATTGAGGGGGAGTTGTTGGTGCAGGGCAATCAACAATTGAGGTTCTTTATGAAGAATTGAAGTCAAGGACTGAAGAAAAGATTAAGTTATGAAGCATGAAGGAAGTGCATATTCTGAAGATGAAGATGTGTACACATATGTACATTATTTTGAAGTTAGCTCACTTATGCCTTTGATTAGGTATGAGCTTGTAAATATTTGCCTATATATACAAAGAAAATGTCGGGGCAAATATGAGAGATTATGTAAGAACAAGTTTGGATGAGAATTAGATGTCATTAGACACTCTAGAAGTGAGTAGAATCTCTCTCATCACTCAGATGTAAATTTTCTCAAAAATGGAAAATGTTGCGCCCGATCTTTATGAGTATTCTCCTTCTATGTTGAATCTTTTGTGAAATGCTTTTGTACAAGTATAAGTCTATAGTTGATGACATCTGTACAAATTTTCAGCTTCTAATTGTGATCAGGCTGAGAGAATTGAGTGTAGGAACATTTACATGTGTAATTGGAAACAAGAGAAGTTGTAGGAGGCACAAAATTTGATGCTAATGTTTTGGTTAGTTCTCCTTCCACAGTGTAAAGTTTTCAGCAAGCAAGCACTCAATCTTTAAGTTGGAAGGTAAGCTACTTGTGGCTAAAATCATTTTCATAAATGGGTTCTAGATTGAGAGAATCAAGTGTTAGAAGTTATAGATGTCTGAACCGACTTCTCAGAAGAATAGTTTTAGACATAGGTGACTTGTTAAGTCCATGTCTCAAGATCTACTAAATCTTTTGAAGTGATTTAACTTGGAGGAGGTTCTCAAACTATAGGCGACACTTTTTTGTGCAAAGTTTTATAAAACTTTACACAATTGATAAGTCAATGAGAGAGATATGTGCAGCAGACTTTCTGTAGAATCATCTTCTTCACAGTTTATCCAAAATCTTTATAATTGATCATTAATCCTCCAAATTGGTGAATGTTTTGAGTTACTCTTGATATAGAGGTGCTCTAACTTCAAGAGTAGCTTGTTCTTTTGGAGATTAATACTCTCCATCAGGGGGGTGGGGAAGTGAGGGGGGCATGTTGGAGTTAGACGTCTGTGGAAGCACAAGAATAGCACAAGGAAGAAGAAGAAGCTTGGAGCACAACACGCAATGTTGAATGTATTACCACTAGAATGTACAAAGATAAGTAGCCTATT
Organism: Ceratopteris richardii; assembly: GCA_020310875.1. NCBI lineage: Eukaryota > Viridiplantae > Streptophyta > Polypodiopsida > Polypodiales > Pteridaceae > Ceratopteris > Ceratopteris richardii. The sequence goes on from CM035433.1 coordinate 19,415,694, forward strand.
AGGGCAACAGGCGTATATACAAGCCAAGGGAAAAAACCTCCTAAAGAGGGAAAAAAGTGCCCCAGTGGTCCTAGTGTCTTCACACATATCACTACCAAAATATATCAACAAATCCCCCCTGGGAGTGATCTGGTGAACAAGGAGTTGGCACTCATGTATAAGGAAGTTCCAAGCTATGTGGAATCAATCCACAAAAGGAAGTAAGCCCAAAGCTTTATGGAAAGCTTCAATCTCCCTAGGCAGAGCCTTCGTGAAAAGGTCTTCAATGTTCTTCTACGTGGGCACATATTTCAAGGTGATCTCTCCAATGGAGAACCTCTCCCTAACCTAATGATAATGCACCTCAATGTGCTTAGTGCAAGCATGGAACACATGGTTCCTCGCAACTGCCAATGCGCTCTGACTGTCGGTGAAGGTGGTGGTAGACGACTGACCAACACCAAAATCATCCATAAGGCGTCCGAGCCACACACAATCAACAGTCGCTTTGAAAGTTGCCCTATACTCAGCCTCACAACTAGAAGTGGCCACAGTATGTTGCTTCTTGCTCAACCAAGATATACATGAGCTACCAAGCATGAAGCAAAAGCCACTAGTGGACACACGAGTGTCAGAGCAACCAGCCCAATCATTGTCAAAAAAAGCATGCAAATCTGGCAGTAGTGATCCCCCCTTGGGATAAAACAATCCACTTAGCCACATACCACTCAAGTAGCGAAAGATGCGCTTAATCACCTACCAATGCTTGACACTTGGGCAATGCATAAACCTACTCACCTGTGAGATAGGAAACTAAATATTTCTCCAGGTAATGCACAAGTAAATCAAGCATCCAACAGCCTACTCATAGACAAGAGCATCGAATGCATCTCTAGCATCATGAAGGCTCAATTTTAAACATGTCTCCATAGGAGTGGCAATAGGCTTAAAGTCTTCAAGGCCAAAACATGTTGGTGCAGACCAATCACCAATTGAAGGCTTGGAAGACCAAATGATGAAGGAAGAATCAATTCCTAAAGTGTGGAAGAAGATCACATTCAGAGAACAAGAGAAGTGTACACATATGTACATTAGCATAGTCATAGATGACTTAGATCATTTTGTTCAGTAAGAATTATGTACAAATTATCTATAAATACCTTGAGAAAAGTCGGGGCATGTATGAGAGCATATGTGACAATAGTTAGAAGCCAAGAATGAGGGAGATAGAAGTCATGAGAAAGAGGAAAGTGATTTTGAGTTAGCTCTCATCACTCAGTTGTATTTCTTCTGAGTAAAGAAAAGTTTTGCGCCCGATGTTTCTGCGTGTTCTCCTTCTACAGTAGATCAATTGTGAAATGCTTTTGTACAAGTCTAAGTTGAGAGTTGCTTGACCTCTGTGCAAAGTTTCAGCTTCCAATTGTAATCAGGCTGAGTGAATTGAGTGTAGGAACATTCATATGTGAAGTGTATTCACTAGTTCCTAAAACAGGCGCAGATTTCGAAGTCAATGTTTTGGTCATTTCTCCTAGCACAGTTTAAAGTTTTGCATGAGTGAGGGCTTAATCTTTAAGTTGGAAGATAAGCTACTTATGTCTAGAAGCATTTTGTAAAACGGGTTCTATTCAAGGAGAACCAAGTCTTAAAAGTTACAGGTGTAAAGTCGACTGTTTTGGATAACAGTTTCTGACATAGGTAACTTGTGAAATCAATTTCTCAAGTTATACTTAACCTTTTGAAGTGATTCAACTTGGAGTAGATGCGCAATCTCTAGGAGATGATTCGTACAAAGTTTCATCAAAAACTTTACACGTTTGATAGGTCAATGTGAAGAAATAGTGCAGCAGACTTTTCTGTGTTTTATCTTCTTCACAGATTTGTTAATCTTTTGACAATTAGTAATTGATCCTCTAAATTAGTGGAAGGTTTTGACTTATTCTTGGTATGGAGGTATTCTAATCACAAGAATAAGTTGTTCTTTTGGAGATTAACACTCTCCATCAGTGGTATCAGAGCAGGAGACATCAATTTGAAGGAAGAAGGATCCCGACTGCTGCAGATTCAAGAAATTCAACACTTGAAGGACTAAGAAGTGAAAGTTTGGAGTCAAAGCTCGAGGAGAAGACTATTTGACATCAAGAAAGGCAAAAGGAGTTCAATTCGAAGTAAAGGTACATACATTGTTTGTAAAGCTTGAAGATTTCAATACACAGGTGGATACAAGATGGGAGAAAGCTTGCAGATTGATAAGCTAGATAGGGAGAACTATCCAGCATGGTCCATGAGGATGGAAGCACACCTCATGAGCAAAGATCTTATATCATTTATTACAGGAGATGAAGAAAAACCAGAGTTTGCAGATCCAAGTATTCCTACAAGGGAAGAGCTTGCAATGTTGAAGACTTGGATGAGAAAGGATGCTCAAGCAAGGAGTATCATCTACATGTCTGTAAATGATTACCTTTTACCTCACATCAGAGGTTTGGAAAGTGCCACAGATGTTTGGAATGCCTTGGAAGAGCATTTCCAAAATACAACTAAGTCAAGGAAGTCCTCACTATGGGCTGAGTTCACAACCTTCAAGAAGAAGAGTTCTCAATCAATTTCAGATTATGTGGCAAGGATGAAAGATATTGCAGATAGCTTGGGAGCAGTGGATGAAGATATTGAAGAAGAAAAGTTGGTAAGACAAATACTTACATGTTTGAGAGGAGATGAGAAGTGGAAGCCTTTTATCTTGTCCATAGAATTGTCACTTGATCACTTTACTCCTGACCTTAATCAATTGCTAGGACACATGCTAACCTTTGAGCAGGATCTTAAAGGAGACAATGATAGAAGTACAAGTCAAGCCATGTACTCCAAGGACAAGAAAAAGAATGGCAAGGGAAAGCAATCAAATGATGATGAAGGAAATTCAAATCAAGCTAACTTCACAAAAGGGAAGACAAATTTCAGAGGTAAAGGAAGAGGAGGTAAGAACAAAGATAATGCTAAAGCTTGTTGGATTTGTGGCAGAACAAATCATTTGGCAAATGATTGTTGGTATAACAATCAAAGTGGAGGATACAACAATCAGAATTATAGTCAAAGAGGTAGAGGAGGCAGAAACCAAAGAGGCAATTTCAGAGGAAGAGGTGGTAGGACATCATATGGTAGAGGAGGTGGAAGAAACTTCCAATCTCAATCCTACAACAATAATTATTACAATTATGCATCAGATCAGAAGGATGACATGACTCTTATCTTGAATGCAACTCATGAATCAATGGGAGAAGATCAAAGAGTGTTTTATATTGACTCAGGGTGCAGCAACCATCTGAGTGGGAATCTATCTTTGATGACTGATATGGAAGCAAGGGTGAATGGACATACAGTTCAAACAGGTGACAATACCAAACATAAAGTGGAGAGCATTGGATCAGTGAAGACAAAGAGTGGAAGTACACTTCTGAGCAAGGTACTTTATGTTCCTACTATTCCTAAAAATTTGATAAGTGTAGGGCAAATTGTGGAGAAAGGATATGAGGTAAGATTCACAAATGATGGTGTTTATGTACAAGATCCAAATCAGGGATATAGAAACATAATTGCAGGTAAAAAGGAAGGAAGATTGTTCACTCTCAAAGTCCAAGGTAATGTGGGACATGCATTGTTTACCTATGGAAGTCAAAAGGTATCTGAATTAGACCTATGGCATAAGAGGCTAGGTCATTTCAATGAGAGAGCTATAAAGGAGATGTCAAAGAATCAGGTGGTGCTTGGATTGCCAAATATTGAAGGGCAACATATGGTGTACAAGTGTGAAGCTTGTCAGTTAGGTAAAGCACATAAGAGTTCTTATAACAAATCAGGGTACAAGTATTCAAATATGCTTGAATTGGTTCATACAGATGTATGGGGACCCTCAAGGGACTATAGCATAAATGGATCCAGATATTATGTGTTGTTTGTTGATGATGCAACCAGGTGGATTACTTTGTATGTAATCAAGGATAAATCAGAAGTTTTCAAGACATTCAAACATTTTCATGCTTATGCAGAAAGGATCACAGGACAAAAGCTAAAGAGGTTAAGATCAGATGGAGGGGGAGAGTATTTCTCAAAAGAGTTTGATGATTATTTGTGGAATGCAGGTATCAAAAGAGAAGTGACTTGCAGGTACTCCCCTCAACAGAATGGAGTAGCAGAAAGGAGGAATAGGACTCTTGTAGAGTTTGCAAGAGCCATGATGAAGGAAAAGAAGTGTCCAAATTACTTATGGGCAGAAGCCATTAACACTGCAACATACCTTGTGAATAGGTTGCCTTGCAAAGCTTTGGATGGAGGAACCCCTTATGAAGCATGGTGGGGTAAGAAGCCTAGTCTTGATCATTGTAAAGTATTTGGATGTATTGCATATGCTTATGTTCCTTCACAATTAAGACATAAGCTAGAACCAAAAGCAGAGAAGTATGTGTTTATTGGATATGATGATAGACAGATGGGTTACAGGTTGTGGAGTCCATCTACAAAGCAATTTCTTGTTACTAAAGATGTGACATTTGATGAGCAAAATATGTGGTATACAGGATCACCAAATGAGTATACAGGTGTTGAAGAAATACAAAGGAAAGGAAAGGCAAAGGTAAAAGTTTGTGAAGAAATTATTGATGAAGTTGACTCTAGATGTAGAGTGCAGGATCATGTAGAAGAAGGGCCAAGGTTTGATCCAGAATCAAAAGAGGCTGAAACTTCAAGAAGTGCAGAAATCAGGAGATCTACAAGAGAAAGGAAAGAGCCTATAAGGTATAGTTATGATACATCTTTCCTAACAACAAAAGATTATGCCTACATTGTGAAAACAGAAGAAGATCCAACCACTTATGAAGAAGCCAAAGGTAAACAGAATTGGGAGAAGGCGATGCAGGAGGAGTATGATGCTCTACTTGAAAATGAAACTTGGGAACTAGTACCAAGACCAAAGAATCAGAAGGTCATTGGATGTAAGTGGGTATATAAAACAAAGAGGTTTGCAGATGGTAAGGTGTCTAGATATAAGGCTAGACTTGTGGTCAAAGGTTATGCCCAAACTTATGGGGTAGATTATGATGAAACCTTTAGTCCTGTTGCTAAGATGTCTACAATTAGGACATTGATTGCTATTGCTACTTGCAAGGGATGGAAATTATCACAATTGGATGTGAAGAATGCATTTCTTAATGGTTACATTGCAGATGAAGTATATATGGAGCAACCAGAAGGCTTTATGGAATCAATTGGATCAGATTATGTGTGTAAGCTCAAGAGAGCTTTATATGGGTTGAAGCAAGCCCCAAGAGCTTGGAATTACAGATTGGTCAAATTCTTGAATGAATGTGGATTTCAAGCATCAAAGGCAGATAGTAGCTTGCTAGTGAAGGCAAGTGAAAATGGATACATTTACATGTGCATTTATGTTGATGATATTATTGTTACAGGAACAGATGCTCAAGGAATCAATGAACTCAAGAAGCAAATAGAGAAGGAGTTTAAGATAAGTGACTTGGGAAACTTATCTTATTTTCTAGGAATGCAGATTGTGTATACTCAACATGGAGTATATGTTTCACAAGAGAGATATTTGAAGAATCTTCTAGTCAAGTTTAACATGGAAGATTGCAGGACCTCAACTACACCATTGGAGGTAAATCATAAATTAAGCAGGTATGGAGGTGAAGAGTTCAATGATATGAAGAAATATCAGAGTTTGGTAGGTAGTCTAATCTATGCTACCTTGACAAGGCCAGATCTATCATATGCAGTAGGTGTGTTGTCACAATTCATGCATTGTCCAAAGAAGACTCATTGGATTGCAGCCCAAAGGGTACTCAGATATATCAAAGGAACCCTAAGTGAAGGTTTGTATTATGGTTTCACTTCTGACACAAGAATCAAAGTGTTTAGTGATGCAGATTGGGCAGGTGACTCAGATGATAGAAGGTCTACTCATGGATATCTATGTTATGTTGGAGATAAGTTAGTTTCTTGGTGTTCAAAGAAGCAACATACAGTTGCTTTATCATCCACAGAAGCTGAGTATAAGGGAATTGTAGAAGTTGCAAAGGAAGTGATATGGTTGAAGACCTTGATGAAAAGTTTTGAGTTTGATCATAGTACTCCAATAATTTTTGGAGACAATATGAGTTCTTTGTATTTGGCAGCTAACCCTGTTTTTCATGCCAGGACTAAGCATATAGAGATTCAGTATCATTTCTTGAGAGAAAAGGTACTAGATAAAGAGATTGAAGTGATGTATACTCCAACAAAAGAACAAGTGGCAGATATGATGACAAAGAGTTTGGATGGACCTAAGTTACAAAGGTTCAAAGACATGGCAAGTATAAAGAAGACAAAGAAAACCTCAATTGATGATTGAGGGGGAGCTGTTGGTGCAGACCAATCACCAATTGAAGGCTTGGAAGACCAAATGATGAAGGAAGAATCAATTCCTAAAGTGTGGAAGAAGATCACATTCAGAGAACAAGAGAAGTGTACACATATGTACATTAGCATAGTCATAGATGACTTAGATCATTTTGTTCAGTAAGAATTATGTACAAATTATCTATAAATACCTTGAGAAAAGTCGGGGCATGTATGAGAGCATATGTGACAATAGTTAGAAGCCAAGAATGAGGGAGATAGAAGTCATGAGAAAGAGGAAAGTGATTTTGAGTTAGCTCTCATCACTCAGTTGTATTTCTTCTGAGTAAAGAAAAGTTTTGCGCCCGATGTTTCTGCGTGTTCTCCTTCTACAGTAGATCAATTGTGAAATGCTTTTGTACAAGTCTAAGTTGAGAGTTGCTTGACCTCTGTGCAAAGTTTCAGCTTCCAATTGTAATCAGGCTGAGTGAATTGAGTGTAGGAACATTCATATGTGAAGTGTATTCACTAGTTCCTAAAACAGGCGCAGATTTCGAAGTCAATGTTTTGGTCATTTCTCCTAGCACAGTTTAAAGTTTTGCATGAGTGAGGGCTTAATCTTTAAGTTGGAAGATAAGCTACTTATGTCTAGAAGCATTTTGTAAAACGGGTTCTATTCAAGGAGAACCAAGTCTTAAAAGTTATAGGTGTAAAGTCGACTGTTTTGGATAACAGTTTCTGACATAGGTAACTTGTGAAATCAATTTCTCAAGTTATACTTAACCTTTTGAAGTGATTCAACTTGGAGTAGATGCGCAATCTCTAGGAGATGATTCATACAAAGTTTCATCAAAAACTTTACACGTTTGATAGGTCAATGTGAAGAAATAGTGCAGCAGACTTTTCTGTGTTTTATCTTCTTCACAGATTTGTTAATCTTTTGACAATTAGTAATTGATCCTCTAAATTAGTGGAAGGTTTTGACTTATTCTTGGTATGGAGGTATTCTAATCACAAGAATAAGTTGTTCTTTTGGAGATTAACACTCTCCATCAAAACACTGCAATAATGTGTCAATATATTTTGTTTGACACAAAGCTATTCCATCGTCAACTTGCATAAACTAAATGCCCAAATAATGATGCAAATTCCCCAAATCAAACATCTCAATGAGGCATGCAAATCAGCCTTAAAATCAGCAATATGCTTCTCAATAGGACCAGTGAGTAGCATGTCATCAACATAGACAACAATGATCAGAAGCAAATCATTAGCACGCTTAACATATAAGGTGCTTTCAATTGGATTGTTCTCAAAACCATGTGCAATCAGATAGGCATGTATCTTTTCATACCAATTAGGTGGTACTTGCTTTAAACCATATAATGCCTTCTTTAACCTGCACACCTGGTTTTCATGCCCTTTTTTCACAAAACCATAGAGTTGAAAAACATACACTTCTTCATGTAAATCACCATTCAGAAATGCTCTTTTAATGTCCAACTGATGTACATTCCAACCGTTGAGCTCCAAGTGCATAGATGCTATGAACAGTAGTCATTCAGCAAGTAGGTGCAAAGGTTTCATCAAAATCAATGCCTCTTTCTTGCGCATAACCCTTTGCAACAAGCCTAGCCTTATACTTGTCAACTCTTCCATCATGTTTACACTTCAGCTTGTATATCCACTTAGTGCCAATGGCCTTCTTGCCAGGAGGAAATTCACACAAAGACCAGGTACCATTTTTCATGATAGCATCATATTCAAATTTCATTGGAGCCATCCAATATTCAGGATTTTGTGCTTCATCAAACAAAACAAGTTCAATCTCATCACAAAGACTAGATGCGGTCATAGCATAGCAATATGATGCAAAAGAGGCACTATGAGAGCCTGAACGAGTACGATATGACAGAGGAGCATCTAATGTGTTGTCATGCAAAGTCTGCACTAGCCATTTTGGCATACTTTTGGCCTCCTCAATATCAGCTCTCTCATCAACAAGTGCATCATGTAAATCTACATCAGAAATGGAATGTTTTGCATCATCACGTGATACCTGTAATGGTTGAGAAGTTGCCTTATTAGGACTAGCACTAGATAGTCCACCTATGAAAAGAGGCAGCAAAGTATCATACATGTCTTTGGAGCTAACAGATGTCTCCTTCATACATGAAAGTAAAGGCTGAATAGCATCTTCCACAAAAACAACATCACAGCTAACCAGAATGCATTTATTCTATGGATGATACAGACGATATCCTTTGCTTTCAAAACCATACCCAACAAAAATACATTTTACCACTTTATCGTCCGATTTCCTCTGATGTTGTTCAGGCACTAATGCATATGCCAAACAACCAAAAACATGCAGGTGAGAAACAAATGGCTTATGACCATTCCAAGCCTCATATGGAGTGATGGACTGTAGCAGTTTAGTGGGACATCTGTTAAGTAGATATGCTGCACACATGACAGCCTCAAGCCATAAACTATGTGGTAGAGCCTGACTCTTGACCATACACCTTGCCATTTCCATGAGTGACATGTTTTTTTGTTCAGCAACTCCATTTTGTTGAGGTGTATACAACACTCTATATTGATGTTTTATCCCATGTTCAGCAAGAAATGCATTAAAGTTAGAAGGCATATATTCCCCCTCCCCCCTTGATCTAAATGGAGGGTGCCCATTTTACAAGCTGACAGATTTTCAGCCAAAACCAAAAACTTTTTGAAGCACATGAACACTTCGGACTTTGCTGTCAATGGATATATCCATGCATGCTTGGAAAAATCATCAATGAAAGTCACGAAGTAAAGATAGTTTCCAGAAGAAGGTGTTTGCATAGGATCACAAACATCACTATGTACAAGCTATAATTTCTAAGTAGCCCGAACTGAACCATCTTTTGGAAAGGAGGAATGCCACATTTTCCCCAAAATACAACCTTCACAGACATGTTTTTTGGGTGCCTCAAGTTTGTCAAAGAGGACACCATTTCAAATCTCTATAGGCATAGCAAACTAGCAAAAATCAAATGACCAAAGCGTGCATGCCAAAGCTTTACATCTGACATAGCCTAAGAATCATGTACTGCATATGCCGAATCATTCATAGATCTTTCAGTCTATGAGCTTATATAGCCCATGACATAATATTCCAGAAACAATAATCATATTGCCATTTGACAGATCATGAACTCTACATCTGTCATCAACAAATTTCACAACCAAGCCAATCTTGGCTAATGCAGAAACTGATAACAATTTTTTTTCATCCATGACACAAATAAAGCATCCGACAAAGTGAAAGAACTACCATCAGTAGTAGTCAAAATGATCTTACCAACTCACATGACAGGATAAGAGGAGTTGTTAGCGCATGTGACAATATTCCCTATAGGGGCAGGCTCAAGTGGAGTGAACAAACTACGCTGCAAGGTAATATGTTTGGTTGCCCCACCATCAAAATACCAAACATCTGAGTCTATTGTATACATACAATGCTCATGAGAAGATGGATCGAAACTGCAAACAATAGTAAACACCCATTCTTCATTCTGCACAAGATTAGCAGACTCTGTTTTCGGTGTAGAGGCCTTTGCAATAACCATTCGAACCTCTTTTTTCTTTGCCTCTTTAGCAGCTAGTTTTGGATAGCTCTTAATGACATGATCATTTGCTTTACAGTATTTGCAAAGCAATTTTTGATTTTCTGATTTATTCTCATCTTTTTCTTCCTGCTTCGAATGTGCAGCATTTGTAGACTTCTGCTTAGTAGTAGAAGAGCTCCATTTTCCTTTGCCCTTCTAACTAGCCAAGAAAGCTTGATCTGCAACACGCATTATGGACATGTTCTGCGTAGATTGATCTTTCCAACTATTTTTGGAGGTAAGCAACAGGAGCCTCATTCCTAGCCTCGTATAATGTGGTAAGTGTATCCCAAGCATCCTTTGATATTCTGCAAGAGCGAATGTGAGGAATAATGGCATGTTTGATAGGCAAAGCTATCAATGCATGTGCCTGAGCATCTCTGCCATCCCAACGAATTTGCTCTACAGTAGGTGCAACAGAAACTAAAGCACGAATAGGAATCTGCAGAATATCACCATCTTCGACACCATCTCCATCAACTCGAGTACTTGTATTCGCAGGTGTAACAGGACATCTTTCAACACCCTACACAATATTCCATAGTCCTTTTGTGACCAATACATGATGCATCATATAAGCCCACAATGGATAATTGGTACCATCCAACTTATCCTCAACAGCAAATATATGGAATACATCATTGCTTTCAGCCATGGCCACTGACTAAAATACCTTGATGCAAGAAAACTATTGTATTTGAAAAAGTTGAACAAAACTACCCAAATGAGTTCTGCTAGACTTGTAGCAAACTTTGAGATGATTATACTGGCGAAATGAAACTGGTATATGTCTTTCGCATAAAAAGATGAAATAGCCTACACAAGCGCTGCGATAGTGCGTTCGGAGGCCAAAATGAGCTCAGATCGCGATTTCGGCACAACAAAGCAAAGCCGTTTTGATCTCTGAAATGGCCTGCGTATGCTCACAAAATTTTGTGCAATTTTGAGACTATGACCGGAGAGGTATAGACGACACCCTAGATGAAGCGATGACCTGATCTGATACCAATTTTTGGATTTAGATGTCTATGGAAGCACGCAAACAGCACAAGGAAGAAGAAAAAAAACCTCCTAAAGAGGGAAAAAAGTGCCCCGATGGTCCTAGTGTGTTCACACATCACTAAAAAAATATATCAACAGGGCAGGGGGGACAAGGGGGTGGGGGGCGGTGAGACATTCAACCCAAGCATGCAAGAATCTAGGCACGGGATGCCAAGGTGATTGCCAAAGAACACGTTTTATATTATGTTCACAAACCACTTTACAAGGGACGGCAATGAGAGCTTGGCAGAGGAGTAGTTTGACTACCCCTTATACCTAAGCACAATTAGGTGTAGTAGGGCATACCCCCCAAGCCCCAAGATGGGTCGTATAGAAAGGTAGGGCTTATGACATCCTCCCTCGACTTGGAGAGCTTGTTGCCCTCAACAAGCGGGTTCAGGTCTTACAAAAAGTTGGAGTGATTACCAAAATTCAGGAATATCACAAGGGGCTAAGAGCCAACATTGGCTTATCTGTTTTGGTAGTACTTTTGGACTACGGGATGGTCCGGGCCAAAGGTGTCAGTCGGGATCCATTCATAGTAGACTAAGGGACGACCCTTCCATTTGATAAGGAACTGGGGCCCATCATGAGTGGTATGGTGTTGAATGATTGTCTCCGGAAGGAACTCGTTCTCATTGTCTTGGAGCCTAGGACCCTCACATCTGTACTTTATATCAGGTTTGAATCTTTTGAGGTGGCTTACATGGAAGGCATTATGAAATTGCACAATGTTGAGCAACTCCAACTGATATGTGGCTGAGTTGATTTGCTTGGACACTTTGTAGAGGTCATAGTACCGATGTTTTTTGCATTATGTTTTGGGGAAGTGTGATGTTACGTGCACTCACTAGTACTAAGTCATCGACTTTAAACACTTCACTCGGTCACCGCTTCTTGTTTGCATACTTGGCCATGCGTTCCTTACTTCTTTGCAAGCTCAACTTGGCTTCTTCTAACTTTGTCTTCCACTGATCCAAAAAGGCCCCATGATCGGGATCGTTCGTAGATAACATGGAGTCTTAAGTGCTAAGGGTGTAATAACCTCCTTGCCCATTGCCAGCTCAAAAGGCGTCATCTTTGTGCTTGAGTGGACGGAGGCATTGTAGTGAAACACCAAAATGTCCAAGTGTTTTGCCCAATCTTTCTAATCAGTTTGCACATAGTTGCGGATGTAATATTCGATTGTATGATTGATTTGTTCAGTCTATCCATCTGTTTACGGATGTGTGTACCTAAGTCAAGAAGACTTAAGGACTTGTGCCAAAGAGACTAAACCTCATTTGCCACACAAGTGCGTATAGTGGGAAATTGACACACGCTTATTTGTCAATCCGATCAAATGACCTAACCAAGTGTATGAGGACATGTGCACACGTGATGGAAAATGAAGTGTTTTAGCTTATACGCATGAGAAAAGACTAGTCCACCTCTCTAACTCACTGAAATACTGAAAGTGTCTGTCGCGATACCACTTACAACAGTTTTCAGTAAATTGAGGATTTCTCTCAGCTTCAAACTCCAAATATAGTCAATAGTGGACTCCTTTCAAAGCTCTCAATGAGACGCACCTATTAGAGGTGGTTTCACTCGATTTTGACAATTGTGCTTCAAGGTATGGCCAAAATAGTGAATGGCAAGAAACACCCACACTCACTCCACAACTCCTACAAGCTCACACACATACTACAGTAGCTCAAAAACAGTGCGGAGGGGTAGACAACAGTCCTACACACACATTCCAAGCATTACACACACATAGAAGATCAAAAAGAAGATGAAAATCTGCAAGAAAGAAGCAAATTCGAAAATCAGGAGCTCTCCTTCTTCACAATGCCAAAAAAGTGTTTACAAAGAATCACAAAGTGACTTATATACATGTGCCCTAAATTTGTTCCTTTCACACAAGAGACCGGCACTTTATTACTAAAAAGTGAAATTCCTACTAATGTACAAGGAATATATTACAATAATTTGGGATTATGCATCTAGAGGACTCCTCTAGTGCACTTACATGGCTTGAGGGAATTTCCTAAGACTTTGAAGAAGAAAAAATATGCACATTAATTTGAAAATTTTGGGGCTCTCCTTTCCCGTGCCACTTTGCTCTGCAACACTCTCCCCCTCTTTGTCTCTATCGTCCCTTGACAGGTTTTTGCTTCTCATTTGTTGCTTGTCTAAGCTTGCTGAATACACTTACCCAGTGGTCGAAGAAGCAACAAGGACTGTCAGAGAATTTGTTATTTTATCCGATGTATGTCCTTTGCTTCTTTTTGCCCCTTGATATCCCGTACATCACAAATCTGGGTTGCTGTATTCAGTCGGACTGCCACGCATGCCACCAGTGACTAAGAATGTGTTGTTCTTAGTCACCCTCTTCAACTTTTCAGCCTCTGCCTCTTTCTAACTTTTGGTCTTTTGATTTGTCTTTGTCTTCACACATCTGACCCTGCCAAATATCTTCTTGCACTTCTTCATGGATACTTCCTGGCCCTGGTCCGTCCTTCCCATGAAAAGTCCTGATTCTTATTGTTCTTTAATTCCATTCCTCAGGACCTGGGTGTTTGGCGTTGTTGCCTGATGCATGCCCCTACGGGGCTTTGGGCAGAGGGTGGATCTTTTGCTTTGTGATCTTCATTCTTTATTGAACAGTTTTGGTCTTTGATTTTCTTCTTCTTCTCTTCTTACTTGATTCCCCTTCCACACATCCCTCCTCCTGAACTCTGTCGTCCCCGACAGGCTTTTTGTGGCGATGTGAGTACGTTTGAATGGCGGTTTGCTCTCTTTGATTAAGTAGGTTGGCATGACATATCATAAATTCTTTCCACTGTGTTGACTTCACTCCATCCTCTAGTGCTTGTCGATGATCCGCAAAAAAGCTTGTTTCATAAGCCACCAGTCTTGCATTAAGATTTGAAGTCATCTTTACAAAAATTTCTAAATCAATTTCGAAGAAGCCAGTGAAAAATGCTTCTTTAAATGTTTGCATATATGTTCTCGGCACAAAACATAAGTCATCAATAGTAGGCCATGAGTGTTAAGTGGCTCGAGATGGTGGAAAGATAAAAAATGAGTGCTTCCGAGCCCTGTGTAATGCCAATGAAGTTCAAAAATGTATATTTTGCGTGTTGGAAGACTTTAATTACTGTTAGGAGCATTCTAAAAATTTTATTGGTCATTTTAACTGCTAAGTCCGGGACAGCCGCATATCTTGCAATACAAAATTCCATGGTTTTCACCATGTACTCTTTCGTTGGTAGGTAATTATGCGGTGGACTGAGTAAGAGAGGATAATTTAGCCATTGATTATTAATGCTTCCCTAGCGCTGTCCTTCCCAAAATTGCGACCAGGAGCCTCTGCGGGGTACAAGACAAAAAGATGGGTTTACTTGAAGCACATACGGCGATGCTTCCCACTATACCCGCAGTGTAGGGTTCTTTTCCAAAAGCTTCCTCCTCCAGATAGGATTAGCCTTCTCGAACTCCTCTTGAGTGTAATTGAAAGTATTATTGTTGAACTGGAGGTTGTTGTCCGGCTCTTTATTTGTCTTCGTCTTTATATATTGCCGCGTTTGCTCTTTCAGGAGGCCATATGGTACATTAAAAGGCTTTAAAATTTGTTCCAAGTTTTTGCTCTCAATTTGAGCTTCCTTCATTATCTGAATGATTTGATCTTCAAATTCTACGGCAAGCTGGGACACTAGTAGTGCCCTCTCATCTTGGCTCAGTTCTGCAATACCCCGATTATTACGTTCATATTGGGTCTCCATTTCCTCCTTTATCGGCGAATGATGTGAGGGGGGAGAGAGAGGACGTACCTCAATCTCCTCAGTAGCCGTTGTGGATTTTGGAACTACTGGTGTCCCCTCAGTTGCCTTTTGTGCTAGCTACTCTTGTAGCTGCTTGATCATCTCGTCTTTTTGCTTGATTTCTTCATTGGCCTTAGCAATTGTGTCCTTGTTTTTGAGAATTTCTTGAGCTACCACATCAAGGTGATCAGTTTCTTCTTTACATTGCACTAAATATCAATTCTCTGCTTTTTTCCTTTTTGTCCTAAGAGCTGCGATATCATCCATGTATCTCTTTTCCCATTCGGCAATGACTGCCTGCTCCTGCTTGAGCTGATCTTCATACTTAGCTATCTTATCCTCCATTTCCTTGATGTCTTTTTCCGGTCTTCCTTGAACTTCTACAGGCTGATCACTCAGAAGAGCTGTCATTAGCTCTTTGTTTTTGTTCCTTAGGTTTTCTGCCTCCTCCATATATACCTTTATTTGTGATTCTAGTATTTTACCTCTTGCATGCATCCTAGTCTTCTCCACCTCGCTAAGCTCATATTTCTTCTGTAATTCCTGTAGTTGTTCTTTTAATGTGGCATTTTCTGTTTCCAAAGTTTTTCACTGGTTCTTGGCCTCTTGAACTTCATTTTCTTTATGTACTATTTGCTCTCTTGCTAGCTTTAATTCGGCTGAAAGGTTCTTACCGATTTCTTGAAGTTTATACTTGTCCTGCATCGCTTGATCATAGTCTTCATTAGCCTCAAGCATTAACTGTTGCGTATCCATTGCGGTTCTAATCATGTCTTGCACTACTAGCTTGAGCTGAGCAATGTCTACATTCAACCACGTTCTTGGTATGTTTGGAGTTTCTCCAGTTAGTACATCTTTTCCTTGCTCGACATGGATAGTCTCATTATGTGGTTGTCTGATCTGTAGTTGTATTTCTGGTTCTTTTCTTTCTTTGTCCAGATCAACCGTTTTCGTGGCACTCCCTTGAAATGTGACATCCATGGGGGAGGGTTCTGCCACAATCCTTATCGGTGTGAAGGGTTCTGAGTCTTCGACTGCAGCTTCTTTAGGTTCTTGCTTTGGATTCTTGATGGATTCCTCTCCCTTAGTCGTTGTCTCTTTAATTTGAATTTTTGTAGTATCATTCAGTTGGATGACATGTGTCCCTTCTTGGTTTACCTCCTTGCTTGCGTTGTCTTGATCGAGGTGTCATTTATCTTTATGCCCTCCTCTGTTTCATTGTAGTTGATGGCATTAAGTTCCTCCCATTGTCCATCATCCTTGGATTCACTTTGAATATCCACATTTAATAAAGATGTGTCGGGTTCTTCTTGTGCATCCGAAGATGAGCTTGAATTATCCAACCCTAATTCTCTGTATCGATGGACTTTGGTGAGATTCTTTTTAGCTTCTACTTCTTGTTGGGACTGTTGGTAATGGTGCCCTTGCATTGGTAGATTAATTTGACCCTCCATATATTGGTGTGTGTCTTCCAGTGCTTGTGTTAAATCCTCTTTGGTAATAGGTCTTTGCTCTTCAATCTTGGTCTTTGGAAGTATGTGTGCCCTTTTCGTGGCTGGAACTTCTTCTTCTACTTGCTTTACTTCCCTTAACCTCTTTGTTCCTCTCATTTTGGGTTGAGAGCTGGTTTTCGCCTCTTCAACAATTTTGACTCCTCTCTTCTTTTTGGGGACTGTGGTGACTTTTGCATATTTAGCCATAGCAATTGATGAGGGCATTTCTTGCAGGTGCTCTCTAATACCTAAAGCATGATAGATCAAAATGGTCAGAGCAACACTGCCGTTCACGAACTTCTTGTTATTCCATTGCTTCTTCGCCTCAAATAGCCCTTCCTGTATGTAAGGAGTCAGATTAATTTGATTGACAATCTGCTTGATGGCATGTGAGAGTAGCTGGACAATTATCTTCTGAGGGGCGGTGTATCGATGCATGTTTGGGAAGCAGAAGTGTTGATGGACCAGTCGTACTTCTTCTTCAATATCCACCTGATTGATGTCAGTGAAGGTCATTGTCTTTGCTCCAAGACTTTCTTCTTTCAATACTGTGTTGCCATCTTTTTCCCATCCAAAAGCTTCCTTAATCAAGTCATGTGTGAATTGGATGACTACCCATTCACCTACTCTGTCCATAACTCTAGCCTCTGGCACCAATGGGTCATGTAAAGCTGGCTGCAATGTATTCATGACTTGTGTGCACCTTTGAAAGTCGGGTTTGTAGATCGGCAGTTCAAAGTATTTGTGTATACCCACTTTCTTCATGATGTCAATCATAGACGGGAGCTCATGCACCACATTAAAATCTTGGGACATAATCGGGAACTGATGATCCATATCCATGATTTTGATATTCACCAGGAAGAGGTACTCAGCGGCCGGTTGATCTTCTCTGAACCAATGTCCCTTTGCTTTGGTTATACTCTGGAGAGGAAATTACAATAATTCCTCCTCAATCGTTGCTTCAGAATCTTTAGAAGCCATCTGCACTTGTAATGAAAGGTGCATTAGCTTCAATAGAAAATATAGCAATTGTGCGGTGCCTTTTTTATGACATGTTGTCATTTCGTCGCTCTGTTTCCCTTGCTTGTATAAGTGAGATCTCTTACCACATATTTTTATTCTTTTCTGAAAGAAAACAAGTATTAGTATAGCCGAAGCATTTATTTATTTAAATAGTAGGTCCATTCCTAAGGAAGTTGAAGCTATGACCTATTTCTCTTTGGAGAATGTGCACCACTACTTTCATTATGTACATCATGTGCCAAATGCTTGGCCTCATAATGTGGCCCTATTATGCATACTTTAGGTGCATTCGATACTTCATGAGCGCAATTGGAATCCTCGTTGTTTAGGTGGTCCATTCCTCGCAGTTGCTTTGGTTTCCAAATCCATTTCGTGGTCGCATTGATAGGCCCTGTCTTCTCTCTGGTCCTTTGAACTTCAAGTATTTCTTCTGATGTCCTAGTGATAGTGGTTTTTCTCCCCATGTTTCTATGACGAGTCTCTTGGCTTCGTTGTCCGAATGTCCCGATGTAGTGTATCTTCCTGTTTGCTTAGCTCTTGATTGGCTGCTTGTCTGACCTTCTTGGGAATCCATATCTATTGTTAAGCCTTCTAAGCTTCAATCAAAGGCCTAGGGAGCCATACTTGCAAGAGTCTTTTTGGTGAAGCTGACTTCTTATTCTTCTTTTTCTCCTCATGAGTTGGTGCAGCATTCTCTGGTTTCTGTACTTGATCCTTACGTATCCATTTGAATCTGACCTTTCCTCGATGAGGGTGTTCAATTGTGGTTTTCCAAATTGGTGATTCTTCTGTCATGTGAGAGACTTTAAGAGTGTTGATTTCCTTAGTGTCTGACCGTTCACTAATGGAATAGGATGAATTCGCTTCTTCCTTGGACATATTAGGGTTTGAACTTTCTGCTTCTTCCAAACTTTTTTCTGAGGGATTGGGGCTAGAATCATGTTGTATAAGCTCTTCTTTGAGGTCTTCTACACTCTTGATGGCTTCTGCTTTGGTGAAGGCTTCTCCCCTAATAGACTAAAAACTTCCTTGTGTCCTATCTTGGCTGAAATGTATCCTTGAGCTAGGTGGATGCTTACTTTGTTTTCGATGATCCAATCCTGTCCTAGGATTAAGTCTTCTATTAAGTCTTCATTCTTACATATTAAGACTTGTTGTTCCATGGAGGAATTTCCTAGGTGGAGGGATACAGTAGTTTCTCCCATGCATTCTATGATTTGACCTCTGATACCTATCATATGAGCTTTCGTGGGAGTCATAATCGTTTGAAGATCTCGTATGACTGTATCACATATGCAACTGAGTCTTGCTCCTGAGTCTATCAAGGCATCTATCAATTTGTACTCTGTTTTTCCAATCCCTAGGTTTAGGTGGGGCTGTGACATGTAGCTGTTAGTCGTGTTAGACTTATAGACTTGGTAATTAGCCATGGGAATAGGCTCTTCTCCTTGGAGATATCGTTCGTCTCTTTTTTCCTAATCCACTCTTTCCGTCTCTTAATGCGTTCTAGGGCTTCCTGTCGTGCCTCTTCTCTAATCCGTTGTTCCTCTTTCTTCCTATTTTGTGCACCTACGAGGCGTGCTAACATTTGGTCCGTCACTGGCTCCATGAATCGTTTCACCCTACATCCGCTTATGTAGTTAGGAAGAATGTCTCCATCCAACGTGGCTAGATTAACTACTCCACTTGTCGAGATCCTATTAATGATTAGAGGTCCATATCCGTGCTTTTGTAACTTCTTGGCATGTTGTTTCAAGGTGTAGACCAGGACTAGGTCTCCTTCTTTTAGTCCTTTGTCTTTTATGTGAGCATCATAGTATGCCTTTTGTCTTCTCTTGGCCGCATAGATTCCTGCAACAGCCTGCAACCTAGTTTCATGCAACTTCTCGATTTGTTCTAGTTGTTGGGATAATTCATGCCCTATCCATTCGTGCTATTGGACTACTCTCAAAGTGGGTATCAAAAAATCAATTGGTAGGATTGCATTCTGCCCGTATACTAAATTGAATGGGGTAGTTCCAATGGCAGTCTTGTATGCGACTCGAAAGGCCCAAATTGCATGGTGCAATTGTTTGTCCCAATCAGACCTCCCATTATTGACAATCTTTGTAAATACTGTGCATAACACCTTATTGGAACTTTCAGCTTGACCATTGGCTTGGGGATGGTATGGGGCAGATTTTTTATGGATCACTAAAAACTCATTCATTAGAGACTCTATCACCTCATTAATGAAGTGCGTTCCTCGGTCACTCACAATCTCAATTGGTAATCCGAAACGAGTAAATATATGCTCAAAAAGAAACTTAGCGGTGGTTTGAGCATCGTTCCTTCTAGTAGCCTTTGCCTCTACCCATTTGTCAAGTAATCGGTGGCTACTATGATACATTCGGCATGTGACCCTTTGGCCGGTGGGTTAATGGGTCCTATGAAGTCAACACCCCATTTAGAGAATGCTCTAGCACAAACCATAGGTCTCAATGGCATGTCATCTCTCCTAATCGGGTATTTAGCCCTTTGGCATGTTTCGCAGCTTCGTACATAGGTCTCAGCATCCATATGTAAAGTTGGCCACCACAGGCCCGCGAAGAGGATCATTTTCACAGTTCTCTCAGCTGAAAAATGACCTCCTGCCGCACCTGCGTGTGCCATCTCTAATACGGGTAAATATTCTCCCTCGTGCACACATAGTCGTAATTGGTCGTCTTTTCCTCTCTTAAACAAGTTTCTTCCTATGAGTACATAATCCTTGCTCAACTCTTCTAGGGATCATTTTCTTGCCAAGCTAACTCCTTCCTCGTGCTCTCTTGTCTTTAGGAATTTTACCAATGTTTTGCTCCAATTGGGTGCTATTGTTGAGAAAGGTATGGATGTATGATCCTCAGGGATTGTCTCCTGGCATTCTTCACAGTTACTCACATAGTCATGGACATCCTTAGGCATGCCAGGCCAGTATACTCCCAATCGCTTTAACTCCCTAATAGTTGCATGAGTTCCTTTGTGTGTCCTCCATTTGTTCACATGTGCTTGTTTGATCAACTTTAATTGTTCATCTTCCTGCACACATCTTAGCAATACTCCATTGGGTTCCTTGTAGTATACACTTCCTGCAATAATGTGCAAATTCTTTGATTGTAGCATTTCCTTTTTACTCTCTTTATTGATTGAGTGTTGTGGGCCATGAGTGAGTATCGGGATTAGTTTCTCTGCCCACTTTGGACACACTTCCAAATTAAACAAATAAGTGTCTGGCAGGTTATCGGGTACTCCACTTGGTGGTTCTTTGTGTGTTAACCTAGAAAGATGATCCGCTCTTAGATGAATATTTCCCTTTTTCACTATCACTTCAAAGTCAAACTCCATCAATAGTAGAAACCATCTTACCAATCTTCCCGTGTCACAAGGCTTATTGACTAGGTACAATAACGCCTGATGGTCTATGAAGAACTTGAATTTGTTGGCTAAAAGATAATGTCTAAATTTCTTCACTGCATAGACCATTCTTAATCCCTCGCATTCTGTGGTTGTATAGTTCCTCTCAGCTTGGTTAAATTATCTACATGCGTAGGCAATTGGGTGATCTAACTTTCCTTCATCTGCTGGTTGGGCTAAGATACATCCTATGGCGTAATTGGTGAAGCGTCCACATGAATATGAAATGGCTCGTTCCAATTTGGTGTTTTCATAATTGGAGTTGTGCTAAGCTGCTTCTTTAATTCATTGTTTTCGCATTCTTATGTCTAGGAAGCTCTAAAATGACCTTAATCTTGTCTTCATCCGTGGATATTCCATTTCTAGAGACTATGTGTCCTAAGATCTTTCCTTGTCTTACCATGAAGACACACTTCTCTGGGTTCAAGCAGACTCTATATTGTCGGCATTTATTAAATATCTTTCTCAACTCAGGAATGTGGTCTTGTCTTTGATTGGAATATGTACATAGGTCATCTACATACACTTCCATGCTCTTCTTGAGGAATTCTTTGAAAACATGACACATCAATCGTTGGAAAGTAGCAGGTGCATTAGTGAGTCCAAAAGGCATCACTCGAAAAGCATAGACTCCCCATTCAGTCGTGAATGCAGTCTTATGTTGATCCTCGGTAGCAATCGCTACTTGGTTGTATCCAGAGAATCCATCTAAGAAGCTATAGACTTCTTTTCCTGCAAATCTTTCCAATAGATGGTCCAGTGATGGTGGTGGATATGGTACTTGCTCGTATGGCCTCCGTGCTCCTGTTGGTGTTGGGTAGGGATTGTACCTGCGCATCTCTCTGCCTGGCTCTAGGTGGATATCCATATGGGGATAATGAGGTGGTTGTGAGGGTCCTACCTGCCTATTGAATGGGCAGTTCTTCGTGGTGTGATTGGTGTATTTTTGTTCTATGTGGCAATACAAGGTAGCTCCTTGTTGGGGTTGTCTGTTGTAAGGATATGTTTGAGGTATAACCATTCCTCCTCGCACACACATGTGTGTAGGGTGATCTCCTCCACATAGACTACATCTTTGTAGCATAGGCACTCTAAAGGCTGGGTGTTGGTAATTTCTCTGTCCTTGGACTCCCAATTTCTTTGCTACCAGCTCCGCTAATTCCTCCACATTATTAAAGTTGGAAGTAATAGTACTCTGAGAGTCCTCTGATTTAGTGGGGCTGGGCGTGCTCTTGAGATCCTCAGCTAGATTGTCTTCTAGGTCAATGCACTCTTGAAGACACTCACTCAAGGTTTGTAATCTCTTCACGTAAACTAATGTTCTTAGGGTTCCATTCATGAGTCCATCCAAAAATAATGAAATCATTTTTTGCTGAGTGGGCCTTTCTGCAGCTGGGCACCTATCCACATACTGGTTGAATCTTCTGGTGGCCGTTTTCACAGTTTCATTAGGGTTCTGTTTAAAGATATGGATTAGAGACGCAGAATTGTGTTTAATCCCTCTCTTAGTGAATTCCCCAATGAATTCTTGAAAAAATTGCTCCATATTTCCAAATTGGTTGGGGTCTAATGGTTGGAACCAAGTCAGAGCCGTTCATGTGAGGGTGAGTCCGAAAGACTCATACTGCACGGAGAAGTCGTCTACTTGTTCCACTCTTAGAACTTGTTTAAATTCAGCAATGTGATCATAAGTATCTCCCAATCCTTCGTAATGATTCCTTACGCATTTGGCCACCTGAATAGGCCTCAATCTTCTCATTGGTTCTGGTGGTCTAGGCATTACAGGGAAGGCAGGAACTGCTGGTCTAACTGGGGGTATTCCAGGCTGTACTCCTATTGGTGGTCGTGGACTTACCGGTGGCCGGTATTGATTACCTACTCCAGTGTGGGTCTGATTGTGAGCTTGCACTCCTGGAGTCGCAAATTGCACATGAGTACGGTTTGGGACACTCCGTTGGCTAGTTTTTCCTGACATGGTGTGCTTTGCCTCTCGTTGAGTTCCAAAGGGGTTCTGAGAGGTGGTTGCCTGCTCTCTCCGAGGGAATACAGGCAAACCCATGTATTTCAATTGAGCCCTGTCTATGGCATCAACCAACCAATATCTTCTCTGATTTTTATCTAGGTATGTTATTCTAGTCTCGTCTTCTAGATCCTTTAACTCATAAAATGTCATCGGGCTTTCTTCTCTTCCTTGGGCCGGTGAGTCTGTTTGAAGCAACAAGTCCATTCCATGGATCAAATATACTTCCAATAGGTAGTTTTCTTGAGGTATCAAGTCTCATCTCAAGACTCGCGTCACTTGGGACTTGCCTCTAGGAGTTGTCACTAACTCCTCAGGGTTTGGTCTCCCTGAGTTTTCTTGTCCCACTAGCTCTCCCCTTTCATTGATCAAATCCGGAAACTCTATCACTATGTATATGTGACCTATCTTGTCCATGTATGCTCCTCCCTCATACTTAACAGCCGGTCTGGGCACAATTGTTGCATCCATTGAAGTCACCATCCTAGCCACAGATCTCTTTAATCCATCCAGGTAGATGGGGATCTCTTGGGCATTAGTAGAAACATACTATAGGGAAGTGCGATACTCTCCTTCTACCACGGTCATGAAGTTTCTACTTGGAGCGGGACCCTGCATGTCTTCTGAAGTCATGGGTATCTCCTCCTCCGAGTCACTAGAGGTGTCTGAATAGACGGAGCGGTGACTAACCTGAGCGGCACTTCCAACAGAAGATATGACACTTCTACGGCTACTTAGCACCCTTCCTGACCTCAAGTTCATTCACCCTCTTGGAGCTCTTTAGGTCTCTGAAACTCTCCCTAAATGGCTCTCAAAAAGCCTCAAGTTTGCCCTTCAAAAAAGCTTCAAATGCTCTATGTGATACCACTTTAGGCGATACCAAACCATCCACGATATGATACCACACAAGCTCACGATACGATACCTAAAGACTAGACGATACAATACTGTCGCAACAGGTGATACTATACCGCTATTGGGCACGATATGATACTGGCTAGCCTGGCGATATGATACCTCCAGAGTAGACGATACGATACCAAGCCTAGTGACGATACGATACCTGTGGGTTCCACGATACGATACCTGTGGGTTCCACGATACGATACCAAAAAATTTGGCAATACGATACTTATGCTCTGGCCGATACGATACCAGGTATTCTCACGATACGATACTAGAAATCCAGACGATACAATACCACGTTTTGGATGATACGATACCAAAAAGGGCACGATACGATACAGGAGTTTTGCAAGATACGATACTGCCACTAAGCACGATACGATATCATAGCAAGTGACGATACGATACCAAAATGGTATCGCGATACGACACCGGAATGAGAGACGATACGATACCTGGGGGCTGCACGATACGATACTACTGTAGGTGGCGATACGATACCGCCGACCTGAGCGATACGATACTTGATACTTTGGCAATACGATACTAGAGTAGGGGACGATACGAAACTAGCAGTTATGCGATACGATACCACATAACCGCACGATACGATATCACTGCAAGTGGTGATACGATACCACCGACTTGAGCGATACGATACAAGTATGGTATCGTGATACTAAACTGGACAAGGCACGATATGATACCACAGTGGACCATGATACGATACCACTTTGGTAAAGTGCGATCGCGATACCAACCCGGCGATACGATACCACAAGTGGTATCGCGATACCAAGGCTGGTAGTCGACGATACGATACTTCGGTGAGTATCGCGATACAAGGGAATTTTTGGTATCGTGATACCAAAAACTCAACCAATCGCGATACTCAAGCCAAAATATCTCCAAATTCAAAAATTTTTGTTGCCCCTTACTCTTCTCTTAGCCCTCTTCACTCCTAGCCTACTGTCTCACTCCAAGAAGCACAAAAAACACTCTGTCCCTCCCCTCGATACTGGTTGGGCAAATAATCACGTTATAGTGCACCTCTAAACTTTTTTTTGCCAATAAAATCTTATGGAATCTTACCTCTGTGATGTCTTGCTTGCACCTTGAGCTCAATATCTAGCTTTGATAGCCTGGAAAGCATGATACCAAGCCCACGATACCGATCGGTGCTCTCTAATGATACTGCTTCTCTGACAAGTGAGAAATGAACTAAAATTTTTGGTTTTTATCCTTTTTGGTGACTGAAACTGAACTACACTAGTTTGGTAAATTTTTTGGGATTTTTCTTGGTGATCTTGGCTTACTCCTACTTCACTCATCTTCTCCTAACCTAACCCTAACTCTTCCTTCTCTCCATTCCTACTAACCCTAAACCTAAAAACTCATTACACACACCTCCGGGATGTGAAGTAACAAGTGCTGAAGTGGTTGACTACTTGCCACTGAATGAATTCACTTCTACAAGTATGATTTCATCACTTTGGAGCTATAACCATCACGAAGGCACCTTGGCTGAGTGTTCCCCGACAAGGGTGCCAAAAACGTGTGTACCTAAGTCAAGAAGACTTAAGGACTTGTGCCAAAGAGACTAAACCTCATTTGCCACACAAGTGCGTATACTGGAAATTGACACACGCTTATTTGTCAATCCGATCAAACGACCTAACCAAGTGTATGAGGACATGTGCACACGTGATGGAAAATGAAGTGTTTCAGCTTATATGCATGAGAAAACCCTAATCCACCTCTCTAACTCAGTGAAATACAGAAAGTGTTTGTCACGATACCACTTACAGCAGTTTTCAATAAATCGAGGATTTCTCTTAGCTCCAAACTCCGAATATAGTCAGTAGTGACTCGTTTTGAAGCTCTCAATGAGACGCATCTATTGGACGTGGTCTCACTTCATTCTGACAACCATGCTTCAAGTTATGGCCAAAATAATGAATGGCGGGAAACACCTACACTCACTCCACAACTCCTACAAGCTCACACACACACTAGAGTAGCTCAAAAACAGTGGGGAGGGGTAGACAACAATCCTACACACGCATTCCAAGCATTACACACACATAGAAGATCAAAAAGAAGATGAAAATCTGCAAGAAAAAAGCAAATTCGAAAATCAGGAGCTCTCCTTCTTCACAATGGCAAAAAAGTGTTTACAAAGAGTCACAAAGTGACTTATATACATGTGCCCTAAATTTGGTCCTTTCACACAAGAGACCGGCACTTTATTACTAAAAAGTGAAATTCCTACTAATGTACAAGGAATATATTACAATGATTTGGGATTATGCATCTAGAGGACTCCTCTAGTGCATTTACATGGCTTGAGGGAATTCCCTAAGACTTTGAAGAAGAAAAAATATGCCCATTAATTTGAAAATTTTGGGGCTCTCCTTTCTCGTGCCACTTTGCTCTGCAACAGGGTGGTAAGCTGATGAGAATCTGAGTTGTGTGCCCAGCAAATGGAAGATCTCGGTCCATAGTCAACTTAGGAAGCATCCATCCTGGTCCAACACGATGGCCAAAGGTAGCTCCTGGTACACAATGTGTGTGAAGAAAAGTTGAGCCACCGCCTTTGTGTTGAGTGGAGGTTTGGTTGGGACAAAGTGGGGTTGCTTAGTGAAATAATCCACTCTTACAAATATTGCACCATATCCTTGGGATGGTGGGAGCTCCATGATGAATTCAATGCTAATCATGGAGCTCCCACCATCCCAAGGTGACAAGTCGGGCCTGCCAGTTTAATTCTATCTTGGCGGACAAGATGACAAGTCGGGCACGTTTCCACATAGTCATGTACTTGTGCTTTCATGTACTTGTGCTTGTGGAGCATCTTGTAACTGTGGTTTTGACCCTTGTGGCTAGCGACTTTGCAATTGAGTGCCTCCTAGAGAAAATTTTTGTGTCGCTCAAAGTCACCTGGCATGTAGATCTTGCCCTTGCAGTAGAGTATGCCTTCTTGAATTGTGTAGCAGCCTCATTGATTGGTGTTGCAGATCTTGTTCATGATATCTTGGACTCGGGTGTCTTGCTCTTGATCCCGTTGGATTCTGCCTTTCAAGTCTAAGGAGATGCTAGACATGGCTTGGACCTTGGGTTTTAGACTTGGTGCATCTGGCATAACGTTGTGTTTGCCCGATTTGTGAATGGTCTTGATCAAACTCGACGAGAAAATCTTGCAACCTCACTTGCTTTGGCCTCGACTTTGGTTAGGATGCAAAATACTTTAAAGATATATTATCTGTAAAGACCTTTGTGTACTTGTCCTCGACATAGTGTCTCCACTTGCATAAACAGTGGATGACTGTGAGCATTTCCTGTTCATGAGTGCTCCACCTAAGTTTGGGTATGGTTAGCTTATGGGATTCATAAGCAACGGCCTGCCCATCATGCATAAGTACACCACCAATTGCTCAGTCGAATGCATCCATATGGACCTCAAACAGCTTGTCGAACTCGAGTAGCTTAAGGATAGATGTGTTGCACATGGCTACCTTGAGCACCTCGAATGTGTCTTCCTCTTCGAGCCCCCATTTGAATGGCTCCTTCTCTTTGGTCAATTACAGGAGTGGGGCGATAATCTTGCTAAACCCTTGAATGAACCGATAGGAAGATTGGAAAAAATCGATGAATTCCCACACTTCTTTCACTGACTTTGGAGGGGCCCACTTAAGGACCGCTTCTACTTTCTGGGGATCGATGTGGAGTGCAAGTTTGGAAATAATGAAGACCAAGAGTTCTACCTTCTTCATGCAAAATTTGCACTTGCTTGGCTTTGCGAAGAGTCGATGTTCACGTAAGCATTGCAAGACAGCCCGGACATGTTCGTAGTGTTCCTCTAGAGTGTGGTTGTAGATGAGCAAGTTGTCAATGTAAATGATAAGGACGAAATCCAACATGTCCCAAAAGTTGTCGTTCATCTCCTGAAAAAAAGTGGCTCGGGCTCTTGTAAGGCTCAACGGCATGATGAGCCACTCACAGCTGCCATAGCACATCCAAAAGGTGATCTTCTCAATGTGTTCTTGTGCGACTCAAATCTGATGGTATCCAAAATGGAGATCAATTCCTTTAAAATATCAGGCCTTGTCGAGGCAATCGAGAAGCTCCTCCATTACAGAGACAGGGTATTTGCTCTTGGTTGTATTCTTGTTAAGGACCCGGTAATCTATGCATAGGCATAAGGATCCATCTTTCTTCTTCATGAAAAGGATCAGGGCCCCATAATGAGAGCTACCATGTCTAATATACCCCTATTCTTGTAACTCATGTAGTTGCCACTTGAGTTCTTGGAGGTCGGTTTCATTCATCTTGTATGGAGCGCGATAAGGGGGGGTTGGTCTGCAAGCATGTTGGTTCGATGTTGAACGCTCCTCAAGGGAGGGAGACTGGGTGGTAGCGTTGTAGGCGCAAAAGCAATAGGTGTAGTGGAGATTCAAAGAAGCAATGATTATCAATTCAATTTCCAATAAAAACTGTATATCGATTCCAACATCATTATTAACATTCAAAAATGACTCTAAAAAACCATTCTTCAGGTATAGAATTTATAACGCCAGTTAAATAATACTTTTGACACAATTTTTAATTCAAAGACTTGATTTTCAATGGTTAAAAATTTGCAACTTCTAGTCGTTTGCTTCACAAAGGTATTCCAGCCATATACCTTTTCTGTACAAAGCCACCTCATGAAGGTGATATCTCTCTATGTACTTATCCAATTAATGCATATCAGATCTTGTTGAAAAGCTTATCTCTCATACACTCTATATCTCAAATATCTCTATTGGATGATTCTCCAGTAGTGACTGGGAACATTTCTTGTGAACCTCAGTTTTTTGCATAACCTGAGTTGACAGGTAGTCTAACTTTGGACAGTCTGTTACCTAGTCAAATGAACTCCAAATGGAGTGTTCTTTAGCTTGTTAGAAAGGTAAGGGATCGCTACTATGCTAGAACACAATTTGCAAAATAATTGCATGTCTGGGTTGTGATTGAATCAGGTTTTAGTAAGCATGTGACTTATAGGGCACATTCTAGAAGAGTGTTGAGAAAAGGGGAGCAACAGACCCTAACCGCCTCACATGGAAGTGAGAAGCTTCTCCAAGTGAAGTTGCAAGAAGTGCAAGCAACGCATCCACACCCATGCCCATGAACAATGGCACCATGGCCAACGTCAAAAAGGTGCAAGGGAGAGCAATGCTCACACACAAGCCAACTCCAAATGCAAGTCCACACACATAGATCATCGCCTTGCACACAAGGAAGAAAGAGAGTAACAAATGACACCTTCTTCCATTACCAAAATGGAGGCCAAGGCCATGGCCAAGGGACCTCCCTTTACAAGAAATGAGCCTCTTATTTATAGGCTCAGCCCAATTCCCCATGTGCTCGTTTTGACTAGTCAAAAGGGAGCACATGCCTAACTAACATATCTCAAAAGGATCTTGGAATATATTCTCTAACAACCAAATCTCAAGGGAAGAGAATACGTGCACGTGGGGAGTTTTCTACCTTTCTTCAAAAGATGTGAGCATTTACAAGGCTCCAAAGCTTTACTTTAGGAGAAATATTAAAAAGCGTCTAAGGGGGGGTTTTCATGTGAAATCCTAAGTAGATACAAAAAGAGATATTATTATGGTCTAGGGAGGGTTCATATGCACAATTGTGGGTGTGTGCATACCCTATAACCCAACACTCTCCTCCCCCTAGACTTTGTTGTCCTCGACAAAGCTAGGATAAGAGGGCATACATTGCAGCATTGGTCCAAGTTTGAGTCTTTGGATCTTCAAATCAACAGTTACTGGAGTGTTCAAGTCGTCCAATCTTTAGAGCTTTAGGTCTTTCAAAAATCTGCAATTACTTCAATCAGTAGAGATTCAGACAGAAAGTTGTCAACTCTTCATAATCTTCAAGTTTGCAAGTCATCAGTCCTTTCTTCCATCTGCAAATCTTCAGTCTTTAGAGCTGAGCGACTAGGATGCGTGAGAAAGGGTAGAAGCTCACCGCCAGTAATGCCTAAAAGGTTGTGGATGGGAGATGAAATACTTCCCTCCACGCAACATCTCTCATACCATCAATGCAATGCAGCGTTACTCGTACTCCCACGTGCCATCTCTACTGTCACATAATTCAAGAGAGAGAAAAGCATAAATTGCACACATTCATCCGTCAGATGTCGTATTTTCAAACTTTAAGAGGTGCATGCATGACTCATTAAAAGCGGGAGAGAGAAGGGACATGCGTAGGAGTTTTGCAACATATTTTGAAACTTTGTGTGTTCTCAAGTCATTCGTGAGAAGCTTATATAAGCTCTTTTTGTTTCTTTTTTTTGTTTTCTTTCTTTCAAAAAGGAAGAGAGGGAGGGGCCAGAGAGGGTACTACCCATCCCCCCACCCCAATCAATCACTCAAGAAAAAGATGACAGTGGTGGAAAGTGATGCCATAATGAGTGTGTGGGAGCATGTTTGTGTGTGTGAGAGAGAAGGGGGTTAGGGGGTGTTTTTTTGTGAATCAAACAAAAAAATGAACTAAAACTACTCAGAAATTAAAAGAAGAGAGGTACCCTAGGCCAACCGAACGCCACACATATTCATCCTCCTCCAAGTGTCAAGGTGCATCTCACGAAGTATGGAGACGCAAACTTGGAAAAACCAACGGCCAAAGGCCGACGTCCCCGGAAACAGTGCCAAAATGTTAAGAAAAGGGGAGCAACAGACCCTAACCGCCTCACATGGAAGTGAGAAGCTTCTCCAAGTGAAGTTGCAAGAAGTGCAAGCAATGCATCCACACCCATGCCCATGAACAATGGCACCATGGCCAACGTCAAAAAGGAGCAAGGGAGAGCAATGCTCACACACAAGCTAACTCCAAATGCAAGT
Source organism: Ceratopteris richardii (assembly GCA_020310875.1). Lineage (NCBI taxonomy): Eukaryota > Viridiplantae > Streptophyta > Polypodiopsida > Polypodiales > Pteridaceae > Ceratopteris > Ceratopteris richardii. The sequence continues at coordinate 19,446,336 of CM035433.1, forward strand.
CCACACACATAGATCATCGCCTTGCACACAAGGAAGAAAGAGAGTAACAAATGACACCTTCTTCCATTACCAAAATGGAGGCCAAGGCCATGGCCAAGGGATCTCCCTTTACAAGAAATGAGCCTCTTATTTATAGGCTCAGCCCAATTCCCCATGTGCTCCTTTTGACTAGTAAAAAAGGAGCACATGCCTAACTAACATATCTCAAAAGGATCTTGGAATATATTCTCTAACGACCAAATCTCAAGGGAAGAGAAACGTGTGCGTGGGGAGTATTCTACCTTTCTTCAAAAGATGTGAGCATTTACAAGGCTCCAAAGCTTTACTTTAGGAGAAATATTAAAAAGTTTCTAAGGGGGGGTTTTTATGTGAAATCCTAAGTAGATACAAAAAAAGATATTATTATGGTCTAGGGAGGGTTCATATGCACAATTGTGGGTGTGTGCATACCCTATAACCCAACAAAGAGGTTCTCTAACTTCCGCTGCATGTATTGGAGTTAAATTTCTCCATATTTTGATATCAGAGCTTTGGTTGAGGAGCATTGGGATTCAAGCCCATGGATGTGTAGAGAGATCTTGAAGAGGATGTAGAAATAGCAAAGGAAACCTTGGAGCTATCATGCTCATTGGAAAGCTATGGAGATGAAGCTTGTGTATGTAAGAACATTTTATTGCTTTATGTTAATTGAAGTCCAACACTCTCTTGTCCTACTCTCAAATACATATTCTTGATCATTGATGCATGCCATAAGTGATGTTAATCACTTTGTTGAAGATTTATGAGCAGCCTATACAAGGAGATGAAGATTCAAGCAAAGAATCTTGGATTAGCAACTACATATAGTTGCATAATATGAGTATTGTATGCATGCTCTTGATAGTATACTCAATTGAATGAAGTGCAAGTTTTGATTATGTACATGGCTGAAGGTTTAAGATTTTATGTAAGCTTGATGAAAGCATTATATTCTTATGCATTTGGAGATGTCTATGTATGCATGCTTGTGAAGTCTATGCTCAAATGTATGATAGTTTTGGATAGCCATGCTTAGGCTGAATGTAAGTTGAATGTATAGTTGATGAATGATGTCTAACATACACGAATGTATGCATGTGTGGTCATGGATACTATATACACATGTATGATGATATGTGGATGAGTAATAGGCTATTTTATAAAGCCTATACAAGCTGAAAATTTTCAAGTTTATGTAGCCATGTGAATTGGCACAAAGAGAGCTGAATATATCAATTCACAAAGAGAGCTGAATATATGCTCAAATGATTGGTGATTTGCATGCATAATTATATATGATTGTTAGTGTGATATTGAAGCACTAAAGGTTGTTCATGTTTAGCCATATATGAGCTGAAAGTACATGTGTTTGGATGCCATGAATATTGGTAAGATGCAAGGCTGCTATGTATGAAATTTGTGGATGTATCTTGTTGTGGATAAAACCCATTGAGGTAGAATTGGAAAATCCAATATGTATGCTCCTGCTATGCTGACTAAATGTGTTTGATTCTTGAGTTGAGATAGGAATTCAACTCAATGCTCCTATTTGCACAAGCCAAAGAAAAGATAGGCAAAGCTTGGAGAAAGCAAGGACACAAAGCTTGGAGCCAAAGTGAAGGAAGGAGCCCAAGCTAAAAGGTTTTCAAACACTTAAAGATTGGAGCAAAGCTGAAGGTGGCCAAGGCAAGGATGGCCATGTGAAGACTCTTGAAGAGTGCAAGGAGGACTAGAAAACTCCAAGGAAGGGCTGTTATGAAGTGTTGAAGGCTCACATGAAGAACTTGAAGACATTCCCCAAAGTTCAAGGAGCACAAGCAAGTGCCATGATAGAAGGAAGAGTTATTCATGCAAAGTGTGACATGTTGGCTGAAGCAAAGGAAGGTAAAGAAGAACATTCGCAATGCTAAGGGCTGAGGTAAAGGGTTGATGAAAAATCCACATTCAGTGGGTGGTAAGTTCCAAGCAAAGTTTATGTGAATGTATGGTGAAAATTTGAGGCTAGTAAGACCACCAAAAGAGAGTGCCAAGCCAATGTAAAGACAAGGAAGACCATCCCAAGAGGAATGGAAAGTCTATGTGAAGGCAAGTAAGACCATCCCAAGAGGAGTGGCAAGCCTATGCTAGGTGCAAGAAGCTCCAAAGACCAAGTGAAGGTCTAGTGAAAGGTTGAGGCAAGTAAGACCACCCAAGAGGAGTGGAAAGCCTATGGTAATTAAGACCATTAAAAGAGGAATGGCAAGCCTATGTGAAGGCAAGTAAGACCATCCCATGAGGAATGGCAAACCTTGTTAGGTGCAAGAGGCACCATTGATCACATTCACTCTTTCTTGTGTTTCTTTTGTAGGTGATGAAGAAAGTTTGGAAGATGTGGAAGCTATGAATGCTTCACATGAGGGGAACTCATGAAAGATTTCATGTATGATCAACCCATTATTGATTTTTTAGGTCTATGATCAGCCATAAAGAATGGAGAAAAGATTATGAAGCAAGTGGGAGTTAGCTTGCAAGGATTGGAAGATCAAAGAAGAGTCCAAAGAAGAGAATGTGGCGTCAAACCAAATTTCAGATTTGGAAGAGCCAAAGAAAGAGTAAGAGTAGCCACTAAAGGTATTTTCAAAGAACTAGGAGGAGCCACCTACATTGAAGGAGTGTTCAGAAGGAAGGAGCAGCCATGATGCACAAAAGAAGTCATGAAGACTCGTAAGAAGAAAAGCATGACAACCATGACGACGTCAAAAGAAGGAGCAAAGCAAAGAGCAACCAAAGACAAAGTCAAAGGTGATCCAAAGACAAAGGAGGATCAAAGCAAAGGCCTAGAAGAAAATGAAGACATGGTGAAGGTACAAAAAGAGGACAACAAAGAAGAAGAGAGTGAAGCAACAAGGATATGTACGTCTAAGGTGATTTCGTTCATTCTATAATCTTGTATGAAGCATGTTTTATGCTAAGCATTGAAGGAAACCTCTTGCAAAGAGCCAAAGAAGCAAGCATGAAGCTGAAGCAAGCCAAAGAAGCTTCAAAACAAAGAAGAAATATCACCAACCTACCAGGCAAAGGGAGATAGAAGCAAAGGCGAAGAGGAGGAGAATTGGAGAGTACCGTGGACTCCCAATTGTAGCTTGAAGGGGAGTGTTGAAAATTATGGAACATGTGCAAGCTCAAATTTTGAGGCTTAACACATAATCACCTCTCATTATTTACCTCTTCATCATTTATGTATTTCATGTAAGCCCAAAATGAAGCTAGACCCTAAAAATATAAAGGGCATACTCATAACCTTAAACTAGAGTGTTGAATTAAAAAGGACAAATGTATTTATGGCTTAGATAAAAGCCAAAATATATTTAGAGAGATGGAATACTCCAAAAAGTCGTGACCTTATCTATAAGAGTGATTTGGAGCACCAAAGTCACCCAAGGAAATGGAAAGGCAAAGGACATGAAGTGAAAGGTCAAGAGGTGAGAGAAGATGCAAGGGTAGGTGAAAAGTCCCATGCCCATTGCTCTATATATAGAGCTCATTTGAATGTGAAAATTTGTGGAGATGACAAGGAGATAGTGAGTGGGAACATTTCTTGTGAACCTCAGTTTTTTGCATAACCTGAATTGATAGGTAGTCTAACTTTGGATAGTTGGTTACCTAGTCAAATGAACTCCAAATGGAGTGTTCTTTAGCTTTTTAGAAAGCTAAGAGATACTACTATGTGTGGATCAATTTTCATAATCATTGCGTGTCTAGGTTGTGACTGAATCACGTTTTAGTAATCATGTGACTTACAGGGCAGATTCTAGAAGAGGTTCTCTAACTTCCGCTACGTGTATTGGAGTGAAATTTCTCCACATTTGGTTCACACAGGTTTGTATCATTAGTGGTAGATTATATTGACACAACATAATCAAGAGCTAATTTATTAATTAGTCTTCAGCATATCTACAAAAAAGATTCATTAAACCATGTAACGAACAGCTATAGCGCACATGTGGAAAATTATTGATCCAATGATGCCAGTCTTTAGCTTTTATCCTCGCACAGATTGATCACATAAAGAAAGCGCTTGTTAGATTCTTGTCTCAGAAATCTTCAGCATATCTCCGAAATGAGCATCGTCAGCATTGTAAATGTATAGTCTCCATATGTGAGAAAACTCAAATATATTAATGTTTCAATTCTCCTCGCAGATCATTATCTTCATGATTCGCTAAGCTTTGAATATCAATGTAGTACTTTCGCTTTCATTACTTAAGATGATCATACTTGACTATAACAAATTAAAGATGAATAAATGGCTCAAAGCAGAAACTTGTATGGAGAGGCGCGTGACACCATATATTAGAATATATTCATTGTTTAAATTGAACTTCCAGATACATATATTCGCAATTATCAATTGAAGTTTCAGTAGCGCAAGTTAATGGACAGGATACAGAACTAGAAGAAGCTGAATTGGATAAAGAGCACGGGGATCTGAAACATTAACAGCGCAAGAGTATAAAATTTAATCATACAAATCATCAACCTTCCGCTCCAGAAGAGTGTGCAAAATGTATATAGAAATCAAATTCAAAATTTGAACATCAGATGTCTCCTTTTCGATTCAACGCCCATCATCCATCTTCCACAGGTTTGTGCAGAGTAGTTAACTATAGATATATATGATGCAGAAGTAGCATATCAAGAGAATATAGAATAAGATGGTCCCTGAAGTTAAGCACGGAGCATGGATTCAGATCGCCGGCTTTCTATCTCCCTCTGTCGCCTCAGCAATTCCTTCTCGTTCCTCCCAGATTTCTTTTGATTCCCCTTACTATTGAAGGACATCAAGGGGTGATGCCCGATAGCCCTCGAACATCAATTCACAGCAAGTATCGTCAGTTTTCTCCCCCCCTCACCACCTGTTGTCTCCATGCGGTCCAAGATATATACATGTGTAACTTAACTCAACTCAATTCGACCCCTTTGCATGATTGCCACCACAGTTGATTCACTGCCGAAGACATCCTCCCTTGTGGCAGACGTGTGGCGGTGTGTTTTTTGTATGCTTAATATTTTGCATATATTTGTCAATCAAAAAATGAAACCATTTGCACGAGAAAGTGATATTATTGGAAGTATAATGATTGTGAGCTGCTCTGACTTTGCATATGAATAACTTTGTTCATACTTTTCATCTGCACCATCAAAATTCCACTGCTATTCAGAGATCTTTTCAATAAAATTCCGGACATAATCAATCCCAAAAAACCCCAAAAGATAGATGAGAGATACAATTACATCAATCAATGCCACCATATCTGATACGCTCAGCACATATAAAGGAGTAGGAGTCACATGCTTCGTTTCACCCATCATTTCAAAAGATGGAATGATGCAACAAAAAATATGATGCTAAAACTTGGATTGCTAAACCAAACAGGATGGCAGAGCCTCAGAGGCACATAGTTTTGGTTTTATGTCACCCTTCAATCATTTGTTTAAGTATGTGTAGCCTCTATCAATGCCTATTTTCCTTCAAATTACTACTTCCTTGACATCTTCAAATCTGATTCAAATTCTCTAATGGCTCCCAATGAGGAAGAACATCCATGAAGAACTCCATTCAATTGCAAATTTAGTAGAGCAAGCAATGCTCTGCTACACTACAACACATCGAGGGTATACCGAGGCCGCTACCGAGGAGATTGAACGGGCGTAATTTTTCCGCAACGTCGGTGTTGGGGTCGGTATGGGTGTCGAAAAGATAACGTCGCTGTAGTTGTCGGTATAAACGTCGGTATGAGCGTCGCCATAAACGTCGGTATGAGCATCAGTAGTACCAACGTTTATATCGATGCTCATACCGACGACTCTATTGGGCGTACCGACGCCCATACCGACGACTCTACTCAGCGTACCGACATCCATACCGACGACCATATCTGCAAAAAATGTTTTTGGGTAGTGTGTGTTGTCTATTGCTACAACATGATGTTGTTTAGCAAAATGCAATACACTATGCCCAACTCTAAACCGAGTACATGTGTTATGTACTCTAATGGTAACCAAAACATGATTTTATATGAGCAAAAATGAACCATGAATCATGTACAAAAAGTTGTATATTCCATAAATGAAAGATGTACAAGAGTGTGAGAATACAAAATTATGGTACATCATTGCCACATAAGAGTGTAATACAAAATTATGGCAATGTGAGAAAGCACTTCCATATAGGAATCGAATAAAAGATTCTTCGGTTCGCATCGGAGGATGACCCACTACCAACTCCTATAATAAATATGCAAAATGTTACATGAACATACATGATGTGCTGAACACAAACAAATTCAATAATTAACATGATACTTACAAATTGGTAGCGCATACTATCGTATCCGTTGCTACCTAAATGCGACGTTCCAACCGTATCCAAAAGTGTGGCCGCATCTCTCTGTTGATGATATCGATTAGGAGTATGTTGCTACTCATCCTGAATCGATTCCCACTCTTCAAAATCTAACCACACAGGCTTCGGTAAGCCTGCTCTAAAAGCATCGCGAGCTTCCGACCGTCGATGAGACATCACCTCGCGTGCCGTATGCTGAATCCACTCCGAACTCACAATAGGATTCCCAAGTGCTGGCTGGTACTCTTCATATATCGTTTGTGTGATATTGTTTTTAGAATCCCTATCCTCTTCGCTCCATTTTAGCATTACAGAATGTCCAAATTCTATGGAGCAAAGTTGTCGAATGTGCTGATGCATTGACTTCCCGATTGCACCCATGACTAGAGCTCCATTACGTATGTGATATATTTTGGATTCGTCATGGTCATCCGCTCCCCAAGGTGTATGTGGAGATCCCATCTGATCCAATGTGAAGATCCCATCTGATCCAATTTGTGTATGCATATGCATTTGTGTATGCATATGCATTTGTGTATGCATATGCATATGTGTGTATGCATATGCATATGTGTGTATGCATATGCATATGTGTGTATGCATATGCATTTGTGTATGCATATGCATTTGTGTATGCATATGCATTGTGTGTATGCATATACATTTGTGTGTATGCATATGCATTTGTGTATGCATATGCATTTGTGTATGCATATGCATTTGTGTATGCATATGCATTGTGTATGTGTGTATGTGTGTATGCATATGCATTGTGTATGCATATGCATGTGGTTATGCATATGCATTGTGTATGCATATGCATTGTGTATGCATATGCATGTGTATGCATATGCATGTGTATGCATATGATTGTGTGTATGCATATGCATGCATGTGTGTATGCATATGCATGTTTGTATGCATATGATTGTGTATGCATGTGTGTATGCATATGCATTTGTGTCTATGCATATGCATTTGTGTATGCATATGCATATGCATTGTGTATGTGTGTATGTGTGTATGCATATGCATGTGAGTATGTATATGCATGTGTGTATGTATATGCATGTGTATCCATATGCATGTTTGTATGCATATGCATTTTTTTGTATGCATATGCATTTGTGTGTATGCATGCATGTGTGTATGAATATGCATGTTTGTATGCATATGATTGTGTATGCATGTGTGTATGCATGTGTGTATGCATGTATGTGTGTATGTGTATGTGTATGTGTGTATGCATATGCATGTGTGTATGTATATGCATGTGTGTATGTATATGCATGTGTGTATGCATATGCATGTGTGTATATATATCCATGTGTGTATGCATATGCATGTTGTAGGCATATGCATTTGTGTGTATGCATATGCATTTATGTATGCATACGCATTTGTGTGTATGCATTCATGTGTATATGCATATGATTGTGTATGCATGTGTGTATGCATGCATGTGTGTATGCATATGATTGTGTATGCATGTGTGTATGCATGTGTGTATGCATGTGTGTATGCATGTGTGTATGCATGTGTGTATGCATGTGTGTATGCATGTGTGTATGCATGTGTGTATGCATGTGTGTATGTGTATGTGTGTATGCATATGCATGTGTGTATGTATATGCATGTGTGTATGTATATGCATGTGTGTATGCATATGCATGTGTGTATGTATATGCATGTTTGTATGCATATGCATTTGTGTGTATGCATATGCATTTGTGTATATGCATATGATTGTGTATGCATGTGTGTATGCATATGATTGTGTATGCATGTGTGTATGCATATGCACGTTTGTATGCATATGCATTTGTGTGTATGCATATGCATTTGTGTATGCATATGCATTTGTGTATGCATATGCATTTGTGTATGCATATGCATTTGTGTATGCATATGCATTTGTGTATGCATATGCATTTGTGTGTATGCATATGATTGTGTATGCATATGATTGTGTATGCATGTGTGTATGCATGCATGTGTGTATGCATATGATTGTGTATGCATGTGTGTATGCATGTGTGTATGCATGTGTGTATGCATGTATGTGTGTATGTGTGTATGTGTGTATGCATGTATGTGTGTATGCATATGCATGTGTGTATGTATATGCATGTGTGTATGTATATGCATGTGTGTATGCATATGCATGTTTGTATGCATATGCATTTGTGTGTATGCATGTGTGTATGCATGTGTGTATGCATGTATGTGTGTATGCATGTATGTGTGTATGCATGTATGTGTGTTATGCATGTATGTGTGTATGCATGTATGTTGTGTATGCATGTATGTGTGTATGCATATGCATTTGTGTGTATGCATATGCATTTGTGTGTATGCATGCATGTGTGTATGCATGCATGTGTGTATGCATGCATGTGTGTATGCATATGATTGTGTATGCATGTGTGTATGCATGCATGTGTGTATGCATGCATGTGTGTATGCATGTGTGTATGCATGTATGTGTGTATGTGTGTATGTGTGTATGTGCGTATGCATGTATGTGTGTATGCATATGCATGTGTGTATGTATATGCATGTGTGTATGTATATGCATGTGTGTATGCATATGCATGTTTGTATGCATATGCATTTGTGTGTATGCATATGCTTGTGTATGCATGTGTGTATGCATGTGTGTATGCATGTATGTGTGTATGCATGTATGTGTGTATGCATATGCATTTGTGTGTATGCATGCATGTGTGTATGCATGCATGTGTGTATGCATATGATTGTGTATGCATGTGTGTATGCATGCATGTGTGTATGCATATGATTGTGTATACATGTGTTTATGCATGTGTGTATGCATGTATGTGTGTATGTGTATGTGTGTATGCATATGCATGTGTGTATGTTTATGCATGTGTGTATGTATATGCATGTGTGTATGCATATGCATGTGTGTATGTATATGCATGTGTGTATGCATATGCATTTGTGTGCATGCATATGCATTTGTGTGTATGCATATGCATTTGTGTGTATGCATGCATGTGTGTATGCATATGATTGTGTATGCATGTGTGTATGCATATGATTGTGTATGCATGTGTGTATGCATGTGTGCATGCATGTGTGCATGCATGTGTGTATGCATGTATGTGTATATGTGTGTATGCATGTATGTGTGTAGGCATATGCATGTGTGTATGTATATGCATATGTGTATGTATATGCATGTGTGTATGCATATGCATGTTTGTATGCATATGCATTTTGTGTGTATGCATATGCTTGTGTATGCATATGCTTGTGTATGCATGTGTGTATGCATGTATGTGTGTATGCATGTATGTGTGTATGCATGTATGTGTATATGCATATGCATGTGTGTATGTATATGCATGTGTGAATGTATATGCATGTGTGTATGCATATGCATGTTTGTATGCATACGCATTTGTGTGTATGCATATGCATTTGTGTGTATGCATATTCATTTGTGTATGCATATGCATTTATGTGTATGCATATGCATTTGTGTATGCATATGTATGTGTGTATGCATATGATTGTGTGTCTGCATATGCATGCATGTGTGTATGCATATGCATGTTTGTATGCATATGATTGTGTATGCATGTGTGTATGCATATGCATTTGTGTGTATGCATATGCATTTGTGTGTATGCATATGCATTTGTGTGTATGCATATGCATTTGTGTATGCATATGCATATGCATTGTGTATGTGTGTATGTGTGTATGTGTGTATGTGTGTATGCATATGCATTGTGTATGCATGTGCATGTGTGTATGCATATGCATGTGTGTATGCATATGCATGTGTGTATGCATATGATTGTGCGTATGCATATGCATATGATTGTGTATGTGTGTATGTGTGTATGTGTATGCATATGCGTGTGTATGCATATGCATTTGTGTGTATGCATATGCTTTTGTGTATGCATATGCATTTGTGTATGCATATATATGTGTGTATGCATATATATGTGTGTATGCCTATGTATGTGTGTATGCATATGCATGTGTGTATGCATATGCATGTGTGTATGCATATGCATGTGTGTATGCATATGCATGTGTGTATGCATATGCATGTGTGTATGCATATGCATGTGTGTATGCATATGTATGTTTGTATGCATATGATTGTGTATGCATGTGTGTATGCATATGCATGCATGTGTGTATGCATATGCATGTTTGTATGCATATGCATGTTTGTATGCATATGATTGTGTATGTATGTGTGTATGCATATGCATTTGTGTGTATGCATATGCATTTGTGTGTATGCATTGTTGGTGCATTTCAAGCCTTCACACTTGGCTTGGAACCTTGGAAGATTAGCTTGGAACCCTTGAATGATATCTCTATGAGAAGCAAGAACCATAGGAACTTAGTCTTATGTGTTATTACCTTTTACTCATTGTAAAATGTCTATATGACTTGGCATTTACTTGTATCACACCTAATTGATTAGAGTCGTGGAATTTTGGATGGTGTAATTGGAGAGAATATCTCCCTACTTTTAGAGGAGTGATTGAAGGGAGCCAAGAATTCAAATTTGAATTCAAACTCTCACTCATTTCTTATATAAGTTGTACTTGAAAAGTCGCGGGTGTCCTTCATCATTCCCGAGGCTTACATCTGTGATCATAGAGTGTGTGAGTGCTACACCATAGCCTACACATCTCCAACTCATTAGGCTACATCTATCAAGCCAATGAGATTGTACATTCATGTGAACTAATAGAAAGATTTACATTCATTATCTCTGTTTTCTCTAAGTCATCTTGTCAACTTCAACAGGGCATATCTCAGTGGTTTCTCAACCAAATCAAGTGATTCAAAGCACATTGGATTCAGCCCAAAGTCTTCTATACACCTACAAAGTTTGAAGTCAATTGATTCAGCCATTACAGAGAAATCTTGCTTGAAGTGGACTCTGGTATTCTGCTGCAGTGTTCCTAAAAAGTCGGGGGTACACATATTTTTGCTAAACATCTTTCTCAGAGTATAGTTTGTCATTTCTTCTCATTCCACTTGCAAATGGTAGCTTGTTAAGCTAATTTAATATGTCCAGAAGGAATTAGATCAATTGTTAGTGTGCTGGTCACACTGAGTGAAAGACTGAGCAGGTGTCACTACAAAAATAACAAGTTTTCCTTGATTTTTGAAGTGTCAAGTTATCTGTTTTGATTTGGTCATTTCAAATATCACTTGCAAAGTACATATATGATTTCTTGGTATCATTTGGAAGCTAAGCAAGTGTACTAAGCATATCTGAAGCAAAGGAGGGCTGAAGCAAAGCAGGACTAGCAGCTTCAACTCAATCTCTTGAGTGCATCCAACCATCACTCCCAACAGTGGTATCAGAGCAAATAAGGTAAACATGGGAGATGGTTTTCCTTCATTCATTGAAAAATTGGACAGGAACAATTACCAAGCTTGGTCATTGAGGATGAAGACCTATCTACAAGGAAGAAGCTTATTTGGATACATATCAGGAGATGAGGAATTGCCCTCATTCAAAGCTAGAGGACTACCCACCAAGGATGAACAAGAAAGGCTCAACCAATGGTGTGCAAAGGATGCTTTGGCAAGGTCTTACCTTCTTAACTCTATATCTGATTTCCTTTTACCTCATATAAGGAACTGTAAGACTTCCCAAGAGACTTGGGAAACCTTGTCAACATATTTCTCTTCCAACACAAGGGCCAAGAAGAATCAACTGTGGATTGAATTCACAACCCTTAGGAAGCAGCCCAAGCAATCAGTCTCAGAGTATGTAACAAAGATTAAAGATGTGGCAGACCAATTAGCAAGCATTGGAGAGGAAATTGAAGAGGAGCAAATAGTCAGACAAGTAACAAATGGACTCAAGGCAGATGATAAGTGGGAAAGCTTCACCACTGCAATGGACCTCTATATGGACATGCATACCCCAGATCTCACAACATTCATGGGCCAACTATTCACACATGAAGCAAAGTTTACAAAGGCAGGAGATAAATCAAAAGGTAACAACCCCTCTGCTCTATATACTGATAAGAAAGTTAAGGATAAAGGTAAAGGGAAGAAACAAGATGAAGAAGGCTCTACCTCCCAAGCTAATTATGCAGGGAGAGGTAGATCATCAAGAGGCAGGGGCAGAGGAGGTAAGTCAGGTAGGGGGAGACCCTACAACTCATCACCATGCAACATTTGTGGACTGTCCAATCATACCACAGATGAATGCTACAAGAACTACAAGAATCAGAGAGGAAGAGGCTACTCAAGAGGTGGATACTCTCAAGGGAGAGGCAGGTTCAACCAACACCAAGGCTACCATGGATACAACAATCAATACAACAACAATTACAACCACAACCACAATGGTAATTACCAAGGTGGATTCAAAAATAGAAGAGACTACAACAATTACACAGAGGAGCAAGATGACTCCCTATTGATCATGAATATGACCTCCAAGGCAGGTACAAATGATGATCATTTATTTTATATTGACTCAGGATGTTCTAACCATGTAGCTGGTAATGTGGCACTACTCTCTGATTTGGAAGAACCCAAGGGCAAACATCAGGTACAGACAGGTGATGATACTAAACACTCTGTTGTAAAGATTGGAAATGTAAAGACATGTGATGGTAACCAGAATCTATTGAGCAGGGTACTCTATGTACCAACCATCACCAAGAATCTAATGAGTGTTGGTCAGATTGTGGAGAAAGGTTTGCAGGTCAGATTCACACAACATGGAGCATATGTGGAGGACCCAAGACATGGATTCAGAAGGATAGCCAAGGGAGAAAAATCAGGTAGATTGTTTACTTTTGAGCTAGAAGACACCAACAACATTGCTTTATATAATTACAAGGATCAAACACTTTCAGAGTTAGAAATATGGCACAAGAGGTTAGGTCACATAGGTGAAAGAACCCTAAAGCAAATGTGCAGGGATCAATGTGTGCTTGGGATACCTAATGTATCCAAGCAACACATGATTTACAAGTGTGGAGCATGTCAGTTTGGTAAGTCTCACAGATTGCCCTATTCAAGGAAAGGTTTCATGCATGAAGACTACCTAGACTTGGTGCACACAGATGTTTGGGGACCTAGCAAGGACCCTTCCATTTCAGGTTCAAGGTATTATGTGTCCTTTATTGATGACTATAGCAGGTGGACCATTTTATACTTTATGAAGCATAAAGATGAAGTGTTTAATTGTTTCAAGAGGTATCTTGCACTTGTTGAAAACCAAACAGGAAGAAGCTTGAAGAGGCTAAGATCAGATGGTGGAGGAGAGTACTTCTCCAATGAGTTTGAAGATTTCTTGCAGGAAAGAGGCATCAGAAGGGAGATTACTACAAGGTACTCACCTGAACAAAATGGGGTAGCTGAAAGAAGGAATAGACTCATAGTAGAAACAGCTAGGTCTATGCTTAATGAAAAGAAGTTGCCAAATTATCTTTGGGCAGAGAGTGTATCTACTGCCACCTATCTCATCAATAGGTTTCCATCCAAATCACTTGATGGCATGACACCATATGAAGCTTGGCATGGTAAGAGACCTTCTCTGGATCATTGCAAAATCTTTGGTTGTGTAGCATATGTGCATGTTCCCTCACAGGTAAGGGGAAAGCTAGACCCTTAAGCTGAAAAATGTATCTTCATTGGTTATGATTTGAACCAAAAGGGATACAGATTCTACAACCCAACAAACAAAGGGTTCAAGGTAAGCAGAGATGTCATCTTTGATGAGAATGACTCATGGTATGAAAATGAATGCAGGAAAGTTAGTCTACCCTATGATATGGAAGAAGATTTCCCAAAGCTCACCAAGGAGGAACCAATCCAGAAAGATGAATCAAGCTCAGATGATGATGATACAATTAACCTTGAGGAATTCAAGGCATGGAAGTCCAAAGGAAAGATGAAGATGAAGAAGCTAGAGGATATACCAGAATCCTCAACTCAAGCAATTAGAAGATCTCAGAGAGAAAGCAAGAGACCAATCAGATTTGGGTATGACACATCACTTGTAACTAAACATTCTGTATATCTTGCAAAGGATTTGTTGAATGAAGAACCAGGTACCTATGAAGAAGCAATCACCAAACCAGAATGGAAAGGAGCTATGGATGAAGAAATGGAAGCTCTCAAGGAGAGTGATACTTGGGACTTGGTACCCAAGAAGGACTCTTTGAAAGTGATAGGATCCAGGTGGATCTACAAGCTAAGAGAAATTCCGATGGAACAATAAACAGGTACAAAGCTAGGTTGGTAGCCAAGGGTTTTGCACAAACCCAAGGCATTGATTATGAGGAGACATTTTCTCCTGTGGCTAAGATGCCAACTATCAGAATATTGGTGAGTGTAGCTGCATCCAAGAATTGGAACATGTACCAATTAGATGTCAAGAATGCTTTCTTGAATGGATGGATATCTGAAGAAGTCTACATGTCACAACCACCTGGCTATGAAGATTCCAAGAAGGTAAATTATGTTTGTAAATTGAAGAAGGCTCTATATGGATTGAAACAGGCACCTAGAGCATGGAATTACAGGTTGACAACCTATCTCCAAGACCAAGGATTTGTGATGAGTAAAGCTGATACTTCTCTGTTCATAAAGAGAAGTAGTACAGAGGTAATCTACTTGTGTGTTTATGTTGATGACATCATCATTACAGGCAATGATGTCAATGGTATTAGACACATCAAAGGACAAATGATGGAGGAATTCAAGATCTATGATCTTGGATTATTGAAGTACTTCTTAGGTCTTGAGTTAGTCTACACCAACTCAGGTATATATATTACTCAAAAGAAGTATGTACAGGATATGTTCAAGAAGTTTGGCTTGCAGGATGCTAAAGTCTCAACTACTCCAATGGAGGTCAACCTAAAGCTAAGTGCTTTTGAAGGGGAAGAAGTCCAAGACATCACAGGATATCAAAGCATGGTAGGTAGTTTGAATTATGCTACCTTGACAAGAATTGACATAGCATATGGAGTTAGTGTGCTTAGTCAATTCATGCACAAACCAAGGGTCCCTCACCTAGAGGCAGCAAAGAAGATCTTGAAGTATTTGAAGGGAACTCAGAACCATGGTTTGTACTTTTCTTATACATCAAATATTGACATCAAAGTATATTCAGATGCAGATTGGGCAGGATGCAAGGATGATAGGAGAAGCACATCAGGATACATTTGTTTTGCAAGAGATAAACCTATTTCTTGGTCAGCCAAGAAACAACCTACAGTGGCATTGTCATCCACTGAAGCAGAGTATAGAGGGCTTGCCAATACCACTCAAGAAGCTATCTGGTTGAAGCTTTTATATACAGAGTTAGGTCTATACACTAGACCTCCAATTATCCTTGGAGATAACACTAGCTCTCTTCACCTTGCAGCTAATCCAATATATCATGCTAGAACAAAACACATAGAGGTTCATTACCACTATGTGAGAGAGAAGTTGCTTAGCAAAGAGATTCAATTGACATATGTGTCTACTAATATGCAATGTGCAGATTTACTCACTAAAGCATTGGATGGAAACAAGTTATGCAGATTCAAATCCATGATTGGATTGCAGGATGTGATTGAAGATTAAAGATGAAGACTTAAGCCAAAGTGCCTGGCTTGAGGGGGAGCTGTTGGTGCATTTCAAGCCTTCACACTTGGCTTGGAACCTTGGAAGATTAGCTTGGAACCCTTGAATGATATCTCTATGAGAAGCAAGAACCATAGGAACTTAGTCTTATGTGTTATTACCTTTTACTCATTGTAAAAAGTCTATATGACTTGGCATTTACTTGTATCACACCTAATTGATTAGAGTCGTGGAATTTTGGATGGTGTAATTGGAGAGAATATCTCCCTACTTTTAGAGGAGTGATTGAAGGGAGCCAAGAATTCAAATTTGAATTCAAACTCTCACTCATTTCTTATATAAGTTGTACTTGAAAAGTCGCGGGTGTCCTTCATCATTCCCGAGGCTTACATCTGTGATCATACAGTATGTGAGTGCTACACCATAGCCTACACATCTCCAACTCATTAGGCTACATCTATCAAGCCAATGAGATTGTACATTCAGGTGAACTAATAGAAAGATTTACATTCACTATCTCTGTTTTCTCTGAGTCATCATCTCCAAGTCTGTCAACTTCAACAGGGCATATCTCAGTGGTTTCTCAACCAAATCAAGTGATTCAAAGCACATTGGATTCAGCTCAAAGTCTTCTATACACCTACAAAGTTTGAAGTCAATTGATTCAGCCATTACAGAGAAATCGTGCTCGAAGTGGACTCTGGTATTCTGCTGCAGTGTTCCTAAAAAGTCGGGGGTACACATATTTTTGCTAAACATCTTTCTCAGAGTATAGTTTGTCATTTCTTCTCATTCCACTTGCAAATGGTAGCTTGTTAAGCTAATTTAATATGTCCAGAAGGAATTAGATCATTTGTTAGTGTGCTGGTCACACTGAGTGAAAGACTGAGCAGGTGTCACTACAAAAATAGCAAGTTTTCCTTTATTTTTGAAGTGTCAAGTTATCTGTTTTGATTTGGTCATTTCACATATCACTTGCAAAGTACATATATGCTTTCTTGGTATCATTTGGAAGCTAAGCAAGTGTACTAAGCATATCTGAAGCAAAGGAGGGCTGAAGCAAAGCAGGTCTAGCAGCTTCAACTCAATCTCTTGAGTGCATCCAACCATCACTCCCAACATGCATATGCATATGTGTATGCATATGCATATACATTGTGTATGTGTGTATGTGTGTATGTGTGTATGTGTGTATGTGTGTATGTGTGTATGAATATGCATGTGTGTATGTATATGCATGTGTGTATGCATATGCATGTTTGTATGCATATGCATTTGTGTGTGTGCATATGCATTGTGTATGCATATGCATTTGTGGGTATGCATATGCATTTGTGTATGCATATGTATGTGTGTATGCATATGTATGTGTGTATGCATATGCATGTGTGTATGCATATGTATGTTTGTATGCATATGATTGTGTGTATGCATATGCATTTGTGTGTATGCATGTGTGTATGCATATGCATGTTTGTATGCATATGCATGTGTATGTGTATGTGTATGCATATGCATGTGTGTATGCATATGCATGTGTGTGTTTATACATATGTGAGTATGTATGTATCTCTCTCTCTCTCTCTCTCTCTCTCTCTCTCTCTCTCTCTCTCTCTCTCTCTCTCTCTCTCTCTCTCTCTCTCTCTCTCTCTCTCTCTCTCTCTCTCTCTCTCTCTCTCTCTCTCTCTCTCTCTCTCTCTCTCTCTCTCTCTCTCTCTCTCTCTCTCTCTCTCTCTCTCTCTCTCTCTCTCTCTCTCTCTCTCTCTCTCTCTCTCTCTCTCTCTCTCTCTCTCTCTCTCTCTCTCTCTCTCTCTCTCTCTCTCTCTCTCTCTCTCTCTCTCTCTCAATCGAAAACAAAACAATTAATTACATCGATGTAATTGTTTGAATCAAAGTCGTCAAAATCCACTTGAAGTTGTCCTTCATTGAATTTCCAAAGATTTGATCCTAAAATCTCTTGCAAAACTAAAGAGAGAAGATATTAGAAAAGCAAAAACATAAAAAAGAAAAAAGAGTGCTACAATATGTGCGATCTACTTACCAAAACTTCAGATCTAGAAAGATAGAGGTGTGCTTAGAGAGAGAGAGGGAGGGGGGGAGAGAGAGAGAGGGAGGGGGGGAGAGAGAGAGAGAGAAAGAAAGAGTGACAGAGATCTGTTGTTCGCGCGCAAAGCCGATAGTAGAAGATCTAAGTTCAAAACGCTCGAAATGAGGAATTTTTGGTTTCGGGCCCGATTAAAATCGACCGTCGGTATGAGCGTTGGTAACTTCTAGTGAATTACCAATGCCTATACCGATGCTCATATTTTTGAGGCTAAGCGCCTTTCCCAAATTTTCCGAGGGTCATTCTGTCATCGATGTGTGACCATCGATATTCCCTCGATATGTTGTAGTGCTAGCAAACCCTTGGGCAAGATATATTGCTACCTATAGACTCCAAGTAACAATAATCCATGGCAAAACATGTTGTCGGAGAGATTCTCTCTCCCTAACTGGATATCTCAATCCTTTATTTTGACATAAGAATTGTCGAACTACTGAATAGAATTATTGAAGGCATGGTGCAGGAACTACGGTGGATTTTATGCTCTTTATGGAATGCAATTGGATCAAATGAAGAAAAGATCCTGGTTCACCAAGGACACATTACAAAGATTCATCAGATATGTTAGCTATCCAAGTGTGTTAGAACGGGTGCTATCGAGCTTGAGCTAAATTAACTTCAAGTGACAATCAAAATGCAAACAGAGTGTCATCGAAATAAAATCACTCGCATGACATTATTAAACAAAAATACTAGAGTTATGATTTTAGAAAGCATTAAGCATGCAAATCTATACGGGAAGAAAGAGTGTCAGATAGAAGGACGGCCAGTCTGAGAGAAGGTGGTGGCAGCTCGAACAATGAGCCACCGTAAATTCGAGCATCTTGGACATGCATCTCTGGAGTTTCCTACCATGCACTAGTGCTCTCGGTCAGAGAGGAAATGATCATGAAAAAGAGGATAAGAGGACCAGGAACGAAGGCAGAGGTCTATCGTGAAGGAGTTCATGAATTTTGTACGCATCTGCTTACAGAGGAAAAGGCCAATGATACTCTAATCATATGTGCGCTGTCAGAAGAGGATGACTGAAGGATGGATTTATGGAAGATTTATTCTTCTGAAGGACAACGCACGAGCTGCGCAAAACACTCCACGGTATGAAAGAGGGGAGACGGATTAATGTTTTGCTGAAGGATAACTGATGTACGAAGGTGAATTCTCTTTTCTGTATCGGCTCGAAATATATTGGCATGGATTTTTTTTCCCTCATTGAAGTTCCCTTTGCTATGAACCAGATGATGTGTCCGATTGATGTGTCCGATTGCATTCTATGTGTGTGTGGAAGCTCTTTAGAATTAAGAAGGGACAACAATGATGATTTGACTCTACACTCGTACAACTGATGTTATTGACTCCAGCAATGTCGCTCTTAAAAGCATCCATCAATCTGTGCGTCGACGAAATCCTGAGTATGCTTTATTACTTTGAACTTTTGTGATGAAATTAAACTGTTCTTAGAATCTCTAATAATTGAATCATTATATGTTTTATTGACGACTTCATCCCACAACGTTTGGTATGCGCTTAGTTGTTGACAGTCTGTAAACAAAAAATAAAACGTTGGATTATCAATTCTACTAAAATTATGTGATGCACAGAGATTACAGTAACTAAATTTTTGTTTTCTTGTTTATAAATTTAAAGTCATCTTACAGATAATCTTTCCCGCTGCGCAAAACAAACAAAACCTTTTGTCTTATATATATAACATCGACTCTTCTTCGCTTCAAAAACAAAAAGACATACCTGTTGATTCAGGTCCTCTTTGCAAGGTGATGATTTTAATAATTTGTTATCCAGCCAATCATTCGAATGCTGCTTCGATGTATAGGTGAATGTTTTCTTTATGAACCAAACTGAACATTGACATAAGATATTTTGATCATGTTTGTGATTCTCAACCCTTTGGAACTCTTATTTATTGACATGACAATTGTTAGTTGCTAAATTGCGTTATTTCATTGCTATGCATTTCAGACTTGTTTAGTTCATGATGAGATCAGGATCTTTTGACACTGTATTCTATTCATGAAAAGGTGTTGTAACTGATCATTAAATACTATAATTAGAATTTCTTTTGAGCTGGGGGAGGGAAAAATTGACGAGCAACATAAAAGGAAGAAAAAGGCGTGGAGACCCATGCAGGAGAGCTAATCAGACAATGTTTTTGGCGATGCTTCTGAATTGCAATGGTGATATGGATCCTAAAGGAAGCTTTCAACAAGGCAATAGTAGAATCTAAACTAAAGGGGCAATAGAGGAGTGGGCACTCAGAATTTCGGAACAATCTTCAACCATCGGTGCTCTGCAATTTTGACCCAACAAATCTCTCGAATTGTCTTTTTTGATGCAGGCACACATACGAAGAAGAAGGCCAATTTTCAGAAGGTTTTGCATATAATTTCAATAATCGCTACATGAAATCATCGATTCTGCTAATTTAACGTTAAAAGGGAAAGCCAATGCCAGCGAGCGAAAGGTAAATGTTGTTTCTGAGAGATTGCGTGAGTATTATTTAAATAGATAGCAGAGAGGAAACGATATAAACTTGCACGCATCTGTGATGCTATACATTTATTACACTCTGAATATGTTGGTTTGACACACGTTAATCTAGGATTGCGCTCTCTGATCAAACATTAATATTGCCATACTTTCAAATTCTATCTGCATATCTGTTGTTTTTTAGATATTGGTATGTAACTATTCGCTGTTAGAGCGTCAAAGATGCGCTTGTTGTTCTGAAAAATAATGATGGAAGAAGTATTTTTTTTATGATTCATTTATCAATTGTTTGTTTGAGAAGATAAATAAGACGACAGTGCATTTATCTTATATTACCAAAATTGTACGAGGGAAGTGAAAGTCAATTGGATTGTCAATTAAAACATACTTTTGCGCTGATTAATTTTGATTAGTGAGTGAAAAGATAAAAACAAGTTGAAACACTCTATCCAGGTGAAGAGCGTGATTGGTGTTGACTATATTGCTTCAATCGCATTTTTTGATCTATATACTCCTTGTCATGAGTTGGTTGTTAGTGTAACATCTGCATATTCGTTCTTAGTATAAAACATAAAACCTTTTGATAGAAACGATGTCTGAGCTACATAATGTTTGATCAAATCATGTAATATACATTTTTCTAATGTTCTTTGTTTCAGAAATGTTGTCATAATTGCGGATCAAGGCTTTGTTCTTTTGTTTATGAGATTGAGAGAAACAGTTCTTATGCACTTGCTTTAAGTGTGTATGTTTCTCTAAGGTTTCTTTTGGAAATCTGGTAGAAACTCTTTAAACTAAAGAATGAGAACATTGAAAATTTGCATCCTTTTATGAATCAAATTTGACATCTGAGGAATACAAAGAAAATTATTGTGAAATCATGAAACGCCACTTATTTTTTAATATGACATGATATGATTTTTTACTACATTGTGAGGTACAATTCCAAAGATCATATTAAGTGAAAATAGATTTATGCAAAAGTTCTAATTCTTTTTCTTTCAGTCTTCATGTTACCTGAGCTTGCTCCAAGCACCCAGCGTGCGCCGTTAGCGAGACGGTTGTCTTGATCCACCAGCCGTCGCGAATCACTTCCACATTTGAACCCAACGTGAAACAAACGGCGCTGCAACTCAGGATGGTCAGAGTACATTGAAAAGGATTGGTAAAGATGAATGTGTAAATATAAAGAATGATGAAAATGAAGTTCAAAAATTAATAAAAGTTGATGAAAGAGAAGACATATATATTATGAATGATGAACTTAAAATCCTAGAGAATGAGAATGGTTGTAATCAAGATACATTTGATGCATTCAAAATTTCAATTTAATGATACAAATTTTCATACTAAAATTGATAATGACAAAGATATTGGAAAATGGGTACAAGAGGCTATTGTGAATATTGAACAAAATATCAAAAACTCTTATAAACTTATGAAGAAGAGGGAAAAGAAATTGATAGAATAATTTTCTTGTGGTTTTCTATATCAATGAATTATTTATTATGAATTTTGTGTTTACTAAATTTATAATGCAAAATATGAATTATTGATGCTTGATGAATGTTTGATGAAAATTCTCCTAAATAATTCCTATGATTGAAAAAGATATTAACAGTTGATGAAAAATATTTGCTTTCAAAAGGAATATGTGTTAATTGCTTATGCTTAGCTTTATCAAGATATGAAATTCTTACTTTCAATGAAATAATTTGACGTTTTTTTATTATTTTTCCTTTAAAAGAATTTTCCATGATAAATATACTATAAGTTTTTTATACCAAATTATGATGATGAATGTGATTAATAATATGATTTTCTTTATGAGTTTTATGATGGCAAAATATGATGATGATGTGATGATAATTTTGATGAAAAAGGCCTACTAATAAGTTTTGAATGTGATGCTACTGATGTGTTTTCTGAGTTTATGAATACAGGTGAAGACTTGGAGCTAAATGCAAATCAGGAATTTGAATGGATTGTAAGAAGAGCAACAGATTTTAAATCGTCTATACATACCATAAAGTCCTTTCATGAATTGTATGTGTACATATGAATATTTTGATTCGATATTTCTTATCACGTGTTTAGTGTTTGAATGCAGGAGAAGATCGAAGGAAGGCAATGGAAATGGGAAGTGAAGTGAAGATCAGAAAGCGTTGTCTTTTTTCTTAGTTCTCCTATTAACCCAAATCTTTTTTGCACCTATTTTGAGATGCATTTCACACCAAGTATGCATGTACAAATGTGTAGAAAGCACGTTTTTTAAAACAATAGAAGCACGTCCATCTGCACATTAGATAAATCGGTAAACATCATTGAAAAGTTAATGAATCAAATTTTGAGAGAATAGAGAGAGTGTAGTTATGAGTAAGGAAGAGAGATTGCATCTGTGAGAGAGTGGAATTTTGAGTATTGAGAGTTTCCTTGCTTAGATACCATAAAACCTCGATTTTCGCACCATTTTGTTTTTCCTTCATGCATCTAAAACATGCATAAATGAAATGTAGAGAGCACGAGTATTTTTAAACCCGTAGGTGCACGCTTGATTGAACTTGTAATGAGTTGTATATTTATGTGAAGCTGGTGACATCAATTTGAGTGTGAAGGCTTGTCATCGAATGCTAAATACCTCTCTTATTGCACCATTATGTTTTTGATGCATTTAAAGTACGCATGTGATAGGGTCACATTACATGATCATGCATCGAGGCATGATCTGATCTTTATCCATGCACATAAGAGAGATTGTAAGGCTTTATGTATAGTCACATTGCTATGTATGTGAGTGAGTGCACAATCCTCACCATCCGAAGCCTTTTACCTTGCTCATTGCACCATATTTGTTCTCTATGCATTTTAAAAAGTATGCATTTTATAGGGCCCAATACATGGCCGTGCATAAGGCACTTTACTATGTTTACCCATGCACTTGCAGGAGTTTATAAGAAAATCACATGAAAAACAAATTTGATTATATGGAGAAAGTAGGTTATTCTCAGGTTGGTGCATCCGGACGAAGCACAGGTTTGGTGGGGTTGAATGTCAGACAGATTCTCTCTCCCTAACTGGATATCTCAATCCTTTATTTTGACATAAGAATTGTTGAACTACTGAATAGAATTATTGAAGGCATGGTGCAGGAATGACGATGGATTTTATGCTCTTCATGGAATGCCAATGGATCAAATGAAGAAAAGATCCTGGTTCACCAAGGGCACATTACAAAGATTCATCAGATATGTTAGCTATCCAAGTGTGTTAGAACGTGTGCTATCGAGCTTGAGCTAAATTAACTTCAAGCGACAATCAAAATGCAAACAGAGTGTCATCGAAATAAAATCACTCGCATGACATTATTAAACAAAAATACCAGAGTTATGATTTTAGAAAACATTAAGCATGCAGATCTATACGGGAAGCAAGAGTGTCAGATAGAAGGACGGCCACTGTGAGAGAAGGTGGTGGCAGCTGGAACAATGAGCCACCATAAGTTCGAGCATCCTAGACATGCATCTCTGGAGTTTCCTGCCATGCACTAGTGCTCTTGGTCAGAGCGGAAAGGATCATGAAAAAGAGGATAAGATACTATAATCATATGTGCGCTGTCAGAAGAGGATGACTGAAGGATGGATTTATGGAAGATTTATTCTTCTGAAGGACAATGCACGAGCTGCGCAAAACACTCCACAGTATGAAAGAGAGGAGACGGATTAATGTTTTGCTGAAGGATAACTGATGTACGAAGGCGAATTCTCTTTTCTGTATCGGCTGAAAATATATTGGCATGGATTTTTTTTCCCTGATTGAAGTTCTCTTTGCTATGAACCTGATGATGCGTCCGATTGATGTGTCCGATTGCATTCTATGTGTGTGTGGAAGCTCTTTAGAAGTAAGAAGGGACAACAATGATGATTTGACTCTACACTCGTACAACTGATGTTATTGACTCCAGCAATGTTGCTCTTGAAAGCATCCATCAATCTGTGCGTCGACGAAATCCTAAGTATGCTTTATTACTTTGAACTTTTGTGATGAAATTAAACTGTTCTTAGAATCTCTTAATAATTGAATCATTTTGATATGTTTTATTGACGACTTCATCCCACAACGTTTGGTATACGCTTTAGACAGTCTGTAAACAAAAAATAAAACGTTGGATTATCAATTCTACTAAAATTTTGTGATGCACAGAGATTACAGTAACTAAATTTTTGTTTTCTTGTTTATAAATTTAAAGTCATCTTACAGATAATCTTTCCCGCTGCGCAAAACAAACAAAACCTTTTGTCTTATATATATAACATCGACTCTTCTTCGCTTCAAAAACAAAAAGACATACCTGTTGATTCATGTCCTCTTTGCAAGGTGATGATTTTAATAATTTGTTATGCAGCCAATCATTCGAATGCTGCTTCGATGTATAGGTTAATGTTTTTTTTATGAACCAAACTGAACATTGACATAAGATATTTTGATCATGTTTATGATTCTCAACCCTTTGGAACTCAGATTTATTGAGATGACAATTATTAGTTGCTAAATTGCGTCATTTCATTGCTATGCATTTCAGACTTGTTTAGTTCATGATGAGATCAGGATCTTTTCACACCGTATTCTATTCATGAAAAGGTGCTGTAACTGATCATTAAATACTATAATTAGAATTTCTTTTGAGCTGGGGGAGGGAAAAATTGACGAGCAACATAAAAGGAAGAAAAAGGCGTGGAGATCTATGCAGGAGAGCTAATCAAACGATGTTTTTGGCGATGCTTCTGAATTGCAATGGTGATATGGATCCTAAAGGAAGCTTTCAACAAGGCAATAGCAGAATCTAAACTAAAGGGGCAATAGAGGAGTGGGCACTCAGAATTTCAGAACAATCCTCAGCCATCGGTGCTCTGCAATTTTGACCCAACAAATCTCTAGAATTGTCTTTTCTGATGCAGGCACACATACGAAGAAGAAGGCCAATTTTCAGAAGGTTTTGCATATAATTTCAATAATCGCTACATGAAATCATCGATTCTCCTAATTTAACGTTAAAAGGGAAAGCCAATGCCAGCGAGCGAAAGGTAAATGTTGTTTCTGAGAGATTGCGTGAGTGTTATTTAAATAGACAACAGAGAGGAAATGATATAAACTTGCACGCAGCTGTGATGCTATACATTTATTACACTCTGAATATGTTGGTTTGACACACGTTAATCTAGGATTGCGCTCTCTGATCAGACATTAATATTGCCATACTTTCAAATTCTATCCGCATATCTGTTGGTATGTAACTATTCGCTGTTAGAGCGTCAAAGATGCGCTTGTTGTTCTGAAAAATAATGATGGAAGAAGTATTTTTTTTACGATTCATTAATTAATTGTTTGTTTGAGAAGATAAATAAGACGACTGTGCATTTATCTTATATTACCAAAATTGTACGAGGGAAGTGAAAGTCAATTGGATTGTCAATTAAAATATACTTTTGCGCTGATTAATTTTGATTAGTGAGTGAAAAGATAAAAACAAGTTGAAACACTCTATCCAGGTGAAGAGCGTGATTGGTGTTGACTATATTGCTTCAATCGCATTTTTTGATCTATATACTCCTTGTCATGAGTTGGTTGTCAGTGTAACATCTGCATATTCGTTCTTAGTATAAAACATAAAACCTTTTGATAGAAACGATGTCTGAGCTACATAATGTTTGATCAAATCATGTAATATACATTTTTCTAATGTTCTTTGTTTCAGAAATGTTGTCATAATTGCGGATCAAGGTTTTGTTCTTTTGTTTATGAGATTGAGAGAAACAGTTCTTATGCACTTGCTTTAAGTGTGTATGTTTCTCTAAGGTTTTTTTTGGAAATCTGGTAGAAACTCTTTAAACTAAAGAATGAGAACATTGAAAATTTGCATCCTTTTATGAATCAAATTTGACATCTGAGGAATACAAAGAAAATTATTGTGAAATCATGAAACGCCACTTATTTTTTAATATGACATGATATGATTTTTTACTACATTGTGAGGTACAATTCCAAAGATCATATTAAGTGAAAACAGATTTATGCAAAAGTTCGAATTCTTTTTCTTTCAGTCTTCATGTTACCTGAGCTTGCTCCAAGCACCCAGCGTGCGCCGTTAGCGAGACGGTTGTCTTGATCCACCAGCCGTCGCGAATCACTTCCACATTTGAACCCAACGTGAAACAAACGGCGCTGCAACTCAGGATGGTCAGAGTACATTGAAAAGGATTGGTAAAGATGAATGTGTAAATATAAAGAATGATGAAAATGAAGTTCAAAAATTAATAAAAGTTGATGAAAGAGAAGACATATATATTAAGAATGATGAACTTAAAATCCTAGAGAATGAGAATGGTTGTAATCAAGATACATTTGATGCATTCAAAATTTCAATTTAATGATACAAATTTTCATACTAAAATTGATAATGACAAAGATATTGGAAAATGGGTACAAGAGGCTATTGTGAATATTGAACAAAATATCAAAAACTCTTATAAACTTATGAAGAAGAGGGAAAAGAAATTGATAGAATAATTTTCTTGTGGTTTTCTATATCAATGAATTATTTATTATGAATTTTGTGTTTACTAAATTTATAATGCAAAATATGAATTATTGATGCTTGATGAATGTTTGATGAAAATTCTCCTAAATAATTCCTATGATTGAAAAAGATATTAACAGTTGATGAAAAATATTTGCTTTCAAACGGAATATGTGTTAATTGCTTATGCTTAGCTTTATCAAGATATGAAATTCTTACTTTCAATGAAATAATTTGACGTTTTTTTATTATTTTTCCTTTAAAAGAATTTTCCATGATAAATATACTATAAGTTTTTTATACCAAATTATGATGATGAATGTGATTAATAATATGATTTTCTTTATGAGTTTTATGATGGCAAAATATGATGATGATGTGATGATCATTTTGATGAAAAAGGCCTGCTAATAAGTTTTGAATGTGATGCTACTGATGTGTTTTCTAAGTTTATGAATACAGGTGAAGACTTGGAGCTAAATGCAAATCAGGAATTTGAATGGATTGTAAGAAGAGCAACAGTTTTTAAATCGTCTATACATACCATAAAGTCCTTTCATGAATTGTTTGTGTACATATGAATATTTTGATTCGATATTTCTTATCACGTGTTTAGTGTTTGAATGCAAGAGAAGATCGAAGGAACGCAATGGAAATGGGAAGTGAAGTGAAGATCAGAAAGCCTTGTCTTTTTTCTTAGTTCTCCTATTAACCCAAATCTTTTTTGCACCTATTTCGAGATGCATTGCACACCAAGTATGCATATACAAATGTGTAGAAAGCACGTTTTTTAAAACCAATAGAAGCACGTCCATGTGCACATTACATAAATCGGTAAACATCATTGAAAAGTTAATGAATCAAATTTTGAGAGAATAGAGAGAGTGTAGTTATGAGTAAGGAAGAGAGATTGCATCTGTGAGAGAGTGGAATTTTGAGTATTGAGAGTTTCCTTGCTTAGATACCATAGAACCTCGATTTTCGCACCATTTTGTTTTTCCTTCATGCATCTAAAACATGCATAAATGAAATGTAGAGAGCACGAGTATTTTTAAACCCGTAGGTGCACGCTTGATTGAACTTGTAATGAGTTGTATATTTATGTGAAGCTGGTGACATCAATTTGAGTGTGAAGGCTTGTCATCGAATGCTAAATACCTCTCTTATTGCACCATTATGTTTTTGATGCATTTAAAGTATGCATGTGATAGGGTCACATTACATGATCATGCATCGAGGCATGATCTGATCTTTATCCATGCACATAAGAGAGATTGTAAGGCTTTATGTATAGTCACATTGCTATGTATGTGAGTGAGTGCACAATCCTCACCATCCGAAGCCTTTTACCTTGCTCATTGCACCATATTTGTTCTCTATGCATTTTAAAAAGTATGCATTTTATAGGGCCCAATACATGGCCGTGCATAAGGCACTTTACTATGTTTACCCATGCACTTGCAGGAGTTTATAAGAAAATCACATGAAAAACAAATTTGATTATATGAAGAAAGTAGGTTATTCTCAGGTTGGTGCATCCGAACGAAGCACAGGTTTGGTGGGGTTGAATGTCAGACAGATTCTCTCTCCCTAACTGGATATCTCAATCCTTTATTTTGACATAAGAATTGTCGAACTACTGAATAGAATTATTGAAGGCATGGTGCAGGAACGACGGTGGATTTTATGCTCTTCATGGAAGGCCAATGGATCAAATGAAGAAAAGATCCTGGTTCACCAAGGGCACATTACAAAGATTCATCAGATATGTTAGCTATCCAAGTGTGTTAGAACGGGTGCTATGGAGCTTGAGC
The DNA here is from genome assembly GCA_020310875.1 of Ceratopteris richardii. NCBI lineage: Eukaryota > Viridiplantae > Streptophyta > Polypodiopsida > Polypodiales > Pteridaceae > Ceratopteris > Ceratopteris richardii. The sequence goes on from CM035433.1 coordinate 19,475,351, forward strand.
TAAATTAACTTCAAGCGACAATCAAAATGCAAACAGAGTGTCATCGAAATAAAATCACTCGCATGACATTATTAAACAAAAATACTAGAGTTATGATTTTAGAAAGCATTAAGCATGCAGATCTATACGGGAAGAAACAGTGTCAGATAGAAGGACGACCAGTGTGAGAGAAGGTGGTGGCAGCTGGAACAATGAGCCACCATAAGTTCGAGCATCCTAGACATGCATCTCTGGAGTTTCCTGCCATGCACTAGTGCTCTTGGTCAGAGAGGAAAGGATCATGAAAAAGAGGATAAGATACTATAATCATATGTACGCTGTCAGAAGAGGATGACTGAAGGATGGATTTATGGAAGTTTTATTCTTCTGAAGGACAATGCACAAGCTGCGCAAAACACTCCACAGTATGAAAGAGAGGAGACAGATAACTAATGTACGAAGGCGAATTCTCTTTTCTGTATCGGCTGTAAATATATTGGCATGGATAACTGATGTACGAAGGCGAATTCTCTTTTCTGTATCGGCTAACTGAAGGATAACTGATGTACGAAGGCGAATTCTCTTTTCTGTATCGGTTGGAAAAATATTGGCATGGATTTTTTTTCCCTTATTGAAGTTCTCTTTGCTATGAACCTGATGATGCGTCCGATTGATGTGTCCGATTGCATTCTATGTGTGTGTGGAAGCTCTTTAGAAGTAAGAAGGGACAATAATGATGATTTGACTCTACATTCATACAACTGATGTTATTGACTCCAGCAATGTCGCTCTTGAAAGCATCCATCAATCTGTGCGTCGACGAAATCCTGAGTATGCTTTATTACTTTGAATTTTTTTGATGAAATTAAACTGTTCTTAGAATCTCTTAATAATTGAATCAATTTGATATGTTTTATTGACGACTTCATCCCACAACGTTTGGTATACGCTTAGTTGTTGACAGTCTGTAAACAAAAAATAAAACGTTGGATTATCAATTCTACTAAAATTTTGTGATGCACAGAGATTACAGTAACTAAATTTTTGTTTTCTTGTTTATAAATTTAAAGTCATCTTACAGATAATCTTTCCCGCTGCGCAAAACAAACAAAACCTTTTGTCTTATATATATAACATCGACTCTTCTTCGCTTCAAAAACAAAAAGACATACCTGTTGATTCATGTCCTCTTTGCAAGGTGATGATTTTAATAATTTGTTATCCAGCCAATCATTCGAATGCTGCTTCGATGTATACGTTAATGTTTTTTTATGAACCAAACTGAACATTGACATAAGATATTTTGATCATGTTTATGATTCTCAACCCTTTGGAACTCAGATTTGTTGACATGACAATTGTTAGTTGCTAAATTGCGTATTTCATTGCTATGCATTTCAGAGTTGTTTAGTTCATGATGAGATCAGGATCTTTTCACACCGTATTCTATTCATGAAAAGGTGCTGTAACTGATCATTAAATACTATAATTAGAATTTCTTTCGAGCTGGGGGAGGGAAAAATTGACGAGCAACATAAAAGGAAGAAAAAGGCGTGGAGATCTATGCAGGAGAGCTAATCAGACGATGTTTTTGGTGATGCTTCTGAATTGCAATGGTGATATGGATCCTAAAGGAAGCTTTCAACAAGGCAATAGCAGAATCTAAACTAAAGGGGCAATAGAGGAGTGGGCACTCAGAATTTCAGAACAATCTTCAGCCATCGGTGCTCTGCAATTTTGACCCAACAAATCTCTAGAATTGTCTTTTCTGAAGCAGGCACACATACGAAGAAGAAGGCCAATTTTCAGAAGGTTTTGCATATAATTTCAATAATCGCTACATGAAATCATCGATTCTGCTAATTTAACGTTAAAAGGGAAAGCCAATGCCAGCGAGCGAAAGGTAAATGTTGTTTCTGAGAGATTGCGTATCATTTAAATAGACAACAGAGAGGAAATGATATAAACTTGCATGCAGCTGTGATGCTATACATTTATTACACTCTGAATATGTTGGTTTGACACACGTTAATCTAGGATTGCGCTCTCTGATCACACATTAATATTGCCATACTTTCAAATTCTATCCGCATATTTGTTGTTTTTTAGATATTGGTATGTAACTATTCGTTGTTAGAGCGTCAAAGATGCACTTGTTGTTCTGAAAAATAATGATGGAAGAAGTATTTTTTTTACGATTCATTAATTAATTGTTTGTTTGAGAAGATAAATAAGACGACTGTGCATTTATCTTATATTACCAAAATTGTACGAGGGAAGTGAAAGTCAATTGGATTGTCAATTAAAATATACTTTTGCGCTGATTAATTTTGATTAGTGAGTGAAAAGATAAAAACAAGTTGAAACACTCTATCCAGGTGAACAGCGTGATTGGTGTTGACTATATTGCTTCAATCGCATTTTTTGATCTATATACATTTTTCTAATGTTCTTTGTTTCATAAATGTTGTCATAATTGCGGATCAAGGTTTTGTTCTTTTGTTTATGAGATTGAGAGAAACAGTTCTTATGCACTTGCTTTAAGTGTGTATGTTTCTCTAAGGTTTTTTTTGGAAATCTGGTAGAAACTCTTTAAACTAAAGAATGAGAACATTGAAAATTTGCATCCTTTTATGAATCAAATTTGACATCTGAGGAATACAAAGAAAATTATTGTGAAATCATGAAACGCCACTTATTTTTTAATATGACATGATATGATTTTTTACTACATTGTGAGGTACAATTCCAAAGATCATATTAAGTGAAAACAGATTTATGCAAAAGTTCTAATTCTTTTTCTTTGAGTCTTCATGTTACCTGAGCTTGCTCCAAGCACCCAGCGTGCGCCGTTAGCGAGACGGTTGTCTTGATCCACCAGCCGTCGCGAATCACTTCCACATTTGAACCCAACGTGAAACAAACGGCGCTGCAACTCAGGATGGTCAGAGTACATTGAAAAGGATTGGTAAAGATGAATGTGTAAATATAAAGAATGATGAAAATGAAGTTCAAAAATTAATAAAAGTTGATGAAAGAGAAGACATATATATTATGAATGATTAACTTAAAATCCTAGAGAATGAGAATGGTTGTCATCAAGATACATTTGATGCATTCAAAATTTCAATTTAATGATACAAATCTTCATACTAAAATTGATAATGAGAAAGATATTGGAAAATGGGTACAAGAGGCTATTGTGAATATTGAACAAAATATCAAAAACTCTTATAAACTTATGAAGAAGAGGGAAAAGAAATTGATAGAATAATTTTCTTGTGGTTTTCTATATCAATGAATTTTTTATTATGAATTCTGTGTTTACTAAATTTATAATGGAAAATATGAATTATTGATGCTTGATGAATGTTTGATGAAAATTCTCCTAAATAATTCCTATGATTGAAAAAGATATTAACAGTTGATGAAAAATATTTGCTTTCAAAAGGAATATGTGTTAATTGCTTACGCTTTTCTTTATCAAGATATGAAATTCTTATTTTCAATGAAATAATTTGACCTTTTTTTATTATTTTTCCTTTAAAAGAATTTTCCATGATAAATATACTATAAGTTTTTTATACCAAATTATGATGATGAATGTGATTAATAATATGATTTTCTTTATGAGTTATTGTTGGTGCATTTCAAGCCTTCACACTTGGCTTGGAACCTTGGAAGATTAGCTCGGAACCCTTGAATGATATCTCTATGAGAAGCAAGAACCATAGGAACTTAGTCTTATGTGTTATTACCTTTTACTCATTGTAAAAAGTCTATATGACTTGGCATTTACTTGTATCACACCTAATTGATTAGAGTCGTGGAATTTTGGATGGTGTAATTGGAGAGAATATCTCCCTACTTTTAGAGGAGTGATTGAAGGGAGCCAAGAATTCAAATTTGAATTCAAACTCTCACTCATTTCTTATATAAGTTGTACTTGAAAAGTCGCGGGTGTCCTTCATCATTCCCGAGGCTTACATCTGTGATCATAGAGTGTGTGAGTGCTACACCATAGCCTACACATCTCCAACTCATTAGGCTACATCTATCAAGCCAATGAGATTGTACATTCATGTGAACTAATAGAAAGATTTACATTCACTATCTCTGTTTTCTCTGGGTCATCATCTCCAAGTCTGTCAACTTCAACAGGGCATATCTCAGTGGTTTCTCAACCAAATCAAGTGATTCAAAGCACATTGGATTCAGCTCAAAGTCTTCTATACACATACAAAGTTTTAAGTCAATTGATTCAGCCATTAGAGAGAAATCGTGCTCGAAGTGGACTCTGGTATTCTGCTGCAGTGTTCCTAAAAAGTCGGGGGTACACATTGTTGCTAAACATCTTTCTCAGAGTATAGTTTGTCATTTCTTCTCATTCCACTTGCAAATGGTATCTTCTTAAGCTAATTTAATATGTCCAGAAGGAATTAGATCAATTGTTCGTGTGTTGGTCACACTGAGTGAAAGACTAAGCAGGTGTCACTACAAAAATAGCAAGTTTTCCTTGATTTTTGAAGTGTCAAGTTATCTGTTTTGATTTGGTCATTTCACATATCACTTGCAAAGTACATATATGCTTTCTTGGTATCATTTGGAAGCTAAGCAAGTGTACTAAGCATATCTGAAGCAAATGAGGGCTGAAGCAAAGCAGGTCTAGCAGCTTCAACTCAATCTCTTGAGTGCATCCAACCATCACTCCCAACAGTGGTATCAAAGCAAATAAGGTAAACATGGGAGATGGTTTTCCTTCATTCATTGACAAATTGGACAGGAACAATTACCAAGCTTGGTCATTGAGGATGAAGACCTATCTACAAGGAAGAAGCTTATTTGGATACATATCAGGAGATGAGGAATTGCCCTCATTCAAAGCTAGAGGACTACCCACCAAGGATGAACAAGAAAGGCTCAACCAATGGTGTGCAAAGGATGCTTTGGCAAGGTCTTACCTTCTTAACTCTATATCTGATTTCCTTTTACCTCATATAAGGAACTGTAAGACTTCCCAAGAGACTTGGGAAACCTTGTCAACATATTTCTCTTCCAACACAAGGGCCAAAGATGTCGCAGACCAATTAGCAAGCATTGGAGAGGAAATTGAAGAGGAGCAAATAGTCAGACAAGTAACAAATGGACTCAAGGCAGATGATAAGTGGGAAAGCTTCACCACTGCAATGGACCTCTATATGGACATGCATACCCCAGATCTCACAACACTCATGGGCCAACTATTCACACATGAAGCAAAGTTTACAAAGGCAGGAGATCAATCAATAGGTAACAACCCCTCTGCTCTATATACTGATAAGAAAGTTAAGGATAAAGGTAAAGGGAAGAAACAGGATGAAGAAGGCTCTACCTCCCAAGCTAATTATGCAGGGAGAGGTAGATCATCAAGAGGCAGGGGCAGAGGAGGTAAGTCAGGTAGGGGGAGACCCTACAACTCATCACCATGCAACATTTGTGGACTGTCCAATCATACCACAGATGAATGCTACAAGAACTACAAGAATCAGAGAGGAAGAGGCTACTCAAGAGGTGGATACTCTCAAGGGAGAGGCAGGTTCAACCAACACCAAGGCTACCATGGATACAACAATCAATACAACAACAATTACAACCACAACCACAATGGTAATTACCAAGGTGGATTCAGAAATAGAAGAGACTACAACAATTACACAGAGGAGCAAGATGACTCCCTATTGATCATGAATATGACCTCCAAGGCAGGTACAAATGATGATCATTTATTTTATATTGACTCAGGATGTTCTAACCATGTAGCTGATAATGTGGCACTACTCTCTGATTTGGAAGAACCCAAGGGCAAACATCAGGTACAGACAGGTGATGATACTAAACACTCTGTTGTAAAGATTGGAAATGTAAAGACATGTGATGGTAACCAGAATCTATTGAGCAGGGTACTCTATGTACCAACCATCACCAAGAATCTAATGAGTGTTGGTCAGATTGTGGAGAAAGGTTTGCAGGTCAGATTCACACAACATGGAGCATATGTGGAGGACCCAAGACATGGATTCAGAAGGATAGCCAAGGGAGAAAAATCAGGTAGATTGTTTACTTTTGAGCTAGAAGACACCAAGAACATTGCTTTATATAATTACAAGGATCAAACACTTTCAGAGTTAGAAATATGGCACAAGAGGTTAGGTCACATAGGTGAAAGAACCCTAAAGCAAATGTGCAGGGATCAATGTGTGCTTGGGATACCTAATGTATCCAAGCAACACATGATTTACAAGTGTGGAGCATGTCAGTTTGGTAAGTCTCACAGATTGCCCTATTCAAGGAAAGGTTTCATGCATGAAGACTACCTAGACTTGGTGCACACAGATGTTTGGGGACCTAGCAAGGACCCTTCCATTTCAGGTTCAAGGTATTATGTGTCCTTTATTGATGACTATAGCAGGTGGACCATTTTATACTTTATGAAGCATAAAGATGAAGTGTTTAATTATTTCAAGAGGTATCTTGCACAGGAAAGAGGCATCAGAAGGGAGATTACTACAAGGTACTCACCTAAACAAAATGGGGTAGCTGAAAGAAGGAATAGACTCATAGTAGAAACAGCTAGGTCTATGCTTAATGAAAAGAAGTTGCCAAATTATCTTTGGGCAGAGAGTGTATCTACTGCCACCTATCTCATCAATAGGTTGCCATCCAAATCACTTGATGGCATGACACCATATGAATCTTGGCATGGTAAGAGACCTTCTCTGGATCATTGCAAAATCTTTGGTTGTGTAGCATATGTGCATATTCCCTCACAGGTAAGGGGAAAGCTAGACCCTAAAGCTGAAAAATGTATCTTCATTGGTTATGATTTGAACCAAAAGGGATACAGATTCTACAACCCAACAAACAAAGGGTTCAAGGTAAGCAGAGATGTCATCTTTGATGAGAATGACTCATGGTATGAAAATGAATGCAGGAAAGTTAGTCTACCCTATGATATGGAAGAAGATTTCCCAAAGCTCACCAAGGAAGAACCAATCCAGAAAGATGAATCAAGCTCAGATGATGATGATACAATTAACCTTGAGGAATTCAAGGCATGGAAGTCCAAAGGAAAGATGAAGATGAAGAAGCTAGAGGATATACCAGAATCCTCAACTCAAGCAATTAGAAGATCTCAGAGAGAAAGCAAGAGACCAATCAGATTTGGGTATGACACATCACTTGTAACTAAACATAATGTATATCTTGCAAAGGATTTGTTGAATGAAGAACCAGGTACCTATGAAGAAGCAATCACCAAACCAGAATGGAAAGGAGCTATGGATGAAGAAATGGAAGCTCTCAAGGAGAGTGATACTTGGGACTTGGTACCCAAGAAGGACTCTATGAAAGTGATAGGATCCAGGTGGATCTACAAGCTAAAGAGAAATTCAGATGGAACAATAAACAGGTACAAAGCTAGGTTGGTAGCCAAGGGTTTTGCACAAACCCAAGGCATTGATTATGAGGAGACATTTTCTCCTGTGGCTAAGATGCCAACTATCAGAATATTGGTGAGTGTAGCTGCATCCAAGAATTGGAACATGTACCAATTAGATGTCAAGAATGCTTTCTTGAATGGATGGATATCTGAAGAAGTCTACATGTCACAACCACCTGGCTATGAAGATCCCAAGAAGGTAAATTATGTTTGTAAATTGAAGAAGGCTCTATATGGATTGAAACAGGCACCTAGAGCATGGAATTACAGGTTGACAACGTATCTCCAAGACCAAGAATTTGTGATGAGTAAAGCTGATACTTCTCTGTTCATAAAGAGAAGTAGTACAGAGGTAATCTACTTGTGTGTTTATGTTGATGACATCATCATTACAGGCAATGATGTCAATGGTATTAGACACATCAAAGGACAGATGATGGAGGAATTCAAGATCAATGATCTTGGATTATTGAAGTACTTCTTAGGTCTTGAGTTAGTCTACACCAACTCAGGTATATATATTACTCAAAAGAACTATGTATAGGATATGGTCAAGAAGTTTGGCTTGCAGGATGCTAAAGTCTCAACTACTCCAATGGAGGTCAACCTAAAGCTAAGTGCTTATGAAGGGGAAGAAGTCCAAGACATCACAGGATATCAAAGCATGGTAGGTAGTTTGAATTATGCTACCTTGACAAGAATTGACATAGCATATGGAGTTAGTGTGCTTAGTCAATTCATGCACAAACCAAGGGTACCTCACCTAGAGGCAGCAAAGAAGATCTTGAAGTATTTGAAGGGAACTCAAAACCATGGTTTGTACTTTCCTTATACATCAAATATTGACATCAAAGTATATTCAGATGCAGATTGGGCAGGATGCAAGGATGATAGGAGAAGCACATCAGGATACATTTGTTTTGCAGGAGATAAACCTATTTCTTGGTCAGCCAAGAAACAACCTACAGTGGCATTGTCATCCACTGAAGCAGAGTATAGAGGGCTTTCCAATGCCACTCAAGAACCTATCTGGTTGAAGCTTTTACATACAGAGTTAGGTCTATACACTAGACCTCCAATTATCTTTGGAGATAACACTAGCTCTCTTCACCTTGCAGCTAATCCAATATATGATGCTAGAACAAAACACATAGAGGTTCATTACCACTATGTGAGAGAGAAGTTGCTTAGCAAAGAGATTCAATTGACATATGTGTCTACTAATATGCAATGTGCAGATTTACTCACTAAAGCATTGGATGGAAACAAGTTATGCAGATTCAAATCCACGATTGGATTGCAGGATGTGATTGAAGATTAAAGATGAAGACTTAAGCCAAAGTGCTTGGCTTGAGGGGGAGCTGTTGGTGCATTTCAAGCCTTTACACTTGGCTTGGAACCTTGGAAGATTAGCTTGGAACCCTTGAATGATATCTCTATGAGAAGCAAGAACCATAGGAACTTAGTCTTATGTGTTATTACCTTTTACTCATTGTAAAAAGTCTATATGACTTGGCATTTACTTGTATCACACCTAATTGATTGGAGTCGTGGAATTTTGGATCGTGTAATTGAAGAGAATATCTCCCTACTTTTAGAGGTGTGATTGAAGGGAGCCAAGAATTCAAATTTGAATTCAAACTCTCACTCATTTCTTATATAAGTTGTACTTGAAAAGTCGCGGGTGTCCTTCATCATTCCCGAGGCTTACATCTGTGATCATAGAGTGTGTGAGTGCTACACCATAGCCTACACATCTCCAACTCATTAGGCTACATATATCAAGCCAATGAGATTGTACATTCATGTGAACTAATAGAAAGATTTACATTCACTATCTCTGTTTTCTCTGAGTCATCATCTCCAAGTCTGTCAACTTCAACAGGGCATATCTCAGTGGTTTCTCAACCAAATCAAGTGATTCAAAGCACATTGGATTCAGCTCAAAGTCTTCTATACACCTACAAAGTTTGAAGTCAATTGATTCAGCCATTCAGAGAAATCGTGCTCGAAGTGGACTCTGGTATTCTGCTGCAGTGTTCCTAAAAAGTCGGGGGTACACATATTTTTGCTAAACATCTTTCTCAGAGTATAGTCTGTCATTTCTTCTCATTCCACTTGCAAATGGTAGCTTGTTAAGCTAATTTAATATGTCCAGAAGGAATTAGATCAATTGTTAGTGTGCTGGTCACACTGAGTGAAAGACTGAGCAGGTGTCACTATAAAAATAGCAAGTTTTCCTTGATTTTTGAAGTGTCAAGTTATCTATTTTGATTTGGTCATTTCACATATCACTTGCAAAGTACATATATGCTTTCTTGGTATCATTTGGAAGCTAAGCAAGTGTACTAAGCATATCTGAAGCAAAGGAAGGCTGAAGCAAAGCAGGTCTAGCAGCTTCAACTCAATCTCTTGAGTGCATCCAACCATCACTCCCAACAGTTATATGATGGCAAAATATGATGACGATGTGATGATAATTTTGATGAAAAAGGCCTACTAATAAGTTTTGAATGTGATGCTACTGATGTGTTTTCTGAGTTTATGAATACAGGTGAAGACTTGGGAATTTGAATGGATTGTAAGAAGAGCAACAGTTTTTAAATCGTCTATACATACCATAAAGTCCTTTCATGAATTGTATGTGTACATATGAATATTTTGATTCGATATTTCTTATCATGTGTTTAGTGTTTGAACGCAGGAGAAGATCGAAGGAAGGCAATGGAAATGGGAAGTGAAGTGAAGATCAGAAAGCCTTGTCTTTTTTCTTAGTTCTCGTGTTAACCCAAATCTTTTTTGCACCTATTTTGACATGCATTGCATACCAGGTATGCATGTACAAATGTGTAGAAAGCACGTTTTTTAAAACCAATAGAAGCACATCCATCTGCACATTAGATAAATCGGTAAACATCATTGAAAAATTAATGAATCAAATTTTGAGAGAATAGAGAGAGTGTAGTTATGAGTAAGCAAGAGAGATTGCATCTGTGAGAGAGTGGAATTTTGAGTATTGAGAGTTTCCTTGCTTAGATACAATAAAACCTCGATTTTCACACCATTTTGTTTTTCCTTCATGCATCTAAAACATGCATAAATGAAATGTAGAGAGCACGAGTATTTTTAAACCCGTAGGTGCACGCTTGATTGCACTTGTAATGAGTTGTATATTTATGTGAAGCTGGTGACATCAATTTGAGTGTGAAGGCTTGTCATCGAATGCTAAATACCTCTCTTATTGCACCATTATGTTTTTGATGCACTTACAGTATGCATGTGATAGGGTCACATTACATAATCATGCATCGAGGCACGATGTGATCTTTATCCATGCACATAAGAGAGATTGTAAGGCTTTATGTATATTCACATTGCTATGTATGTGAGTGAGTGCACAATCCGCACCATCCGAAGTCTTTTACCTTGCTCATTGCACCATATTTGTTCTCTATGCATTTTAAAAAGTATGCATTTTATAGGGCCCAATACATGGCCGTGCATAAGGCACTTTACTATGTTTACCCATGCACTTGCAGGAGTTTATAAGAAAATCACATGAAAAACAAATTTGATTATATAAAGAAAGCAGGTTATTCTCAGGTTGGTGCATCCAGACGAAGCACAGGTTTGGTGGGGTTGAATGTCAGACAGATTCTCTCTCCCTAACTGGATATCTTAATCCTTTATTTTGACATAAGAATTGTCGAACTACTGAATAGATTTATTGAAGGCATGGTGCAGGAACAACGGTTCATTTTATGCTCTTCATGGAATGCCAATGGATCAAATGAAGAAAAGATCCTGGTTCACCAAGGGCACATTACAAAGATTCATCAGATATGTTAGCTATTTAAGTGTGTTAGAACGGGTGCTATCGAGCTTGAGCTAAATTAACTTCAAGCGACAATCAAAATGCAAACAGAGTGTCATCGAAACAAAATCACTTGCATGACATTATTAAACAAAAATACCAGGGTTATGATTTTAGAAAGCATTAAGCATGCAGATCTATTCGGGAAGAAAGAGTGTCAGATAGAAGGAGGGCCAGTGTGAGAGAAGGTGGTGGCACCTGGAACAATGAGCCACCATAAGTTCGAGCATCCTGGACATGCATCTCTGGAGTTTCCTGCCACGCACTAGTGCTCTTGGTCAGAGAGGAAAGGATCATGAAAAAGAGGATAAGAGGACCAGGAACGAAGGCAGAGAGGTCTATCGTGAAGGATTTCATGAATTTTGTACGCATCTGCTTGCAGAGGAAAAGGCCGATGATACTCTAATCATATGTGCGCTGTCAGAAGAGGATGACTGAAGGATGGATTTATGGAAGATTTATTCTTCTGAAGGACAATGCACGAGCTGCGCAAAACACTCCACAGTATGAAAGAGAGGAGACGGATTAATGTTTTGCTGAAGGATAACTGATGTACGAAGGTGAATTCTCTTTTCTGTATCCGCTGGAAATATATTGGCATGGATTTTTTTTCCCTGATTGAGGTTCTCTTTGCTATGAACCTGATGATGCGTCCAATTGATGTGTCCGATTATATTCTATGTGTGTGTGGAAGCTCTTTAGAAGTAAGAAGGGACAACAATGATGATTTGACTCTGCACTCGTACAACTGATGTTAATGACTCCAGCAATGTCGCTCTTAAAAGCATCCATCAATCTGTACGTCGACGAAATCCTGAGTATGCTTTATTACTTTGAACTTTTGTGATGAAATTAAATTGTTCTTAGAATCTCTTAATAATTGAATCATTTTGATATGTTTTATTGACGACTTCATCCCACAACGTTTGGTATACGCTTAGTTGTTGACAGTCTGTAAACAAAAAATAAAACGTTGGATTATCATTTCTACTAAAATTTTGTGATACACAGAGATTACAGTAACTAAATTTTTGTTTTCTTGTTTATAAATTTAAAGTCATCTTACAGATAATCTTTCCCACTAATCTTTCCCACTGCGCAAAACAAACAAAACCTTTCGTCTTATATATATAACATCGACTCTTCTTCGCTTCAAAAACAAAAAGACATACCTGTTGATTCATGTCCTCTTTGCAAGGTGATGATTTTAATAATTTGTTATCCAGCCGATCATTCGAATGCTGCTTCGATGTATAGTTGAACCAAACTGAACATTGACATAAGATATTTTGATCATGTTTATGATTCTCAACCCTTTGGAAGTCTTATTTATTGACATGACAATTGTTAGTTGCTAAATTGCGTTATTTCATTGCTATGCATTTCAGACTTGTTTAGTTCATGATGAGATCAGGATCTTTGCACACCGTATTCTATTCATGAAAAGGTGTTGTAACTGATCATTAAATACTATAATTAGAATTTCTTTTGAGCTTGGGGAGGGAAAAATTGACGAGCAACATAAAAGGAAGAAAAAGGCGTGGAGATCTAGGCAGGAGAGCTAATCAGACAATGTTTTTGGCGATGCTTCTGAATTGCAATGGTGATATGGATCCTAAAGGAAGCTTTCAACAAGGCAATAGCAGAATCTAAACTAAAGGGGCAATAGAGGAGTGGGCACTCAGAATTTCGAAACAATCTTCAGCCATCGGTGCTCTGCAATTTTGACCCAACAAATCTCTGGAATTGTCTTTTCTGATGCAGGCACACATACGAAGAAGAAGGCCAATTTTCAGAAGGTTTTGCATATAATTTCAATAATCGCTACATGAAATCATCGATTCTGCTAATTTAACGTTAAAAGGGAAAGCCAATGCCAGCGAGCGAAAGGTAAATGTTGTTTCTGAGAGATTGCGTGAGTATTATTTAAATAGACAGCAGAGAGGAAACGATATAAACTTGCACGCAGTTGTGATGCTATACATTTATTACACTCTGAATATGTTGGTTTGACACACGTTAATCTAGGATTGCGCTCTCTGATCAGACATTAATATTGCCATACTTTCAAATTCTATCTGCATATCTGTTGTTTTTTAGATATTGGTATGTAACTATTTGCTGTTAGAGCGTCAAAGATGCGCTTGTTGTTCTGAAAAATAATGATGGAAGAAGTATTTTTTTTATGATTCATTAATCAATTGTTTGTTTGAGAAGATAAATAAGACGACTGTGCATGTAGCTCAGTGATGAGTAGCACCTCCTTTAATGTCAATCCGGGAAGACGTGAGGATGGTATGAAGACCGCGAGCAAGTGAAGGCACAAGTGTGTGAGTGAGAAGCACACTAACATGCACACACATACACACACGCGCACACAAGGTAAGGCCAAGAGTGAGAAGCAATGGAGTTCTTTAGATTACTTTCAGAAAGTTCATACAAGTTCAAAACTATTACAAGCTACCCTCAAAAATGAGCTCTCTAGCCCCTTTTATAGTTTTTGACTAGCTTTGGCCCTGTCCAGACCTAGTGTCTGGCCTAGTTAAAAATTAGGTTCCAGAGCTTATTTGAGGGCTCAAAGGAGATCTAAAAAATACGAAAATTGGCAGGTAGATACTTCTAAAGCTCCTCAAGCTCAAGGACTCCTTGGCTTGCACAAAATGGAGTTACAAAAATACGAAATGGTATTTACAATGGTGTTTAGTGATTAAAATCACTATTTGTGTAGGGATTTTCTCTGTTGATTTGTCATACACATCTTTGAGCTCCCTACTTGCTCTTTCTTCTTGTGTGCTCAACTCCTTGATGTCTGAAAAATTTAGATGGCCTACTTGCCCGATCTTCTTTGGCTACAATGTCTGCTTGTGCTATCTCTTCGTTCCGACCCTCTTTGTCTTGTGGCTCCTTCGGTTCCCTGACTGCTGCCAACACCCCCCCACTCTCGCGTATGTCGCCCCTGACAGACCCTTGTCTAGATGTTCGTTGAACGTAATATTGGACAACGTCGGAAGCAAGGTGATGTTCTTCTAATCTGAGCCCCCGTGCTAGATCTGTTAATAATGCATCCCAATTCACTGGTCCTGGTACGTCCGGATGTGGCACCCACAGTTGTTCTGAATGGATGGTTCTCTCCACAGCGAATAGGTGGAGGAGATGTGAGGGCCTGGGTACAAATATTTCTGAGTGATATTCCCAGAATCCCGTTATGAACATCTCCTCGAATGTCTGTTTAAAACAAGCTGGGAGGTACTTTATTCGGGCGTGTCAAGCATATATTACCTCTATGGATGGGGTTGTGCTCATGTCGTATACCAGATCTTGGTTTCCTGTAAGAAATCCGACACCTGAGAAGTGGGGGTCTTTAATATTCTTGAACATCCTGAAGGTGATTAGCATTAGTTCAAAGATTTTCATACACATTTGTGCCATCACATCGGGGGTATTCCGTAGTCGGGTGCTCCAGTGTCTGATGGTAGAAATCATGTAATTTACACTCGGAGGGCCTTGTGGCAGTGCTAGATAAACATAATTTAACCACTTTGCGCAACCCTTGACGTTCTTGACAGCAATTGTAAACTCTGGCCAAGTGCGCCGGCGGAGTACTGGAACATAACAAGGATTGTATTTAATAAAAAGGGGCATGTTAGTCCAGGTACGAACCATTTCCGGGTAGGTTTCAAGAAGACGGATTCTCCAGGTTGGTTGATGAATGGAGCCTTTCTTCGCACTTTCTGGGATATCCTCTGGCCCAAATTGTGTGGCAAAAGTTGGAGGTTTGCCACAACTGCGTTGAATCTCTGCATTGTAATCCGCAAGGAGCACACAATATGGCACATATTGATCATCGTTGGTGCCGATCCATCTATGATGAGACATGCTTTGAAAGTATTCAGACTTGATGATGGTGTCTTCTAACTTTGCCATAGATTGGATTTGAATGGCCACTCTATCTTCATGGGTTGTTGCTGTCTTCTCGAGTGTTTGGAGCCATTCAGGTACTTCAACTTCTAATGTGTCCATTCCTTCTGAGGTCTGTGCACCACCTGGCATCGGCATAGGAACGTATGGTTCCTCATATGTTTCATCCACCTCAATGGGTACTAAGTCCTCCGGTTCAGGTTCTACCACTGGGGAGGGCTGCCTTTCATATTCTAGTAACTTTTTCTGGAGCTCAGCCACCTGCTCTGTCAATGCCTTTACTTCCTCTGAAGTCGAGGCAGTTTCTATTACCTTGGTTGGAGCCTCCTTTTCCCTGAGCTGGCTACGTAGCTCATCTCGTTCCCTTTCCAAATCATCATTTGCGTCTAATAAATCTGCATAACTTTCCAAGATGGTTTTCATTGTTTCTGTGGGAACCGCTTTGAACTGTTCTGGATCGATCTCATGGGGGGAACCTTCCATGGCTGCTTCCAGGTTTTCTTCATTTTGTTTCTGCAACCGTTTATTCTCTTCAAGTGCTGTAGCCATATGCTTTCGAAGTAGAGTTAAATTACGCCGGACTCTCAGGTTATCTGTTTGGTACACCTCCAGCAAGGCTTCGAGTTGTTTGACACCGGGTTCTGCTGATGGTTGGGGTGCCTCCAAGAGTGTTTGATGGGCTTGCTCGAGAGTGGTGTGGCGTTGGTTGAGTTCCGCATTTTCTTCTTCTAGCCTTATGAGTCATGTTTGTAGTTGCTGATGGTTTGTTGTCAGCTGATGATGGCAGCCTTCTAGTTCCCTGTACTCCCGCTGAAGTTGATATACGCATTGATGTAATGACAGGAATATACTATTTACATTAAAAGATGCAGGTAAAGAAGAAGATGCAGGGGGAATGGGGATGGGGAAGGGAGTTGTGAATGTTGTGGAATCAAGTGGTGAAGTAGGTGGAGGGGGTATGGGAGATTGAGGTTGTGTGGGGGGTGGGGGTGGTACTGTGGCGGGTGATGTCTCCATTGTGTCAAATGTGGGTGTGACAGTAAAGAGGGGGACCGTGGGTGGGGTGGAAGTGATATTGGTGAAGAGTGTCGTGAAGGTGGGCATGGAAACTCCTCCGAATTGGATACCTGGAGAGAGAGGAATTCCCATGACGATGGTGGTAGTGGTAGAAAAGGGCGTGGTTGTGCCAGGTGGTGAGGTGACTTGTGTAGTGAGAGGTGAGGTGGGTGGGGAGAGTGGTGCCTCCTGATGTTCTTCTGTTTGTGTGTTGTCTCCTAGTTCTGATACATTGATGTGTATTTGTTTTCCAGATCGCATGGGGCGGGTAGGCACACGTTTCTCAAATCGATTAATGTATGTCATGGCCTCATGTATGGCCTCATCCAAGCCGACTGCCTCTGCATGTAGGTTCATGGATTCGATAAACATATCGTCCACGCCTTCCTCTGCCAATAGTTGGCTCATGAGCACCTTGCCTGATTCAAGTGACATTTTGTGTTGTTCCTGAACTCGCTTCATGGTTTGGTACAATCTTTTTATTTGTGCCGAATATGATGGGGTACTTGCTAGCTCTGAGAGTTCCTCATATTCTTGATGTTGTTCTTCGTCAGCTTCTTCTTCTTCTCCTCCTGCCTCTTGTTCATCTCCTTCGACTTCTACGACGACTGGTTGTGTCGGGGCACGTGTTGTTGTGGTGGGATGTGGTTCCTGGGTTTGGTCTGCTTCTGTTTCAAGATTAGATTCGTAGATCAGCCTAGCAACTTCTTCATCTGTGAGGTCATTGAGAGTAAATCCCTGTGGAAATTCCAAATCTGATGGAATGGGGGGAAACACCAAGTTGGGTCCTTCTGTACTTGGTCTGGGAAGACGAATGGTGAATGGCCGAACACGCCTAGTTTGAGGAGGAGTCACCTCAGGTGTGGTAGTGGCTCCCCTTGGTTGAGCACATGGTAATTGGACGCCCCCTCTCATCTTCTTCGATGGAGGACCCGCTGTTGATAGTCGCCTTTGGAATTCTTGGGCCCTGGACCACACTAGACTCTTTGAATGGGCACGTCATATGCTAGGCACCTGTAAATTATTCTTGTTAGGGCACAACAACCATGAAGTACATTTTTCTGCTTCTTATTCCAGCGCTGATGGGCTAGGTGTATCTGATCGATGACCCAATGCAGTATGTTGAGGGTGAGGTTCTCTGTTTCTGCCAAGTATAAGCTGAACCATATTTTCTTAGGGGGCATAGTGAATCGCTCCTGTGTGGGAAAAGCAAAATGTTGCATAACAGTTCGTAAGTGGAGAGCAATGGTAGGCGTCATTGCCACCATGTCCTTCAATTTATTGTGCTTCATCCTACCCGGGACCATTGTTTCTTTCTCGGTGGGAATGTGCATACCTTGCATGTTCAATGCCTCCCGTACCAGATTGAGGGTCAGTTTGAATCTCTTGAGTTCGTGTCCTGGCAACAATGATGGTAGTACAAAAGTACTATCGCCTCCCTTGACCCTGCTAGGAGTTATGGTACTTATGAAATAGGAGCAGCGTAGAAAATCAGGTTTAGGCAAGTGTGCCCTGAAATATCTATCCAGGCCTGCCTTGGTCCAAACTGATCGCATTACCTCTGCATTCTGATAGTTCTCGAATTCCCGAGTGAAAAAGTGGTAGCGTCCCCATTTGCCATTAAATTCAATTTCTGCTTCCCAGAAGTAGGTGTCGTCACCCAATGGCCCTGCTACATCACTAAACCAGTGAGCATGTTTCCCCACTTGAGAAGTGTGTCCCTGAGGAGGGTCCTGGATAGGAAGGACATGCACTGCTTGAAGTTCTTGAGGCCGTTCGATGAGTGGCGGTTCTAGAAGAATGGTTTCAATGTCCACAATCTGTGCGCTGGACCCTGCCTGGGAATTGGTGCCTCCAGCTTCTGCCATCGTTATTGCTTGCTAGCTGGTTCTGTCGAGAATATAGAGCATGCGTTAATATTTTAATGGACAAGATAGAACATGTTTTGCCCCCGTTACAATATTATTGTGAGGTGAGTAAAGGGTTAGTGGGTTAGTGAGTGCACGATGACAGTGTGTGTAGTTAATGAATGGATAGTCCTAGGAGCTAGATGGAAAGATGCAGTGTCTGACTGGTGCAGTTAGTAAGTGGAGATGAATTTACAAATTGGGGTCGAGGGATTTATTACAAATCTTAGGTTGCCAAACGCAATGGATGGCTCTTGGTTTTGGTTTTGTGGAGACTCTGGAGGGGTTATGCGTCTTTGGGACCCATTTACGAGTGATTCTGTGCGTGCTTCTAAGTGACTGTGTGTTCGAGTGTATCAGATAAGAGTGGGTGGCGGCTCCTTGAGTGAGTGAACTCGGTCGTGTATGATGTGAATCGTGTGGGACTAGTTGAGCCCGCAAGCAAGCCTTAGGCACCCAAATTTGTCTTGATTGTGGGTCAGCCTTCATCGACTTCTTGGGCACCCAGATAGATTTCACTTTCTCAACAGAGGTCGGAGTCCTCTTATTAGAATCATGTCGTTGATTATTAATAGGAAGTTGAGACACTTGTCGCGACTTGGCAACAGTAGGCAGCTCGCCTTTTCGCACCCACATTTGTTTCACTGGCTGAGTTGTTCTGCTTTGCACGTTCTCTTGGTCTCCCGCATAGATTGTCTTCAGTAATTGATCTGCCCTTAGTTGCTGCCTCCTTCTGGCCTTTGGATAAGAAGGGAGTTCCACCGACGCCTTGACTTTTCGATTGAGATCTCCATTCCTCTGCATCACATAGCTTTGGACAAGAACAGCATGGTCAACTTCATGTGTACCCCTGGAGGGACCAGGAGTCTGTGCCTTTCCTAGTTCTGGAAGTGCTCCATTATCTAACTCAACTGTAATTCTACTCTGATTCACCCATACTTGAAGAAGTCCACTTCTTAGGTTTAAGTTCCACTTCTTAGGTTTAAGTTGACTGCTTGGTCATAAATCCAGTCTTGACCCAAGACCAGAGGCTCAGTGAGGTCCTCATCTTGACACACTAGTACTCTGACTGTCATTGCCTCGTCATGAATATAGAGGGGAAGTTCCACCTCCCCCATGCAAGGGGTTTCCACGCCTCCCAATCCTATGAGATATGCTTCTATAGGATTGACAGTTAATTTCAACTCTTGACAGTAAGACAATTTAACAGCACTAGTGGCTGCACCTGAGTCAATCAAGGCTCTTACAGTCCTTGCACTTTTTCCTTGTCCTATGCCTAAGGTTATAAAAGGACGTTGATCAATTATCCTTTGAGAGCAGATACATGAAACTTCACACATAGCCATATGATATCCTGGATTTGCATGTGCATCTAGCCTAGGTTGCTCTCTGCCTTGTCTTCTTAGTTTCATTCTCCGTATACGTTCTAAAGCTTCTGCTTGAGCTTACTCTCGAATTCGCTTTTCTTCTTCTTTCCGTTTCTTAGCAGTATTGAGTCGACTTAGCATTTCCTCTGTGAGAGGTTCCTGATACAACTTGACTCTGCATCCGCTAATGTAGCTTGGGAGAACATCACCTTCTAAGGTGGCTAGCTGTACTGCGCCACTCGTTGAGATCCTATTAATGATCATGGGTCCATAGCCACGTTTCTCTAATTTCCTTGCATGTTGTTTCAAAGTGTAGACTAGTACCAGATCTCCTGCTTTCAAGCCTTTATCCTTAACATGGGCATCAAAATATGCCTTCTGTCGTTTCTTAGCTGCATATATCCATGCAGCAGCCCTCAGTCTTGTTTTTCCTAATTGTTCAAGGTCAAAAAGTCTTGAGGAGAGTTCATGACCCGTCCATTCATGCTCTTGTGCTACTTTCAATGTAGGTATTAAGAAGTCCAACGGTAGCACTGCATTTTGGCCAAATACCAAATGAAAGGGGGTGGCTTGGAGTACCGTTTTGTAGGCGACTCGGTATGCCCAAAAGGCATGGTGTAGCTGTTTGTCCCAATCAGAGCGTTTATTACTCACTAGCTTGGTCAACACATTGCACAAAATCTTGTTTGTGCTTTCGGCTTGCCCATTAGCTTGTGGGTGGTAGGGTGCAGACTTCTTATGTACTACCAAGAATTCTTGGAGTAGATTTTCAATAACTTCATTCAAGAAGTGAGTGCCTCTGTCACTGACTAGCTCTATAGGTAACCGGTATCTGGTGAACACATTTTCAAATAAAAACTTAGCTGTGGTTTGAGCATCGTTCTTCGTTGTGGCTTTTACCTCTACCCACTTTGTTAGATAGTCTGTCGCAACAATGATATATTCTGCATGGGAACCCTTAGCTGGGGGATTAATAGGACCTACGAAGTCTATTCCCCACTTAGAGAATGCACGTCCACCCATCATAGGTTTCAGTGGCATCTCATCTTTACGTATAGGATACTGAGTTCTCTGACAAACATCACATCGTTTCACATAGGTATGTGCATCCATGTGAAGGGTCGGCCACCAGAAGCCCGCAAATAGTATCGCTTTGATCACCCGATCTGGTCCAAAGTGTCCTCCCGCTACACCTTGGTGAGCAGTTTCCAAGATCTTGAGATATTCACTTTCATGGACACACAGTCTCAGGTAACCATCCTTACCACGCTTGTATAGATTATCACCAATGAGTGAGTAATCCTGGGCTTCTTGTTCTAAACTCCTTTTCCTAACCAGGGTCATGTCCGGAGGGAATGATTTCATCCTCAGGAAGGATACTAGTGGTTCACTCCAATCTGGCACTATGGACGCTTGATAAAGAGTGGCATGTTCCACCGGTGGTTTAGTGCAGCAGATTGAGCATTCCTTGCACAACTTCTGGACATCGGCTTCCATAGTCGGCCAATGCACTCCGAGTCTCCTTAGAGTCTGTAGGGTTCGTTGCTTTGAGTAATGTTGCTCTAATGCACCCACGTGTGCTAATTGCAACCATTTAGCGTACTCATCCTCTTCCACACAACAGGCCAAGATTCCTTGATCTGTGTGCTTGTACATACTTCCTGCCATGATGTGATACTTTTGGGCTTTCACTACCTCTCTATTTTGTGTGTTTACTACTGGATGGTTAGGCGCGTATGTCAATACTGGCACTAGTGGCTTAGCCCACTGTGGCACCACTTCCAAATTAAACAAGTAAGCATCAGGAAGGTCATCTGACACTCCTTGTGGAGCTTCTCCAGATGTGAGTCTAGAGAGATGGTCTGCTCTCAAGTGAGTCCTACCTTTCCTTACCACAACCTCGAAGTCGTATTCCATTAGTAAGAGAAACCATCTTACTAATCTACCTGTATTGCATGGCTTGTTCACGAGATATAGCAGTGCCTAATGGTCAGTAAAAAAATTAAACTTATTTGCAAGCAAATAATGTCTAAACTTTTTAACTGCATATACCATGCCTAATCCTTCTCGTTCGGTGGTTGTATTATTTAGTTCCGCTGCATTCAATTGTCTACTAGCATAGGCAATTGAAAGATCCATATTACCTTCACCCGTAGGTTGTGTAAGTACACACCCAATAGCATAATTGGATGCATCCACGTGAACATGGAATGGCTTGTTCCAATCCGGGGTGGTCAAGATTGGTGCTGAACACAATCTTCGTTTAAGCTCCTGGAAGGAATTCTCACATTCATCAGTCCACTTAAAGTTAGTCAGAAGTCCGTACATGGGCTTTGCAATGACAGCATACATGTGAATGAACCGGCGGTAGTAACCACAATGTCCCATGAAAGCTTGTACTTCCTTGACATTCCTTGGCCTAGGTAGTCTCTGCTATGGCTCTCACTTTCTCTTCATCAGTGGATATGCCATTCTTTGACACTATGTGTCCTAGAATCTTGCCTTTCCTGAACATAAAGACGCACTTTTCTGGGTTCAGGCAAACTTGATATTCTCTACATTTGTCAAAGATTTGTCTGAGTTCAGGAATATGGGTTTGTCTGATGTTGGAATGAGCACAAAGATCATCAACATAGACTTCTAAGTTCTTCCTCAGGAACTCTTTAAATACATGGCACATTAGCCTCTGGAAGGTTGCTGGTGCATTGGTAAGCCCAAATGGCATTACTCTAAAGGCAAATATGCCCCATTCAGTGGCAAATGCCGTCTTATGCTGATCTTCTGGAGCTATGGCTACTTGATTGTAGCCCGAAAATCCATCAAGGAAGTTGTACACTTCCTTGCCTGCCACTCTTTCTAAGAGATGCTCTGTGATAGGAAGCGGATAGTTATCACGAATGGTGGCTGCATTAACCTTCTTTAAGTTAATGCATACACGCAGCTTTCCGTTTTTCTTGGGCACCACTACAATGGGGGATACCCACTCAGTGTGCTCAATTTCATAGATAAATCCAGCTTCAACCAGCCTATCTATCTCTTCTTTGATCTTGGCAGCATAATTATCATTATATGTATATGGCTTTTTCTTAGAGGGTTTGGCATCTGAGGTCATGGGGATAGTGTGTGAGCATATGTCAGGGTCCACTCCTTTCAAATCCTTGTAACTCCAAGCGAATACATCTCTGTATTCTCTTAGCAAGGCTATTAACGCATGCTCTTCTTCCTCTGTTAGGTCATGGCCTATGTACGTGCATCTCTCCTCTCCTTCTTCTAGGGCCTCCCCTGATTGTGCCTCTCGTTTAGGCATTCTGATCATGACTCTCCTATCATCTATCTCATACTTCTTAAAATTTTCTGGGACCTCAAACAAAGATTCTTCCTCTTCTGGTGTGACTTCTCTCTTCTTTCTTTTCTTTCCTTCTTCCTTCGGGGTCACATGTTGTTGGCATACAAAGCAACAAAGGAGTCATGCACAATATGGCAACAAGGCCAGATCATTTTTCCCATAGATTATGTACAACTCAAGTGATTTTAATCACTACACAAACATTGTAAATCCCGTTTTTGGTAGATTAGACCCCATTTTGTGCAAGCCGAGGAGTCCTCGAGCTTGAGGAGTATTAGAAGTACCCTCGTACCAATTTTCATAATTTTTAGACTTCGTTTGAGCCCTCAAATAAGCCCTGGAACCTAATTTTTAACTAGGCCGGACACTAGGTCTGGACAGGGCCAAAGCTAGTCAAAAACTATAAAAAGAGCTAGAGAGCCCATTTTTGGGGTTAGATTGTAATTGAAACGAACTTGTAAGAGCATTTTGAAAAGTAATCCAAAAGCTCCATTTATTCTCACTCTTTGTCTTACCTTGTGTGCGCGTGTGTGTGTATGTGTGTGCATGCTTGTGTGCTTCTCACTCACGCACTTGTGCCGCCACTTGCTCGAGGTCTTCATACCATCCTCACGTCTTCCCGGATTGACATTAAAGGAGGTGCTACTCATCATTGAGCTACACCAAATTTTGGCGCCGTTGCCGGGGATCGAGCTTTGAGGACGAGCGTGTGATGGTAAGACGTAGAGTTGACACGTTGGAGTTGTAGGTATTTTCTTCACTCTCATCGATTTTCTTTTACTTTCTTCACCATCTTCATCACCATCATCATCATCACCATCTCCCACGTCCATCTCCATCATCGCGAAAATTTCAGTTTTTTGACTATATCCCCACCTCCACCTCATTTCCCTCATTTCACTTGTGAGAGAGAGCGAGAGAGC
The DNA here is from genome assembly GCA_020310875.1 of Ceratopteris richardii. NCBI lineage: Eukaryota > Viridiplantae > Streptophyta > Polypodiopsida > Polypodiales > Pteridaceae > Ceratopteris > Ceratopteris richardii. The sequence continues at coordinate 19,499,198 of CM035433.1, forward strand.
GAATTTGCATGTGCTGTTTTTGCATGTTTTCTGAGCTATTTTGCAGGTTTTTGCTGTATCATCATCCCCAGCAGTGTGCGCAGGTCTATTGAGAAGCAAGTGAGGGTATCCAAGCAAGGGTGTGGCGCACGCTTGAGAATCAACTTCTCGAGCACTAAGAGCAAGGTTCAGCAAGAAAGGTCGGAATATTCTCAACTCCTCTTCGTCAATTCCTAGCTTAGGCTAAGAACGATTAGAAGTAGGAGTAAGTCAGGGCGACGATAGGCCACTATCAAGTTGAAGACCACCTAAAAACTCAAGTTCAAGCTAAAGGCATAATCCTTGTACTGTCGAGAATTTGAAAGGGAAAGAACTTAACGTGGAACGATCAACTGTAAGTACGAAGAACATTCAAGTATTCCTGACGACGTAATAACAGATAAGACTTTAAACACGAGGAATAACTAAAAAGAATCAAGTGACTGGTACCAATTGATCGGCAACGAGGTTGTACTCTTAAAAATTGGGCTAATCCGTTAGGCATATGAACCTTAGATCAGGACGACACCTAGTAAGAGAGAGACAAAGCCTTAGGTCTTCAGAGGCTAGTGTCAATCACACTGCAAGGTCTTGGGCCCAGCAGTTGAGTCGCCACTCTCATTACCCTAGCTCTGATACCAGTGAGTCAGAGATGTCTCAAGGCCTGGACAGACCTACGGGAAGTTCAGGTGTGCCTTACTTGTACAGGGTAGAAGGCCCTTACAAAACACAGTTGGAATACCTTAGGACCAACCGATTAGGTGCTAGCATCTATGAGGACGGCCTAGGAAGATCTGTGGTCCAGATTAAAAACCCTGACCAATCCATAGGACTAGAGCACCCAGCTGTCAAGTTTGAAAACGGTGCATACCTGGACAAGGAAGGAACCATATACGTAGTCACCAGTCATCCAGATAGGACAGATGAATTTGGAAATGTAATTTCAGAAGCGGACTTAGGTGACTTGGAACAAGGAAACATGGGAGTGGAACCTAGAACCCCTCGAGGTAAATCAGTTCTCACTAGGATTATCACGCCTGAGTGGGTCCCCCAAGATAACAAGTGCATAGATTTGCTTCTCCATCGAGAAACGGACGAAGCCTTTTGGAGGTATAAACCGGATCATCCAATTGATATAGGAACAATCATGATCTATGAGTTTAAGGATCCGGATAGCCCAGGCAGAGTGACCTACCTAGATCATGCTTCAGAACGGATCTTTGTGGTGACAGAAAATGATAGACATGCCTACACTTGGAAGGGTGAATTTATTTTCCCCCAACCAAGATCAAATGTATCCTATGGTCACCCTGGGGCTGGAACTTCCCAAGCTCATGGTACGCAAGGAGATAGAAGTAGAGATAGACCAGAAGTAAGTTTTGCCAACCCAGTGGGCAGAGAAAGAACGAGAACGGAGACGAATAGGGTAGAACTTGAGATGCTCAGAGCCCACAGGAACCAAAGAAATGTAGATGGATTCCCTCTGCCGAGGCCTAGAGAGCACACAAGAACTTTGAGACCCACCCAGCTAGTCAAGTCCATGAAGAATTACTTTGACGGCACAGGAGATCCCTATGATCATGTGGCGGAGTTCAAGCAAGTCTTGAGAGCTGAACAAGTGGAAGATCTGTTCACGCAGTACAATGCCTTCGGTCTAACCCTTAGGAACACAGCACTTACATGGTTTCAGCCATTAGATGAGCGTCAGTTCAGGAGCATAGACCAACTCCTAGAGGCATTCATTGTAGAGTTCTCTAAGAGCGGCATAAGACACAATACCTCCTCATTGATTCACAGCTTCAAACAGACCCCCCAAGAGACAGTCAGATGGGCCGGAAGAAGATTTAGACAATATCTTGAAAGGTGCCCTATTTCGGAACTACCCACATCTGCTAAACAAGTAGCCTTATTCCTTGATGGATTGCTGAGTACGAAATTGAGATCCTATGTGTATCTGAAGGACCCTAGGACCATAGAAGAATGTGTACGCATGTGCATTGACATTGAAGATAACCTAGGGGAAGAGCTAGAGCTTTCCAAAATCTACAAAGATTCAGATAGTGCATCTAGTCACTCTTCCACGCAATCCACATCAATTGAGGAACTTGCCGAAAAGGTAGCTCAGAAATTAGGTGTAACTAGCAAACAAATCCCAAGGTTTGCCCCAGCGAAGAGGTGCTATACATGCGGTGGTGACCATATGGCGAACGTCTGTCCCATTATGGCTCAACCCCAAGTAAACCCTAGTAGCCAGTACTGCACCATAGAACGGAGATACACCAACCACACCGCACAAGATTGCCCATACAACAAGCAGGCGGTTAGGCAACCCTACCCTCAGCCCTACCAACAAGGCAGATACCAGAACCAGTACCCTCCACAACCATATGGCAGGCCACAACAAAATTTCCAACCTCAATATCAAAACCAACAAAGGCCCCAGCCCGTGCTAGCACAACAACCCCCAGCCCCAGCTAATGTGATTCCGGTAAAGTATACTGCTGCAGAAGAGAACCTGAATAGAGCTATAGTCCCTGTAACATCCTTGCTTTCTGAAAGTGACCCAAGTGACCATAGCTTTGATTCCACACATGTTGTTGATTTCTTTCTTCCTTGTCAGATCTTGCAATTATCCTCTCTAACTTCTCTAGGAATCCATCCAAGTGTAATTGCGTTTTGGCTGAGCCTGAGTAATTGAAAAGGCGACTGGCTTCAAACATAGTCTGAGCCAATGCGACCATTTTCGCGCATAGTTTGGTTCTTTCTATCTCTAGGTCAGCTCTAGGATAGCACTTGTCATGATCCGTGACGTTTGGCCCTTCTTGGATTCTGGCCTGATATGCTTTAAGCATCATGTCTATGTCTTCGGGAGTGGGATCAGCTAATACCGATCCTGTTTGGGGTGGTGGGTGGGTTACGTTGGCTGTCTTAGCGGGTGAAGGGATGGAGGGTGATGGGGATGGTAGCGGTGGGAATGTGTGAGAGTGCGGTTGAGATGTGATCTCTATGATTTTAGCCTTGGTTTCTCGTAGACTTTCCTCAAGTTCACTCATCTTCTTTGCCCATTGCCTTTTCATGCGTTCGCGGCTATCTCTCCAAGCTCTTGTTCTCTTTTTACTTTGGCTCTCAGTATCGCTAGCATCTGGGCTCTTTTCCTGGCCTACCCCTTGGTTTTGCTGCAATGCCTGAGCCCTAGTGACTACCTGTACTGGTGCAGTGGAAGTGACACTTCCTGAGGAGTCTACGACTAACCCAACAACGTTGATAGGGGTGATTTTTGGCATGCTATTGGGGTTCTTTGGGCAATCTCGTAAGAGATGCTCTTTTCCGCAGTCTTGGCAAAAGCCTTGGATAGTCACGGACTGAGGTTGTGTGGGCGGAGGCAAGGGACAATCACGAATGAAGTGATCCCCCTGACATCGGTAGCATGGTCCTCTAGGAATTGGTGGTCGTACCTGCCTAGGTTGAGGCCTAGAATTGGGGTTTGCATACATGACGTTCGTGTAATCTGACTCCCAACTAGGTTCATTTGCCTCTTCGCTATAATAGGACTCACCATGCTCAGGAGACTGCATGTAGTAGGCCTGGGGGCTAGAAAAAGCAAGCAAAAACATGAATCATTCCCAATCAGAAGTTTATGTGGCCAATTCCACTAAACCAGACAACTTCCCCTCCTTAGAAAGAATAGAGAGGCCAATAGCACAGTCTGAAAAGGAACCTACCCCTCAAAGAAAGGAAAGGGCAAGAGAACGGATAAGCCAGCCTCTTCAGGAAGCCCATGTGCCTCCTCAAGAAACTTATCTTCCCCCCCAAGGGCCACAGGTGCCTTCCTCGAAAGCTTATGTACCTCCACAGGTAACCCACCTTCCTTCCCAGAGAGCGTATGAGCCTGATCGGAAAAGTAATAGAATAAGTAACCCTCCCCAGGAAGCTTGTGCTCCAGCTATCTATGAGAACGAGGAAAGAGCCAACAATAGAATAAGCCCTCCTTCCCAAGTAGCATATGTACCTAATTCTACAGAGCCAGACACTTCTTCTTCTATGAATCGGTTAGCGCCAGACTTCCTACGAGAGATTCAAGAAGACAAATGGGATAACGAAAGTGAGGTCGCCCCTCCTTTTGAACTTGTGGACGATGCACACGACCAATTCCCACAAGACATCCCATCAATTTACGGGGAACATGAGAGTGCTCAATCTCATGAGAGATTGGACTTTGAGTCTAATTCCATACAGGAGCTACCCCACTTCACAGGCCCATGGGAAGCAAAGTCCACATGTATGAGAGCACCCACAGTCATGGTAAGGAACGACGATTCAGTCATACCTAGGAACACGGAGATAGTAAAGAACACCAAAGTGCAGCGCAATCTCACTTTGGAAGAACCGCCCAAGGATAGACCAGAAGCGCGGAACTATGTAGCTAGTCAAGTAACTGAAGTCGCAAAACCTCATTCCCGGGCAGGATCCCATAGGACAGTGCCAGAAATTCCCTTGGATAAGATAGGGGATATGTGTGAAGGTGAAGAAGGGAACACCTATCTTCCCATCACCTACCAGGACTACACCACGAAGGCAATTTTGGACTCAGGTGCAGGAGTTGCAATTGCCACTACCTCCTTATGGAAGCGTTGGGGCAAGCCAGCACTCAGGCCAACGAGAATGAAATTGCAAATGGCCGATGGTCACATAGAGAGACCCCTAGGATTGCTAGAAGGAATAACTCTCACCACTTGTGGTGTCGAGTTTGAGCATAGCTTTGCTATATGTGACTTCAGCAAAAATCATGCCTATGAGATGATTTTGGGAAGACCCTTCATGCGACAGTTGCAAGTGGTACAGGATTGGGGGACCAATTCTTTGTACCTGCAGCACTTAGGTGTTACAACCAAAGTCAATCTCAAGGATTATTCTCATAGAGATGTCCCTCCTATCCAATGGAATCCCATCCATAGAGCCAAAGATGATACAGAATCGGTGCATTCCATAGGGTCTGGATCCTCATGGATGCATGAAGATACTCACTTATGGATGTGCAAGGTAGCAGTAGAAGAAGAGAAGAGAGAGAAAGCCAGAGAGGTAGGTGCGAAAGAAACTCATAGATCAATCCAAGACCTAGCCTATGCACCTGTAGTTTTTCCAGACGAAGAATTTGAACCTCACGGCTGGGCAGAAATCTTAGCAACAATGGACGTAGCCATCAACGAGGAACAATGGACACCTCACTGTGATGAGGATGGCTATGATATTTCAGTCTTCTCCATAGAGCCAATCATGGGAGAGGCAGTTCTAGAAGAATGCGAACCTAGCCCTGATGCATTTGAGGATGCAAGTGACTCCGATCTAGAGTCAATCATTATGGACCCACCATTTGCATCAGATGAAGAATACTTCCATGAGGTAGAATTTCAAACCCAGAGGCATGGAGAGCTGACAAATGACGTAAGATTAGCAACACATGTGACCCCTAAGGAAGAAGGAAAGAAACGAAAGAAGAGAGAAGCCTTACCAGAAGAGGAAGAATCTTTGTTTGAGGTCCCAGAAAATTTTAAGAAGTATGAGATAGATGATAGGAGAGTCATGATAAGAATGCCTAAACGAGAGGCACAATCAGGAGAGGCCTATGATAACAAAGAAACCACCAAGAAAATAGTAGTGGCCATAGAAGAAGGAGAGGAGAGATGCACGTATATAGGCCATGACCTGACAGAGGAAGAAGAGCACGAATTGATTACCTTGCTAAGAGAATACAGAGATGTATTCGCTTGGAGTTACAAGGATTTGAAAGGTGTTGACCCTGACATATGCTCACACACCATCCCTATGACCTCAGATGCTAAACCCTCTAAGCAAAAGCCTTATACATATAACGATAACTATGCTGCTAAGATCAAAGAAGAGATAGATAGACTGGTCGAAGCCGGATTTATCTATGAAATTGAGCACACCGAATGGGTATCCCCCATCGTAGTCGTGCCCAAGAAGAATGGCAAACTGCGTGTGTGCATTAACTTGAAAAAGGTTAATGCCGCCACGATTCGAGATAACTATCCGCTTCCCATCACAGAACATCTCTTAGAAAGAGTGGCAGGCAAGGAAGTGTACAGCTTCCTCGATGGATTTTCGGGCTACAATCAAGTAGCCATAGCTCCAGAGGATCAGCATAAGACAGCCTTTGCCACAGAATGGGGCATTTTTGCTTTTAGAGTAATGCCATTTGGGCTTACCAATGCACCAGCTACCTTCCAGAGGCTGATGTGCCATGTGTTTAAGGAGTTCCTGAGGAAGAGTTTAGAAGTCTATGTTGATGATCTTTGTGCTCATTCCAATGTTAGACAAACTCATATTCCTGAACTCAGACAAATCTTTGACAAATGTAGAGAATACCAAGTCTGCCTGAACCCAGAAAAGTGTGTTTTTATGGTTAGGCAAGGCAAGATTCTAGGACACATAGTGTCAAAGAATGGCATATCTACCGACGAAGAAAAAGTGAGAGCCATAGCAGAGCTACCGAGGCCAAAGAATGTCAAGGAAGTACAAGCTTTCATGGGGCATTGTGGGTATTACCGATGTTTCATCCACATGTATGCTGTCATTGCAAAGCCCATGTACGGACTTCTGACAAACTTTGAGTGGACGGATGAATGTGAGAATTCCTTCCAAGAGCTTAAACGAAGATTATGTTCAGCACCAATCTTGACCACACCAGATTGGAATAAGCCATTCCATGTTCATGTTGATGCATCCAATTATGCTATTGGATGTGTGTTGGCACAACCTACTGGTGAAGGTAATATGGATCTTCCAATTGCCTATGCCAGTAGACAATTGAATGCGGCTAAACGGAATTACACCACTACGGAGAGAGAAGGCTTAGGCATGGTATATGCAGTTAAGAAATTTAGACACTATTTGCTTGCAAATAAGTTTAAATTTTTTACTGATCATCAGGCATTATTATATCTCGTAAACAAGCCATGCAATACAGGAAGATTAGTGAGATGGTTTCTCTTGCTAATGGAATATGACTTTGAGGTCGTGGTAAGAAAAGGTAGGACTCACTTGAGAGCAGATCATCTCTCTAGGCTTACATCGGGAGAAGCCCCACAAGGAGTGTCAGATGACCTTCCTGATGCTTACTTGTTTAATTTGGAAGTTATACCGCAGTGGGCTAAGCCATTGGTGCTAGTATTGACGTACGGGCCCAACCATCCAGTGGTAAGCACACGGAATAGAGAGATCGTAAAAGCCCAAAAGTACCACATCATGGCAGGAAGTATGTACAAGCACACAGATCAAGGGATCTTGGCTTGTTGTGTAGAAGAAGATGAGTACGCTAAGTGGTTGCAACTAGCACATGTAGGTGCACTAGAGCAACACCATTCAAAACAACGAACGTTACAGACTCTAAAGAGATTCGGAGTGCATTGACCAACTATGGAAGCTGATGTCCAAAAGTTGTGCAAGGAATGCCCAATCTGTTGCACAAAACCACCAGTTGAACACGCCACTCTGTATCAAGTATCCATTGTGCCAGATTGGAGTGAACCATTAGTATCCTTCTTGAGGACAAACACATTCCCCCCAGACATGACGTTGGCTAGGAAAAGGAGTTTAGAACAAGAAGCCCAGGATTACTCACTCATAGGTGATAATCTATATAAGCACGGTAAAGATGGTTACCTGAGGTTATGTGTCCACGAAAGTGAATATCTCAAGATCATGGAAACTGCTCACCAAGGTGTAGCAGGAGGACACTTTGGACCAGATCGGGTGATCAAGGCAATTCTATTTGCGGGTTTTTGGTGGCCTACCCTTCACATGGATGCACATACCTATGTGAAACGGTGTGATGTCTGTCAGAGGACTCAGTATCCTATACGCAAAGATGAGATGCCACTGAAACCTATGATGGGTGGACGTGCATTCTCTAAGTGGGGAATAGACTTCGTAGGTCCTATTAATCCCCCAGCTAAGGGTTCTCATGCGGAATACATCATTGTGGCAACAGATTATCTCACCAAGTGGGTAGAGGTAAAAGCTACAACCAAGAACGATGCTCAAACAACTGCCAAATTCTTGTTTGAGAATGTATTCACAAGATACGGGCTACCTATAGAGCTTGTAAGTGATAGGAGCACTCATTTCTTGAACGAAGTGATTGAAAATCTACTCCAAGAATTCTTGGTAATACACAAGAAGTCTGCCCCTTATCACCCTCAAGCTAATGGACAAGCTGAGAGCACTAATAAGAGTTTATGCAATGTACTGACGAAATTAGTGAACAATAAGCGCTCTGATTGGGACAAACAGCTACACCATGCTGTTTGGGCATACCGAGTTGCCTACAAAACGGTACTCCAAGCCACCCCCTTTCAGATGGTATTTGGCCAAAACGCTGTGTTACCCTTGGACTTCTTGATCCCTACATTGAAAGTAGCACAAGAGCACGAATGGACAGGTCATGAGCTCTCCTCTAGGATCTTTGACCTTGAACGATTAGGGGAAACAAGACTGAGAGCCGCTGCAGGAATATATGCAGCCAAGAAGAGACAGAAGGCATATTTCGATGCCCATGTGAAGGATAAAGGCTTGAAAGCAGGAGATCTAGTCTTAGTTTATACACTAAAACAACACGCGAGGAAGCTAGAAAAGAGAGGCTACGGACCTATGATCATCAATAGGATCTCCACGAGCGGAGCAGTACAACTAGCCACGTTAGAGGGTGATGTTCTCCCAAATTATATTAGCGATTGCAGAGTCAAGTTGTATCAGGAAACCCTCACGGAGGAAATGCTCAGTCGACTCAACACTGCTAAGAAACGCAAAGAGGAAGAAAAGAGAATTAGAGAAGAAGCCCAAGCAGAAGCCTTAGAACGCATCAGAAGGATGAAATTACGAAGGCAAGGTAGAGATCAGCCTAGAGCAAATGACTATGCAGATCAAGGATTTCCTATGGCCATGTGTGAAGTTGCAGGAACAAGCTCGCATAGGATAATTGATAGACGTCCTTTCATAACCATAGATATAGGACAAGGAAAGAGTGCAAGGACCGTAAGAGCCTTGATTGACTCAGGTGCTGCCACTAGCGCTGTTAAGTTGTCTTACTGTCAAGAGTTACAGTTAACTGTCCATCCTGTGGAAGCATATCTCATAGGATTGGGAGGCGTGGAAACCCCTTGCATGGGCGAGGTGGAACTTCCCCTCTACATTCACGATGAGGCAATGACCGTTAAAGTACTAGTGTGTCAAGATGAGGATCTCACTGAACCTCTCGTCTTGGGTCAGGATTGGATCTATGACCGAGCAGTCAATCTAAACCTAAGAAGTGGACTTCTCCAGGTTTGGGTCAGTCATAGTCGAGTTACAGTAGAATTAGACAATGGAGCACTCAAGGAACTAGGAAAGGCACAGACTCCTGGTCCTTCCAGGGGTACACATGAAGATGACCATGCTGTTCTTGTTCAAAACCCTGTGTTGCAGAGGAATGACATTTGCAAAAAAGGAGTCAGGGATGCAACGGATCTCCCTTCTTTTCCAAAGGCCCGAAGGAGGCAGCAACCAAAGGCGGATCACAAGCAGAAGAAGCAGAGTACTACCTATGTCCGAGATCAAAAATACCTGCGCAGCAGAATGTCCCAGAAAATAATCCAGGTGTGGGTGCGGAAAGACGAACGACCGGGTGCACCACCGTCAGCCACGCGGGCAAAGCCTCTTATTAGTAACCAACAACACGACGCTAATAAGAAGTCTTTCAGAAATTCTTCTGCTAAAGTAAAATCTATTTGGGTGCCCAAGAAGTCGATGAAGGCAAGCCCACAATCTAGACAAATTTGGGTGCCTAAGGCTTGCTTGAGGGCACAAGTAGTTACGCCAAGGCCACAACCTATGCAGCATAACCCTTCTACGAGTACAACCAGAATTCCCTCGTGCTCAACACTTAGGAACACACCAAGACCCATGAGCATGCATAAAATCACTTATAAGTGGGTCCCTAAAAGGCCCCATTCCCAAACGGCGACACCGACACAGCTCTGTAGAGTCCCTACGAAACCGAAAGCAAAGCTCATCCACTGCATTTGGCAGTCTAAGACCTGTAATAAACCCCCCGACCCCGATTTGTAAATTCACCCCACTTACTAACGGCATTAGTCTCCTAGGATTACACAAACGTTAACTACACTCACTGTCTTCGTGCACTTACTAACCACTAACTCATCACCTGCCTCATGTTAATGTTGTAACGGGGACAGCAACGGATTTATTCTGTCCATTACGATGTTAACACATGCTTCTATATTCTCACAGAATCAGAAGACAAGCAGTAAAATGGCAGAAGCGACAGGTTCGGGCTCACAAGTAGGAATACTTACTGCGGGAATTGATGTGGATAGTATACCCGTGGATGGGCCCCCGACGGAACGACCAGTGGAGATGCTACACCTTCAGCAACTTCCGGTGCCAGATCCACCTACAGGCATCACGGAAAGAGTTCATGCCAATTCTCATTGGTTCAATGGCATGCCCGGTCCATTAGGTGAGGCCAAGCATATCTGGGAGTCTAAATGCGAGTATGACAGATCATGGGTGCGATTCCAATTTTTCTCCAAGGAGTTCGAGACTTTACAGAACACCGAAGATCTACAGACCATATGGCAACGAGCAGGATTGGCGGAATATTTTGAAGCCCCACTACCTAAACCCGATCTCCTCCGATGTTACTATTTGGTCTCCACATTACAAGCTAATGAAGATAAGGACCAACCCGGATCATTTGTTCTCCCCTCATTGCTGGGCAACAACGAGTTGAAGAGGTTTGAACTTACTGTGGAGCTGGTAAGCGACGCTTTAAATATGCATGGCACGCATGTGCCCTCAGAAAAGGATGCTCTTGTTCCCACCAACATGAAGGACAGGAAACTAGTGAAGCTGAAAGACATTGCAGCACTCACCCCAAATGTGTCCATCCCTCTCCGAATGTGCATGCAACATTTCGCCTTCCCCGGTCAAGACCGATTCACGCAACCACACAAGAAGATCTGGTTTGCTCTCTACTTGGCGGAAGCAGGTGCGTTACCTATTAAGCTACCAGTGTGGATTATAGATCAGTTGTATGAAGCGAACAAACGGGCTTCTAGGAAATTAGTGGTGAACGGATGCTGCGCACCCACACGCATCATTTACCGATGCTTGGCATATGATGTCCCCATTGAGCGTGCCTTAACTTGGGCACAATTACAAATGTTTAAAAGGCTCAAGACATCCACACATCAGTCCAAGCGCATGAGGGGCACGATCCCATGTGTCCAGACAAGGGAAGTCCTGACTACTCCTGAAGCATCACCATTAAGAGAGGGCACTGTACCTCCCTTTACCATTAGGATACCCAGGTCGGAATCTGACACTACGACACAACCTACCCCATCGGCTCCTCCTGTTACACCTGAATTCGAATTTGCTGCCACTGGAGAGGCTGAAGGACTGGACCCCCAGGATTTCGAAGCATTCCTACAAAGCACACAATTCTCTGATGTGGAGTTTTATTCAGAGGCAGAGGAGCAGGGCACATCCTCACGAAGACGAAGAAAGTCTACAGACGGTAGACATGTCCATTGGAGTGACGCTCAACAAAGTCAACAACACGGACACCCGGAAGAAGAAGAAGCGTACGAAGAAGAAACCACTGAAGCCCCAGCATATACAGCAGAACTCCGAAGGCTGTATCAGATTATGGAAAGAATGCGATCGCAGCAGCTACTCACTGAACAGAGCAGCAGAGTACTTATGACTCAGTTGTTGGAAGAAGCGGGAGTTGACTCAGAGTACAGGGAAGGTCTCTTATTGATGGCAGAAACATATGGAGTTGTAGAAGCTGTGCGCACTGCCATTCAGAGGCCTTCAGTTCAATATGACCCACGAAGGTTCCAGACACGACCTCGCTCAGGTAAAAATATCCAAATTCCCGTTACAGTTGCAGAAGAGCCAACTACTACACCAACCTCCCAAACAGCTAGTCAACAGCACCCTGCCACCCATGAGGAGTCCACCGAACCACTACCACCTACTCCCCCACCATCCCCTCCTAGAACAGAGACAGTGGAAATCCCATCGACCACTCAACCCACTGACCCAACCTTCATCTTTCGTACTCCCATCTCTAGTGCCACCCTATTCTCTACCACTGATAACCCGATCTTTGACGCAAACCCCATCACCACACAACCCACTGAAACCCTTCCCGAGCCTGCCCTAGGACAACCATCCCCAATGCCTTCAGCCACGGGCCACCCTGACCCCAAATCCACATTCATGGGCTTCCCTACTACCACGCAACCCTTTCCACCCTTCTCAATTTTACGACCCCAACCCCCGATATCCCTTTCTCCATTTCTACAATCCCTCCAGGACATTTTTGCTAGAGCTTTTCAACCAGGCTCTCAACCATTCCCTGCCTCTTCAGCTCCCCACCCCACGTCACATCTATTCACCACTTCCACACACACACCACCTACCATACCAATGTATATGGCAGGCCCCACACTAACACCCACTCCTGAAGGTATGGACATTTCACCACCCACGGCACCTCCACCCACGGTTTCACCTCCTCCCATTCCCCCTCCACCAATTTCACCCACACACACAACTTTCATAGACACATCATTCACTGTCTCCCTTCCCCAATTCCCTTCCCATGCATCTTCCACGGTAAACACCCCCCACTCATCTATAGGTAATGCATTGGATACCATGTTGGCTTGTATATCAAATTTAAGAACAGATTACATTCAGCTCCAGCAACAAAACGCACGCCTGCAAGAGCACTCAGCGACATTACAGCACCGCCTTGCGGCACTAGAAGAGGAGAACGCTCGCCTCCACACACAGTTCCAAACCCTCCAAGACGCCCATAATATTTTGGAGGTACAGCTACAGAACGTAGATCAGGAAGCAGTGCAGGTGGTAGAAGGTCACCTACGGACACAGCTGGAACGCAACTCAAAACTTCAGCGAAATATGGCGCTACTTAAACGCCATCTTGCGGCTGCTCAGGAAGAGAACAGACGTCTGCAAATACAAAATCAAGAGAACCTGGAGGCAGCTATTGAGAGCACACCGGGGGCACCCATCAGCCCATCCAAGTTTCAAGCAGTGACCCCCGATAATATCAAGATTATATTGGAAGATTATGCCATGCTGCTCGAAGCACATGATAAGCTATCGGAGGAGCTAGGACAACTGAAGCAGGAACACCAACAAGGACCAACAGCTGCCCCTCCAACCACCCCCTCTGCGGCTTCGCTTCTCTCAGACGCAGAGGCCATAAAAGATCTCCAGAAACAGGTAACTGAATTGCAAACACGCCTACTACAATATGAGAGACCATCTTCCCCTCCGGAGGCTCCCACGGACGAAGAAGTTGTGCAAATTCCTGTGGAACAAACGTTTGATGAAGAATATGATCCGCAACCATTCCCAGGAGGCCAACAAACAGAGGAAGCGCAGGACACGTTCGAGGCACCACGGCCGCCATGGTTACGACAAGTGGAGGAAATCGGGAGTTCGCACGAAGAGCGCACCGTAGTGCAAAATCAGGCCATGAGGGTCATAGAGGAGACTGTGTTACAATCAGCTTACTTTCAGAACATGTCATCGCGACGCCTGATTCTCTCATCGGAACTCCAGTACAGGCCATATTATATTCTCTTGGCTGATTATAATGCAGAAATACAAAGAGTCACGGGTCAGATTCCTACTTTTGCGACCCAATTTCAACCCGAAGACCTTCCTCCAGAGGTGCGAAAAGGCAAGATTCGTCAACCCACATGGTGGCAGAAACTTTTAGAGACCTATCCAGAAATGCTACGCACATGGAACAACGCGCCGTTGCACCTCCTGTACAACCCATGCTACGGTCCAGTCCCCCGCCGCAGGTCGTGGAAGGCATTTAATATCAAGGTACAGAACAATGCGCAATGCAAGGAATGGCTGAACTACCCGTACATCGCGCCACCACAAGGACCACCATCGGTAGCATATATGATGGGGACCATTCGCCACTGGATGCCGCGCTTGAAGCCCATGCAAGATGTAGCAGCGCAAATGATGCTTAAAATCTTAGATATGATGCAAGTAGTGCTGAAGACCTTTAGAAATGCAGCCGCACCACAGGTACGTCTTCCGGGGTTTAGCAATGGAAATTACGACTTGGTGTATGACATGAGCACCACCCCCAGTATCCGTGTGACTTACGCTTGGCATGCACGCATCAAATACCTCCCCGCCTGCTACAAACAGACCTTCGAAGAAATGTTCAGATCAGGTTTCTGGGAGTATCACTCAGAGATTTTCGCACCAAAACCGACACATCTGCTTCAACTGTTTGCTTGTGAACAAGCAATGTATTCAGAGTACTACACCACCCCGCAACCAGAGACCCCCGGTGCAATAAATTGGGAGGCATTGGAAGCCGATCTAGCAAGAGGCTTAAGGATAGGAGAACATGAACTGGCCACCAATGTCATCCAATATTACATCGACCACCCGCGAGAACAAAGGTCTGTCAGGGGCGACAGACGCTAGGAAGGGGGGAGTGTTGGCATACAAAGCAACAAAGGAGTCATGCACAATATGGCAACAAGGCCAGATCATTTTTCCCATAGATTATGTACAACTCAAGTGATTTTAATCACTACACAAACATTGTAAATCCCGTTTTTGGTAGATTAGACCCCATTTTGTGCAAGCCGAGGAGTCCTCGAGCTTGAGGAGTATTAGAAGTACCCTCGTACCAATTTTCATAATTTTTAGACTTCGTTTGAGCCCTCAAATAAGCCCTGGAACCTAATTTTTAACTAGGCCGGACACTAGGTCTGGACAGGGCCAAAGCTAGTCAAAAACTATAAAAAGAGCTAGAGAGCCCATTTTTGGGGTTAGATTGTAATTGAAACGAACTTGTAAGAGCATTTTGAAAAGTAATCCAAAAGCTCCATTTATTCTCACTCTTTGTCTTACCTTGTGTGCGCGTGTGTGTGTATGTGTGTGCATGCTTGTGTGCTTCTCACTCACGCACTTGTGCCGCCACTTGCTCGAGGTCTTCATACCATCCTCACGTCTTCCCGGATTGACATTAAAGGAGGTGCTACTCATCATTGAGCTACACATGTGTGGCTAGCCTTACATCATTTGTAGGAGGAGGGACTTCACTTTCTTTAGCCCATTTGTCTTCTTGAATCTCTCGTAGGAATTCTGGTGTGAACCGATTCATAGAAGATGATGTGTCTGGCTCCGTAGAGTTAGGCACATAGGCTTCACGCACATAGGCTTCCTGGACAGGAAGACCTGCTCTTTCACTTGCCTTGTCCTTAGGTTGAGAAGCGGGTTCCTTTTCTGATTGTGCAATTAGTCTCTCTATTCTTTCTAGTAATCCATCAAAGTGTAACTGTGTCTTGGCTGAACTAGAGATGTTAAATAGGCGACTGGCTT
This sequence comes from Ceratopteris richardii, assembly GCA_020310875.1. Lineage (NCBI taxonomy): Eukaryota > Viridiplantae > Streptophyta > Polypodiopsida > Polypodiales > Pteridaceae > Ceratopteris > Ceratopteris richardii. Next base: position 19,514,702 of record CM035433.1, read on the forward strand.
CAAACATGGTCTGAGCCAATTCCACCATTTTGGCACAAATTTTGGTTCGTTCTAACTCTAGCTCTGCTCTAGGCTAACACTTTTCATGATCAGTTACGTTTGGCCCTTCTTGGATTCTGGCCTGATAGGCTTTAAGCATCATATTAAGGTCCTCAGGAGTGGGATCTGCTAGGACTGATCCTACTCTAGGGGGTGGTGGGATTAGGTGAGGCGGGTTGGAAGGTGGCGGTTCGGATGGAGATGGGAATGGTGGTGGTGGGGTAGTGTGAGAGGGAGTTTGAGATGTGAGTTCAGTTATCCTGGCCTTTGTTTCTCTGAGGCATCTTTTTTGCCCATTGTCTTTTCATTCTTTCACGACTATCTCTCCAAGCTCTAGTCCTTTTCTTGGTTATACTCTCAATTTCACTAACATCTGGGCTCTTTTCCTGGCCTACGCCTGGGTTCTGCTGTAAGGCTTGGGCTCTCGTGACCACTTGTATTGGCGCAGTGGAAGTGACACTTCCTGTGGAATCTACCACTATCCCAACAACATTGATGGGAGTGATTTTCGGCATGTTATTAGGATTCTTTGGGCAGTCTCGTAAGAGATGCTCCTTTCCACAATCTTGACAAAAGCCTTGAATTGTCACTGACTGGGGTTGTGTAGGTGGAGGCAAGGGACAATCACGAATGAGATGATCTCCCTGACATCTGTAGCATGGTCCTCTAGGGAATGGGGGTCTTACTTGCCTAGGTTGGGGTCTAGAGTTAGGGTTTGTGTACATTACATTTGTGTACTCTGGTTCCCAACTAGGTTCATTTGGCTCTTCATTATAGTAGGACTCACCATGTTCAGGAGACTGCATGTAGTAAGCCTGGGGGCTATCAATATGTGTAGAATCGAAACTATGGTCACTAGGGTCACTTTCTGATAGCAATGGGGTTACTGGCACTATGGCTCTATTCAGGTTCTCTTCTGCAGCTGCATACTTTACCAGAATTACATTAGCTGGGGTAGGGGGTTGTTGTGCTAACACAGGCTGAGGCCTTTGTTGGTTTTGGTATTGTGGTTGGTAGGTTTGTTGAGGCCTAGCATACTGCTGTTGTGGGTACTGATTCTGGTGTCTTCCCTACTGAGGGTAGGGTTGAGGGTAGGGTTGCCTAACAGCTTGCTTATTGTAGGGGCAATCTTGCGCGGTGTGGTTGGTGTACCTCCGTTCTATGGTGCAGTATTGGCTACTCGGATTTACTTGGGGTTGAGCCATAATGGGACAGACATTCGCTATATGGTCGCCTCCACAAGTATAGCATCTTTTCACAGGGGCAAACCTTGGGATTTGTTTGCTAGAGACACCTAGTTTCTGAGCTACTTTCTCTGCAAGTTCCTCAATTGATGTGGATTGCGTGGAAGAGAGGCTAGAGGCACTATCTGAATCTTTGTATATCTTGGAAAGCTATAACTCCTCCCCTAGGTTATCCTCGATGTCAGTGCACATGCGTACACACTCTTCTATGGTCCTAGGGTCTTTCAAGTACACATAGGATCTCAATTTTGTATTTAGCAATCCATCCAAGAATAAAGCCACTTGCTTAGCTGGTGTGGGTAGCTCCAAAACAGGGCATCTTTCTAAGTATTGCCTAAATCTTCTTCCTGCAAGTCTCACAGTTTCTTGAGGGGTTTACTTGAAGCTGTGAATCAACGAGGAGGTATTATGTCTAATGCCACTCTTAGAGAATTCAATAATGAAAGCCTCTAGGAGTTGGTCTATGCTCCTGAACTGTCTCTCATTCAATGGTTGAAACCACGTAAGGGCTGTGTTCCTAAGGGTTAGACCAAACTGCGTGAATAGATCCTCCACTTGTTCAGCTCTCAAAACTTGCCTAAACTCTGCCACATGATCGTATGGATCTCCAGTGCCATCAAAGTAGTTCTTCATGGACTTAACTAGCTGAGTTGGTCTCAAAGTCCTTGTGTGCTCTCTAGGTCGTGGTAGAGGGAACTCATCCGCATTTCTTTGATTCCTGTGAGCTCTAAGTACCTCAGGCTCTACTCTATTTGTTTCCGTCCTCGTTCTTTCTCTGCCCCCTGGGTTGGCAAAGCTTACCTCCGGTCTTTCTCTATGTCTGTCTCTTTGAGTTCCGTGAGCGTGGGAGGTTCCAGATCCTGGGTGACCAAAGGACACGTTTGATCTTGGTTGGGGGAAGATGAATTCACCTTTCCAAGTGTAAGCATGCCTATCATTTTCTGTAACCACAAAGATCCTCTCTGAAGCGTGATCTAAGTAGGTCACCCTGCCTGGGCTATCAGGATCCTTAAACTCATAGACCATGATTGTTCCTATATCAATTGGCCGATCAGATTTATACCTCCAAAAGGCTTCATCCGTTTCTCGGTTCAGAAGCAGATCTATGCTCTTGTTGTCCTGGGGAACCCATTCTGGTGTGATAATCCTCGTGAGAACAGATTTGCCTCGGGGGGTCCTAGGTTCTGCACCCATGTTTCCCTGCTCTAGGTCACCTAAGTCCGATTCTGGGATTACATTCCCAAATTCATCAGTCCTTTCTGGATGATTGGTGACTACGTATATGGTTCCTTCTTTGTCCAGGTATGCTCCGTTTTCAAACTTGACAGCTGGGTGCTCTAGTCCAATGGATTGGTCACGATTTTTAATCTGGACCACAGACCTTCCTAGGCCGTCCTCATAGATGCTAGCACCTAATCGGTTGGTCCTAATGTATTCCAACTGCGTCTTGTAGGGGCCTTCCACCCTATACAGATATGGCACTCCTGAACTTCCAGTAGGTCTGTCCATCCCTTGAGACATCACTGATTCGCTACTCTCGGAGCTAGGGTAATGTGAGTGGTGACTCAACTGCTGGGCCCAAGACCTAGCAGTGTGGTTGACACTGGCCTCTGAAGACCTAAGGCTTTGTCTATCTCTCCCTAGATGTCTCCCTGATCTAAGGTTCATAAGCCTAATTGAATAACCCAAATTTGCCCAAGTACAACCTCGTTGCGGAGTCCTTTTGTATCAGTTACTTGATTCTTTTTAGTTGATTACCGTGTTAAAATTCTTGTCTGATATCATGTCGTAAGGTATACTTGAGTGTAGTTCCGCACTTGAAGTTGATCGTTCCACGTTAAGTTCTTTTCCTTTAAAGTTCTCGACAGTACAAAGATTATGTCCTTAGCTTAAACTTGAAAGTTTAGGTATTCTTCAGCTTGATAATTGCCTATCGTCGCCCTGACTTACTCCTACCTCTAGTCGTTCTTAGCCTAAGCTAGGAATTGATGAAGGGGAGTTGAGAATATTCCAACCTTTCTTGCTGATCCTTGTTCTTTAGTGCTCGAGAAGTTGATTCTCAAGCTTGCACAAAGCCCTTGCTTGGATACTCTCAATTGCTTCTCAATAGACCTGCATTAGTCCCAAGATTAGCTCCATACTTAAATTCAAATGATACACTAGACCACTTTCATGCATGTAACTCACAGACCAAATTATCCCTTGCCTTTATGAAAAACAATCCCAAGGATCCCTCAGTTTTCCTACCTCGGGTATGGTTAACTTCAAAAAACCCTATCTAATAATCCTGATCTTAATTTCCACATAACCAGTGGAAGTTTTGGTTGTACTTCCTACGAGCTTTCCAACAAAACAAGAATCACAGCAATTGGATTTTGTATGAGGAAGTTATGTCCGATCAGGGTTTAGGTGCTAAAACAGGGTTCAAAACAGTTTACTCAGGCAGACAGGAATTCTTGAATTACTTGGGTTGCGGCCTCACAATGCAATGCTAAACCCTTAAAAGTTCCCCAAGAATTAGACCACTATTTTTTTTTGCCCTTAAAAATTGGCCAAATTTGCCCTTCTATCGCGTTTGCAAGTTCTGTCAGTCGCGATTGACAGGTCAATCGCGATTGATGTGTCGATTGCGATTGACAGGTCCGTCGTGGCTGTCAGTCGCGATTGATGGGTCAATCGCGATTGACACGTGGCTCGAAAAGTCAATCAGTCGTGGTCAAAGGGTCGTTGACTCTGTCAGTCGCGATTGATGGGTCGATCGCGATTGACAGGTCGGTCGAGGGTCTGTCCGTCGTGGTCAAACAATCGTTGACTGTGTCGATCGCGATTGACAGAGCCGTCGTGGGCTGTCAGTCGCGATTGATGGGTCGATCGCGATTGATGACTCGATCGCGATTGATGACTCGATCGCGATTGACACGTGTCACACGTATGATCTGTCCGTCGTGGTCAATCGGTCGTTGACTCTGTCGGTCGTGATTGACAGAGCCGTCGTGGGCTGTCAGTCGCGATTGACTGGTCGATCGCGATTGACAGGTTTGTCCGTCGTGGTTTGTCGATCGCGATTGACAGAGCGATCGCGATTGACAGAAATCTGATGAATTTCAAAAATCTAAACACAGTTTTGGAAAGCTCTAGGCCTGTAGATCATGGTTTTGTACTTTGTTTGCCAAATGGAGCATTTTCTCTGTCGGTCGCGATTGACAGAGGTCGGCGACACAGAGACAGTTTCGTGACGTTTTTTACCTGCGCGGAGTGCTGGAGAAGATGATGCAGCATGTACCTACAAGAAAGCTCAAGAAACATGCAAAAACTGCACACACAATATCGCTCTCTCGCTCTCTCTCACAAGTGGAATGAGGGACATGGAAGGAGGAAGGAAATATAGTCAAAAAATTGAAATTTTTGCGATGATGGAGCTGGAGGTGGGAGATGGTGATGATGATGATGGTGATGAAGAAAACAAAAGGATATAGATAAAAGTGAAGAAAATACCTATAACTCCAACGCTTCAACTCTACGTCTTACCATCACACGCTCGTCCTCAAAGCTCGATCCCCGGCAACGGCGCCAAAATTTGGTGTAGCTCAGTGATGAGTAGCACCTCCTTTAATGTCAATCCGGGAAGACGTGAGGATGGTATGAAGACCGCGAGCAAGTGAAGGCACAAGTGCGTGAGTGAGAAGCACACTAACATGCACACACATACACACACGTGCACACAAGGTAAGGCCAAGAGTGAGAAGCAATGGAGATCTTTAGATTACTTTCAGAAAGTTCATACAAGTTCAAAACTATTACAAGCTACCCTCAAAAATGAGCTCTCTAGCTCCTTTTATAGTTTTTGACTAGCTTTGGCCCAGTCCAGACCTAGTGTCCGGCCTAGTTAAAAATTAGGTTCCAAGGCTTATTTGAGGGCTCAAACGAGATCTAAAAAATACGAAAATTGGCAGGTAGATACTTCTAAAGCTCCTCAAGCTCAAGGACTCCTTGGCTTGCACAAAATGGAGCTACAAAAATACGAAATGGTATTTACAATGGTGTTTAGTGATTAAAATCACTATTTGTGTAGGGATTTTCTCTGTTGATTTGTCATACACATCTTTGAGCTCCCTACTTGCTCTTTCTTCTTGTGTGCTCAACTCCTTGATGTCTGAAAAATTTAGATGGCCTACTTGCCCGATCTTCTTTGGCTACTGTGTCTCCTTGTGCTATCTCTTTGTTCCGACCCTCTTTGTCTTGTGGCTCCTTCGGTTCCCTGACTGCTGCCAACAATGCATTTATCTTATATTACCAAAATTGTACGAGGGAAGTGAAAGTCAATTGGATTGTCAATTAAAACATACTTTTGCGCTGATTAATTTTGATTAGTGAGTGAAAAGATAAAAACAAGTTGAAACACTCTATCCAGGTGAAGAGCGTGATTGGTGTTGACTATATTGCTTCAATCGCATTTTTTGATCTATATACTCCTTGTCATGAGTTGGTTGTCAGTGTAACATCTGCATATTCATTCTTAGTATAAAACATAAAACCTTTTGATAGAAACGATGTCTGAGCTACATAATGTTTGATCAAATCATGTAATATACATTTTTCTAATGTTCTTTGTTTCAAAAATGTTGTCATAATTGCGGATCAAGGTTTTGTTCTTTTGTTTATGAGATTGAGAGAAACAGTTCTTATGCACTTGCTTTAAGTGTGTATGTTTCTCTAAGGTTTTTTTTTGGAAATCTAGTAGAAACTCTTTAAACTAAAGAATGAGAACATTGAAAATTTGCATCCTTTTATGAATCAAATTTGACATCTGAGGAATACAAAGAAAATTATGGTGAAATCATGAAACGCCACTTATTTTTTACTATGACATGATATGATTTTTTACTACATTGTGAGGTACAATTCCAAAGACCATATTAAGTGAAAACAAATTTATGCAAAAGTTCTAATCCTTTTTCTTTGAGTCTTCATGTTACCTGAGCTTGCTCCAAGCACCCGGAGTGCACCGTTAGCGAGAGAGTTGTCTTGATCCACCAGCCGTCGCGAATCGCTTCCACATTTGAACCCAACGTGAAACAAACGGCGCTGCAACTCAGGATGGTCAAAGTACATTGAAAAGGATTGGTAAAGATGAATGTGTAAATATAAAGAATGATGAAAATGAAGTTCAAAAATTCATAAAAGTTGATGAAGTGAAGACATATATATTATGAATGATGAACTTAAAATCCTAGAGAATGAGAATTGTTGTAATCAAGATACATTTGATGCATTCAAAATTTCAATTTAATGATACAAATTTTCATACTAAAATTGATAATGACAAAGATATTGGAAAATGGGTACAAGAGGCTATTGTGAATATTGAACAAAATATCAAAAACTCTTATAAACTTATGAAGAAGAGGGAAAAGAAATTGATAGAATAATTTTCTTGTGATTTTCTATATCAATGAATTTTTTTATTATGAATTTTGTGTTTACTAAATTTATAATGCAAAATATGAATTATTGATGCTTGATGAATGTTTGATGAAAATTCTCCTAAATAATTCCTATGATTGAAAAAGATATTAACAGTTGATGAAAAATATTTGCTTTCAAAAGGAATATGTGTTAATTGCTTACGCTTTTCTTTATCAAGATATGAAATTCTTATTTTCAATGAAATAATTTGACGTTTTTTTATTATTTTTTCTTTAAAAGAATTTTCCATGATAAATATACTATAAGTTTTTTATACCAAATTATGATGATGAATGTGATTAATAATATGATTTTCTTTATAAGTTTTATGATGGCAAAATATGATGATGATGTGATGATAATTTTGATGAAAAAGGCCTACTAATAAGTTTTGAATGTGATGCTACTGATGTGTTTTCTGAGTTTATGAATACAGGTGAAGACTTGGAGCTAAATGCAAATCAGGAATTTGAATGGATTGTAAGAAGAGCAACAGTTTTTAAATCGTCTATACATACCATAAACTCCTTTCATGAATTGTATGTGTACATATGAATATTTTGATTCGATATTTCTTATCACGTGTTTAGTGTTTGAATGAAGGAGAAGATCAAAGGAAGGCAATGGAAATGGGAAGTGAAGTGAAGATCAGAAAGCCTTGTCTTTTTTCTTAGTTCTCCTGTTAACCCAAATCTTTTTTGCACCTATTTTGAGATGCATTGCACACCAAGTATGAATGTACAAATGTGTAGAAAGCACGTTTTTTAAAACCAATAGAAGCATGTCCATCTGCACATTAGATAAATAGGTAAACATCATTGAAAAGTTAATGAATCAAATTTTGAGAGAATAGAGAGAGTGTAGTTATGAGTAAGGAAGAGAGATTGCATCTGTGAGAGAGTGGAATTGTGAGTATTGAGAGTTTCCTTGCTTAGATACCATAAAACCTCGATTTTCACACCATTTTGTTTTTCCTTCATGCATCTAAAATATGCATAAATGAAATGTAGAGAGCACGAGTATTTTTAAACTCGTAGGTGCACGCTTGATTGCACTTGTAATGAGTTGTATATTTATGTGAAGCTGGTGACATCAATTTGAGTGTGAAGCCTTGTCATCAAATGCTAAATACCTCTCTTATTGCACCATTATGTTTTTGGTGCACTTAAACTATGCATGTGATAGGGTCACATTACATGATCATGCATCAAGGCACGATTTTATCTGTATCCATGCACATAAGAGAGACTGTAAGGCTTTATGTATATTCACATTGCTATGTATGTGAGTGAGTGAACAATCCTCACCATCCGAAGCCTTTTACCTTGCTCATTGCACCATATTTGTTCTCTATGCATTTTAAAAAGTATGCATTTTATAGGGCCCAATACATGGCCATGCATAAGGCACTTTACTACGTTTACCCATGCACTTGCAAGAGTTTATAAGAAAATCACATGAAAAAAAAATTTGATTATATGAAGAAAGCAGGTTATTCTCAGGTTGGTGCATCCGGAGGAAGCACAGGTTTGGTGGGGGTGAATGTCAGAGAGATTCTCTCTCCCTAACTGGATATCTCAATCCTTTATTTTGACATAAGAATTGTCGAACTACTGAATAGAATTATTGAAGGTATGGTGCAGGAACGACGGTGGATTTTATGCTCTTCATGGAATGCCAATGGATCAAATGAAGAAAAGATCCTGGTTCACCAAGGGCACATTACAAAGATTCATCAGATATGTTAGCTATCCAAGTGTGTTAGAACGGGTGCTATCGAGCTTGAGCTAAATTAACTTCAAACGACAATCAAAATGCAAACAGAGTGTCATCAAAATAAAATCACTCGCATGACATTATTAAACAAAAATACTAGAGTTATGATTTTAGAAAGCATTAAGCATGCAGATCTATACGGGAAGAAAGAGTGTCAGATAGAAGGACGGCCAGTCTGAGAGAAGGTGGTGGCAGCTGGAACAATGAGCCACCGTAAGTTCGAGCATCCTGGACATGCATCTCTGGAGTTTCCTACCACGCACTGGTGCTCTCGATCAGAGAGGAAAGGATCATAAAAAAGAGGATAAGAGGACCAGGAACGAAAGCAGAGGTCTGTCGTGAAGGAGTTCATGAATTTTGTACGCATCTGCTTGCAGAGGAAAAGGCCGATGATACTCTAATCATATGTGCGCTGTCTGAAGAGGATGACTGAAGGATGGATTTACGGAAGATTTATTCTTCTGAAGGACAATGCTTGAGCTGCGCAAAACACTCCACAGTATGAAAGTGAGGAGACAGATTAATGATTTGCTAAAGGATAACTGATGTACGAAGGCGAATTCTCTTTTCTGTATTAGCTGGAAATATATTGGCATGGTTTTTTTTTCCCAGATTGAAGTTCTCTTTGAACCTGATGATGCATCCGATTGATGTGTCCGATTGAATTCTATGTGTGTGGGGAAGCTCTTTAGAAGTAAGAAGGGACAGCAATGATGACTTGACTCTGCACTCGTACAATTGATGTTATTGACTCCAGCAATGTCGCTCTTAAAAGCATCCATCAATCTGTGCATCGAGGAAATCCTGAGTATGCTTTATTACTTTGAACTTTTGTGATGAAATTAAACTGTTCTTAGAATCTCTTAATAATTGAATCATTTTGATATGTTTTATTGACGACTTCATCCCACAATGTTTGGTATACGCTTAGTTGTTGACAGTCTGTAAACAAAAAATAAAACGTTGGATTATCAATTCTACTAAAATTATGTGATGCACAGAGATTACACAGTAACTAAATTTTTGTTTTCTTGTTTATAAATTTAAAGTCATCTTACAGATAATCTTTCCAGCTGCGCAAAACAAATAAAACCTTTTGTCTTATATAAACCAAACTGAACATTGACATAAGATATTTTGATCATGTTTATGATTTACAACCCTTTGGAACTCTTATTTATTGACATGACAATTGTTAGTTGCTAAATTGCGTTATTTCATTGATCTGCATTTCAGACTTGTTTAGTTCATGATGAGATCAGGTTCTTTTGACACCGTATTCTATTCATGAAAAGGTGTTGTAACTGATCATTAAATACTATAATTAGAATTTCTTTTGAGCTGGGGGAGGGAAAAATTGACGAGCAACATAAAAGGAAGAAAAAGGCGTGGAGATCCATCAGACGATGTTTTTGGCGATGCTTCTGAATTGCAATGGTGATATGGATCCTAAAGGAAGCTTTCAACAAGGCAATAGCAGAATCTAAACTAAAGGGGCAATAGAGGAGTGGGCACTCAGAATTTCAGAACAATCTTCAGCCATCGGTGCTCTGCAATTTTGACCCAACAAATCTCTGGAATTGTCTTTTCTAATGCAGGCACACATACGAAGAAGAAGGCCCATTTTCAGAAGGTTTTGCATATAATTTCAATAATCGCTACATGAAATCATCGATTCTGCTAATTTAACGTTAAAAGGGAAAGCCAATGCCAGCGAGCAAAAGGTAAATGTTGTTTCTGAGAGATTGTGTGAGTATTATTTAAATAGACAACAGAGAGGAAATGATATAAACTTGCACGCAGCTGTGATGCTATACATTTATTACACTCTGAATATGTTGGTTTGACACACGTTAATCTAGGATTGCGCTCTCTGATCAGACATTAATATTGCCATACTTTCAAATTCTATCCGCATATCTGTTGTTTTTTAGATATTGGTATGTAACTATTCGTTGTTAGAGCGTCAAAGATGCGCTTGTTGTTCTGAAAAATAATGATGGAAGAAGTATTTTTTTTACGATTCATTAATTAATTGTTTGTTTGAGAAGATAAATAAGACAACTGTGCATTTATCTTATATTACCAAAATTGTACGAGGGAAGTGAAAGTCAATTGGATTGTCAATTAAAATATACTTTTGCGCTGATTAATTTTGATTAGTGAGTGAAAAGATAAAAACAAGTTGAAACACTCTATCCAGGTGAAGAGCGTGATTGGTGTTGACTATATTGCTTCAATCGCATTTTTTGATCTATATACTCCTTGTCATGAGTTGGTTGTCAGTGTAACATCTGCATATTCGTTCTTAGTATAAAACATAAAACCTTTTGATAGAAACGATGTCTGAGCTACATAATGATCAAATCATGTAATATACATTTTTCTAATGTTCTTTGTTTCAGAAATGTTGTCATAATTGCGGATCAAGGTTTTGTTCTTTTGTTTATGAGATTGAGAGAAATAGTTCTTATGCACTTGCTTTAAGTGTGTATGTTTCTCTAAGGTTTTTTTTGGAAATCTGGTAAAAACTCTTTAAACTAAAAAATGAGACACTACAAGAAAAAGGGGGGCGTAGCGATGCCCCCGAGTTGGAAAAAAAACGGGAAGTGTCGCTTATGAGACGAGGTCGTCGCATACGCGACGGTAAAAATTTTGATTTTTTTTTCCCCAACCTTCTTCGCATAAGTGATGCTAGCATCGCTTATGCGACGCCAATTAAAGAGCATCGCTAATATCGTCGCTGCCTAGCGACGGTGTGAGCGACGTTGGCAAACTACAGAGCGTCGCATATGCGACGCTCTGGAATGTAAAAAAAATTTTTGATTTCTCCCAGCACATTTGTGCCGGGACTAGACACATATATGCATACACACACACATAGAGAGAGACATGCACACACATACACATACATGCATACATAATGCATATGCATATGCGTACATCCATACATACTTACATGCATACACACACATATGCATACATAATGCATATGCATATGCGTACATACATACATACTTACATGCATACACACACATATGCATGCATAATTCACATGCATACATACACATACATAATGCATACACACACATATGCATACATAATGCATACACACACATACACACATATGCATACATACACACATAGACACATACACACATAGACACATACACACACATAGACACATACACACACATAGACACATACACACTCATAGACACACACACATACACATAGACGCGCACACACATACACACACATATACACACACATACACACATAGACACATACACACATAATGATGCATTCACACACTAACACATGCATACACACATAGACACACATATACACACACACATAGACACACATATACACACACATATACACATATACATACACACTCATAGACACACATAATGATGCATTCACACACATACACATGCATACACACATAGACACACATATACACTTACACATCCAAACATACACACTCATAGACACACATTCATACACACACACATCCAAACATACACACTCATAGACACACACATATACACACAGACGTGCACACACATACACACACATATACACACACACATACACACATAATGATGCATTCACACACATAGACATGCATACACACATAGACACACATATACACACACACATACACACACATATATGCATACACACACACACATAGAGAGACATACACACACATACACATACATGCATACATAGTGCATATGCACATACACACACATAGACACATACACACACATAAACACATACACACTCATAGACGCGTAGCGACACATACACATAGACACACACACATACACACACATATACACAAACACATACACACATAGACACATACACACATAGACACATACACACATAATGATGCATACACACACATACACATGCATATGCATACATAGATGCATACACATACACACATGAACACATACACACACATAGACACATATGTGAAGAGATGGATAAGTATGTGTTTGAAGATGAAGAGGTGTTGCATAAACCTTGATCTACAACAGTCAAATGAACTCCAGGAGTAGATGGTGGGCCCTTTTAGCTTGCCAATGGATGTATTAGACACCCTATGTACCTTGGAAGATCACTCTCAAAAAGATAGATCAAAACAGATAAGTTGGAGTTAGCTCAGAGGTGAAAACTTGCTATTCTTGGTTCATACACCTGTCCAGTGTTTTACATAATTCTCTAAGCACAGCAGCAATTAGCTTAATTCCTCTTGGGGAAGTCTAGGTAACTTAAAGATCTAACTTTCAAGAGTAATCTCATCAAAAATAATAAACCACACACTGAGAATGAGTTTTAACAAGTGATGACATCATCCCGATTTTCACGGGCTGCTATAGTTTGAGACCAGTGAGCAGAAAAATAAACATAACTCAAAATGTAGGAATCCAATGATCATGAAATTTTGTATGGTTATACTAGACAGTAAGCTGAATCCAACAAGTTTTAAATCACTGAATTTCGATAAGTAACCACTGAGAAACACCTCTGACAAGATGAGTGAAAAAGTCGGGTACCTGACAGAGAAGTGAAAATGCACAGACACTGTTGACTTCAACTGAACATAACTGAAGATTGCAACATTCAAATGACATGAAAATTTGTCAGCATACAGTAGACTTATAGAGCTAACTTTACCAAGTTAAATCACTGAAAATGATGCACCAAGCTCAGAGAAAACATCTCTGCAAGCTCACTGAGAAAACTAAGAGTAATGGTAGTGAGTAGTACACTTCACAATAACATGGAAAGATGAACTCAAATAATCATGAAAATGAAAGTATATTGCTTGTACAATACAATGACTTACTGATACATATGTGTGCCTTGTAATCACACCTTGATATGGCATAAAGCTCAGCTCTTGGAGGTCTTCACATAGGTCTCTCTAACCACGACTAAAACTGCCATCTATTTATAGTTGAGTTTGGGAGGCTAACTTCCCTCAATCACTCTCCAATCAATCAATGATTGATTTGATTCTCTACCTACCACAAATCACAAATTCGTGGCTCCTCTTTCCATTCTTGATCAAGTGGACTCAACCACTTAAGATTCTTTCACTTTTACATTAAGTAAACTCTTCAAAAGTTACAAGAGGTAGTTCACAAGTGAACTTTACATAGTCTTCTTTTTAAAGCTTCTTCTAAGACTTTGTGGGACTCAAGCCAATACTTAGGCTTGTCATAGGCTTGCTCCAATAGCTCCCCCTCAAGCCAAGTATGCTTGAGGTCTTCAATCTTCCAAGATTACCTGCAAACCTATCATAGCCTTGAATTTGCAAAGCTTTGTACCATCCAATGCTTTGGTTAGAATATCTGCACATTGTTGATGAGTGGACACATATGATATTTGAATCTCTTTGCTTAGAACCTTTTCTCGTACATAGTGATAATGAACTTCAATATGTTTAGTCCTTGCATGAAAAATAGGATTAGCAGCCAAATGAATAGAACTCATATTGTCACCAAAAATAGTTGGAGTTCCAAACTCCAATCCAAGATCTTTGAACAATGTCTTCATCCACATAGCTTCTTGAGTAGCTATGGCAAGACCTCTGTATTCAGCTTCAGTAGAAGAGAGAGCAACTGTGGGTTGCTTCTTGGATGACCATGAAATAAGCTTTGAACCTGCAAAGGTAAGATAACCTGAAGTGCTCCTTCTATCTTCCTTGGAGCCAGCCCAATCTGCATCAGAAAATAGCTTCAAACCTAAATCAGATACATAAGGATAATAAAGTCCTTCATTTATGGTTCCTTTGAGATACTTGAGAATCCTTTTGGCAGCATCCATATGTGGTTTCCTTGGTGTGTGCATAAATTGACTTAGCACACTCACACTGTAACATATATCTACTCTTGTCAATGTGGCATAGTTGAGACTACCCACTAGACTTTGATGTGATGTGATGTCCTCTATGAGTTCACCTTCATGTGAGCTCAATTTGTGATTGACCTCCATTGGAGTACCTGCAATCTTACAATCTTGCATCTTGAATTTTGCCAACATGTCCTTAATGTACTTCCTTTGAGTGAGAAACAAACCATGATCTTTGTAGACAACTTCCAAACCTAGGAAGTAGGTAAGTGAACCCAAATCACTTATCTTGAACTCTTCTCTCATATGATCTTTGATCTTCTTCATACCATCTGCATCATTTCCTGTCAATATAATATCATCTACATATACACATAGGTAGATGACCTCGGAATTACTCTTTTTAATAGGAGTGAAGGATCTGCCTTGCTTGGTTGAAAGCCTTTGTCCTGCAAGAATGAAACAAGCCTGAAATTCCAAGCTCTTGGAGCTTGCTTGAGACCATACAATGCTTTGTTAAGTTTACACACATAATCAGGATAAACTTGATTCTCAAAACCAGGTGGTTGTGCGATATATACCTCTTCTGTTATCCAACCATTCAAGAATGCATTCTTTACATCTAGTTGAAGTATCTTCCAATTCTTGGAAGAGGCAATACTAAGCAAAACCCTAATAGT
This sequence comes from Ceratopteris richardii, assembly GCA_020310875.1. Taxonomy (NCBI): domain Eukaryota; kingdom Viridiplantae; phylum Streptophyta; class Polypodiopsida; order Polypodiales; family Pteridaceae; genus Ceratopteris; species Ceratopteris richardii. The sequence goes on from CM035433.1 coordinate 19,529,784, forward strand.
AGGCATCTTTGCCACAGGAGAGAAGGTCACCTCATAATCAATTCCCTGAGTTTGTGCAAAGCCTTTTGCTACAAGCCTTGCCTTATACCTGTTAATTGAACCATCAGAATTCTTCTTGAGTTTATAGACCCATCTTGAGCCTATTACCTTCATGGATGAAGTCTTGGGCACCAAATCCCAAGTGTTGTTTTCCTCAAGTGCTTCAATCTCTTCCTTCATTGCATGCTTCCATTCTGATTTTGCTTTGGCCTCTTCAAATGATGATGGCTCCTCTTGGTTTATATCCTGTGCTATGTAGATAGAGTGTTTAGTTACTAATGAGGTGTCAAACCCATACCTTTCTGGTTTTTTCTTTTCCCTCATAGATCTTCTTAGGCCATGATGTGATGATTCTGCCTCATGTCCAAGTTCCTGCAATTTTGCTTTACCTGGTCTCATCAAAAACTACATCTCTGCTTACCAAGAATCCTTTGTTGGTAGGGTTGTATAACCTGTAGCCCTTTTGAGTGTTGTCATATCCAATAAATACACACCTTTCTGCCTTTGGATCCATCTTGCCTCTAACCTGTGAAGGAACATGAGCAAAAGCAATACATCCAAAAATTTTACAATGATCTAAGCTTGGTCTTCTTCCATTCCAAACCTCATATGGAGTCATCCCATCAAGGGATTTTGAAGGCAACCTGTTAATCAAGTAAGTGGCTGTAGATACAGCCTCAGCCCATAAGTAATTAGGTAAATGCTTTTCATTTAACATAGACCTTGCAGCTTCAACAATTGTCCTATTCCTCCTTTCTGCCACTCCATTTTGCTCAGGAGTGTACCTTGTAGTTACCTCTCTTTTGATTCCTCTTTCTTGAAGAAAAGAATCAAACTCATGGGAGAATTATTCTCCCCCTCCATCTGACCTTAGCCTTTTTAGTGATTTACCTGTTTAATTCTCCACAAGAGCCAAATATCTTTTGAAACATGAAAAAACTTCATCTTTGTGTTTCATAAAGAATAGGATAGTCCATCTGCTGCAATCATCAATAAAGGAAACATAATACCTTGATCCAGATATTAAAGCTTCCTTGCTAGGTCCCCATACATCTGTATGAACCAACTCCAAGAAATCTCCATGCATATAACCTTTCTTCATGAATGGTAACCTGTGAGACCTTCCAAATTGACATGCACTACACTTATAAATCATATGTTGTTTTGACAAATTAGGAAGTCCAAGTACACTTTGGTCCCTGCAGATTTGCTTTAATGACCTTTCACCAATATGTGCTAACCTTTTGTGCCATACTTCCAATTATGTGAGTGTCTGACTACCATAATTAAAGAGAGCAATGTTTCTAGTGTCCTGCAATTCAAATGTGAACAATCTACCTGTCTTTTCACCTTTTGCAATTCTTCTGAATCCTTGACTTGGATCTTCAACAAATGCTCCTGCTTTTGTGAACCTGACTTGCAACCCTTTCTCTACTATCTGCCCAACACTTATCAAATTCTTTGTAATGGTAGGGACATAGAGTACCTTACTGAGTAGGTTGATGTTTCCATCAGGTGCTTTGACATTGCCTATTTTCTCCACAGGATGTTTTGTATCATCTCCTGTTTGTACCTCATGCTTATTCCTTGGATCTTCTAAATCTCATAGGAGTGCCACATTTCCTGCCACATGATTTGAACAACCTGAGTCTATGTAGAAAACATGCTCATCAGATTTACCTTGTGGCATAGCCATGTTCATGATCAATAATGAATCCTCTTTGTTTGAGTCTTCTGTGTAGTTATTGTAGTCTCTCCTTCCTTTGTAGCCTCCTTGATAGTTTGAATGATTGTAGTTGTTGTAGTTGCCATGATAGTTGTTGAACCTTCCTCTTGAGTAGCCATAACTTCCTCTATTGTATCCTCTGCCTCTTTGATTCCTGGAATTCCTAAAGCAATTTTCAGTTGTATGATTAGTTAATCCACAAATAGAACATGAGTTGGAGTCTTGGGATCTCCCCCTGCCTTGTCTACCTCCTCTTCCTCTACCTCTGCCATGTCTTCCTCTACCTGCATAGTTAGCTTGATATGTACCTGCTTCATCATCCACTTTCTTTGCCTTTCCTTTGTTATCTTTAGACTTGCTTTTATCCGTGTATAAAGCTGAAGATTGATTACCTTTAGAGCTTTCTCCATTTTTGATAAGCTTTGCCTCTTGAGTAAATAGTTGTCCAATGAGTGTGTTGAAATCAGGTACATGCATGTCCATGTACAAATCCATAGCTGTGGTGAATGCTTCCCACTTGTCATCTGCCTTCAAGCCATTGATGACCTGCCTTACAATTTGCTCTTCATCTATTACCTCTCCAATGCTTCCCAACTGATCCGCTATGTCCTTGAGCTTTGTGACAAAATCAGTCACATTTTGTTTGGGAGCCTTCTTGAGAGTTGTGAAATCCAGCCATAGTTGATGCTTCCTAGATTTAGTACTTGAAGAAAAGAAAGCTTCAAGTGCATCCCACACTTCCTGAGATGTCTTACAACTTCTAATGTGAGGCAACAAAAAATCTGAGATAGAGTTAAGGAGATAAGACCTTGCAAGTGCATCCTTGGAGCACCATGTGCTCAATCTTTCTTTCTCTTCTTGTGTTGGTTGACTTTTGTTCCTGAAACTTGGCATAACTTCATCTCCAGTCACATAACCATATAAACTTCTACCTTGGAGATAAGCTTCCATTCTTAATGACCAAGCTGAGTAGTTAACTCTATCCAATTTGTCAATTGATGAAGGAAATCCATCTGCCATGTTGTCCAACCTTGCTCTGATACCACTGTGAAGAGATGGATAAGTATGTGTTTGAAGATGAAAAGGTGTTACAAAATCCTTGATCTACACCAGCCAAATGAACTCCAGGAGTAGATGGTGGGCCCTTTTAGCTTGCCAATGGATGTATTAGACACCCTATGTACCTTGGAAGATCACTCTCAAAAAGATAGATCAAAACAGATAAGTTGGAGTTAGCTCAGAGGTGAAAACTTGCTATTCTTGGTTCATACACCTGTCCAGTGTTTTACATAATTCTCTGAGCACAGCAGCAATTAGCTTAATTCCTCTTGGGGAAGTCTAGGTAACTTAAAGATCTAACTTTCAAGAGTAATCTCATCAAAAATAATAAACCACACACTGAGAATGAGTTTTAACAAGTGATGACATCATCCCGATTTTCACGGGCTGCTACAGTTTGAGACCAGTGAGCAGAAAAATAAACATAACTCAAAATATAGGAATCCAATGATTATGAAATTTTGTATGGTTATACTAGACAGTAAGGTGAATCCAAGAAGCTTTAAATCACTGAATTTGAATAAGTAACCACTGAGAAACACCTCTGACAAGATGAGTGAAAAAGTCGGGTACCTGAGAGAGAAATGAAAATGCACAGACACTGTTGACTTCAACTAAACATAACTGAAGGTTGCAACATCCAAATGACATGAAAATTTGTGAGCATATAGTAGACTTATAGAGCTAACTTTACCAAGTTAAATCACTGAAAATGATGCACCAAGCTCAGAGGAAACATCTCTGCAAGCTGACTGAGAAAACTAAGAGTAATGGCAGTGAGTAGTACACTTCACAAGAACATGGAAAGATGAACTCAAATAATCATGAAAATGAAAGTATATTGCTTGTACAATACAATGAATTATTGATACATATGTGTGCCTTGTAATCACACCTTGATATGGCATAAAGCTCAGCTCTTGGAGGTCTTCACATAGGTCTCTCTAACCACGACTAAAACTGCCATCTATTTATAGTTGAGTTTGGGAGGCTAACTTCCCTCAATCACTCTCCAATCAATCAATGATTGATTTGATTCTCTACCTACCACAAATCACAAATTCGTGGCTCCTCTTTCCATTCTTGATCAAGTGGACTCAACCACTTAAGATTCTTTCACTTTTACATTAAGTAAACTCTTCAAAAGTTACAAGAGGTAGTTCACAAGTGAAATTTACATAGTCTTCTTTTTAAAGCTTCTTCTAAGACTTTGTGGGACTCAAGCCAATACTTAGGTTTGTCATAGACTTGCCCCAACAACATACACACATACACACTCATAGATACACACACATACACATAGACACACACATACACACACATATACACACACATGCACACATACACACATACACATGCATACACACACATACACATGCATACACACATACAGACACATATACACACACATATATGCATACACACACACATAGAGAGACATACACACATAAACACATACATGCATACATATGTATACATAATGCATATGCATATGCATACAATGTACATACATACTTACATGCATACATAATGCACATGCATAGATACATACACACACACAGACACATACACACATAGACACATACACACACATAAACACATACATACTCATAGATACACACACATACACATAGACACACACACATATACATACACATACACACATAATGATGCATACACACACATACACATGCATACACACATAATGATGCATACACACACATACTCATTGTCACACAAATCTTGTACTTTATCGTCTTTTGAATATAGATCTTTCAACTTTGCATATTGCACAGGATTAGTTTTGCGTAGCCTCCTCATGGAAGCTTCTGATAATCGTGGTCTTACTGGTAATTGTGAATGCTGTGGACGAATATCATCAACATCATACGTTGGAATCTACACATATAAATAAAACTCATTAGTATTCCATAAATGAATAAAAAGTAAACTTCAAAGTTGAAAATCTCTCCATCTAAAGGAAGTGGTCCTCTATTCCATCCTCCATATCTTCTTCTATCATATGTTTGTACTAAAGAACGATCACGAGCTGGCAATGGATAATCTCCAGCCGTTTCATTCTCTAAACCAGGAGGTAGAGGATTTCTAGAAACCTCTGCTTGTAATTGATGAACAGCAAGTCCATGACGTGTACGAGGTATATTAACATTATGAGAAAAATCATCATCGTCATCATCGAGCAAGTATTCCTGTATATCAACAATAATTTGATTTTATATATGGTTTTTAAATAAAATAATGACATTAATATATATAAAAAATACATACCCAAGCATTATCATGTTGACTAGGTGATGGTGCACGCTCAAAAGTACCATACTCTACCTCATGTTCAATACATTCCAATCGTGGTCTTTGATACATGCCATAACAAGAGTTACACCAACATATAATATGCTCTTCATAGTAAAATTCATCATAATTCCTATCGGAGGAAACATGTGAAGTCGTTGCATGGGTAGGAGGTGGTGGAGTCCCCTCTGATTGATCAGAATCTGCACATAATAAGAAACATAAAAAATATATATAAGTTATGTATCCATCAAATATATTTAAAATTAAATATTTCATATACTTACAGTATAAAGTCGTTGCACGAAGAGGAGACGGTGGTGGAGTTCCATCTGATTGATCAGAATCTACAAATAATGATATTTGATATTAATAATTTTATTATCTACATAAACAAAAAATTCACATATACATATTTACACATACACACATATTCACATATACACATTTACACATACACACATATTCACATATACACAACTACATATTATTGTGGGATAAATGCATGTATTTTGTATGAATGAGTGTATATGCATGCATGTGTGTGTACGTATTTATGTGGATATGTATATGTATGTTTATGTTATATGTATGTATTGTTGGTGCATTTTTCCCAAGCCTACATGCTTGATATATTTGATATCATCCTCATTTGTAAGTCACATAAGTAGTCATGTGAACACCTCTTGTAAAAGAGTTCATTTTTATCTCTTGTAATTGAAAAAAGAAAAAGGAAAAGGATGGCTTACCTCATGCATGATGTAAAAGCCATTTTGTGACTCTAACTACCAAAACCCACGACTTTTTGAGCTGAGGGAATATCTCCTAACTTTGGGGATCACTTTTAGGTGGAGCCATTCGAATTCGAATTTAAAACTCCCTCCAAGAATAGCTATAAAAGGAGCAAGAAGGAAGAGGCGATTAGCAAGCCTTGTACGTGACCACTTCATGTCATTTTGTAGAGATTGAAGAGCTTACTCCATATCTCTATCATTCTACTCACATTGTGCAAAGATTCATTGCCAATGTGGTTGTAATCATATGTGAATCTATACATTTATTATCATCTACTTCTCTGTTTTGTTCTCTGCTATACTCACTCAGAGTAGTACCTTCAGAAGGTCATATCTCGAGTTCTACTGATTGTTTTTCAGTGATTTAACATGCATTGGATATCTCTTACTGTCTAGTTTTTGCATATCAATTTTCAAGGCTATTGGATTTATAATTTTGGAGATATCTGCATTTTACTGCTCACTGGTCTATCTCTACAGAGCCCCGAGAATGGTGGGCATGTTCCAGAAATTGATAAATCTTGTTCTCAGTGCTCAGTCCATCATTTGAAGTGTTTTAACTTGGATTGGGAAGCTTGCTAAGTCTATCTGCTATACCCAAAAGGAATTTTTCTAATTCCTACCAGGTTGAGAGCACTGTTCATTTTTTCCAGCAGGTGTATGTCCAAAAATAGCAAGTTTTGGGAGCTAGTCATTTCGCAACTAGTCTGTCTTGACTTAAACTTTTGGGATACATGTTCCAAAGTACTTGGCTGATATTTTGCTGGATTTAGGAAGCTCAAAGGGTCTACTAATCAACTCTGAAGTCTCAGTTGGCTGGTGTGAAGATGGTTGTAGCGGCACCTACTCATCTTTGGATTGCATCCACCATCTCTCTTCACAGTGGTATCAGAGCATAGTCAAGCAACATGGGAGATGGATTTCCATCAACAATTGACAAATTGGATCAAAACAACTACCCCGCATGGTCTCTAAGGATGGAGGCTTACCTTCAAGGGAGGAATCTATATGGATTCATTACATTGATTCAGAATGCTCGAACCATGTAGCAGGAAATGTGGCTTTACTTTCTGATTTGGAAGATCCTCATAACAAGCATGAAGTGCAGACAGGAGATGACACAAAGCACTCAGTGGAGAAGATAGGTAATGTGAAGACATCAGATGGGAATATGAACCTCTTAAGCAAAGTCTTGTATGTCCCCACAATTACCAAAAATTTAATAAGTGTTGGACAGATTGTTGAAAAAGGATTGCATGTTAGATTCAACCGATTTGGAGCATATGTTGAAGACCCAAGGCAAGGCTTTTGAAGGATTGCCAAAGGAGAAAAGACAGGATGGCTTTTCATTTTTGAAGTGGAAGATACAAAGAACATAGCTTTGTTTAGCTATGGATCTCAAACTCTTACAGAGTTGGAGATATGGCACAAAAGGCTTGCTCACATTGGTGAGAGGACACTCAAACAAATTTGCAGGGACCAAAGTGTACTTGGTTTGCCTAATATCACAAGGCAACACATGATTTATAAGTGTGAAGCTTGTCAACTCGGCAAGGCTCATATACAACCTTTCAATAAGAAAGGATATATGTATCAAAATCCTTTAGATCTAGTGCACACGGATGTGTGGGGTCCAAGTAAGGAGCCATCTATATCAGGCTCAAGATATTATGTGTCTTTCATAGATGATTGTAGCAGGTGGACCATTCTGTTTTTCATGAAGCACAAGGATGAAGTGTTTAATTGCTTTACGAAGTATATTGCTCTTGTTGAAAATCAAACAGGTAGGACTTTGAAAAGACTCAGATCAGATGGTGGAGGAGAATACTTCTCTTCTGAATTTGATGCCTTCTTGCATGAAAGAGGCATTAAAAGGGAAGTCACTACAAGGTATACACCCGAACTCAATGGTGTAGCAGAGAGGAGGAACAGAGCTATTGTCGAAGCTGCAAGGTCCATGCTCAACGAAAAGGGATTGCCAAACTACCTATGGGAAGAGGCTGTGTCTACAGCCACATATCTCATAAATAGAATTCCATCTAAGTCACTAGATGGGACCACTCCATATGAAGTGTGGAATGGAAGAAGACCTAGTCTAGAGCATTGCAAAATCTTTGGATGCTTAGCCTATGCTCACATTCCTTCTCAAGTAAGAGGGAAATTGGATCCCAAGGCAGAGAAGTGCGTATTTATTGGTTATGACCAAAACCAAAAAGGATACAGATTGTACAATCCAACCAATAAAGGATTTTCTGTGAGTAGAGATGTATTTTTTTATGAAAACAAATCATGGTTTGATGATGACAGGAAAGTGAAGCTGCCATATGACTTGGATGAAGATTTTCCATCACTTCAACCAAAGGAACCAAAGCAGCTTGAAGAAAGTGATTCGGAGATTGACCTAGAAGACTTGGAAAGACTAAAGCTATGGAAGAACAAAGGTAAAGCAAAGATGTAGGATGCTACATATGAACCCGAGAGCTCACATCAACCACTTAGAAGGTCTTCAAGGGAGAAGAAGAAACCAGAGAGGTTTGGTTATGATACTTCTTTGGTCACGAAGCACTCAATCTACATTGCAAAGGATTCAACCAATGAAGAACCTACAACATTTGAAGAAGCACAAAGCAAGAAAGCTTGGAGAGATGCAATGGATGAAGAAATGGAAGCCTTGAAGGAGAATGACACTTGGGAGCTTGTACCTAACAAGCCATCTATGAAGATAATCGGATCTCGATGGATATACAAAATCAAGAGGAATCCAGATGGAAGTATAAATAGACACAAAGCAAGGTTAGTTGCTAAAGGGTTTGCTCAAACCCATGGTATTGATTATGAGGAGACTTTCTCTCCTGTTGCAAAAATGCCTACAATTAGGGTTCTCATAAGTCTTGCTGCATCTAGAAATTGGAATCTTTATCAACTTGATGTAAAGAATGCTTTCTTGAATGGATGGATTTCTGAGGAAGTGTATATGGCACAACCTCCTGGATATGAGGATGCACATCATCCTAACTATGTATGCAAACTAAAGAAAGCTTTGTATGGATTGAAGCAAGCTCCAAGAGCTTGGAATTTCAGATTGGTGACTTATTTGCAGGACCAAGGATTCAAAGCTAGCAAGGCGGATACCTCTTTGTTCATAAAGAGGAATGGATCTGAAGTGATCTATTTATGTGTGTATGTTGATGATATTATTATCACAGGCAATGATCTTGAAGGAATCAAACAGGTAAAGAGTCAAATGAAGGAGGAGTTCAAAATAAGTGACCTCGGACCACTCACTTATTTTCTTGGATTGGAGTTGATCTACACAGATTCAGGTATATACATCACACAAAGGAAGTATGTCCATGACATGCTCATCAAGTTCAAGATGGAAAATACCAAGTGTGCAGGTACACCTATGGAGCAAAATCATAAGCTAGTGCTTATGAAGGAGAGCCAATTGAAGACATCACAAGCTATCAAAGCTTGGTTGGAAGTTTGAACTATGCAACACTCACAAGGGTGGATATATGCTATAGTGTTAGCATATTGAGTCAGTTTATGCATAAGCCGAGAAGACCACATATGGAAGCGGCCAAGAGAGTCCTCAAGTACCTAAAGGGGACCATGAATGAAGGTTTGTTTTATTCATTTACTTCAGATATTGAGCTAAAGGTCTACTCAGATGCAAATTGGGCCGGATCTAAAGATGATAGAAGAAGCACATCAGGGTATATATCATTTGCAGGTTCAAAAATCATTTCTTGGTCATCGAAGAAGCAACCAACCGTGGCATTATCTTCTACTGAAGCAGAATATAGAGGTTTGGCTAATGCAACTCAAGAAATCATGTGGTTAAAGTCTTTGTACACAGATCTTGGACTTCATTCTTCAACACCTCATATTTTTGGTGACAACACAAGCTCACTACATCTAGCAGCTAATCCGGTATACCATGCTAGAACCAAGCATATTGAAGTCCACTACCATTACGTAAGGGAGAAGCTAATGAGCAAGGATATTCAACTATCCACAAAAATCTCAAAAAGATAACCAGATCTACAAATAATGCTACAGTAAAGGAAAGCTGCAAATTGTGTGTTGTCCAATCAGGAGAGGCAATAGCCTTAGCCCACTTTGTTGCATAGTTGGTGGTGATCAACAGATACTTTTCTCTTTTTGGGATTGATGCAAGATAGATGGGCCCTATGAAATCTAGCCACTACTTCTCAAATGGTTGCGAGGAATTTGGAAACAACCAAGGGCTTTTCTCACTGCTTTGTTGGCTTGGGGTCGCACCTTTGACATACATCACATGCTCTCCCCCATTCATCTGCATCTTTGAATAATGTGGGACACCATAAGCCAACATCAAGAATTCTCTGGCTCATAATGTGTCATGGAAGGTGCCCACCATCTGTTCCTTCATGTGCAGTTATAAGGATTTTCCTTACTTCCTCTTGCTCCATGGACTTCCTAAGTCGATTGTCCTTGCCATATCTATATAATTTTCCTTCAATGAATGTAAAAGGTCTACTCTTGATTAGCAGCCTTTTCTTTTGCACAGAGCTTTCCTTTTCTGGATACAAACTAGTGGTAAGAAAATTCTTGATGTCATTATACCATCCTTGTGCTTGTATAGAGAACGATTCAGCATCTGGAAAGTTATCTTTCACTCCAATTGCTTGATCACTTTTGTTAATCCTAGAAAGATGATCAGCCATAACATTTTCTCTTCTAGGTCTATGGACTATTGAAAAATCAAATTCCTAGAACAAAAGGAGCCACCTCCATACCCTGCTAGTTGCTTGTGGCTTATTTACTAAATACTTGAGCAGTTGATGATCAATTAAAATAACAAATTTCACCCCTAGCAAGTAATGTCTAAACTTTTGGATAGCAAAAACCATTTCTAGGGCCTCCTTTTCTGTGGTTTTATAATTCTTTTCAGCCTTTGTCAAAATTGGATTAGCATACTAAATTGGTATGTCAAGCTTGTACTCTTCACTATGTTGACTTAGGACTGCACCCACTACATATGCACTTGCATCTACATGTACGTGAAAACCTTTTTAGTAGTCCGGTGTGATAAGGATTGGTGCAACAACCAGTTTGAACCGTAATGTCTAATAAGTTATTTCCTCCTCTTCCTCTCACATGAAGGGTACTTCTTTACCTTTAAGTTTAGCCAATGGCTTGGCTATCTCTGCATACATTTTAATAAATCTCCTATGGTACCTAGTATGCCCCATAAAGCTTTGAATCTCTTTTGGAGATTTGGGTTTGGGTAACTTTAGTATATATATAATTTTATATGGGTTAGGATCCATACCTTTAGCTGATACCACATGTCCCAGGAGAGTTCCTTTTTTCACGAGGAAATGACACTTATTTCGGTTCAACTTTATTTTAGTCTCTGCATTTTTTTAAAACATTCTACAATTGCCTCAAATGATTATCCAAGCAATCCATAGGCGTCTCCTTGTAAGTGCCTGAGAGGAAGAAAAATCATCCATGAAAATTCTAAGGGTTTCCAGCAATAAAGGTCCAAAAATGAGATTGACAATCCTGCTAAAGGTGGTTGGAGCATTTTTGAGTCCAAATGGAATTTTTACACACACATATGTGCCCCATGGTGTAATAAAATTATTCTTTTCATGATCTTTTGGATGAATGGATATTTGATCATATCCACTAAACCCATCCATGAAGCTATATAGTGCATGTCCAGCCACTTGCTCAATGACTTGCTCTGCAAAAGGCATGGGGAATCCATCTGGAATGGTTACCTTGTTGAGTGCGCTGAAATCCACACAAATCTTGATTTTGTTGGTATTCTTCTTTGGTATGATAACCATTGGTGAAATCCATTCGAGTGTTCCATAGGGATGATGATTGCCACATCCTCCGTTTTTCTATCTCTAAATAAACAGCCTCAACATATTTTGGATTTAGTCTATAACTTTTGCCTCTTACCAGTTTAGCTCCTTCAATGAGAGGAATTTTGTGCTCTCCAAAACTGGAAGGCACTCCTTCTAAGCCTTTGCAATGCCAAGCAAACACATCTGCATAAGGTATCAAGAAAGATTTTACCTTTTCAAGCAGCTCAGGGTAGCCCCACAACCAAGTGGCCACTAAAACTGGACAACTATTTTCATGGGTGCCTAATTGGACTTCTTTGATTGGGTTTCTATCCACCAGTGTGTCTACTTGTTCATCTCCAACTCTGTGTTTCTCCAACACTTTCGCCCCCATTATGTCTTAAACAGGTGTACTCTAAATTTCAGTATATTCCTCTTTGTCCTGCATCCATCCTGTAGGGATTTCTTGAATAGGAAAAGAAAATTCATCACCAATATGCTTTACCTTGTCTTTAACTTCAGTAGCTTCCTTCCTTGTGGTTGTAATATCCTCATCCAATTTGCATTTGAGGGGTGTCTTCCTCCCCCTTCTTTGGTTTGTTACTAGTTCCCCCAATCCATCAACCTGAATTTTATCCTCCTTTCCTTCATAACATTCTTTTGTACAAGAATTATTTAGAAAAACTCCAAAACAAGACGAAGAATTGCCTGCTTGAAGCCAATTTACAATGTCTTCTTCCTCATTGAACTCTAATTACGGTTGGTCCACCAGTTCTTGTTCCATGCAAATGCCAACTGATTGCATTATGCTAGTGTTCCCTTGGTGGTCTGGACCCTCCTCCAAATATATCTGCTTAAGTTCATGTCCCCTCAGTTGTACCCACATAGTGTCTTTGCCCCAATCATGGACAACACTAGCATACCTTAGACATGGTCTTCCAATCAAGAGGGGAAACCATCCCTCTACCTAGGAAAATTTTAATACCACAAAATACAAAATGAAGAGGTTACCTTGTACTTCCAGTGGAACTAGTGGGATCACTCCCATTGGCCTTAGTTTACTTTGATCTGCCAAGGTTACTATGAAGTTGGCAGGTCTGGATGGGTGTAGGCCAAGCTTCTCCATGGTATGTTCGAGCATCAAATTTATGTCAGAACCACCATCCACTATAACTCCTTGTAATTGGAATCCTTTAATAGTCATTGCCAACGGTGGACTCTTATAATCTGTGAGAGGGGCTTCCCCTACACTCTTATCTTGACTTATTGCAGCAGTCTTTGCCACTAAGGTGGTTGAGGAGGCCTAATCAACAATTTGCAAGACCTCCGACCTGAATTTTGCATCCATGTTTATAAACTCAAGAATACTAAACTTTGTTTTAATTGATTTGAATAATCTTGAAGCTCCAAATTCCCTAGGGTCATTTTTTATATTTGATTTCTCAAATTCCTTGTGGGCCCGACTATATGCATTCCCAATGTCATCATTGGTATCTATAAAATCTTCATTTTGTTTTACATCTTCACATAAAATCGAGCTTTCTTTCTCTTGTCTTTTATCTTCATATGTGTTTGCTTTGCTATGGTGTCCATGTACCTTCTAGTAGTACTTGACCCTTGGCTTGTTTGTTCTTGAGTCTTCCCTTTATTCCTTGTCTCCATAACCATGGAGTCAATTTCTTCTAATTTTACTACTCTAGTGGATGGTGATCGTACAACATTGACTTCTTCTACTACTCCTTGATTATTTACTGAGATCATTTGCATGTGGGACCCCGATGTAGATGCTTTGTTTTGTGGGCAACAATTTGTGTGATGATCTCTAGCATCTGGGCAATTCCTGCAAAGGGGGGGGGGCATTTTCTGGCATAGTACATTTACTCTGATAGTGCATGCATTCTCCACACCTGAAACAAATAATTGGCCTTCTAGGCCCATTTCCAAAATTACCCCTAAGTCGTTGGTTATAGTTGTTACCTTGGCTGGGGGCCGCTGCCATTACATTGGTTGTTAGGTGAGCACCTCCTTGTCCCCAATAAGGTTGTGTAGGCATCCCTCTTGCATGACATTCCTGAGCCTCATTTCTAGCTTTCCTGCATAGCTGGCAAGTTAGAATTAAAAGTGGACACTCACCACATGACCCTGTTTGCTGCACATGGTGCACCATAATCCATTTTTTATGCCACCTCCTCGGAGTTCCTGTAACTTCTGTCAAAGTTGTGCTAACTCTTCTGCTTGGGCGTCCTCTTCTTTTTGTAGCTTTAAGGCCTCAAATTCTCACCTCAACTGAGTTACTTCACTTTCCTCCTCTTTGTGGGGTTTGTTCCTTTTCAAGCTCTCAAGTTCCTTCCTTAGCTGAATTACTAAGTCTTCAGATTCTGCAAGATATGATAAATTAGAAGAGCTTGTCCCATACTAGTTTCTAATCTACTCCAATCTTGTGGTTGTATTAATGAACTCTTCAATTGTTGTTGTAGGTAACAATAGCTCTTTAATTTTACACTGTGTTGAGATTGGAAGTGGTTTAGCTAGCCACTTCTTGATGAAAAATTCATGGGGAGGGTTTAGCAATTTAGCCATCAATGCCTTAGCTCTGGTTACAAATTCTAGAAAGGTCTCCCCAGGACCTAGTCTTAGATTTTCTAACTCGCCAATAATATTTTTGGTTGTATTTACTTGTTGGAATTGTGTCTTAAATGCTTCTTTCATGGGTCCCATGTATTGAAGTGATTATCTGCAAACTGACTAAACCATTTGCTTGTTAACCCTTCTAATATTGCAGGGAAAAGAATCAAAAATGCATCTGCTCTTCCAATCAGATCCCTTGTCTTACATAAGGCTAAAAGTCTCCTAATGTGTTCATATGGGCGTTCTTGTGCTAATCCCTTGAAAGATGGAAATGTGATATTTAATCTGGAGTGTAGAGTTTCTAAATGTACCTGAGCCAACATGTTCCTTATTGATGATGTTGATGATAAAGGGTTGGTTGACCTTCGAACCGCTTTTCTTCTTGTTGTTTTGCAAGGGACCCTCAAGATCTGAGACGGAGTTCCAGCCATGAGCTTCTCATACTCCTCTTAGGCTAAGAGAATCCCAAATAAAAAAAAGATTACCTCTCAGACCAGCTTTGTCAATATCCTTACACTTCTTCTACACTTTGCAAATATTTCTTCTCCTATGCCCAAGCCTCCTTGGGTCCCACCGCGCATGCCAAATTTTGTTGGGGGATTCTTGTGTAGAAAGGGACTTAAGGGTTCATAGGAGAAGGAAGAAGGAGAAGAAATGAAGTATAGACATCGGAAGCTTCTATATACATATTATAAAAAGAAAAATATAATGATGATTTATAGCACAAAACCAAATGCTCTATATGAATGCATAATTCCTAAGAGTACACAACACACAAGGTTGCAAGATACCGAAAGTTCCTTATGCCGCCAATCTTCTCTGCACTAGACCTCCACCTTCTCCAAGAGCTTGCACTTGTGCACACCTTGCACTCAAGCTTCCAATAGGGTAGGAGGGATGGACATCTTCTATCAATGCGCACACTTCTTCAACGGTACCTTGTGCCACCTTGATTTTCTAGCTTATTGGCTTTGTGCACTCCTTCTCTGCACACTAGAGCACAATTCTTGCACACTTTGTCTCACACTTGCTTCTCTGCATATCACACTACTTGAATGTCTCGTGTCCTTCTCCTTAGTATAGACTATGCTCTCTCCTCTTTAGTCTAACCAAGAATAATGCATATGCCTTGATTTGAGTGTTGGTTCACTTACATACACCACTCCTAACTGATAGCATATCTTGGTGCTCACTTTGATGTCCCAAGAATGTCTAAAAAATGTGTACAGTCAATAACTCCCTATTTTTTCTTGTAGTGACTTTAGGACTAAAAACAAAATTTTAAATGGGGGCCAGACTTCCACTTTTACATACTACTTCCACTTCACATACCTTCACTTTTGCCTTTATTTCTTCAATATGTGTTTCCATGGGAGGGTTCACCTGAACCTTCTAAACATCTTTGAAACCCTTGAAACTTACAGAAAGACCATCTGCAACCTGCATCCACTTTCTACACAACATAACCATTGTGAATAAATTTATTGTGCACTACTTGTGCAACTTGACCAACTTGACTTTGATTTCTTTGACTTTAATCATCTTGACTTTGACCAATTTGACTTTGACCATTTTGACTTTGATCAATATGACCTTGATGGGCTCATCAACTGGTTAGATGCAACCCCAAATACCATTTTCTAATGTCATATAAGTAACGGAGTATTCAAATGATTAAAGGTATTAACGTCTACTTCATATTGAATGTTTGATTAACAAGTCAATTTTTTTTTCATATTACTCATTATGTCAAGAGATAATATCTAGTTTAAAGTCAAAACTAACTCTATTATTAGATGAAATAAGAATGTTCTTTCAACGTCCATCTGAACAAAGGAATCATGAAAATCTTGTCTTTAGCGTTATGTCTTTTCAAAGCCGAAAGTATAACTAAGACTTGGCAAGTTGAAATTTCATATTGAGATGAGCAATTACACTACTCTTCAATGGAATTAAACAATTGTAAGATTCAAAGAAGTTGTTGACAATGTAGTATCACAACTCATATTTGTCAAACCAAAGAGCATCTCACAAGACCTAGATGTCGCATAGAACCATTCAACAAACGCAATGGAGCTTCATTAGCACGAGATTGGCAACAAAACTATGCATGGAATGAAAAAAAAGTGTCATTAACAACACACATAAGCTTGAACACATGCATAATCAAGTCGTTAATCAACAAGTTAACTTGTCACAAGCACGAGGCAAGAAAGGAACAAGCACACAAGCACATCATGACAACAACAAGAGCTCTTCAAGCATTCCAGAAAATAGCATGATCTCATTATCTCCAAGAATGCTCTTTCCAAATGAGAGATAGTGACCTCTTTATATACAAAATGGGAAAAATCCATGCCATGTGGGATTTCTCAACTAAAAGAATAATGAATCTCACTTATTCACTAGTGTGGCACTCACACACACACATATACAAGAGTGCTTATTAAACTGAATAAAAAGTAGAAAAAGGTACGAATGGTGATGAATAAGAGTTAATCCAAGAAATATGTGTTGTCTCATCAACACTCCCCCCTCCTTGACTTTGTCGTCCTCAACAAAAATTTTGCTAATGGTGAAGCTTCTTTGAGAAGTGTGCTTTGTAGTCCCTTTTGAGTCTTTGGTCCTTTGTTTGGAGTGCTTCATTATTGCTCTTTACTTCAAATTTGCTTCTTTCCTTGTGTTGGAGTTTGGCCGCCATTCCTTCAAGTTGGTTCTTTTTGCCTCTTTCATGAAGATTCGTAAATGCTAGGATACTAGATTTTTTTTTAATACTAAAATTATATGTAATAGAGATACATAATGAAGATGGAATTTAGGTGATAGATACAAATAGATGAAATTAATTTATCTCTTCTTAGTCCATGTGCATGAATGGGGACTAAGGGTGCATGGGTGGAAAACAAAAAAGTGCATATGCATGGTCTTATGATGAGACCCTATCTTATGCATACTCTAAAAAAATGCATACAAAAAACAATGGTGCGAAAATGGAATGGATCTTGAGCAAAGTGCTCAAGGTTGAGATGATGAAGAGGCTTTCTCCAATTGTCCAACTCCAAGAATCTTTGCTTTTTGATCAACCATTGCAATGGACGATACCTTTGTCTACCAACCTGAAAAAAGAAAAATGAAAAGCAAGCTTTTGAAATGTACGTACATGTGCTCTCTTGGTGGCTGGGTTAAAATGAAGGTGCCTAATGCTTGGCCTTTGGATGGGGCCCTATTCACATCCGTACTTAGTGTGCATCTTGAACATATGTTGTGCAGTGGAAAAGGTTGGGTTTGATACCCATGGATGCCACACAATGAAGTTTTAGGCCGCCCATATATCTTTGCTTTGTTGGTCTTTGTCTTGAAGTTTCTCTTAGGATCCTTTTTGGGTTTTGGCTTGATTGCTTTGGATCCTTTGATTAGAAGTGGTCTTTTTTGAAGATAAGGCGTGATGGGTCTAGACCATAGATTTTAAATCTTAGAGTGAAAGGGTTGATTTTGTACAAGGAATTTCTTTGGTATCCATATCATTGTGTGATTTGGTTGGGCTCTAACTAATTGCTTGGCCAGTCGAATTTGATTGACATTACAAGGGAAATGTGATTTCTTCTTCTTGATGTAAGGGTCTTTTGGTCCTTCTATGTGTCTTTAGGGAAAACTCATCTTTACATGGGGAATTCAACGAAGGTTGATCTTCTATACATACAACATGCTCATGCAATGGATCACTGGGTTGTGTGGTTTGGGATTGATCTGGAGATTCAGCAACACATTTATCCTTATTATACATAGAGTCTCTATTCATATAAATGGATGATGTAAAACCATGTCTCTATACTTTTTTTTTTTTATATAAAAGGAAGTTCGGCCTTAGCCTATTCTCCCGGACTTTAATTAAAATAAAGAAGAAAAATTACAAGTGAATGGGACTAGTGCCCAACCGACCCCCCAAATCCCACAATGCAGGGGAGGAGTATGGCAAGCTAGAGGGCATTACAAATGAGGTGGATAAATCTGGCATCACCCTCATGTGGGACCCATTTGGGTTTCAACTTGTTGTTTTCGAGGAGATAAATACAGTGATGTCTAAACAGTGGAGATCTCTTATCTCGGGAGATTCTTTTACCTAGAAGAAACAAGGATTTCTTGATCGACCATTCCTTAGGAGTTTGGCCAAAATTGATAGCACATCACTCCCTCCAAATCTTCCAAAGAGTCTCACCCCTGATGGCATTCCACAACCTCGATGAGCAGCCGACCGCCTCACCCAATAGCACTTGTTGCCAATTGATTTGGTTCGTGAGTCTCAATACCCGGGTCACGTGACGCCAGATAGCATGGGACTTGGGGCAATCGAAGAACAAGTGAGTTAAATCTTCAATGCATCGATGGCAACGCTTGCACCATGGCGGCACGCCACAGATTTTGTTAGCCCTTGCATTGGACCAGATACCTTTATGCAAGATCTACCACATGAGAACGGACTTTTTGATCTCAATTAGGGGGTGCCAAATAGACATGAATTTTAGTTCCCATCGAAGTTTGGTCCAAGAAAGGCACCATCTCTTGTTAAGAGTGTGATGAAAATCTAAGTTCTCTTTGAAGTTGGGGATTCTGGATAGTTTCTTTCCATTGCTGCATTTTAGGCCCTCCAGGCAAGGAAGATCCTGACCGCAGAGAAGGCGGGTAGTTGAGCGGTCCCATGCTAAACATCTTCCTTGAAGAAGATTCCATTCCTCTAGGGTAACTCTAAGCCTCGGGTCCAAGTCTTCAAACCTAATCCACTGGCTGGTCTCTTGTTTCCAGAGTTGTTTCCACTGTTTGAACCCCTTGTTCCATAGCCGCTTTGCAGTTTGGAGGTTCCAAGACTCCACCCCCCTAATGCCGCCGATCAAGAACCAGATAGAGTCATTTTGTCTTATCCCAGCCGCCCACTTCCATTCATCACTGATTCTGATGAATTGTTTGGCCTTGTTCCAACTCTTCCATAAAGAACACAGGAGGCTAGAGCCTTTAGGGGACACCGGGTGGGGAGAGAACAAAAGCGTGAGAATCCCTATGTCCTTCCAACCAAGATGGCCAACCAGGGTAAGGTATTCCATGTTTCTAAAGATCAATTTAGCCCAAGAGGACTCACTATTGCTCCACGCCTTGATAAGCCACTTTGCTGCCAGCTTGTCAGCCAATCTAACGATATCCAAAATTCCCAAACCCCCTGAGTCTTTCGAGCTGATGCAAGTTTCCCATTTGATTTTGGGAATCCCCCTCCTGTTGGGGTCCCCAGTCCAAAGGAAGTTTCTGCAGATTCTTTCCACTTTGGCCAAGTCTTTCTCCTTAGGTCTCCAACAGGAGATAAAGTAAATAGTTATAGACAACATAAATGTGTTAACAACCATAGCATGCCCTGCCAAGTTGACTTGCATACCTTTCCAATGATTTATTTTGCTATCCAACCTAGATAGCACCCAGTTCCATCGTTGGTCCATTGAGATGCCGAGGAGACGGAAGACTTGACCTCTAGGGATAACATGACAACCCTGATCTAACAACAATTGGGGTGTAGGTCTGTTGATTGCTCTAAAAGAAGTTTTAGCATGGTTGATTTTTGAACCTGGCGCCACACAAAAGGTGTTGAGGCACCACCAAAACACCCCAATGCTGTTTATATCGTTATGCACAAAGGCATTCATGTCATCGGCAAAAAGTCTCGCAATCATTTGGCCATGATTTAGAGGTAGGGAAAGACCCTTGAGATTGCCAGTGTCCATGTGATGCTTTAATAGGCGACTGAGTCCATTCGAGGCGATAGCGAAAAGTAATGGAGCCAGAGGGCAGCCTTGCCTAATTGATCTTTTTAAACGAATGGGCTCAGAGAGCTTACCATTGATATTTACTCTAGCTGAAGCGTTTCCAAGAAGAGTGGAAACCATCTTCGTGAACTTTTGGTTGCATCCAAGGTCTTTCAATGATTGAAGAATAAAGTCCCATTCCAGCCTGTCATACGCTTTGTCGAAGTCGATCTTAATGAATACCAGATCTTGTGCAGTCTCCTCAGCAGAAGCAAGGCCTTCCCAAATATCAACAATTGCTTCAAGTATAGATCTACCTTTGATAAAACCTTTCTGGTCCTCACAAAGCCATGACTTTAAATGACAAGAGATTTTGTTGGCGATAACTTTTGCAATTATCTTGCAACCTATTTGGAGCATGGTAATCGGTCGCCAGTTTTCAATTTTGTTCTTATCTCCCCTTTTGTGGATTAACTTGATGACGCCATTATTAAGATACTCAGGGAGGGCACCGAAGGAGAGAGCCTCTTGCCACACCAGATGCAGTGGGGTGGCCACTGCATGTTTGAAGGACTTGAAAAACTCATTGGTGAGACCATCAGGACCCAGGCTTTTCCCATTGGGAAGAGCATCAATAACCTCAATAATTTCATTCTCATAAATGTTAGCATCCAGCAAAGGAATCATGTTCTGTGGGATTGCGTGACCCTTGAGATGGTTGCCATGGAGTCACGCCTGTGTGGGGAAAGAGGAGCCTTGACCCCGAGAAGATGGCTAAAGTGCTCGACGATGATAGATCTATTCTCGACTTCCGTGCTACATTCGGTTCCATTGTTATCGACCAATAAGAGGATGGATTCCCTTGCTTGTTTCCTTTTGAGGGTGTTACACATCTCTTTTGATGGTTTGTCTGCCTTCCCCGCCCACCAATCTCTGAAGAATATTTGAAGATTTTTCCTTTGGACCTCCTCTTCTAATCTTAGTCTTCCCCTGATTTTCAAAAGACCTTGTTGGCATTGTAAGTTACCTTTGTTCACCTCTTCTTCAAGCCGTGAGAGCCTCCGGTACACCGTTTCTCTTCTTTTTTTCCGGATATCTCTTATAGCCTTTTGAGTCCTTATCAAAAATTTTCGAGTCCTTTCCACCGCGCTTCTCCAACACTTAGCCGGTTCATTACAGTACGCAAAGGCTTCCGCCCACACTGCAGAAATTTCTTGGTGGACAGAGGGGAGGGAAAACGATGTCTGACAAGCATGAAACCAAGGGGCTTTCTGGAGCATGGGAATCGGTTTGAAAGACAAAGTAATCGGGTAGTGGTCCGAGATAGTCGAGTCCATGTGTTGGGAAATTGAAGGAATACCCCACTGGAGGATGGTGTTTTGATCGATGTAACATCTATCAAGTCTTGCTTTCCTCAAAGAGTCCCCCAATTGGAGATTTGACCACGAGAATCCCTTCATGTCTTTCACCTCTACGAGGTCGAGATGGAGCTTGATTTTATCCCATATCTCTTTCTCCTGGCCGTCAATAATTTTTCCCTTGTTATTCAATCGGTCCTCAGGAAACTCAACCATGTTGAAGTCCCCACAAATCAAAACATTATGTGAGAGGGAGTCGAGAGAATCCCAAGTATCAATTCGATCTGCTTTCCAACCTTCAAAAGTCGAGGTCACACTGCCAGACAAGGAGTGACTAATGCCGATTGCAGGACCCCCCGCCATTGTTGTAGCACTTGCAAGCCTCACTCTCTATGAATTTACCACTTTCCTAATTCGCATCTATAGATTTGTATGTTGGATAAGAACTTGCATAATTTCCATTCTGGTCATTCATATTACAGAGTGATTATTTTCCATATATTTTATAGAGTGTTTCTCCCCATGCTCCTATGCTCCCAAGTGTTAGATTTTGGATACATTGATTGTTCCTACCAATGACCAAGAATATTATCTAATGAGTTGTGATTCACCATATAGCATATAGCAATGTATCATTTAGTTATTTATTGTGCAATGGTTCAAGAACTTTGAAGGTTGCATAGTGACCATGCTCTCCAATTGTGAATGATATGCATTGACCAAGTAGTGAGTAGATATTAATTTGCTAAATGGTTAAATTTCAAAATTCTTAATTCTAAAAATGATTACTTTTTATTATGAATTGTTTGTTAAATAATATCACAATCCATGGCAGGCATTTGTTGCTATTTGCCAAAAAATGGATCCAATGTCCCATATTTATGTTGATATGATTTATAATTTAAGTTATAGATTTTTTTACGTGTGATATGATGAGAATGGATGACTAATTCTATGAAGCTAGAATCTTTCTTAAACACTCCCCATTTCTATTGAATCAAAGAGTGCACAGAGTATCTTTAAAAACACATATTTAGCATCAAAATGCCACTAAAAGTTGCAGCTTGAAGTGCCTCATAGTTGCAAATTGAACTTCTTTTGAAAGGTTGCAACCTTAAAAAATGAAAAAAAATCTTTTTTTTTTACAACATAAATTGTAGAAAATCATTTATATACAACCGAAGCATGCTTAATCAACCATGTTCTAACTTTTATTCCATACATTGGAGGCATACTTTTGAATGATCTTTATTCCATTCATTGGAAGCATACTTTTGAATGATCTTTAAGGATGCCCACTTTTATCCCTCGGGCATCCCTCAAATTTTGGTGATGCCCAAGGTCAGGCATCAAATTTAAGCACTGGGCGGTGCAAAGAGAGAGAGAGAGAGAGAGAGAGAGAGAGAGAGAGAGAGAGAGCGACCGACAGAGAAGGAATCGATCGTGATGGCAATGAAAGCAAAAGAAGACAAATGAGAGAGAGAGAGAGAGAGAGAGATTGTATCCCAGTGTGGTGTGGAGCACTAGACCATAGGTTAGGAAGAGATTTACTGCATCATCAAAAGTGCTTTAGGTTGCATGGTGCAGATTCTCTTCCGTTAAAGAGCCTCTAGTATGTGTCCTCTGCTCAGAATCTTTGGCATCCACTTGAAGAGCTTCAAGAAGGCGGGAGTGGCTGTGAGTGAGCTCTGGAGTGGACAAAGGAAAGGAAATGGAATAGGAGCTGAAGTCTCTTCGCATGCAAGGTTTGTTGCAACCATTTGGGCTCACGACGGAGCGTTTGCAATCTTCAAGCAAATTCTCATACTCTCTTTTCAACCACAGCTTGCCCAAAGCCAGCCTTCCTCTCACGATGCTCATATTGTCCTCAATCATGATGAGGAGCTCTTCATTCATGGAAATCGGCATGTATCTACGTGTTTATGTGCCATGCACGAGAGAGAGAGAGAGAGAGAGAGAGAGAGGAGGTAGAGGAAGAAGTTCGCGCAGATCAGAGAATAAAGAGAGAGAGAGAGAGAGAGAGAGAGAGAGAGAGAGAGAGAAAAAGGGGAAAAATGGAAGACTTCGACGATGGTTTTAGACAAACAGTGAAAGAAAGAGAGAGATGGTGAAGCCTGTGGCAGATGGCAGCAGGAGAGAGGTGTAGAGCACGAGGTGAAAAGGAAGGTCAGAGAGAGAGAGAGAGAAGAGGGCAGCAGAAAATTGGAGCACTATGTAGAAGATTTCGAAGAAAATTAGAGAGAGAGAGAATAGAGGGCAGCAGAAAATTGGAGCACTATGTAGAAGATTTCGAAGAAAATTAGAGAGAGAGAGAGAGAGAGAGAGAGAGAGAGAGAGAGAGAGAATGGCAGAGCTTGATAGAGGAAGACAAGGGCAATGCTGATGAAAGAAAGAGAGAGAGAGATCCAAAGATCGAGACGGGAGATGATAATTGCAGAACGCACACAGAGAGGGAAACATAGAGAGAGAGAGAGGGGGGGGGGGGGTTGGGGGAAGTAATTCCTCACTCTGAAGACATCCGGGACTGCTGCGCTTCATCAAGAAAGAGAGAGTCTTTTGAGACTGTGGTGCAGAGAAGGAGAGAGATCAGTGGAGGAATTAAACTTAAGACAAATCGACGCTGCTAGAGGTTAATGCTCGGACAAAATCACACAGAAGAGAGTCAAAGAAACACACAACGAAGGTTCAATGCTCGGACAAAATCACACAGAAGAGAGTCAAAGAGGTTAATGCTCGGACAAAATCACACAGAAGAGAGTCAAAGAAACACTCAACGAAGGTTCAATGCTGCAGTCGTGATCACACACATCGAAGGACATTGAAGTGTGTGAAGAGGGGTAGAAAAAGAGAAAAAGAGAGAGAGAGACAGAGAGAGAGAGAGAGAACTAGATTAGATTCAGATGTGTCAATTTGCAACAGAAAGAGAAACTTGGTCTAATGGGCGAAAATTGCCACATGCAACAACTATAGAGAGAGATTTTAGAGAAAATGAGAGAGAGAAGCAGATACGGCCACACGTGATTATGATTTGATATTTTTATTTTATCTTCCTCTTAAGGAATTGCATGGTGAGGTCCAAAAGTAGGCATTCATTGTATGGCTTTAAATTCTACCTTTTTGCAGCGCTAAATAAATTGGTGTTATGCTTTTGAAATATCATTTTCGAATGTTTTCTAAAGTTTTAGAATAAGAATTTATGGATTCAAATGCAACTATTGCTTCAAAGTGTTTTTTGCTACTTAAAAAAAGATAAGGATTGAAGGAGTATTTACAACTACTTCCAGCTTTGCACATGAAAAACAAAAATGAAAACAGATTTCCTTGATACAATGAAAATATGATAAACTTGATTTATCCAAATTATCCCAAATTCAAAAGAAAAATGATCAGACTAAAAAGGATGGTTTTTCCTTGTTGAGTGTTTTTTCATGAATTCCAAATGTATTAATTTTTTTCCCATGGATTTTTCTTTCAAAAAACCCCATGATTTGAATAGAAGATTTTGAAGAGAAGAGAAGAGAACAAGTTTTTCCATGGATTTTTCTTTTAGATATTACCTGAAGTTTTTGAAGGGAAGTAAAGTGGTGGTCTTCTTTTTGCACTATAGCCGAGAAGGCAGATCCAGTTTAATAGTTTATTTGCACTCTAGCAGAATATCTCACTATCAAAGTTGTATCAGTCACTCAGTGATAATCATTTTGCATGTTGATTGATCCTTTCACGATCATCGAGTGTAAACTTTTGATCTAATATGACTAAGATGGGAGATTTTACTTTGATTGTTATATTTATACTTTCATTTCCCAATCAAGTGCTTCTTCCATGAAAACCCACTTCTTTTACGTCTCCGATCTACATGTGAAAAGTGTTTTCTTAACCCCACGGTGAGCCTCCTAGCATACCATTTCTCAAGAAAAGGTGCCCACCGTGTGAAACCCGCTCACCAAACAGGAGCGATGCGACACCGCCAAGGCCTAATCCAACCCTCGCTGCTCATTCTGCCACCATGATCGACATCCCATCAACAGAGTGGACCCGAGGTGAAGCGAGGCAGTTGCCTTGGAGATAGAGATCCTCAACTTGCCACCCACACCTTCGGTTGACAAAGAAAGCACTTTTTCACGCACATTTAGAGATACTTGTATTTAGGTTTTTCAAAAAGAAAATATAAAAATATTTTTCATTGCACAAATTCAAAACCTTGGCTTCATATCAGATTTCCAGGTAATCGTTTTTCAAGTTTTTTCAATATTTGCATTGCTTCATGTACAGAAAAAAAAGAAAGATTTTTTTTTGCCTAAATGTGTCCACTTGTACTTTGCATTAGTTTGAACAAATCATCTTGTGCACTTGTCTATTGTTACTTAGATAAAGAATTTGCTACTGTCATACTTTAGATAAAAAGGACAAAAACCTTAAAAATATAATTAAAAATCATTAAAAAAAAGAAAAATTAAGAAACTAAAAAGCACATTGAACTTTGAAGAAAGAAGAAATCGAACTCAAAATTTAGAGAAAATGGAAAATATAGTTCAAATCATAGTTAAAGAACCTTTCTCACATAAATCTAAGGACCATAGTCAAAAGGATTTCATTTACACACAAGTAAACGAATCATATGTGAACGAAATAATTGAAGAAATATTTAGAAGATTTGAAGAGCAACTGAAAGAAACGAAGACTAGAGCAAATGAATCTATACAACAAAAATTTAAAATTATTCTGATCTTAGTGCAAACCATAAATATAATGTTTGATACTATGCAAGTAATGGGAGTTAGTCTTAAAGATGTAAAAAGAAGCAATGGACTCTGAGGTTTCAAAATTGAAGAATAAAATTGAACTTTTGACCAAACAAACCAAGGATCTACAATCATTTAAAGGTGACAATGAACATGAGGTAAGAGTTCAAGGTGTGTCTACACATACATATGATAAACAGTCATTTGATCTTAGAAGATTCACCCCTAGAATTACACCTAGAAAATCAAATAATGTTCAAAAGCGACCTCCAAGATGTTTCTGGTGTGATCAATATGGTCATATGTTTTGGGATTGCATGGCATATGAAAGTCCATGTAGACATAAACTAGTAACTAAATATGAAAGAAAATTTTGTAGTAATCAAGATCAATCACCATTGCATCTGAATGTAGGAAGAGGTGGGATGAAGGAATACTTTGAAGAGACAAAAACTAAACCAAAACCATTCCAAAAACTATGGAAACTAAAAAGACATGAGAATAATACATTTGATTAATGAACGAGTATGCTATCTATTCGAAACCAAGACAAACATATTGAAGAAAACAAAAGAATAGAAAAACAAAACATTGAACAAATTTTAAAAGAACAAATGGATATAGATAAAAGAGAGTCTCATAAAGTAATTCAATTAAGATCAAAGGAACATCGAGATTTCTATGTTTCATTTGATCTGCAGCTTCTAGCTAATGAGCAAATATTTGATCAAGAGAAAGTTTCCAAATTGAATGTTGATAAAAAACAAGGATATAATCAAATTGAACAAGAGAAGAGGAAACATGGAATTCATGAAAAACAAGTATGCAAGATAAAGAAACAATTGCTTGATGATATTATCAAGCAACTCAAGGGAAATATGAAAATGGCATCAAAACCTTCCAAGACTTTGAAATCAAGCAAGAGAAGTAAGAATTTATTTTTGCATGACATAGAAGCCATGATTAACAAAAATTGAAGGACAATAGTATGATTGAAGAAAGAATCACAATGAAAGATTATGGGATTGATCAAGAACTACCAAAAGATGACAATGATGTTGATGCTGATGAAGAACATTAAATGAGGTGAATGTACTTTATTCGATATGTTCATTTTTAATTTTATTCTATACATTTGATTTTCATGCATATCATGCTACATTTCATGATGTTCTAGGTAAATAGAAGAAAATCTTAAATTACAATAAGAAGTGATTACAAATGCTAGTAGGGATGTATGAACTCCAGAGAGTAGGATCAAATACCCTATAGCCGTTATGAGGACCTAGATAGGACACTCCTACTTGAAGCTTTTAGTAGAAAGATGGGCTTATTTTATATGAGTAGGCTATGTGAAGTTTTGGAAACACTTAGGAAATGAAATCCTGACTCCTTCTAGTGCATGTCTCTAGATGCTCAACTCTGATTAGGGGTTAGGTGTTTCCTCTTTAACAAAAAATTAGAGAAGAAAAAGAAATAAATGAAAAAGCAGTACCTTAATGGTTGCTACAAAGAGAAAAAGAAAAATAAAAATAAAAATAAAAATAAAAGAAAAATACAAAAATAGCTTTTATGACTTAGATGTGGTCTTGAAACCACTTCTGAGATTAATATGCAGGCTATAAGAGGTGGAGCTATGCAATAGTGAAGCTAGTTGTATTTCTTGATAGGTGTATAAGAATCAAAGACAAGAATATTTATATAAAATGATGAGTGACATTGAAATGAGTTGATAGGAAAGATTGTTACTAGAAAGTCTAAGTAATTTCTATAAGTGTAATTTGACTTATTTTTTAAGCTAGTATGCTAACTAAACAAGTTTTCCAATCATGATGTACGTACTTTAAAATCATCTTTATTTTGCCTCAAATCTACATATGCATTAGAAAGATCATGTTTCATTATTTGAAAAGAAAAAGATAAAAACTAAAAAGAGTTTCAAATGAATCTTAATATGCTTTTTTTTCACTTTGTGGCCTATCAAGACAATGTGCAAGTTTAGTGGGGGTGGATGTCGAGATGAAATCCCTCTAGGATTGAGTACCAAGAACATTGTTCAAAATTATTTCTTTGCCTTTCTGAGTATCAAGACAATGTGCAGGTTTAGTGGGGGTGGATGTCGAGATGAAATCCCTCTAGGATTGAGTACCAAGAACATTGTTCAAAATTATTTCTTTGCCTTTCTATTTGTGAGCTGATGTTCTGACTATAAGAAGATGAATAAAGTTGAAAACTTGTTCAAGTATTTGATTGATTTCATAGTTTGTGTGATGAGAAGCTTTTATTTGTATTTTTATGTACGCTTTTGATTCAGCAAGATCCTTGAAACTTGTATAATTTCTTGCAAAAATTCCATTAACTCTTTACAAATCCCTAATCCTAGTTGTACTTTATTCAAAACGAGTCAAAATCTCCATTTGTATGAAGAAAAGAAGAATTAAAAACCCATGTATATATTATATCCCTTAAAAAACCATAGAAACCTCAAAACCCTAGAAAAATTTAAAAATAACCCTTGAAACTTAGTTCCTAACCCTTGAATTCCTAGCTTTAACCCTTGAAAATTAACTTAGGAGCCTTATAAAACCAAAACCCTTGAAATCATAGCTCAAAAACCCTAAAAAACTAATCATTAACCCTTGGAAACTTCATTTTAACTCTTAGAAACCTAGGGATTTGACCCTCAATGTATGTACTTCACCATTGATTATGCATTGGCAACTGATGCCATAAGAAAACCCTAAAAATGTTGCTTGAAATGCCTTGATTTGGATCGCTAAAGCCTTGATAAAATAAACCATTTGCACATAGGTATGAAAAAGATTAAAACCTTAATTAAAAATAGAAAGAGAAAGAAAAAGAAGTGTATTATTAAAAATGAAAACTAGAAATAGAAAAATAAAAAAGAGAAAAATAAAAATAAAAACAAAAACAAAAAATAGAAAAAGAACGATTTGATTTTCCAAAATTAGTAAAGAACAAAAAGAACATATTCTAAAAACAAAAAGGAAAAACCTAGAAGGATCTAAAGTTCTAGAAGAGAAACCTTGGGAAAAGCTTTATATACATGCCTAATCCTCATTAGTTTTCCCCATGGATTTTTCATTCAGGTACTTTTGCTTCTCTACTCTTATTTTTGTTCTTCATGTTCTTCTTTGAGTAAGGAAAAGAGAGAGTCCTCCATCGCTCTACCCTCTTCATTCCATTCCATGATTTTATGAGAAGGATTAGATAGAGAAAGTAAGAAGGCGAGTCCATCATCTCTTTGTTCTTCTTTTCTCTTGCTCCAAGAATGAAGTTGCTCCCTTGCTACTCTGACAAGCACAGAGAAAAAGGGAAGGTTGTTACCTATCTGAAATTTCACAAAAAGTTTTATTCTTTATTTGAACATGGAAGAGGTCTCAATGTTTTTGTTTGTGGTTTGAGAGAGAGAGAGAGACCATGTAAATCTAGTAGTCCCCCCTTGGGATAAAAAAATCCAAGTAGTTGGGTACCACTCAAGTAGCAAAAGATGCACTTAATTGCCTGCCAATGCTAGACATCTAGGCAATGCATAAACTTGCTCATCTAAGAGACAACAAACTGAATATCAATCCACGTTATGCATAAGTAAACCAAGCATCCAACAGCTTGCTGATAGAGAATAACATCAAGTGCATCTTCAACATCATGAAGACTCAACCATAAAACTATTTGCATAGGAGTGGAAATAAGTTTTCAATCTTCAAAGCCAAAATGTTGCAATAATATGTCAATATATTTTTTTCGACACAAAGCTATTCCCCCATCATGCTCTTTTTGCACAAAACCACAAGGTTGAAATACATATAGTTCTTCATTATATTCACCGTTTAAAATACTATTTTAATGTCCAACTAATGTACATTCCAACCGTGATGAGCTGCAAGTGGATAAATGGTATGAACGATGGTCATTTGGCATGTGGGTGCAAAAGTCTCATCAAAATCAATGTCTTTCTCTTGAGCATTGCCTTTTGCAACATATGATGCATATATTTACATGGAAATGTGTGTCCTTGCATGCAAATGCATATGCTAACATAACATGCCCACAAATGCTTCAAGCATTTCCTTTTTTCAAGCATACTTGCTATGTATGCACTTACTTTTTGCACAAACATACTTCTTTTGTTCCCCTTCTTGTGTTCCAACATGCTAATGCACATGCTTGAGTGCATCAAAAACTCTTATTAACAAAAAGGAAGCTTGCAATGTGCACAAAAGATGTCTTTATACTCAAAGTTGTGCATAAAAATCATTCTTTTGGAAGGAAAGATGCACACACATAATTTCTTTACCATGCGTGAAGTTTTTAAAAAAGTTACTAAATGGTTGCATACAAGTATTTATAGTACTTGGTTATGTGTCAACTTCTAGCTTTCATTCACTTCCATTATGTTTTGATGTGCTCTTGGAAAACATCAAATTGGAAGTCCTTCCTATACTTTCAATTAAGATTGAATGCAAGATAATGAAAGCAAGATCAAACAAATGTTGAAGTCAACCACCAACTTAGAAAATACTTAGCTCTAGTTTGAGCTACATCCTCCTTTGCTTCATGAGAGGAGCTATCGTCCATTGAGAGCTATCCTTGTTAAGTTTTCCTCTTCCCTAATTTGGTGGGGAAGAATCCATCTTCGTAACTCCCTTTGATCCTTGCAATATTTCATACTTTTCTTGACTTCGCTCCTCATGTACGGCTCCACATTAAATGGATATGAATAGTGGAAGTTCACTCTCAATCTTGAGACACTACCATCAAAATATACAACCTCCCCAAAATTGATGACGGTGTGTGTTTTTTTATGTTTTACGAAGCCAAAGATTTTTCCTCCCTAAGTATAACGTTCTAAAGTGCTTTATGTACATCAACCATTACTTTACATTCCATTACTTTACATCAATCCAATATCCATAAAGTTGGGTCAATGGCAATCCAAGAGCATGCATGTGTCAGTCACTTTATAGAGATGCCTCTTTTGCAATGGATGCAAAAGAAATATCCGATTCACAACATTTAGCATTGATACAAATCAAATATATAAGCAGAAGCATCCTATGGAATTTCAGAGTTCCCTGAGACAAGTGGATTTATTTTTACAAGGTTGGAATGATTTACATGCATCTCTTGCTCAATAATCCTACTTTAATCCTCTTCAAAGTTATGAAAGCATCACTTTGACAACGAGAGCACTTGATCTCGATCACGTTTTTCTTTGCTTCAACAAGGCCCACAACGACCCTAGAATCACTAAAAATCAAATTGAAAAAAAAAATTGCTCCTAAAACCGTAACAGGCAAATATCACAAGACGGGTTATTGCAATAATCCATTATGCGTGACAATGATTATCATGACGGACACAGCTTGATGGTCGATGAATCTGACAATCGCGATAAAACGAACTGTTGAGATAAGATTGGGACCATCTCGATAGATTGGTCCGTCACAATGAAGGGGTGAATCACAATAGAGGACCGCTATCATACTTTGGCGACCTGTCGTGATGATGGTATTGGTCACAAGAAATCAGGTCTATGGCGAACATCACTTCTATCATCGGTTTGTTTGTTGCAATGGAGCATATGTCGCAATGGTCCAAGTCAATCGTGATAGACCTATACTGTGACAATGAAGATCGCGATGGACCAAAAATCGAACTTTTAGAGCACCCGCCTTTAGCCCCTAGCCATCCTGCACAGATTTTTAGCCCCAAAAACATGTTTTTGGGGTCTCTCACAAAGGTCGTGATGGATGCCTCAAGACCTGTGCAAAGTTGAAAATCACATGTTCTATGTATGACAACATACAACAAGCCCAAAACAGCAAGAAAACAACACAAGATGACTTATACACTAGGCGCTCTCTTTCAGACACACAAGCAAATGAGGGAAATGAAAATCAAAGGGTATTTTGTGCCCGCAAGTGGGATTTTCGATGAAGACGAAGATGAAAAGGAGAGGTAAAAGGAGGTAACTGCACATGCAGTCATTCACAAATTTAGCATAGTTTTTGAGTTTACATATCCTATGATATAGCATACCAGCTGCAATAATTTTATCATCATTACCATCAATTGAATTTGACCACCAAGACAATTAGTGATCAATGAACTTGACCAACGAGCCAACCTAACATCAATGAAACTTGAAAATTAAGCCAGTATTGGCGAGTGCTGACACTTATAACATATTTTTCTTAATCCCTAACCCACATAATGAATTTGATAACATGAATGTGTTGCCATTAGCACATATAAAAATGCACTATCATTAGGACAAAGCATTTGATACCATGAATACATTGCCATTAGTAGGAAGGTAAACAATCTCTCTGTTCTCTTAAAAGCATACTATCATCATTGAATACAAGAATAAAGAGTTGTAAAAGGGGGGTTCTTGTGGGATAAGGGGGGTCCCATGGGTACTATGTCCTTCCTTGTACAGTTGCAATTTCAAAGTTAAAGCCCGGAGGAGTAGGCCTTGGCCGAACCTCCATTTAAAAAAAGAAAAAAGAATAAAGAGTTGTAAAAGCAACCCAATCTTAGCGCAATAAATGATATATGTTTTAATAGATTATAGAATCAAGCTCACATGCATCCACGCAATGAGGATGATGAAATTATTCGAATTGTAGCCCACTTAAGCAAACATGATCCTCATATTTCTTCATAAATTGATGCTTCCGTAAAATAAATAAAAATAATAATCAGCAGAATGAGTTCTGATTATCGAGTTAATGCACTTCTTTTCGTAAAATATTACTTGAGGCGAAAAAAGGTGCATTAGCTCGATAATCAGAACTCATTCTGTTTCACGTTCTAATACAATAATACGAAGTGAATCCAATCCTTATCAAAGACTATACGTTGATATTCACAGCAGATCTTTTACAAAACTCAAAGAGTGACTTCCCAAAATCTGAAAGTTTGTTATCCAAGAAGTACAAATCTTTATCTTGATAGTTTTCTCTCTAAAAACGGTTCAGTAAGGGATCAAACTTCTGCACTGTCATTGAGTAATCCTGAACCAAGCTCAACATGATAATCATTACGATTGATTTTTGTACGACATGGAAAAAAACATTCGAATTCCTTCGAATTCCCTCTCCCCACTTAATGTTGAGGGACATCATGAACATCCTACTACATAAAACTCCACAGTCTCACAATCTACCACACGAAAATTAGCAAGGCCTCTTTTCCTTCACCAACAGAATCTTTTCAAGTGTTATGCAAGGAAACCTCAATAGAATCAGAGGCAATAACCATATGAGGCAAAAAAAGACGGAAAGAAATAAATCATCCTTGCCCACTGATGAATTTTATCACCTGAAAGTTGGCGCTCTCCCGTGAAATATTTTCTCTTACTGCTTAATGGAAAAGAGAGGCTGCAGATGGAAACAAGGAAATTAGAGCACTTCACTCACGTATTCTTAGAGTGGCAAAATAAATACTTCTAACAATCATTAAGCATGATGAAGAAAACGAACAAAAATATACCGTATCCACAGACACTGGCTTGCCATCTTCAGCAAGAATTTCTGTAATCGTGCCTGATTGATCAGCCTGTAAATTATCAGCAACCAATGCACAATCAGAGCGATTTCCACATAGGTTTCTTCCACCTGGAAAGACACGAACCATCTACCTCAATTTCATTCATTAATTTCATCGCCTCTACAATACAGATAACTTGGCCCTTCTGCACCTTGTCACCAACCTACAAATAAGCAACAATAAATACCTGCTAAGGAAAACCAGTCTTGTTGTGCATTTATGCAGATAAGAAACAAAACGCAACTGCATGATGCATTGCTGTTACCAGAGAAATCTGGAATAGATGAGAAATCAGGATAATTACCTTGACCATAGGGGGCTCGCCAGGAGCTGGACATCTGTAGAAGGTTCCTGCCATTGGTGAAAGTATTTTCGACTTATCAGATGCAGGTGAAATAGGAGGTACTGAAGGGGCTGGAGATGGTTGGGCAGGGGTTGTAGCAGGTGCTGATGGAGCAACTGCCTGCAATGGCTGCGGTGGTGGTAATGATGGGGCATGTGTAGGATATATAGCCTGTGATTGTGGGAGACTTGATGGGGCCGGGGGTGGAGTCAAAGCCTCTTTCTTTTTTATAACAATCTCATAATCTGAATGCTTCAGCTCCAACTCTATTATATCTCTAGAATCAACAAGCCTGTACACAGTGACATTAATGTAGAAACTGTCATTTACATTCATTCCAAATGCTATAAGGCAGTAGTCTTTCAGATAAGAAGAATCAGGCATGTGACTCGTTATCATGCCAACGTAGTTATGCCACTGAGCGATAATAAAAACTCTGATTAAGTTCAATTAAGAACCTCAATAGCAATCAGGAAGTGTAGTCCCTCTAAATCAACTATCGAACAACATGAGCACATTGGCATGACTAGACGCCTCCCAGTAGTACGGGAAGTCACACACGGTTAAATTCATGGTATGCCGCGAACAATGCCCAGAGATAAGATGGAAAGAGAGTGTAGGTCGAAGGCCACGGACGAATAGATATAAATTCGAACATCTTCAGTAGTATGAGGGTTTTCAAACAAGCATACTGTGCATAATTATCACAACACTTACTTGACAAGGTTTGCAACGTCCGACATCAACGCAAAGATGCTGGAATCCGCGGCAGTTGGAGCTGGATCATCTGAGACGCTCTCATCAGGTGCCCCATCCAACTTTGCGGCTCCAATGATTGGAGCGTTTGCAGATCCATTGATATCAGACTGCAAAAAGCGTTCGAACCACTTGTCAAAAGATGATACAGCAGTGACGTCGCAAACAAATAGGATACGAGAACACATTCTCTTGTATCTGTGTCCCTAGCGGAAAACATCTTCCAGATCAACAGCTGGACAATGTGCCTTTAGGCATGCATCAGGCATAATCCATACACATGTTTTGCGGCTC
Source organism: Ceratopteris richardii (assembly GCA_020310875.1). Taxonomy (NCBI): domain Eukaryota; kingdom Viridiplantae; phylum Streptophyta; class Polypodiopsida; order Polypodiales; family Pteridaceae; genus Ceratopteris; species Ceratopteris richardii. Next base: position 19,565,046 of record CM035433.1, read on the forward strand.
CAACACGCGCGCAAGGAAGAATAAGGGCCAGAAAAATCATTTCATGACAAGTAGAAGATCTGGAACTTGATTTACTGAAGCTATGCGAGCGCCGAGCATCATGTCATACATCAAATGGTGCACCGATAATGCTCGAAGATCCAGAAAGGTCAAAGATATAAATGCTGGACAAGTGACAAATTACAATGCTTAAAACATATATGCATAAAAATACTGAGACGCACTTGGGAAACGAGGGGCTTGATTGATAAGACGCGGCCATGAAATCCCGACTGTCCAAGACAAACGTGCTGCTTCTGCTGATGGAGAAGCTTTCGCTTTAGAGGGTCCCAGCGCAAGTTACAGGTCGAATATGGTGAAGAAACTGCTGCAGGAGCGGCACATCGCTGTGCGGAGGCATCCATTGCTTCGAACACGGAGAGAAGCACCAGCACAAGTGCCTCGCAACGGAATCAGCCTGCCATCAGCGGGTAACTGAAGCTCTGCAAGATGACGAGAGACCGGAGTAAGGTCAGATGCGAAAGAACGGGAGGGTCGTGAAAAGATAAAACGGAACTCGATAGGACGACATGATCCAAAACCAAGTGAGCAGAGATTGGAGGGGGAGTGGAGTGTCCTAAACCTGCTGGTTTCAAGATCCGATTTACTCAGAATGTTTTATAATGAGTGATGAAATCTACAGCCTACCTAAGTAACCTAACTGTGTAGACTGTGCGCTACGAAATCATGAGCTTGAACTCTGGTAGCGACAAATGCCGTCATGCTCTTAGGCATCCTCATCTTGGATAATGGATGTGTTTGTGTTTAGGGTTGGATCTCATAAGTAATTTTTATTTTTTTATTTTCTATTTTATTTAGAGAGTATAAGAAATTTGGAGAGAATCCACATTGAAGGGGTGGGCTGCCTTCAAAGTATGTATTTCATTGGACATGTTGAACCTATGTAGGATTTGAACTCGGGACATCGTCCCAATTCCTAATCAATTCGTGGCATAAACCACTTGGGCCACAGACCCTCCATTGCATATCATAAGTAATGATTTGGGTGAGTTGTAACATTATTGGGCTTGAGGTCACTTGTGATTTCGTTGATCTTCATTGAATTTCCCCTTCAAGAAATTCTTTGTGGTGGCTTGGTGGGATAGGTGAGGTTACACACATAGTAAGCTTGAAGGCCAATTGTAGGTTCGTTGGCCTTTGCATTGTGGGATATAAATGGTTCCGCGTATTAGATTTTAAATTGTCTATCCTTGGCTATTTTGTTGGGTGACAAGCTCCCCTTATCAACAACATCTTCATTTTGTTCTCAATCTAAGATTGATGGCTACTTGTATGTTTTGTCTTACCTTCTTCTTTTTCCACAACTAATTAGGCGTATCATTCCATGGAATTATGGTAACCCCTTGAGCCTTTGGCTCAAGTCCCACGGACCCCTCAATGTGGGGGATGTACATTGGAACATCCTATGAACATACATATGTTTGCCCTAGTCTCAAGATTATGTCTCAACTCATGAGGCATGTCTACATAGCAGACACATTCATTTATTTTAAGACGAAATAGATGATGTTTCTTACCATGCCATGCTTCATAAGGTGTGGAAACATGCCCTCCCCCTATAGTTGGACATCTATTCATTATGTAAACAATTGTCTAATGAAATCTCCTCCATAACAATCAGGCATGTTCATCTTCTTTCATGAGTGCCCTAGCCGTCTTTAGACTTTTAGTATGTATGTATGCATGTATGCATGTATGCATGCATGCATGTATGTATGTATGTATGTATGCATGCATGCATGCATGTATGTATGTAATGTATGTATGTATGTATGTATGTATGTACGTATGTATCTATGTATCTTTGTATGTATGTGTGTATGTGTGTATGTATGTATGTATGCATGCATGCATGCATGCATGCATGTATGTATGTATGTATGTATGTATGTATGTATGTATGTATGTATGTATGTATGTGTGTGTGTTACAAATTAGGTTGACAAGGTTCAAGTTAATGATAACAATAGGAACTTCAAAATTAAACAACTAAAATACTTAGCCTAGGGGTTAATCTCAAGGATGGGAAGGAGAAGGTCTTGGTTTAAACCCTTATAGGGAGCATGGGGATAGCATTTTTCCAAAGTAGCTGTAGAACCTTCTAGAAGCATCCACTCAAGTCAGCTCATGCTAACTTCGAGACTTGACTCAAGTGGTGAGTACACTTAACACTAGTAGACTCTAATGGAAGGTGCTAAAGCAATGGTGGAGATTGCACATGCATATGTGAACTCCAATTACTCTAGAGGTTATGGTTAGTTTCCAAATCTATATAATGATATGTTGCATGGAGATGCATAAGTCATTCTCTCTAGCATGGAGACTAGGTTTTTAACATTGGTATCAGAGTGAGGTTGGAGCTTTCATGTAGACCTTATTGGATTTCACTATCTTCCTTGTGGCTTCATCATCAACTCTATGGATAGATATTTTTGAAATTCCTCTTATAACTCGAGAAGAATGCACCAGTGCATCTTTTCGCATCATCAGACTATGTACGAGACTTCTTTATATATCTATGTGAAAAGACCTTTCCTATGGTGCAAGGTGCAGGGTTCAAACCTAGAACCTCTAATTCTAGAGGCATTCAAGCCTACTAAAAAGTCAACTTTGGATGGCTATTTTTCTTTGCTCAAGTGGCCGATAAATGACATAAATCTCACTAGAATTGGAGTTTATTTGAATTTTTCTTGCATATAAGTAGGGTTTGGCTATCAAGTTTTGACATTTTTAAAGATGTAATTGGAAGCTATGTAGACATCTTTTGGTGCATGAACACCTCCAAGTCTTGAATGAAAGTGTGTCTATATCTTGTAGCTTATGTAGCACTCTGGAATTTACTAGTGCGGCTTAGGAAATTCATTGACTTGTAACTTAGAAATATTTTATATTACTCAAATCATTGTGAATGCATGAATTATAAGTGCATCTTTTTTATATATATTGGTTCACTTATTGAGGAACCACATAGATGTACTTGTAAATGAGATGGCAAGAAAGACCTACCTCAAAAATTGTATTTGTGCTTTAAGATGAGGAGGCACATAGTGCCTTTCTCGAGCATGGTATTTGGGTGAGGGAACGAGTGCATTAGAGGGGATGGACATGGGTGGGTATCTGAGCATATGCACATGCACAATTTCACCATTTCCTTCATTGGGCTTCACATAGATGCACCATCATTGAGTAGACTACTTATGTGTTAAAACTATGTTATGCATGTTAAGAAGAATAATTCCACACCAACTAAAAGCTTTAGTAAAAGATAATGAAAGAATAAAAAACTATGAAGATAAGTATCTTTTCAATGCAATTTTCAATGCAATCATAAAGATAAGTATCTTTTAATTATTGGACTCATTCAAAGAAGGTCAAGCGTTAACCTTAGAGTAAAATTCCAAGGCTTCTGGGTAAACCATAAGTAAAACTTGGTAGTGACAAGCAAACATCCAAGTTATTCAGAGCTCACCTAAGGTTTAAGATATTGTTAGACTAAGAATACTCCTCCAAGAGAGATACGAGTAAAGTATGAAGCACTTAAGTCTTATGACTAGCATGAACCAAAGGTGTACCAATCTTGTAGAAATTTCTTATATTTGAATTTTGAAAATTAGTAGATTCTTAGACTTGATTTCAAGGGGACATCTTTAGAATATCCTTGGTGTTGCTCTACCACAATGGTGAGAACCACATTAACAAGCTCCACCTCCTTAATGTCAATCCGGGGAAGAGATAGGAGTGATATGAAGATCGTGAATATGAGATGAAGTGAGAATGATGGTGAGAAGCATAGAGATGAACACACACATGCACACACACAATGAAGAGACAAGCCAGACACAATGGAAGGTAGCAAATAAACTCTATTACTCAAGATCTCAATTACAAGCTCAAAATAGCTCTAAGCTCACACTAACCAACCTCAAAAATGAGCTCTCTAGCTCTTTTTATAGATTCTAGACTAGTTTTGACCGGTTTCACATCTAGTGACCGACATAGTTAAAAAATAGGTTCTAGGCGCTATTTGAAAGGATAAACGGTGTCTAAAAATAACCAAAATTGGTACGCTCATTCTGCGTAAGCTCCTCAAGCTCGAGGACTCCTCGGCTTGCACAAAATGGAGCTACAATTTACTAAAAGGGTTTCTTTGTTACATATGGTACAAAAGTGATAAAAATCACTGTTGGAGGTTTTGAAAAGTATCTATAAAACATAATTCTTTGAAAAATGATTCGACTAGCTCCCGCCTACTTTGTCGTGCTCTATCTTCACATGCTTCCACGTCTTCTATGCCTCTGGCTACTGCCAACACCCCCCTCCCTCTCGCTTCTGTCGTCCTCGACAGAACCTTGTTGTGAGGTGTGTCGGATATAATTCTGGAGTAGTTCCTGAGTGAGGGTGTGTTCTGATATACGAATTCCTCTGGCCAGATCTGCCTCGAGTTTCTACCAATAAATAGGCTGCGGTTCATCTGATGGCGGGAGTCTGTAGTGTGTGGAGTTTACCATCTGTTCGTAGGCAAATAATTGAAGCAAATGTGTGGGCCTACTGATGAACACTTCAGAGTGATATTCCTAGAAACCGGTTGTGAACATTTCTTCGAAGGTCTGCTTATAGCACGCCGATAAGTATTTACTTTGACAGTGCCAGGCGTAACAAACCCAGAGCGATGGTGTCGTGCTCATGTCATATGCTAGATCTAGATTGCCATGCTCAAAACCCGGGGTGTTCACATGGGGTGCCTTGACGCGATGGAAGACCTTGAAAACCATCTGCATCATGTCAAATATCCTGACAGTCATGTGCGCTGCTACATCGTCCATATGTTTTAAGCGAGGGATCCAGTGATGAATCATTGCCATCATGTATCCAATTGTTGGTGGTCCTGTGGGCGGAGTGAAGTACGGGTAGTTCAGCCAATCCTGGCATTGCTTGTTGTTCTGTACTTTAATGGCAAATGCCTTCCAGGAATGGCGACGTGGCATTGGTTCCCAACATGGGTTGTACTTCTAGTGAAGAGGCGCCTTGACCCAAGTACTCATCATCTCTGGATATGCTTGTAATAAATCCCTGTGCCAATCTCGTTGATAGATCTCTCCACGCTACGCATTTAGTGGCAAATCTTTCGGCTCAAATTGAGTTGTGTGGGAGGGCTTCTTGCCTATTTCTTTTTCTATGGCCAACTGATATTCCGCCATTAACATAAAATAAGGCTTGTCTTGTAACTCATGCCCAGATATGTATGTGCGAGGGGCCAAATGAGCAAAGTAGGGGGACTATAAAATGCGTTCTTTAATCATCCCCATTGCGTGTAACTGCACCTCTACCCTTGCGGAGTGAGTTCTTCCAAGTTCTTCAATCATCTTCATCCATGCGGGAGTTGGAAGTTCGAAAGTCGTCTGGCCTTCAGCCATGACTCATCCACCTGGGATGGGTTGGGGTTCATATGCTTCTTCAAAAGTTTCTTCCACCGGAATAGTCACTGTTTCTTCCTCTGCTGGTAGTTCCGGTGGGGAGTCTGGCCTTGGTGGTGCTTCATATACTGTTATTTGTGATTGAAGAGTTAATACATGGGCCCGTAATGCATTGAGTTCCTCTATGATGTCAGGAGATGGGTCCTTAGGGGCTTGTAGTCCCCGACAACGGTGCCAAATTTGGTGTTTCTCTAGCACAATGGTGAGAACCACGTTAAGAAGCTCCACCTCCTTAATGTCAATCCGCGGAAGAGATAGGAGTGATATGAAGATCGTGAATATGAGATGAAGTGAGAGTGATGGTGAGAAGCATAGAGATGAACACACACATTCACACACACAATGAAGAGACAAGCAAGACACAATCAACTCTATTACTCAAGATCTCAATTACAAGCTCAAAATAGCTCTAAGCTCACACTAACCAACCTCAAAAATGAGCTCTCTAGCTCTTTTTATAGATTCTAGACTAGTTTTGATAGGTTTCACATCTAGTGACCGGCATAGTTAAAAAATAGGTTCTAGGCTCTATTTGAAAGCATAAACGGTGTCTAAAAATAACCAAAATCGGTACGCTCATTCTACCTAAGCTCCTCAAGCTCGAGGACTCCTCGGCTTGCACAAAATGGAGCTACAATTTACTAAAAGGGTTTCTATGTTACATATGGTACAAAAGAAAAAAAAATCACTGTTGGAGGTTTTGAAAAGTATTTATAAAACATAATTCTTTGAAAAATGGTTCGACTGGCTCCCGGCAACTTCGTCCTCCTCTGTCTTCACATGCTTCCGCGTCTTCTATGCCTGTGGCTACTGCCAACATCCCCCTCCCTCTTGCTTCTGTCGTCCTCAACAAAACCTTATTGTGAGGTGTGTCGGATATAATTCTGGAGTAGTTCCTGAGGGAGGGTGTGTTCTGATATACGAATTCCTCGAGCCAGATCTACCTCGAGTTTCTCCCAATCAATGGGTTGCGGTTCATCTGATGGCTGAAGTCTATAGTGTGTATACTATACCATCTGTTCGCAGGCAAATAATTGAAGCAAAAGCGTGGGCCTGCTGATGAACACTTCGGAGTGATATTCCCAAAAATCGGTTGTGAACATTTCTTCGAAGGTATGCTTATAGCATGCCGGTAAGTATTTAATTCAACAGTGTCAGGCGTAACACACCCAGAGCGATGGTGTCGTGCTCATGTCATATGCTAGATCTAGATTGCCATGCTCGAAACCGGGGGGTGTTCACATGGGGTGCCTTGACGCGATGGAAGACTTTGAAAACCATCTGCATCATGTCAAATATCTTGACAGTCATGTGCGTTGCTACATCGTCCATATGTTTTAAGCGATGGATCCAGTGACAAATCATTGCCATCATGTATCAAATTGTTGGTGGTCCTGTGGGGGGAGTGAAGTACGGGTAGTTCAACCAATCCTGGCATTGCTTGTTGTTATGTACTTTAATGGCAAATGCCTTCCAAGAATGAGGACGTGGCATTGGTCCCCAACATGGGTTGTACTTCAAGTGAAGAGGCGCCTTGGCCCAAGTACTCATCATCTCTGGATATGCTTGTAATAAATCCTTGCGCCAATCTGGTTTATAGATCTCTCCATGCTGCACATCTAGTGGTAAATCTTCCGACTCAAATTGAGTTGCGTGAGAGGGCTTCTTGCCTGTTTCTTTTTCTACAACCAGCTAATATTCCGCCATTAACATAAAATAAGGCTTGTATTGTAACCCATGCCCATATATGTATCTGCGAGGGGCCAAATGAGCAAAGTAGGGGGACTGTAAAATGCGTTCTTCAATCATTGCCATTGCGTGTAACTGCACCTCTACCCTTGTGGAGTGAGTTCTTCCAAGTTCTTCAATCATCTTCATCCATGCGGGAGTTGGAAGTTCGAAAGTCGCCTGGCCTTCAGCCGTGATTCGTCCACCTGGGATGGGTTGGGGTTCATATGCTTCTTCAAAAGTTTCTTCCACCGGAATAGTCACTGTTTCTTCCTCTACTGATAGTTCCAGTGGGGAGTTTGGCCTTGGTGGTGCATCATATACTGCTATTTGTGATTGAAGAGTTAATACCTAGGCCCGTAATGCGTTGACTTCCTCTATGATGTCAGGAGATGGGTCCAGAGGGGCTGGTAGTCCCCGGGAACAGAGCCAAATTTGGTGTTGCTCTAGCACAATGGTGAGAACCACGTTAAGAACCTCCACCTCCGTAATGTCGATTTGCGGAAGAGATAGGAGTGATATGAAGATCGTGAATATGAGATGAAGTGAGAGTGATGGTGAGAAGCATAGAGATGCACACACACATGCACACACACAATGAAGAGACAAGCAAGACACAATGGAAGGTAGGAAATCAACTCTATTACTCAAGATCTCAATTACAAGCTCAAAATAGCTCTAAGCTCACACTAACGAACCTAAAAAATGAGCTCTTTAGCTCTTTTTATAGATTCTAGACTAGTTTTGACCGATTTCACATCTAGTGACCGGCATAGTCAAAAAATAGGTTCTATGCGCTATTTGAAAGGGTAAACGGTGTATAAAAATAACCAAAATTGGTACGCTTATTCTATCTAAGCTCCTCAAGCTCGAGGACTCCTCGGCTTGCACAAAATGGAGCTACATATTACTAAAAGGGTTTCTATGTTACATATGGTACAAAAGTGATAAAAGTCATTGTTGGAGGTTTTGAAAAGTATTTATAAAACATAATTCTTTGAAAAATGATTCGACTGGCTCCCGGCTACTTCGTCGTGGTCTATCTTCACATGCTTCCGCGTCTTCTATGCCTCTGGCTACTGCCAACACCCCCCTCCCTCTCTTGGCGTCCTCGACAGAACCTTGTTGTGAGGTGTGTCGGATATAATTCTGGAGTAGTTCCTGAGCGAGGGTGTGTTCTGATATACGAATTCCTCGGGTCAGATCTGCCTCGAGTTTCTCCCAATCAATGGGATGCGGTTCATCTGATGGCGGGAGTCTCTAGTGTGTGGAGTATACCATCTGTTCGCAGGCAAATAATTGAAGCAAATGCGTGGGCCTGCTGATGAACACTTCGGAGTGATATTCTTAGAAAGCGGTTGTGAACATTTCTTTGAAGGTCTGCTTATAGCACGCCGGTAAGTATTTAATTCGATAGTGCCAGGCGTAACAAGCCCAGAGCGATGGTGTCGTGCTCATGTCATATGCTAGATCTAGATTGACATGCTCGAAACCGGGGGTGTTTACATGGGGTGCCTTAATGGGATGGAAGACTTTGAAAACCATCTGCATCATGTCAAATATCTTGAGAGTCATGTGCGCTGCTACATCATCCATATGTTTTAAGCGACGGAGCCAGTGACGAATCGTTGCCATCATGTATCCAACTGTTGGTGGTCCTGTGGGGAGAGTGAAGTACAGGTAGTTCAGCCAATCCTGGCATTGCTTGTTGTTCTATACTTTAATGGCAAATGCCTTCAAGGAACGGCGACATGGCATTGGTCCCCAACATGTGTTGTACTTCAAGTGAAGAGGAGCCTTGGCCCAAGTACTCATCATCTCTGGATATGCTTGTAATAAATCCTTGCGCCAATCTGGTTGATAGATCTCTCCACGTTGCGCATCTAGTAAATCTTCCGGCTCAAATTGAGTTGCGTGGGAGGGCTTCTTGCCTATTTCTTTTTCTACGACCATCTAATATTCCACCATTAACATAAAATAAGGCTTTTATTGTAACTCATGCCCAGATATGTATCTGCAAGGGGCCAAATGAGCAAAGTAGGAGGACTGTAAAATGCGTTCTTCAATCATTGCCATTGTGTGTAACTACGCCTCTACCCTTGTGGAGTGAGTTCTTCCAAGTTCTTCAATCGTCTTCATCCATGCGGGAGTTGGAAGTTCGAGAGTCGTCTGGCCTTCAGTCGTGACTCTCCACCAAGGATGGGTTGGGGTTCATATGCTTCTTCAAAAGTTTCTTCCACCGGAATAGTCACTGTTTCTTCCTCTGCTGGTAGTTCCGGTGGGGAGTCTGGCCTTGGTGGTGCTTCATATACTGCTATTTGTGATTGAAGAGTTAATACCTGGGCCCGTAATGCGTTGAGTTCCTCTATAATGTCAGGAGATGGGTCCGCAGGGGCTGGTAGTCACCGGCAACGATGCCAAATTTGGTGTTGCTCTAGCACAATGGTGAGAACCACGTTAAGAAGCTCCACCTCCTTAATGTCAATTCGCTGAAGAGATAGGAGTGATATGAAGATCCTGAATATCAGATGAAGTGAGAGTGATGGTGAGAAGCATAGAGATGCACACACACATGCACACACACAATGAAGAGACAAGCAAGACACAATGGAAGGTAGGAAATCAACTCTATTACTCAAGATCTCAATTAGAAGCTCAAAATAGCTCTAAGCTCACACTAACCAACCTAAAAAATGAGCTCTCTAGCTCTTTTTATAGATTCTAGACTAGTTTTGACCGGTTTCACATCTAGTGATCGACATAGTTAAAAAATAGGTTCTAGGCACTATTTGAAAGGGTAAACGGTGTCTAAAAATAACCAAAATTGGTACGCTCATTCTACCTAAGCTCCTCAAGCTCGAGGATTCCTCGGCTTGCACAAAATGGAGCTACAATTTACTAAAAGGGTTTCTATGTTACATATGGTACAAAAGTGATAAAAGTCACTATTGGAGGTTTTGAAAAGTATTTATAAAACATAATTCTTTGAAAAATGATTTGACTGTCTCCCGACTACTTTGTCATGCTCTGTCTTTACATACTTTCACGTCTTCTATGCCACTGGCTACTGCCAACACCCCCTCCCTCTCGCTTCTGTCGTCCTCGACAGAACCTTGTTGTGAGGTCTGTCGGATATAATTCTGGAGTAGTTCCTGAGCAAGGGTGTGTTCTGATATACGAATTCCTCGGGCCAGATCTGCCTCGAGTTTCTCCCAATCAATGGGTTGTGGTTCATCTCATGGCAGGAGTCTGTAGTGTGTGGAGTATACCATTTGTTCGTAGGCAAATAATTGAAGCAAATGTGTGGGCCTGCTGATGAACACTTCGGAGTGATATTCCTAGAAACCGGTTGTGAACATTTCTTCGAAGGTCTGCTTATAGCACGCCGATAAGTATTTAATTCGACAGTGCCAGGCGTAACAAACCGCGAGTGATGGTGTCGTGCTCATGTCATATGCTAGATCTAGATTGCCATGCTCGAAACCCGGGGTGTTCACATGGGGTGCCTTGACGGGATGGAAGACTTTGAAAACCATCTGCATCATGTCAAATATCTTGAGAGTCATGTGCGCTGCTACATCATCCATATGTTTTAAGCGAGGGAGCCAGTGATGAATCGTTGCCATCATGTATCCAATTGTTGGTGGTCTTGTGGGGGGAGTGAAGTATGGGTACTTCAGCCAATCCTGGCATTGCTTGTTGTTTTGTACTTTAATGGCAAATGCCTTCCAAGAATGGCGACGTGGCATTGGTCCCCAACATGGGTTGTACTTCAAGTGAAGAGGTGCCTTGGCCCAAGTACTCATCATCTCTAGATATGCTTGTAATAAATCCTTGTGCCAATCTGGTTGATAGATCTCTCCACGCTGCGCATCTAGTGGCAAATCTTCAGGCTCAAATTGAGTTGTGTGGGAGGTCTTCTTGCCTGTTTCTTTTTCTACTGCCAGCTAATATTCTACCATTAACATAAAATAAGTCTTGTATTGTAACTCATGCCCAGATATGTATCTACAAGGGGCCAAATGAGCAAAGTAGGGGGACTGTAAAATGTGTTCTTCAATCATTGCCATTGCGTGTAACTGCACCTCTACCCTTGCGGAGTGAGTTCTTCCAAGTTCTTCAATCGTCTTCATCCATGTGGGAGTTGGAAGCTCGAAAGTCGTCTGGCCTTCAGCTATGACGCGTCCGCCTGGGATGGGTTAGGGTTCATATTCTTCTTCAAAAGTTTCTTCCACCGGAAGAGTCACTGTTTCTTCCTCTGCTGGTAGCTCCGGTGGGGAGTCTGGCCTTGGTGGTGCTTCATATACTGCTATTTGTGATTGAAGAGTTAATACCTATGCCCGTAATGCATTGAGTTCCTCTATGATGTCAGGAGATGGGTCCCGTAGGGGCTGGCAGTCCCCGACAACGGCATCAAATTTGGTGTTGCTCTAGCACAATGGTGAGAACCACGTTAAGAAGCTCCACCTCCTTAATATCAATCTGCGGAAGAGATAGGAGTGATATGAAGATCGTGAATATGAGATGAAGTGAGAGTGATGGTGAGAAGCATAGAAATGCACACACACATGCACACACACAATGAAGAGACAAGTAAGACACAATGGAAGGTAGGAAATCAACTCTATTACTCAAGATCTCAATTACAAGCTCAAAATAGCTCTAAGCTCACATTAACCAACCTAAAAAATGAGCTCTATAGCTCTTTTTATAGATTCTAGACTAGTTTTGACCGGTTTCACATGTAGTGACCGACGTAGTTAAAAAATAGGTTCTATGCGCTATTTGAAAGGGTAAACGGTGTCTAAAAATAACCAAAATTGGTACGCTCATTCTAGCTAAGCTCCTCAAGCTCGAGGACTCCTCGGCTTGCACAAAATGGAGCTACAATTTACTAAAAGGGTTTCTATGTTACATATGGTACAAAAGTGAAAAAAATCACTGTTTGAGGTTTTGAAAAGTATTTATAAAACATAAGTCTTTGAAAAATGATTCGAATGGCTCCTGGCTGTGGATTGAATTTACCGCATTAAGGAAGCAACCTAAGCAAGCTGTTTCAGAATTTGTGACCAAGATCAAAGATGTAGCAGATCAGCTAGCAAGCATGGGAGAAGAGATTGAAGAAGAGCAGATTGTAAGGCAAGTGATCAATGGGATCAAAGCTGAGGACAAATGGGAAAGCTTCACCACTGCCATGGACCTGTACATGGACATGCAGATTCCAGACCTTACCAATCTTATGGGACAATTATTCACTCATGAAGCCAAGCTCAACAAGAATGGAGATACATCCAAAGGTAATAGCTCTTCTGCCCTATATACTGATAAAGGTAAAGCTAAAGATAAAGGCAAGAACAAGAAAGGAGAATATGAAGGCTCTACCTCCCAAGCTAACTATGCAGGGAGAGGTAGATCATCAAGAGGAAGGGGCAGAGGAGGTAAGCAAGGTAGGGGGAGATCCTATAACTCCTCACCATGCAACATTTGTGGTTTATCAAATCATACTACAGATGAGTGTTTCAGGAACTACAAAAATCAGAGAGAAGAGGATACCAAAGAGGTGGATACTCATAGTCAAGAAGTAGATTCAACCATCACCAAGGCTACAACAACAACTATAACAACAATTACAACAATTACTACAATCGCAACTACCAAGGAGGATTCAAATCCAGAAAGGACTACAACAACTATATAGAAGAGCAAGATGATTCTCTTCTAATCATGAACATGACTTCAAAACTAGGTATAAATGATGACCACCTATTCTACATTGACTCAGGCTGCTCAAATCATGTGGCTGGCAATGTAGCACTACTCTCTGATCTTGAGGAACCAAAAGGTAAGCATCAAGTACAAACAGGTGATGACACCAAGCAGTCAGTAGTTAAGGTTGGAAATGTTAAGACTTGTGATGGAAATCAGAACTTGTTGAGTAGGGTACTCTATGTACCAACTATTACCAAAAATCTGATGAGTGTTGGACAGATTGTGGAGAAAGGTTTGCAGGTTAGATTCAACCAATTTGGAGCATTTGTGGAGGATCCTAAGCAAGGGTTCAAGAGAATTGCCAAAGGAGAAAAATCAGGTAGACTTTTCAGTTTTGAGCTAGAAGACACAAAGAATATTGCACTATAGAGTTATAAAGATCAAACACTTTTAGAGCTTGAGATTTGGCACAAAAGACTAGGGCATCTAGGAGAAAGAACCTTGAAGCAGATATGTAGGGCTCAATGTGTTATTGGAATACCCAATGTTTCCAAACAACACATGATATATAAATGTAGTGCTTGTCAATTTGGGAACTCTCACAGGTTACCCTTCTCAAGGAAAGGCTATATGCATGAAGACTACCTAGAACTTGTCCATACAGATGTATGGGGACCAAGCAAAGACCCCTCAATATCAGGATCAAGGTACTATGTATCTTTTATTGATGATTATAGCAGGTGGACTATATTGTACTTCATGAAGCACAAGGATGAAGTGTTTAATTGCTTTAAAAGATATCTTGCACTTGTTGAGAATCAGACAGGAAAGAATTTGAAGAGACTAAGGTCAGATGGAGGAGGTGAGTACTTCTCCAATGAATTAGAAGACTTCTTGCAGGACAGAGGCATCAAAAGAGAAACCACCACAAGGTATAATCCTGAAGAGAATGGGGTAGCTGAGAGAAGAAATAGATTGATTGTTGAAACAGCTAGGTCTATGTTGAATGAAAAAAAGTTACATAACTATATATGGGCAAAGAGTGTTTCTACTGCCACTTACCTTATAAACAGGTTACCATCTAAATCCCTTGATGGGATGACACCCTATGAAGCATGGCATGGGAAAAGACCCTCACTTGACCATTGCAGGATATTTGGATGTGTAGCATATGTACACATTCCTTCTCAGATAAGAGGTAAGCTAGACCCTAAGGCTGAGAAGTGCATCTTTATTGGATATGACCTAAATAAAAAAGGGTACAGGTTTTACAACCCTTCCAATAAGGGATTCATGGTTAGTAGAGATGTTGTCTTTGATGAAAATGATTCTTGGTATGAGAATGAATGCAAGAAATTTAACTACCCTATGACTTGGAGGAGGAGTTTCCAAGTCTTGCTAAGGAGGAACCTACTCAGAATGAAGACTCAACTTCAGATGATGAAGATGTTATCAACCTTGAAGAGTTCAAGGCATGGAAGTCCAAAGGCAAAGTCAAAATGAAGAAGCTTGAAGACATACCTGAATCTTCAAATCAATCAATCAAAAGATCACAAAGAGAGAGAAAAAAACCTATTAGATATGGGTATGATACAACTCTTTCTACGAAACACTCTGTTTATCTTGCCAAAGATTTGTCAATTGAAGAACCATGATCATATGAAGAAGCCATAATCAAGACAGAATGGAAAGAAGCTATGGATGAGGAGATTGAAGCACTCAAGGAAAGTGACACATGGGAGCTAGTACCAAAGAAGGAATCCATGAAGGTAATAGGATCCAGATGGATCTATAAACTCAAAAGAAATTCTGATGGGTCAATCAACAAGTACAAAGCCAGATTGGTAGCCAAGGGTTTTGCACAAACCCAAGGCATTGACTATGAAGAGACATTCTCTCCCGTGGCCAAGATGCCAACTATCAGAATATTGGTGAGTATAGCTGCATCAAAAAATTGGAACATGTACCAATTGGATGTCAAAAATGCTTTCTTAAATGGATGGATTTTAGAGGAGGCATATATGTCACAACCTCCTGGCTATGAGGATCCAACTAAGGTATCACATGTGTGCAAATTGAATAAAGCTTTATATGGATTAAAGCAGGCACCTAGGGCATGGAATCACATGTTAACCACTTACCTTCAAGACCAAGGTTTTGTCATGAGCAAGGCAGACACTTCTCTATTCATCAAGAGAAGTAATTCAGAGGTAATATACCTATGTGTTTATGTTGATGACATCATACTTACAGGTAATGATGTTAATGGAATCAGAAAAATCAAGAGCCAGATGATGAAGGAGTTCAAGATCAATGATCTAGGTTTACTAAAGTATTTTCTTGGGCTTGAGTTAGTCTATACTAACTCTGGAATATACATTACTCAGAAAAAGTACATATAGGATATGTTGAAGAAGTTTCACTTGCAGGATGCCAAAATTGCAAGTACTCCAATGGAGGTAAACCTAAAACTAAGTGCCCATGAAGGTGATGAAATTAATGATATTACAGGTTATCAAAGCATGGTGGGTAGCTTGAACTATGCTACCTTAACAAGGATAGACATTGCATATGGAGTTAGTGTGCTAAGTCAGTTTATGCACAAGCCTAGAATACCTCACATGGAGGCTGCCAAGAGAATATTGAAGTATCTCAAGGGTACACAAAATCATGGTTTGTATTTCCCTTACACTTCAGATATTGATATCAAGATCTATTCAGATGCAGATTGGGCAGGATGCAAGGATGATAGGAGGAGCACTTCAGGATACATTTCATTTGCAGGTGATAAGCCAATTTCATGGTCTTCAAAGAAGCAACCTACTGTTGCTTTGTCTTCTACAGAGGCAGAGTATAGAGGATTGGCTAATGCCACACAAGAAGCCATATGGATCAAGCTATTGTATACAGAATTGGGTTTATATACTAGGTCACCAATAATCTTTGGAGACAATACAAGCTCACTTCACCTTGCAGCTAATCCTATCTATCATGCTAGGACCAAACATATAGAGGTCCATTACCATTATGTGAGAGAGAAGTTATTAAAAAAGGACATTCAACTAACCTATGTATCAACCAACATGCAGTGTGCAGATTTGTTGACTAAAGCTTTGGATGGAACCAAACTTTGCAGGTTCAAAGCAATGATTGGATTGCAGGATATACATGAAGATTGAAGATGAAGACCAAGCCAAAATATTTGGCTTGAGGGGGAGCTGTTGGTGTAATTCACAAGCCTACACAATTGGCTTGATGGATACATTAAAAGTCTATACACATATGGAGAAGCATAGGAACTAGTGCTAGTGGTTAATTACCACTTTACTTCTTTGTAAAAGTCACATGTGACTTGGAATCTTTGTAAACACCTACCAAAAGGGATTCATGGAAAAAAGGTAGATTTGATTGATGGAATATCTCTTAGGATATAGGAGCTTGATCATAGGGGGCCAAAAGTTTGAATTTGAATTCAAATTTTTACTCAATCATTATAAAAGAGATTATCAAAAAGTTGCAATTAAGACTCATCATTCCCAAGCTCATTACTATCAATTCTGAGTGTGTGTGAGGCCTACACTCTAGCCCACACCTATACACACCATTAGGCAATGATCTTCATGCCAATGGTATTGTATACAAGTGTTCATTAATACATATATCTTCATTGTTCATTTCTGAGTTCTCTGTCATAGTACTTGAAAGTCTGTCAACTTGTGGAGAGCATATCTCAGTCATTTCTTCACCAAATTCAAAGATCTAAAGCTTACTGGATTCAACTCAGAGTTATCTACATGATTTCAAAATTTGAAGAGATGCTATTTAGCCATTTCAGAGAAAAGCTTGTCAAGGTGATCACTGGTCATTGTCTGCAACAGTCCTAAAAAATCAGGGGTAAAGGTTTACTTGCTCAATTGATTTCTTTTAGCATAGTTTATATTTTTACATCATTCCACTTGGAATAGTTAGCTTGCTAAGCTAATTAGATAATCCTAAAAGGAATTTTTCCAATTCATACTATGCTGGTCATACTAAGCAAAAGATCCAGTAGGTGTCAAGACAAAAATAGAAGGTTTTCTTGAGATCTTCAACTTCAAAGTCATCTGTTTTGTTTCAAACTTTACACACATCATTTCCAAAGTACATAGGCCATATTATGGTGTCATTGGAAATCTAAGGAGGTTCACTTATCAACTCTGAAGCAAGAAAGGGCTTGTACAAAGCAGGATTTGGCAGTACCTACTCAATCTCTTGGAGTGTCCATCCATCTTTCCCAACAGTCGGGTAGCTTGGACGTTCATATTCTTGGGAGAAAATCTAGCCTTCAAAAAACTAAAATTCATTTGAAAAGGCATCTGATAGTTCGAAATCAAATGTTGTATCTATGGGTTCTGCTTCCATGTTGGGTATTGGAAAAGAAAACTCTTCCGCACCAATAGTGGTGGGAACTTTTGCTGCAGTGGGGGTAGGTTCCTGAGCTGATGTTGCCTGTGAGGTAACTGCACTTGTAGTGCCTTCTGTAACAATAGTTCATGATAATCGTATGCAAATAGGTTGTACAGTTGCAGGGGCTTCCATCGGAGACTGTTCTGGAGAGGGTTGCGCTGACGGTGATTATGGGACTTGTAGGCAGGGGATAGTTCCTCTCATGCGCTTTCCTGCTCGTCCTTTACTGGCCTTCCTAGATTTCTTTGTTGTCCCTTTGAATGCTTTGAACTCCTCGCTGGTCATTGCATGCTCGATTGGCAAGTCATATGCCAAACACATATATACAATTCTTGTAAGAGCGCAGCATCCATGGATTACCTTCTTCCTTTCCCATCGATGTTGTGCTAAGTATAGCTGATCAATGATCCAACTAGCCAGATCAACTGTTTGTGGCCCAGTACAAGCTAAATATAAGCCAAACCGAATGCGCTTGTGGGGCATGGTGAATCTATCCTGAGCGGGGAAAGCGAAATGCTGCATGCATATCCTCAACGGTTTAGAGAGCTCAGGTGTGATTGCTAAAATATCTTCCCACTTAATGACGTCGCTACGTTTCATAGGCTCTGGAATCAGTCTCTCACGCTCTGTAGGAGTATGCATCCCATGGAACTTGATGGCAGCTCTAATCAAATCTTTTGTCAAATAAAACCTTTTGAATGGGGGGTCATTCACCAAGGACGGCAAAATGAATGTGCCTGGTAGGTCCTTGTTCTCAAAAGCTGTCAAAGTGGTTACTAGATAATATCATCTGTAGAAATCTGGTTTAGGCAAAGGATCACTAAAGTATTCAGTGAAGCCTGCTCTCGCCCAAACATGCTTTAAATCTTCTGTGTTCTGTAATGCTTCAAACTCTCTTGAGAAAAACTGGTACTTTCCCCACGTACGGGTATCAAAAGTCAAATTGGCCTCAAAAGGGAAATCTGCCTCCGCCAATGGGCCTGCTAATCCTTGGAACCAATGAGAGTTGCGAGGAATTTTTTCAGTATATCCCTTAGGAGGATCGTCAATTGGCATAGGCCCTGGAAATCCCTGAAATTCTGGTGGTTGAGCCGTAGGATGTGGTTCAGCTAGTAATTCGCCAATATTTGCCATGGGTACACTGGGCCAGCTTCAGATGGTCCTTCTGCCTGCATGATGAATGATGCAAGTGTGTGGTAGATCTGCTACAAAAGATTAACACATTAGTATGGAAATTAATCATGATCCCATTAAAGTGAGACCGCAATCCCTTTCCATAACCGATGTGTAACCCGTGTAGCCGTTGTGATGTGGTTTATGGAATGATTGTTGCAAAACTAATGCAGGTCTCTAGACGCCTACATGCTTCAGATGATGCATACATTTCTTGATGAGGTGTTATTACAAGTGATGTTGGGTTATAGTGTGTGGATTTGTACAAGGTTCAGTCGTGAAGGAGTTATTACAAGGTTGTAGATTAGTCGGGGTGGGAGTTATGTTAGACAATGGGTTTTGAGGAGGCAACTAGATACGTTTCGGTATCCACTTCCTAAGAGTTTGTGAGCGGGTGATAGGTTTCTGTTGAGGGACAAAAGATGATATCAGATTTGGTGGTATTGAGGGTTGAAGAGATTTCTGAGGGGTATATATTACATGGCTTGAGGGTTGAGCTATAATACATTGTTTGGGTACCCAGATTTGCGTGGGTGTGGGTCGGTTCGTAAGGTACTTCTTGGCGATCCAAATATGCCGAATGTGCGAACTTGTGGAAGAAGATCAAGGAGATGTTGGATACTGATTCTGCTTCTGCCTTGACTTCTTCTTATCATTGTCTGCATTGTTGAATTCTGCCGGTGGTTTCTGTCCTTTTGGCACCCATATTTGTCTTGTGCCTCTTGCATACTGATACTACTGCCGTCCTTGTGGAGCCTGATATTGTCGTCAGTCTAGGTTCCTTCGTCGTGGTTGACTCCTTAGTGGTTGAGGTTGAGAGGTCGGATGGACATTGCTTTGGAAAAGAAGGGAGATCCAACACTTGTGAAACTTGCCCATTAGGAAGTGAGGCATTCTGTACCACAGATCTAGGCCAATCTGCAGTAAGTGTGGAAGGATGGGCACTACAGGGTATCTTGCCCATGTGGCTGCTGATGCAGTCCACCTGATCTGCAATGGTCCCCATTTGTTCGCTGCTGGAAGACCAAGGGAAAATCTCCTGACAATCTTCTATCTGGCAATGATCCATCGCCAAGCTCTCATGGGTTGACTTTGGAATGAGCGTGCTTAGCCGAGGGATCTGACCAAAGATCTTTCGGTCCTCCGTCGTGAGCATTTCATAGGGTCTAGGGTTACATACCTTAGGCGGAGTGTTGTTAGGGAAGTCAAGCGGTATAACTCGCTTCTGATGTAAGGTTCCAATCTGTAAGGAGCCTTGTCTAAGATTTAGGTCCATTGAGTGATCATATAGCCAATCTTGGCCAAGGATTAGGGGTTCTATCAGGTCCTCGTCATGACACACTAGTAGCTTTGTTGTCATAGTCACTTCGTTTATGAGCATAGGAAGGTCCACCTCACCCATGCAAGGGGTTTCCATGCCTCCTAGCCATATGAGGTATGCCTCAATTGGCCGCATTTCTATTCCTAAGTCCTTATAGTGGGACCATCCAATCGCACTAGTCACAACACATGAGACAATTAAAGCCCTGAGCTCTTGGCAAGGGTTGCCGTGCTCTAGCCTGACTGTCATGAATGGTCTCCGGTCCACTATGCTAGAATGAGTACTTGACTCTGCTTGACACATGGCCATGGGGTATCTGGGTGTCGTTTCCAGATGGTTATAATGTTCTCTCCCTAGTCCTTGTCTTTTTAGCTTCATGCGCTTAATGCGTTCTATAGCTTCTGCCTGAGCTTCAGCTCGTATTCTATTTTCTTCCTCCTTACGCTTCTTTGCCAACATGAGTCATCTAAGCATATCCTCAGTAAGAGGTTCCTGATATAACTTGACTCTACAGCCACTAATGTAATTAGGCATTATGTCTCCTTCTAAGGTGGCTAATTGTACTGCTCCACTTGTCGAGAGTCTGTTAATGATCATAGGTCCATAACCTCGCTTTTCTAACTTCCGTGCGTGTTGTTTCAGCATATATACTAGGACTAAATCTCCTTCTTTTAAGCCTTTATCTTTCACATGTGCATCAAAATATGCTTTCTGTCTCTTCGTTGCTGCGTATATTCTTGCTGCTGCTTTCAGCTTGGTTTCTCCTAATCGTTCCAAGTCCATTATTCTTGCTGATAATTCATGGCCGGTCCACTGATGTTCTTGTGCAACCTTAAGGGTCGGTATCAAGAAGTCCAAAGGAAGCACAACATTCTGCCCAAAAACCATCTGAAAGGGAGTTGCATTGAGTACGGTCTTGTAGGCCACTCGATATGCCCAAACAACGTGGTGTAACTGTTTGTCCCAATCTGAATGTTTGTTGTTCACGAGTTTTGTCAGTACGTTACAAAGGATCTTGTTAGTGCTTTCAGCCTGACCATTGGCCTGAGGATGATATGGTGCGGATTTCTTGTGAATCCCCATAAAATCCTGTAACAAATATTCAATGACTTGGTTTAGAAAGTGAGTTCCTCGATCGCTCACTAACTCTATAGGCAATCCATATCTTGTAAAGACATTTTCAATTAAGAATTTTGCAGTCGTGTGTGCATCATTCTTTTTTGTGGCTTTTGCCTCTATCCATTTGGTAAGATAATCTGTCGCAGCAATAATGTATTCAGCATGTGTACCTTTTGCAGGGGGGTTAATGGGTCCTACAAAGTCTATACCCCACTTAGAAAATGCACGTCCTCCCATCATGGGTTTCAATGGCATTTCATCTCGGCGAGTAGGAAATTGAGTTCTCTGGCACACATCACATCTCTTTACATAGTTATGTGCATCCATGTGAAGAGTGGGCCACCATAATCCTGCAAAGAGGATGGCTTTGATTATCCTATCGGGTCCAAAATGACCTCCTGCAACACCTTGGTGTGCAGTCTCTAGTACGCTCAAATAATCGCTTTCATGAACACATTGTCTTAAGTATCCATCTCGTCCTCGTTTGTATAGATTGTCGCCAATAAGTGAATAGTCTTGAGCTTCCTGCTCTAGACTTCGTTGTCGTGCTAAGGTCATTCCTTGAGGGAATGTTTTCGTCCTCAAGTATGTCACTAAAGGTTCACTCCATTCTGGTGTGAGAGACACGTTAGAAACCATCATATCAATCGTCCTGTGTTACATGGCTTATTGACTAAGTACAGTAATGCTTGATGATCTGTAAAGAATTTGAACTTATTTGCCAACAGATAATTGTTGATATATTTAGGTAGTGATTTGTGTGAACACACTAGGACCGCCGGGGCATTTTTTTCCCTCTTTAGGAGGTTTTTTTTCCCCAGCTCGTATATACGCCTGTTGCCCTAATGGGCTACTTATCTTTGTACATTCTCTAGTAATACATTTAGTATTGTGTGTTTGGGCTCCAAGCTTCTTCTTCTTCCTTGTGCTGTTCCCGTGCTTCCACAGACGTCTAACTCCAACAATTGGTATCAGAGCAGGTCGTCGCTTCATCTAGGGTGCCGTCGACACTCCTCTATTTGCAGTCTCAGAATCGCATGAATTTTGGTGAGCATACTCAGCGTGCTTCCGAGATCAAAACTGCTTCGCTTTGTGGTGCCGAAATCGCGATCTGAGCTCGTTTCAGCCTCTGAACGCACTATCGCAGCGCTTGTGCAGGCTATTTCATCTTTTTGTGCCAAAGGTATATACCAGTTTCTGTTTGCCAATTTAAGCGTCTCGAAGTCTGCTACAAGTTTAGCAGAATTCGTCTGGGCAGTTTCGTTCAATTTTTTGAGATACAATCAATTTTTTGCATCAAGGTATTTTAGTCACCGGCCATGGCTGAAAGCAATGATGTATTCCGTATGTTGGCTGTTGAGGATAAGTTGGATGGTACCAACTACCCATTATGGGCTTATATGATGCGACATGTATTGGTTGCAAAAGGATTATGGAACATTGTGCAGGGTGTTGAAAGACGTCCTGTTACACCTGTAACGACAGGTACTTCAAACACAGGTGCTGAAGCTGATGAAGATGGTGTCGAAGATGATATTCCGCAGATTCCTGTTCGTGCTATTGTTTCTGCTGCACCTACTGCAGAGCAGATTCGTTGGGATGGCAGAGATGCCCAAGCACATGCATTGAGCTTTGTCTGTCAAACGTGCCATTATTCCTCACATTCGCTCTTGCAGAACAGCTAAGGATGCTTGGGATACACTTACCACATTGTACCAAGCTAGGAATGAGGCTCGTGTTGCTTACCTCCGAAAACAGTTGGAGAGTGAGCACATGAATGAAGATGATTCTATGGACAGTTTCCTAACAAAGATCAAAGACTTGAAGGAACATTTGATTTCTACTGATGAGTTTATACGAGATAGCTCACTTGTGCAGACCCTTCTGAATGGTCTTCCTGACTCATATCAGAGTTTTGCTTCTACTCTACGATTGATGATGAAAGGCAATTCGAATGCCTTATCATTTGTTAAACGTCGCTTGCCGTCAGAAGCGCGTTTAAACACCTATTCGGGTTCTTGGGAGTGGAAGGGGTCTGTTAAACAGAGGCCCTATGCTTGATTTTCCCCAAAATAACCACTTCATACACAACAATATATTAATGTTCAAGAACTCTATCAAGAATCTGTTTACGCTTCACAATCTTACTATCTATAATCGGACTCTTCCAAAGCTTACCGAACACACTCCAGTTAATGCTCTCTCAACGTACAGTGCAGGCAATATTCAGTACCGTAATACAAGATTACTTTTGTCTAGCTTAAGAACTGATCCAACACAAACTACCGTACACAACAGAGTCAATAACAGTAACTCAATCTGTACCGTGCAGGTGCGGATAATCCACAAGAACAGAAGACGCAGGATGATTAAGAATTCTCAACCACACAGTACTGAACTGTCATTACTGGAGCATGGGCTTCATCAAACAACTTACAGAACATCAACAAAACAGAGGGACAAAACAGTACGTAGCATTATCAGAACAATCACAATGGAAACTACACAGAACGATTCGCTCAGACAGACAGTCGGCGATCTTTTGGTCGTCTATGTAAATCACAAACCGAATAGGTATCGATAACAAACAAGACAGCGACGAGAGTAGAATACTCAGAATTACTCAACGCACACCACAACAACGTTAGAGATCAATCACCCAGACAGAAAGTCTGGTGATCCCACTGATCGTCACCGAAGCGTCTCTTTTTCATTGATTTATATAGATTACAAACATCTTTGTAACAACCTTTTATTCGTGTGGAATATGAAAAGATTCAGTCTTTACAATTGCCAATCCGGCGGCCGACTAACACTGGCACGCACAGTGGACTCGAACCCGCAGGTATACAAAAAATCCTATGGTTCATCAACTATACCTTCAAAATACATTGATCTTGCTAATCTAAAAGTCTGGGCAATTTTCTTCTTTAATGATTCTATCATCTGCTTCAAAATGTCCAGTTCTACTAGCTGAGCATCTGTGCGTACTGAACTTAAAGAAATAACCTGGGACATCAAAACTTCTGCTTGAGTCTGCACAAAAGCTTCCTGTAAATAGAATTCATTCAAAAGAGCTGCATCCCTAGTGACCTTCATGCCGGCAATTTGTTTATCAATGTTGGATAATCTTTCTTTCTGTGTATCCAGTTGATATTCTCTTCTTTCTATCTCCTGATTCTGAAATTGGATTGTCTTGTAATAGGCGTCGCGCTCTCGGCGGGAACTTGCGATCTCCTTCTGTAATTGCGCTTCCCTGATCAATTTGCGTTTAAGAATACTGTTTACTTAAAATAAATCAGACTTGTTTCTCTGGAGTTCTTC
The DNA here is from genome assembly GCA_020310875.1 of Ceratopteris richardii. Lineage (NCBI taxonomy): Eukaryota > Viridiplantae > Streptophyta > Polypodiopsida > Polypodiales > Pteridaceae > Ceratopteris > Ceratopteris richardii. The sequence continues at coordinate 19,589,400 of CM035433.1, forward strand.
ATTAGTCTTCTTAAGCAAATCTGCCATCTCTTGTCCTTTCTGTACTGCTTCATTTAGCTGTTGTCTGGTTTCTTCTAACAGATTGCCCAGAGTTATTCGTGCATCTTCTTTATCTTGGGCTATTTGTTTCAGCTGTGTGATTTCGGCATCTGCAACACTTAACAAGTCATCTTTTTCTTTAACCTCAGCTAGTGCAATATCTCGTTGATTGATTATAGTGTCCTGTTCTGCAAGTCTGGCCTGGAGCTGAGTAATCTGGTAGTGCAGCTGATGATTTTCTGTTTTGATCGCATCTATATCTTCCTGTAGAGGAGTGATGTCTGCTTCTAGGACATCAACCTTATGTTGTAATTCATCCCGGATGTTATCAATGACTTCTTTCATCTGTAATGGTAATTGCTGCGATAGCTGAATAAGCAATTGACCCATGGTTGCAAGCTCAGAAATCATGGGAATCGAAGGAAGCGGAAGATGAGGACGAGGTTGAGATGAAGATGCTGTGAGGAGGTGATGGGAATTTGGTGGAGAATAGTTTGGTGACGAGGATGATGAAGCGGTAGGTTCCTCAGTGACAATGGGTGGAACAGGGATGGTAGGCTTAATTGGAGGTTCGGGTGGATGAGTAAGGAGAATAGTAGTTGTGTCGATTACCTTTTCAGTGGTTGGTTGTGTATCATCAGTGTTAGCGACTGCAGATTCTACTGTCTTGATCATTTCATCAAAAATTTCTTTGATAATATGTTGTTGGTCTTCTTGCTTTTCCTGTTCTGATTGATTCTGAGATTCTTCTTGGGAGGAGCTGGCTGCAAAATCGGCATTATCACTTTGCTCATGTTGCTGTTTTGGAGATGATTGTGCGGATGAATCTTGATGCATTGACGTTGCTGTATCGTGGAAAGTTTCTTCTTCTTGTCCTTCTTCTTCTTTGTCATCTGCTTTATCAACTGCGACTGAACCCTGTACGTCACTGTCAGATGAACTTATTCTGATTCTTTTCCGGCGGAGGAGGTGGAAAATCTCTTCATCATCCTCTTCATCATCTTCCAATATCTGTACAAACTCTTCATGGTGCAGAACGGGTCCTCGGGGTGGTGGTTGTGCTGCTTGGATAGTTGGAAACAGAAAAGAGATGATATGCGGTAAGCTCGATCGTGGCACATCTCCCTTATTGACTTGTTTAATGATCGAAACACATTCTCTATGAATGCAGCGGAAGAAGTATGAGGCAAAGTTTATAGGTTCTCTGACAGCTAGATCTATGGCGGAGTAAAAGGGTCGAGATATTCCATATTTTCACTTTTGCAGGTTCAAGATGGCAACTAAAAATTGTAATGCTGATCGTTCGGGCTCGGGGCGACAAAGGATAGCGTATTCGTTGGAAGAGTGCCTAGGGAATAATTGGTTCATTGTGGCTAACGGAAGATTAGGGCCATTCTCCCGACCTTGCGTAGAGAGCCGGAATGCATCAGCAAAGGTCTGGAGGGTAATTACGATACGTGATGGCAAGGAAGTGATTGGCCAACTCTGCTCCGTAGCAGATGTGGCAGCGATGGCGGCGATGACCTGGGCATAGAAAGGGTGACAATCCACTAAATGCCAAGGCAATTCAGTGAAATTGACTAACCCACGGATGCGCAGGAACTCACCTACATCAGCAGGGAGTCCATCACGAAACGCAGCAAAATTTGCTAACGCTTCCATGGCGCGAAGATGAATAGCAGGCACAAGAACGCAATCGCATAGGATATACAGATAACACAAACACACAGATCACACATACACAATAGCGATTAACAGCGAAACGAAAAAGGTTAAGTAGATGCTTTGCAGCGGGAAGCAATCGAAATTACTAATCATCGCGCGACGTTGAGATGATAACCTCATAACTTCGGTGTGCATGCATGAGCAGAACGATAATTCAAGGCGGCTGTTGAACATAATTAGGTAGCAAAACGAGGATATTTACAGACTTAATTTATTAATCACGCAAAAACGAAAAAAAAGAAAATAAATAACATGGAAAAACGCCGAACACGTCAGCGAGAGTCAGATGCTTGATGATACGGCCGCAACTTTGAACCATTGATGACTTTCGGAAGAGGAATTCTGATCCAAGTAGTCAACCGAAAAGTAGCTGGACCTACTTGTTCAGTAATCCGGTAGGGACCAAACCATCGTAACTTGAATTTTCCAGCCGAGCGATTTGATTTTGCATTATAAAATAACACAAGCTATCCTATCTTAAAAACTGGAGTTTTAAGATACCGGTCATGAGTAGGAGCTTGTCTTAATTGCACTTCCTGAATAGTCAGAAAACTTTCCCAGCGATGCTCATCTAGTTCTCTAAGTGTGTCCAACCGAAATGGCAAGGACTCTTCCGGTAACAACTTCTGAGTGATGGCCACACGTAAACTAGGAATAACAACTTCCATTGGAGCTATGGCTTCTAGTCCGTAAGCCAGTTTGAAAGGGGTTAGTCCTATTGCTACCTTGTATGAAGTCCGGCATGCCCATAATACTACAGGTAACAGTTGATCCCATCTTTCCGGTGATTCCAGAATCAGTTTACGAAGCATATTCAACAAAGTCTTGTTTGTACTTTCAGCTAAGCCATTTGCACGAGGATAATATGGTGAACTAAACTTATGCATAATCTGAAAAGAATGTGTGAGTACTTTCATTAAATTGTTAATAAAATGTAAGCCAAAACACGGGAAAACATCCTTCATTAGACACTTTGCCATTGAAACAGTTGTGGCGGACCGTAAAGCCCAAGCTTCTGCCCATCTGGTAGCGTAATCTGTACATGTTAAAATATAACAATTATTACTGAGTGTGGCTGGAGGTGTAATTGGCCCAATAAAGTCAAGGCCCCACTTCTGAAAAGGTTCTAAAGGTAAGACAGGTTGTAGAGGGAAGAAGTGGCGTTGTAACGGCTGTCCAGATTGCTGACAATTGTCACAGTTTTTAACAAACTGAGATATATCTTTGTACATAGTAGGCCACCATAGTCCACTTTGCAGAATTTTCCGGTACATTAAATCTGCTGCAAAATGCCCACCGAAAGGTATTGAATGTGCCAAAGCTATAACTGAGTTTACTTCATGTGGAGGAATACAGCAAAGTAAAACTCCAGTGCGATCCATATAATACAACTCTCCAGCAATCAACCAAAATTTGCGAATGTAAACTGCAATTTTCTTACGCATTGTAGGAGAAATCTGAGCAGGAAGAAATCCATCAATAAGAAAAGTTAATATCTGATCATAATATGTAGATGGCATAGGGGGTTCTGCAGATTCATCATTAGTTGGTTCAGTAACATAAATCGCGGGTGTGGTGTCATCTACACCGACCGGAGCTTCACCGGAATCTAAGCGAGAAAGGAAATCTGCTAATGCATGTGAACTGCCGGGCTGATGAATTACTTCGTAATCAAACTCTTGTAAAAGTAAAACCCAACGCGCTAATCGACCACCTAAATTCTGTTGCCGTACCAGATAGACAAGTGCAGCATGATCTACATGAAAAGTAAATTTGCGGCCAAGTAAATAGTGCCTGAATTTCTTTACAGAATACACTAAACCCAGACATTCTCTTTCAGTTACAGAGTAATTCTTTTCGGCAGGAGCAAGCCTTCGACTTGCATAGTAAACAGGCCGGAACCACTTATCAGTTTGTTGCATTAAAACACTGCCAATGGCGATATCTCATGAGTCTACAAAAACATGAAATGGACGTTCCCAATCAGGAGGTTGTAGAATTGGAACCTGCATTAATAAGCTTTTGAGATGACCAAATGCTGTTTGACATTCCTGAGTCCAAACAAACTGTCGAGGAGTACTGGTTATTGATCTATTGAGAGGTATTGCCAAATGAGCGAGCCACCGTAAATGTCGACCATGCCACCTGACTTGACCCATGAATCACATGACTTCTTTTGGCGTAGTAGGCACAGGTGCTTCTAACACAGCTGCAATTTTATCTGGATCGACTTGTATGCCTTGTGCAGACACAATATGGCCAAGCAGCTTACCACATGAAACCGCAAACACAAACTTGTTTGGGTTCAAGCAGAGTCTGTATTCACGACACTTCTCAAAGCAACACCGTAAATGATACAGGTGTGCTACCATCTTACCAAATAAAGAGAAATCATCTAGATATACTTGCATGAAAGAAGTAAGATAGGGGGAGAAGATTTCCTGCATACATCGTTGAAAAGTACTAAGAGCATTCTTCATCCAAACCACATAACTGTACACGCAAAAACACCCCAATTGATAATGAACGTTGTTTTTGGTATATCTTCCTCAGCCATTCTGACCTGATTATACCCACTATATCCATCCAGAAATGAATACATTTCGTGCCCAGCCACTCTATCCATCATTGTATCAAGAAATGGAAGAGGAAACGGATCTGGCACCGTAGCTGCATTCAGTTTCCGGTAATCCACACATATGCGTAGCTTCTTATTCTTCTTAGGGACGATAACAATGGGTGATATCCACTCAGCATGTTCTATTGGAACAATGAATCCAACTTTTAATAACCTATCAAGCTCTGCCTTTACCTGTGCTGCGTAGTTAGGATTCATCTGGTAGCTGGGTTGTTTAATTGGTTTTGCTTCCGGTTTAAGTACAACTCGATGTTGATATATGCGAGGATCCAGACCCTTCATGTCACGGTAATCCCATGCAAAAACATCAGCGAACTCACGAAGTAACTGGATCAGATCTGCTTGAAATACTTCAGACAATCCTTCCTTTATTTTGACAGGTCATGGATTAACTTCATCCCCTAAATTATATGTGATCAACTGATCTTCTGGAACATAGAATTGACGAGGTTTTTCTGAATCATCGATTGATTGTAAAAGTTGTTGTATAGCAGTTTTATCCTTAGCAGTAATAATTTTTGTTTCTACTTCTTCGGTCACAGGCATCACCGTACAAACTACCGGATTCCAGTGATCTACAACAGATTGTAAATCAGCAGTACCTAAGGAAATTAAATCTATGTTATTCTTCAAAAATTCTTCTTCTTCGTCATCGGATAAACCATCTAGCATGTGAACTAGTTCTGCCACATAAGGTCTAGCATGTAGTTCACAGGGCTGAATAGCATCTAATTTTACAACATATTTTCGGTTATTGTCTTTGAAAGTGAGTTTCTGTGCGGACCAATCCTGTATAACCTTAGCTTGTTTCATCCAAGGACGGCCGAAAAGAAGGTTATAATCAAGACCAGACTCCGGTAGTTCTAGAACTACGAAAGTCATCTTAAAAGTGGTTCCCTGCAAAGTGATTGGCACATTCCGTACGAGTCCTACTGGATGGACTCTGAATTGGTCGGCCATTCTAACAAAAAACTGCACAGGTTCGATTTCGGTCCATCCTAACTTTTTACAAAGTCCTGCAGTAGCTATGTTTACACCGGACCCACCATCAATTAATACTTGAGTAATTTTATGATTTTTGTACCATATTGTAATTAAAGGAACCGAGTGATCCACCGTAGAGTTAGTTTCTGGTTGTACTGTTGCCGTTGCTGGAATGCAGGCAGACTCAGGACTGAACTGTTGTTGAAACTGTTGCCGAACTCCTGGTACTAATGCAAGTAATTGGCCAAGAGGGAGAGTAATGGATGCTTTAGATAAAATTTCCCATGCTTGATTTGCTTGATTTGTACTTTTCACCGATTTTGAAGACGATGCGTCGGTTACTGGGATTGACTCTTGCTCTTGTGCAGTTTCTTTTGACAGCGAAACTTGGGTCACCGGAATCGGGTCTGGGAACACTATAGGTTCCTGGGTGGTCCATTTACTTGCTTTGTCATACATTCGTTGTTGTTCACGGATGCCTGGTTCAAATATCTTAGCTGCTGGTTGTAGTGGCTTACCGGATCTGGTCTGAATTACTGTAGCTTGTGTTTCTATGGGTGTGATATGAACCATATTTGTCATTGGGTTCTGGCGCTCCTTCTTCCTTTGATCATATTCGGCCGCATCTTTACAAAATCTTCGAATGTGTCCTAATTCACCACAGAAATGACAACGAGGAGGTGGCAGAGCATTACCTTCTTGTGGTGGACCTGTCTGCCAGCGGTTTGCATTGTAGTTATTATTTCTCTGTCCTCGATAATTTCGGTAGCCTTGCTGCTGGTTGTTTCTCATTTGAGGAGGTACATAGTGATTGGTAGGCTGCCCTGGTTCTTGTATAATTGCATTTACTGTTGTTGTTCCCTGCACTTTGGCGTTGTATGCACAATTTTCGGTGGAATGTCTGGTCATATTGCAGATAGCGCAAAACAACTGATTAAGGGCAAAAGTGGCACTGGTATGCCCTGAATTCTTGCACGTGGTGCAGTACATCTGTCTGGTCGGATCTTCGGCAGCATTCTTACTCGCTTTTAACCATTCCAGGTCTTCTGTAAATCCTCCTACCTTATTCTCGAGCTGCAAAGCCATTGTAATAACCGCATCTAATGTCATAGCTCCCACACAGCAGATGATCATAATCTGTCTGAGCTGTAGAGTTAACCCATTAATAAACCATTGAGTGATGAAATCATCCGGCAGGTTTGCATGGGCCGGCGGTAGTTGCCTCAAATGCGTTCGGAATAGGGTGGCATATTCCTGCACAGTCTGGTGCAGTTTCTGTTTGTTGTTCTGTAAATAATCAAAAATTTATGCCGGATTTTTCTTTAACCGGATACTCTGCAAAAATGCATCCCTTACTGCTTCATAAGTCACAAAATGATTAAAATCATATTCTGTAAGCCATCTGACTGCCTCATTGACCAATGTAGACTGGAATACAATAGCTTTGTATGCCGGATCAGGGGGATGATTTAATACTGCATAACTAATTTCAAAAGTACATACGTGGGCATCAGGATCATCACCTAGAAACCCACCGAATTTGGTGTATGTCACTCCTGTTGGAGCCGGTCGGGGTGGAAATGGATGTTGTTGTTGTTGTTGTTGTTGCCCACTCATCGTGCTGGCGGTTGTATTGTTACTATCTTCTGAGCCTCGAGCCTGAATATCTAAACCGTCAGAATCTGTATCGTCAGCCTGTGCACTCTGGCTTGATAATATCGTTCAATATCTTTCGGATTTCAGTTTCAAATAAGCTACCTTCCTCCTTGATATCAAATGTAGGGAAACTTACTCCAAATAGTGGTGACTGGAATGAAGATTCACCAGGAAATGGTAAACCGTCACCGGAAAATTGTGAACTCTCGACAACGGGGACCGAAGTATCACCGAAATTTGTCGTATTTTCACCAGAACAAGGTAATGTTTCACCTTCACTGACTTCGTTGGCCAAAACGCTTCTATCCTTAGACAAATTTGAATCTTGACCCGATGGTGTTAGGTTAACTGCATATTGCGTCCTGGTAGATTCTGGAGTGACTATATCTTCGATAGATTGTGCCACAATCGCACCGGAATCTACCAAAATTGCAGTACGTTCCACCGGAATTCTATCGGAATCGCTACTAGCGTTCTTCACTTTCTTGATAACTAGGTTAAACTTATCTGCGCTTCTTCCTCCTGGAGGCGTCCTTAGCAAATTAGGTATCGCCTAGGATTGTTGGTTTCTTCTATGCTTCGGGTATGATTCACCGAAACGAGTAACCGGCATATACTACGTTTGCAATACTTTGCGTACTATTCTTCCTTACGGTCGATTCACAATCTATGACCACTTTCACAATCAATCAACGAACACTCTGGATGCCATTTTCCCACAATTAGCTGGCAACACTCTTGATGCCACATTTGCACAGAGAAATGGCAACAATCTGGTGCCACTTTCCCACAGACGACGCCAGTGTTAAACGTTGCTTGCCGTCAGAAGCGCGTTTAAACACCTATTCGGGTTCTTGGGAGTGGAAGGGGTCTGTTAAACAGAGGCCCTATGCTTGATTTTCCCCAAAATAACCACTTCATACACAACAATATACTAATGTTCAAGAACTCTATCAAGAATTTGTTTACGCTTCACAATCTTACTATCTGTAATCGGACTCTTCCAAAGCTTACCGAACACACTCTAGTTAATGCTCTCTCAACGTACAGCGCAGGAAATATTCAGTACCGTAATACAAGATTACTTTTGTCTAGCTTAAGAACTGATCCAACACAAACTACTGTACACAACAGAGTCAATAACAGTAACTCAATCTGTACTGTGCAGGTGCGGATAATCCACCAGAACAGAAGACACAGGATGATTCAGAATTCTCAACCACACAGTACTAAATTGTCATTACTGGAGCATGGGCTTCATCAAACAACTTACAGAACATCAACAAAACAGAGGGACACAACAGTACATAGCATTATCAGAACAATCACAACGGAAACTACACAGAACGATTCGCTCAGACAGACAGTCTGGCGATCTTCTGGTCGTCTATGTAAATCACAAACCGAACAGGTATGGATAACAAACAAGACAGCGACGAGAACAAAATACTCAGAATTACTCAACGCACACCACAACAACGTTACAGATCAATCACCCAGACAGAAAGTCTGGTGATCCCACTGATCGTCACTGAAGCGTCTCTTTTTCATTGATTTATATAGATTACAAACATCTTTGTAACAACCTTTCATTCGTGCTGAATATGAAAAGATTGAGTCTTTACAATTGCCAATCTGGCGGCCGACTAACACATTTGAGGAGTTAGTCTCTGTTCTGCCGCAGGAAGATCAGTCCAGACAAAACAAGTCCATTATGTGAGTTGCAGATCAAGCTTTCCTGGCTAGTTAGAAGGGCAAAGGAAAATGGAGCTCTTCAACTAGTAAGCAGAAATCTTCTAATTTTGCATATTCGAAGAAGGAAGATAAAGATGAGAAGAAACCAGAAAAGTAGAAACTATTTTTTTTAAGTAATGTAAAGGGAATGATCATATCATAAAGAACTGTCCAAAACTGGCTACTGAAGAGGCAAAGAAGAAAGAGGCTGGAATGGTTGTTGCAGAAGCCTCTACACCAAAAACAGAGTCTACAAATCTTGTGCAGGAAGAAGAATGGGCATTTACTATTGTCTGCAGTTTTGACCCATCTCCTCATGAGCAGTGCATGTTTGCAGTAGACTCAGATGTTTGGTATTTTGACAGTGGGGCGACCAAACATATTACCTCGTAGTGCAGTTTCTTCTCTTCACTCGAGCCTGCCCCTACAGGGAATACTGTTACATGCGCCAACAACTCCTCTTATCCTGTTATGGGAGTTGGTAAGATCATTTTGACTACTGCTGATGGTAGTTCTTTCACTTTGTAAGATGCTTTATTTGTGCCAGGGATAAAAAAGAACCTGTTATCAATTTCTGCATTAGCCAAGATTGGCTTGGTTGTGAAATTTGTTGATGACAGGTGTACAGTTCATGATCAGTCAAATGGCAATGTGATTATTGCTTCTGGCATTTAATGTCGTGGGCTGTATAAGCTCATAGACTATGAAAGATCTGAAAATGATTTGGCATGTGCAGTAAATGATTCTCAGGCTATGTCAGATGCAAAGCTTTGGCATGCACGCTTTGGTCATCTGAATTTTGCTAGTTTGCTATGCCTACAGAAATCTGAAATGGTGTCCTCTTTGCCCAAACTTGAGGCACCTGGAAAACATGTTTGTGAAGGCTGTATTTTGGGCAAAATGCAGCGTTCCTCCTTTCCAAAAGATGGTTCAGTTCGGGCTACACAGAAATTGCAGCTTGTACATAGTGATGTCTGTGGTCCTATGCAGACACCCTCTTTTGGAAATTACCTTTACTTCGTGACTTTCATTGATGATTTTTCCAGGCATGCATGGGTATATCCACTCAAAGTAAAGTTCGAAGTGTTCATGTGCTTTAAACAGTTTTTGGTTTTGGCTAAAAATCTATCAGCATGTAAAATGGGCACCCTCCGTTCTGATGGAGGGGGGGAATATATGCTTCTGATTTTAATGCATTTCAGGCTGAACGTGGGATAAAACACCAGTGTACAGTGCCGTATACACCTCAACAGAATGGAGTTGCTGAACGGAAGAACATGTCTCTCATGGAGATGGTGAGGTGTATGGTCAAGAGTTATGCTTTACCTCATAGTTTCTGGCTTGAGGCTGTCATGTGTGCAGCATATGTACTGAACAGGTGTCCCACTAAAGCACTACAGTCTATCATGCCATATGAGGCTTGGCATGACTGCAAGCCATATGAGGCTTGGCATGACCGCAAGCCATCTGTTGCTCATCTGCGTGTTTTTGGTTGTTTGGCATATGCACTAGTGCCTGAACAACATCGCAGAAAATTGGATGATAAGGCAGTAAAATGTATTTTTGTTGGGTACAGTTCTGAAAGTAAAGGCTATCGTCTGTATCATCCACAGACTAAACGCATTCTGGTTAGCCGTGATGTTGTCTTTGTGGAAGATGCTATTTAGCCATTGCTTTCATGTACTAAGGAGACATCTGTTAGCTCTAAAGACATGTATGATACTTTGATGCCTCTTTTTACAGGTGGACAGTCTAGTGCTGGTCCTAATGAGGCAACTTCTCAGCCTTTGCAGGTTTCATATGATGATGCAGATCATTCCATTTCTGATGCAGATTTACATGATGCACTTGTTGATGAGAGAGCTGATATTGATCAGGCAAAAACTATGCCAAAATGGCTGGTGCAGACTTTGCGTGACAGCAAATTAGATGCACCTTTGTCATATCGTACTCGTTCAGGCTCTCATAGTGCCTCCTTTGCATCAGATTGCTATGCTATGGCTGCGTCTAGTATCTGTGATGAGAATGAGCCTGTTTCTTTTGATGAAGCACAGAATTCAGAAAATTGGATGGCTGCTATGCAATCTGAGTATGATGCTATAATGAAGAATGGTACATCGTCTTTATGTGACTTGCCTCTTGGCAAGAAGGCCATTGGCACTAAGTGGGTATACAAGCTGAAGCGTAAACCTGATGTTACAGTTGACAGGTATAAGGCTAGGCTTGTTGCAAAGGGTTATGCGCAGGAAAGAGGCATTGATTTTGATGAGACCTTTGCACCTACATGCAATATGACTACTGTTCGGAGCATTTGTGCACTTGCAGCCCATCATGGTTGGAATGTACATCAGTTGGACATTAAAACAACATTTCTGAATGGTGACTTGCATGAAGAAGTGTATGTTTTTCAGCCCCGTGGCTTTGTGCAGAAAGGGCATGAAAACAAGGTGTGCAGGTTAAAGAAGGCATTATATGGTTTAAAGCAAGCACCACGTGCTCGGTATGAGAAGATACATGCCTATCTGGTTGCACATGGTTTTGAGAACAGTCCAACTGAAAGCACCTTATATGTTAAGCGTGCTAATGATGTGCTTCTGATTATTGTTGTCTATGTTGATGACATCCTGCTCACTGGTCCTATTGAGAAGCATATTGCTTATTTCAAAGCTGATTTGCATGCCTCATTTGAGATGTCTGATTTGGGGCATTTGCATCACTATTTGGGCATTCAATTTATGCAAGTTGATGGTGGAATGGCTTTGTGTCAAACAAAATATATTGACACATTATTGCATCGTTTTGGCCTTGAAGACTGTAAGCGTATTGCCACTCCTATGGAGACAGGTTTACGATTGAGTCTTCATGATGTTGGAGATGCATTTGATGCTGTTCTCTATCAGCAGGCTATTGGATGCTTGATTTACTTATGCATTACTCAGCCAGATATTCAGTTTGCTGTCTCACAGATGAGCAAGTTTATGCATTGCCCAGGAGTCACACATTGGAAGGCAGTTAAGCGCATCTTTCGCTACTTGAGTGGTACTCGACTACTTGGGTTGTTTTATCCCAAGGGGGGATCACTACCGCCAGATTTGCATGTTTTTTCTGACTCAGATTGGGCTGGTTGCTATGACACTCGTGTGTCCACCAGTGGTTTTTGCTTCATGCTTGGTAGCTCATGTATATCTTGGTTGAGCAAGAAGCAGCCTACTGTGGCCACTTCTAGTTGTGAGGCTGAGTATAGGGCAGCTTTCACAGCGACTGTTGAGTGTGTGTGGCTCAGACGCCTTATGGCTGATTTGGGTGTTGGCCAGTCTTCTGCCACCACCATCTTCACTGACAGTCAGAGCGCATTGGCAGTTGCGAGGAACCCTGTGTTCCATGCTCGCACTAAGCACATTGAGGTGCATTATCACTATGTCAGGGAGAGGTTCTCTGCTGGGGAGATAAGCTTGGCATATGTGCCCACGCAGGAGAACATTGCAGACCTTTTCACGAAGGCTCTGCCTAGGGAGAACTTTGAAGCTTTCCGCAAAGCTTTGGGCTTACTTCCTTTTGTGGAGTGATTTCCACATAGCTTGGCACTTCCTTATACATGAGTGCCAGCTCCTTGTTCACCGCATCACTCCGAGGGGGGATTTGTTGATATATTTAGGTAGTGATATGTGTGAACACACTAGGACCGCCGGGGCATTTTTTTCCCTCTTTAGGAGGTTTTTTTCCCCCGGCTTGTATATACGCCTATTGCCCTAATGGGCTACTTATCTTTGTACATTTTCTAGTAATACATTCAGTATTGTGTGTTTGGGCTCCAAGCTTCTTCTTCTTCCTTGTGCTGTTCGCGTGCTTCTGCAGACGTCTAACTCCAACAATAATGTCATAATTGGATGCATCCACATGTACATGGAATGGCTTGCTCCAATTTGGGGTTTGTCAATATAGGTGTTGAGCACAGACGTCGTTTAAGTTCAATGAATTCTCACATTCATCTGTCCATTCAAACTTGGTCAAAAGAGAGTACAGAGGCTTAGCTATGATTGCATACATGTGTATGAATCGTCTGTAATAACCGTAATGACCCATAAATGCCTGTACTTCTTTTACGTTATTTGGCCTAGGTAGATCAGCAATCACCTTCACTTTTTCTTCATCTGTAGAGATTCCATTCTTTGACACAATGTGTCATAGAATTTTGCTTTGTCTGACCATGAAAATGCATTTTTCTAGGTTCAGAAAAACTTGATATTCTCGACATTTGTCAAATACTTGCCTTAACTTGGGGATATGCGTCTGCCTGATATTCGAATGAGCACATATGTCGTCGACATAAACTTCCAAATTCTTGCGTAAGAATTCCTTAAAAACGTGACACATGAGTCACTGGAAAGTGGCGGGTGCATTTGTTAAGCCAAATGGCATCACACGAAATGCAAATATGCCCCATTCTATGGCAAAAGCCGTCTTGTGTTGATCTTCTGGAGCAATGGCTACTTGATTATAGCCTAAAAATCCATCAAGAAAGCTGTAAACTTCCTTGCCCACAACTCTTTCCAATAAGTGTTCCATGATAGGAAGAGGATAACTATCTCTAATCGTGGCGGCATTAACTTTTTTAAGGTTAATACACACACACAATTTTCCATTCTTCTTTGGCACAACCACAATGGGGATACCCATTTGGTGTGATCAATTTCGTAAATGAATCATGCTTCTATCAAACGATCTATTTCCTCTTTAATCAAACGATCTATTTCCAAACGATCTATATGTTCTCATAGGGATTCTATGAGAACATATATCTGGGTCTACTCCTTTGAAATCTTTGTAACTCCAAGCAAACACATCTCTATATTCGTGCAATAGGGCAACTAACTCTTCTTCTTCTTCATTCGTCAAATCATGCCCTATGTATGTACATTTCTCTTCTTCTCCTTCTATGGCAACTATTATTTTTTTTGGTTTTCTCTCGATTATCAAATACCTCTCCATTGTCAGCTTTTTTGTTAGGCATTCGTACAATGATTCGTCTATCTTCTATTTCATATTTCTTGAAGTTCTCGGGAACCTCAAACAAAGATTCTTCTTCTTCTGACATGGTTTCTTTCTTCTTTCTTTTCTTACCTTCACTTTTAGTGGTCACTTGTGTAGTCATCCTCACATCATTCATGAGTTCTTCGTGCCTCTGAGGGTAAGTTTCTACCTCATAGAAATATTCTTCATCTGATGCAAAGGGTGGGTCCATAATAATTGTCTCTAGATCAAAGTCACTTGCATCCTCAAATGCATCAGTGTTAGGTTCACATTCTTCAATAATCGAATCACACATGATTGGCTCTATCGTGAAGACTGAAATGTCATAGCCATCCTCGTCAGAGTGGGGTGTCCATTGTTCTTCATTGATGGCTACATCCATGGTTGCTAGGATTTCTGCCCAGCCATGGGTTCGAACTCCTCATTTGGAAATACTACAGGTGCATAAGCTGGGTCTTGAAGGGTTCGTGGATGTTGTTCTGCACCTAAGGTCCTGGCTTCTAACCATTCTTCCTCTTGTTTGGCTACCTTACACATCCATAGATGAGTATCCTCATGCAAACATGAGGGGACTGATTCTAATGAGTGTACTGATTCCGTTTCTACCTGTGCCTTATGGACGGTATTCCATTGTATTTGGGATGTCTTGGGGAAATTGTTCCTGCAAGTCATCTATTTCTTGAATAGGAGGATGATTTCCTTGTTCTTTTCTCCACTTCTCTTCTTGGATTTCTCTCAGAAATTCATGTGAGTATCTATGTATGGAAGATAGGTTGTCTTCACCTTCCGTGTTGGGTACTTGAGACAGGGATGGTGCATTCCTTTTCTGTGTCTCTGAGGCAATAGGGTTCCTATGCCAATCCTTTTTCTCCTTGCTATCAATCAAGTATTCTAGCCTCTCCATCAATCCTTGAAATTGTAATTCCGGTTTTGCCATGTTATTCCAATTTAGATATCTAGATGCTTCGAACATAGCTTGTGCTAATTCTACCATCTTCATGCAAAGTTTAGTCCTCTCAATTTTTAAGTCTGCTCAAGGATAGTTCTTACTCATTTCAACTATTTGAGGTCCTTCTTTTATCCTGGCTTGATACGCGCAAAACATCATGTCTAGGTTTTCTGGTATTGGTTCCTCTGAGCTAGATTTTCTTGATTTAATTCTTGTGAAGTCAATTCTAGTATTTTGGCTCTAGATTCCTTGAGACTTCCTTCCAATTCTGTTATCCCCTTACTCCACTTTCTCTTAATCCTTTCTCTGGAATCTTTCCAAGATTTTGTCTTTTCACTACTAGATTCTCCAACTTCACTAGTTCTGGCTATTTTCTCCTGATTAAGCTATTGGTTTTGTAAGAGCGCCTGGGCTCTTGTTATAGCTTGGATAGGCACGTATGTAGGGTTGGATCCATCGGCATTGTTCACAATACCTATCACATTGATGGGTGTCACATTTGAAGCATTTGTAGGGTTCTTAGGTACAATCTTTGATTATATGCTCTTTGCCACAATCGGCACAAAAGCCTTGTATGTTATAATATTGTGATTGTCCTGCTATCGGAGGATGTGGACAATCCTTTATGAAATGATCTCCTTGGCACCTAAAGCATGGTCCTCTAGGGCCCTGTGGTCTTTGCTGTCTTAATTGGGGCCACGGATTAGGGTTGGTATACATCACGTTAGCGTAGTCGGGCTCCCAACTGGGTTCCAATGGTGGACTATTGTATTGATATGTTTCCACGTGTTCTGGTGACTCTATGTAATACACGGGTGGACTATCTACATGAGTAGAGTCGAAACTGTTAGAGTTCGGGTCACTTTCTGTGATCAAGGGTGATGAAGGCACTAAAGCCCTACTTGGGTTTTCTTCTGAAGCAGCATATTTAACTGAGATGACATTCGCTGGTCAGGGTGGCTGCTGAGCTAAAACAGGTTGAGGTCTCTGTTGAGCTTGATAAGGGTAGTTCTGAGGAGGCCTATAGTAATGAGGCTAAGTATTGTATTGGCCTTGATACCTACCTGGTTGTGTGTATGCTTGCGGGTAGTTCTGTTTCACTGTCTGTGTTGTATGGGAAGTCTTGAGCCGTATGATTTGTGTACCTTCTCTCAATTGTACAGTATTGGCCACTAGGGTTGGCTTGTGGTTGTGTTGCATTGGGACACACATTTGCCATATGATCACCACCACAGGTGTAACAACGCTTATTTGTTGTTAACCTAGGCATCTGTTTACTAGAAACTCCTAGTTTCTGGGCCACTTTTTCTGCTAGGTCTTCTATCGAGCTAGACAATTTTGAAGATGCTAGAGAGGAACAATCTAAGTCTTTATAGACCTTTGAGAGTTCCAACTCATCTCTTAAGTTGTCTTCAATGTCTATGCAAATTCTTACACACTGCTCTAGCGTTCTAGGTTCCTTGAAGTATACATAGGAGCGTAGTTTAGAGCTCAACAGACCATCTAGAAACAATGACACTTGCTTGGCCTGAGGGTAGCTCTTGCATTGGACATCTCTCCACATATTGTCTAAACCTACATCCTGCCAGTCTAATTGTTTCCTGAGGGGTTTGTTTAAAGCTATGAATCAATGAAGACGTGTCATGTCTGATCCCACTTTTAGAGAATTTTGTGATGAATGACTCTAAAAAGTGATCTAAATTGCCTTTGTTGCAAAGGTTGAAACCAAGTTAAAGTTGTGTTCTTTAACGTTAGTACAAATGCATTGTATTGCATGAACATGTCTTCTACTTGTTCTGCCCTTAGCACTTGCTTAAATTCTGCAACATGGTCGTAGGGATCTCCTGTCCCATCAAAATAGTTTTTCATTAACTTTACTAATTGACTGGGCCTTAGTATTCTTGCATGTTCACGTGGTCTAGGTAGAGGAAAATCATCTCTACCACCTGGTATTCTAGGTTCTCCTTGTCTATCCACTTTGTCCATGTCTATGGTGGTTCTATCTCTCCCTAGGGGATGATTGAAACTTACTTCCGGTCTTTCTTTGTTTTTCTCTCTTTGAGTGCCATGGGCTGAGGATGTTCCTGCCCCCTGATGGCTCGTGTTTACGTTTGTTCGAGATGGAGGGAATACTAACTCACCTCTCCATGTGTAGGTATTTCTCGCGTGGTCTGGTACCACAAATACTCTTTATGAAGTTTCATCCAGGTATACAACCTTTCCAGGTGTATCTGGGTCCTTGAATTCATAGATCGTGATGGAGCCTACCTCACTAGGTTGTTCCGTTTTGTATCTCCAAAATGCTTCATCTGTTTCTTTGTTTACGAACAACTCTATGCTTCTGTTGTCCTGAGGGATCCACTCTAGAATTAGTTCTCTTGTCAGTACAAATTTCCCTCTAGGTGTCCTAGGTTCTTCTAATGGTTTTTTTCCTTGGGCTTTCGCTTCTGTCTCCCACTGAATTACGCCAAACTCATTGGTATTATTTGGTTGAGTACTTAAGATGTGCATCGTTCCTTCCTTGTCTATGTACGTGTCTCTCTCGAATTTCACCACTGGACGTTCCAATCCAATGGGTTGATCTGGGTTGTGCATTTGCACCACTTGTCTTCGCAAACCATCCTCATAGATGCGAGCACCTAAGCGGTTGGTTCGGAGAAATTCTAACTGAGTCCTATAGGGTCCTTCGGGTTTTTCCAAATATGCTAAGTTTGACCCTCCTTCTGGTCTTTCCATGCTAAAAGCCATTTCCGATTCACTCGTATCTGAGCTCAACTCGTAGGGATAGTTACTATTCAGTTGTTGAGCCCACGAACGTGCAGTAGTTTCTATGCTTGCTTCTGAAGATCTAAGGCTTTGTCTGTTTGACTTACCTATATGCTTGCCGGATCTAAGGTTCATGAATTTACTTCCTTTGACCGTTAACGTTCCTTATTTTTAATTGCTTGTTTCGTTTTAAATGCCTTTAAGTTCTTGTCTAGATGTATGCGTCAGGAATTGACTTTCTGTGGTACTTTTGAGTTCTCGTTCTGTCATACTTAAGTTCTTTCCTTTAGTTTTCGTATCACACACCTTTGCTTTAGTCTTGGACTTTAAAAATTTAATCTCTTGAACTTGATCGTTCCTATCATCTTTACTCCACAATGCTACCGTTTAACCTAAGCTAATAGTTGACTGAGGGGGTTGAGTAATCTTCCAACCTCAAGTCAGTTGCTTTGGTTGCTCTGATGCCCAAGAAGCAGCGCTTCCCAAGCCCTGCGTTCTTCACTGCCTTGCCTTGGTTGCCCTTGATTGTCCTTGCTAGACCTGTAAAAATTCAATATTAGACCAATTCACAATGGATTATCAAGCACTTGAATATATACACTTTTAAAGGTCCCTTCCCTTTTGCCCAAAATTTCAATGTTGCCCCCTGGCTTTCCTAGTCCCAACAAGGTTAAGCTCCAAATTTCTTATCTAAAAACCAACGTATTCTTTTTGAAAAAACAGTTGAGGTCACGTAGTACTCGTAAAGAGCTTTCTAATGAGCTATAAAGCTCAAAAAAGGGACTTTGGAGGAAAAAGATATGAGCGTTCAAGCCCTCGGGGTAAAAGCTGACAAGCAGGTTTTTCTTTCCCTATGAGCTAAGGGGTCTCCTATGAGTCTAATCACCCAAAAATTTACCAAAAAATAGCCCCAAAATTGGTCAAGAAATCAAACCCTAAAAATTGCGTTTGGGGTGGACAATCCCGATGGTCTGAGATAATCGCGATGGTGTGGGACCGTCGCGATGGGGTCCAGGTGAGCCGTCGCGATGGTGTGGCACAATCGCGATGGTCCGATGGAGCGAACTATCAGGATGACGTGAAGTGAACAATAGCGATGGTGTGAATGAACCGTCACGATGGTCTAATCGGCGAGCAATCGCGATGGCGTCGGTCAATGGTGAATGGGACAGTCGCGATGGCGTGAGCCCGTCGCGATGGTCACGAGGCACGATGGCTTGAGCCAATCGTGATGGTTCAAATTTCGAGGCGTCGCGATGGTCTGAGGGTATCGTCGCGATGGTCTAGCTTGCCACGTGGAAGCATCGATGCGATGGCATGAGCCAATCACGATGGTGTGGGGTTGACGGGATTGTCGCGATGGTCAAGGATCGTCGTGATGGTTCAAGTGAACTGTCGCGATGGCGTGAGACCGTCGCGATGGTCCGGCCGAGCCGTCGTGATGGCGTGAGCCAATCGCGATGGTGTGACACAATCGCGATGGCGTGAGCCAATCGCGATGGTCCACCAAATCAAAGATTTTGCAAATGCAAGTGTGGATTCCTATATGCACAAGGATGCTCTACAGTGTGGTGAACTCGCTTACTTCAAATTCCGAACTTGGCAGACCATCGCGATGGTCTGACACAGTTGGCATTTTCTGACAGAAAGTGATTTTCTTACCTTTTTGCAGCTTTCCTGATGCTCTGGAGCACTCTACCTGCAAGAAAACTCAAAAACACAAAAGCACATGCAAGCACAAAAGCTCTCTCTCTCGCATGCACAAGTGAGGGGAAATGAGGAGAATGGGTGGATATGGTGAATTTTTTGATTTTTTTGGAGTGGAAGAAGATGATGCGGTGATGAAGATGGTGTGGGGGAGGTGAAAAACACTAAAAGCTAACTAAAAACAACAACAAAAACTGAATTTTTTACCTTCCAACGCCACTTCTTGCTATACTCTTACCACCACACATTCGTCCTAGACTCGATCCCCGGCAATGGTGCCAAATTTGGTGTTGCTCTAGCAAAATGGTGAGAACCACGTTAAGAAGCTCCAGCTCCTTAATGTCAATCTGCGGAAGAGATAGGAGTGATATGAAGATCGTGAATATGAGATGAAGTGAGAGTGATGGTGAGAAGCATAGAGATGCACACACACATGCACACACACAATGAAGAGACAAGCAAGACACAATGGAAGGTAGGAAATCAACTCTATTACTCAAGATCTCAATTACAAGCTCAAAATAGCTCTAAGCTCACACTAACCAACCTCAAAAATGAGCTCTCTAGCTCTTTTTATAGATTCTAGACTAGTTTTGACCGGTTTCACATCTAGCGACCGGCATAGTTAAAAAATAGGTTCTAGGCGCTATTTGAAAGGGTAAACGGTGTCTAAAAATAACCAAAATTGGTACGCTCATTCTAGCTAAGCTCCTCAAGCTTGAGGACTCCTCGGCTTGCACAAAATGGATCTACAATTTACTAAAAGGGTTTCTATGTTACATATGGTACAAAAGTGATAAAAATAACTGTTGGAGGTTTTGAAAAGTATTTATAAAACATAATTCTTTGAAAAATGATTCGACTGGCTCCCGGCTACTTCGTCGTGCTCTGCCTTCACATGCTTCCGCGTCTTCTATGCCTCTGGCTACTGCCAATACTTGGGGTAACCGAATGAGCTTTATAGATTGATAAGAGATCTTAAAATAAAGATTAAGTTCTTATTACTATCATTGATCAAACAAAAAATGGTTAGGCTTGGATTAAGATTATCCAACTAGTAGTGACTAGAACTACTATAAACCTTGTTGGCATAATAAGATTTGGAGAGATGGGAACAAAGTTTTTCCCCTTAAGTAAAGAGTCATACGTAGGATAGGAACTTGAAAGATTTTTTCAAGATGTGATAATAAAGAAGTTAAAAGGGATCAAGTGATTTTCAAGGAATTGAGGGTCTAATTTAAGACTAGTATTCTATGCTTAGACTAGATGATCTTAAGTTTAAAGATCGAAGAAGAAGTCTTGAATGCTTTGTTTTAAAGCATGGAAGGAAAATTCAACCATGGAGCAACGTGTTGTGTAGAATAGAGGCTCAATTTATAAGGGACTAGCATAGTGATCATTTCCTAATACAAGGTATTGAATTTAAAGAAGATTAAGTGTAAGCAGAATCCATTGCATAATGGTATTGACATGCTCTTGATGGTTCAAAACATTAACATTTGCATCAACATCAAAGTGGGTATGGTGTTATGGGACATTGCACTTAAAGATGATGAATGTTCAAATATAAGTTGAAGTCTTTGAGTGTCCTAAGTTGGAAAGCTATGCGATTCATTTAGGATTTGCTTTGGTCTAGTTCAAGTTGGGTTGACAAAAGTAAGGGAACACTTCTTTCCTACCTTCTTCTAGGACCGTAAATCTTGGATTGGACATATTCCTTTAGTCAAGTAATAGGTTAGTAAATGTTGTAGCAACATATGACTAAGATGCTTTGGTCAACTCAAACTTCAGTTATCCAAAGCAAGTTCAAGCAAATTTCAAGAGAGTTTTCAAAGTCTTGAATAGTATAATCTCTATCGATTTTGCTAGGTTCATACACAAGTGGTGGATAGAAATGGACTAACATAGCAACTCAGTTGGAGATGCTAAGAATCCACCTAGTTCACATGTTTGAGCTATGGATGCCCAGTCCGCACATAGTGAGATATTGGATTGGACTTTGATGTTTAATCCACCCTTATCATTGTTTCCATACATTGCCTTAGATACAGCTTATCAAGTGCAATGCTAGATGGTACTTAGAATGATTTGGGTAGAGATCATGCCACACATAGATTGCCCTCTTTTGATATCCATTGCTAGATAGGATCCCCTCCCATTTAAATAGGTGAATCAAAGAGATGAAAACCATGCTCCTTAGATGGACCATGGGCTTCGGTAAAAGCTATTGTACGTTTATACCTTGAAGCATGTTTTCGAGGGTGAAAATGGTCCTCAAGGGAGAGGGAATGTTACAAAGTATCTTGAAAAGATTCAAGTTAATGATACCATTATGATCTTTTGGATTATGAAACAAGTAAAATACTTCTACTAGTGGTTAAGTCTCAAGGATGAGAAGGAGGAGGTCTTTGGTTTAACCCTCATAGGGATCATGAGCAGAGAGTCTTGCCCAAAGATATCCAGATCTTGTTAGAAGCATCTATTCAAGTTAACTCATGTGAACTTGAGTTTAGAGAGACTTAACTCAAGTGATGAGCATAGTTAACACTAGTAGACCCTAGTGGAAGGTTTTGAAGAGTGGTGTAGGTTGCACATGCATATTTCCAGAGCTCATGATTGTCACGAGGAAGGAGACAAGGAAGAGATCTCACACACATGCCCTCACAATCAAAGAGGAGCACACACACAAATTGAGGCAAGGAAGAATAATCTTCTTCTTCTTCTCCTTCATCATCATCTTCTTCTTCTTCATCATCATCATCATCATCTTCTTCTTCTTCTTCTTCTTCTTCTTCTTCTTCTTCTTCTTCTTCTTCTTCTTCTTCTATTACATAAAAGGAATGTATAAGAATGACCTCAGACAACAATACAACAAGTGCATTATATAAAGGACAGTACATAAGGAAAATCCTAATGTCTGCAAATGTGTGAGAATGTGCCATCACTCTCGGTAGATAAATCTAGTAAAGCTCAATGAAGTATCCCTAACATATACCAGTGTGACCACTATACATGTTAATGAAATGAAAAAGTGATATGTGTCATCTTGGATCATCACATGTTGAGCTTGATATCTCAACATTCCCCCTCAGGCTCAACATCCTATCCTATAATCCAAGCATCTTTCGAAACTTCTTCAATTTCTCATCTCCAAGTGCTTTAGTGAAAATATCAACAACCTGCTCATCTGTTCTCACATAATATCACCTGCTTATACCTTTTCCCTAATGGAATGATAATGTACCTTGATATGCTTTGTTTTGGCATGAAAAATAGGGTTCCATGCTAATTGTATGTTGCTAAGATTATCACAATAGATGGTGATAGGCTTTTGCACTTCCACACCTAAATCTAAAAGTAGCATCTCTAGCCATGATGCTTCACATGCTACCATTGTAGCACCTCTATACTCAACCTCTGTACTCGACAAAGCAATAGTGGGTTGCTTCTTATTGCTCCACGTAATAGCTGCACTCCCAACTGAGAATAGAAAGCTACTAGTAGATCTTCTATCTAGAATACCACCAGCCCAATTTGCATCAGTGTATCCATGGACCTGCAAATCTACAGCAGCTTCATAAAACAATGCATAATCCAAAGTAGCACTCACACAACGTAGAGTGCACCTCAAAGCTGAATGCGGCTTCCCAAGAACCTCCATAAATTGAGTTTCAAGTCCAACATTGTAGCTTAGATCAGGCCTTGTAATTGTGAGATATATCAAACTTCCCACAATTTTCTTGTACATAGTAGCATTCTCCAATGCTTCACCTGATGTAGTATCCAACTTCAAATTCTCATCTAATGGAATAGAAATTGGCTTACAATCATCCATACCATACTTTTGCAACATACTTAAGGCATATTGCCTTTGCGACATCCATATACCTGTTTCTGTATGTATAAACTCAATCCCCAAGAAATAACATAGCACACCAAGATCTTTCATGTTAAATTCATGCATAAGGAGTTGCTATACCTCTTTAATGCTTGCTTCATTGTCACCTCCTACAATCAAGTCATCAACCGTAAATAGCCACAATCATGATTCCATCATCACCCTTCCTTGCATATAATGAATGATCTGCATTCAAAGCAAGAAGGTTCAACATCTTGTATTACCTTGGTCATGTAGGCACAATGACAAGCCATGTAATTGTCATATGTCAATCATTGTACTGAATTCCGCATTCTACTAGATCTTCTTGGTCCTGGGTCACTTCTTCTTGTACCATCTACATGTGTCTTTATTACTGCTAGAGTCTTCAAGGAGGGCAATCCAAGTTCCTCATCAAGAATCTTTTCT
The DNA here is from genome assembly GCA_020310875.1 of Ceratopteris richardii. Classification (NCBI taxonomy): domain Eukaryota; kingdom Viridiplantae; phylum Streptophyta; class Polypodiopsida; order Polypodiales; family Pteridaceae; genus Ceratopteris; species Ceratopteris richardii. Next base: position 19,612,935 of record CM035433.1, read on the forward strand.
GAATTGCTTGAGTCTCCATCAATGTCTTCAAAACCTATAGATGTTTTACTACCAACAAAAAGCTTTTCTTTACCTTTCTTGGATGTATTTGATGAATTTGTTGCATTCAAATTTACATGCAGTCTTCCACACCATGGATTTGAGTTTGAACTATTTCTTGGTGATGCATCCGGTCCACTCAAAACTTGAGATGCTTGTCATTTGGTTCAAGATTAAGTCCTTCTTTGGCATCTACATAGAAGCTTGACATTTCATCAAATACCACATCTCTGCGTACCCTCACCTGTCATCTGAGCGGGTTATAACATTTCTATACCTTTTGCTCAAGGGAGTATCCATTGAAGATACATTTTTTTGCTTTTGGAACAAGCTTTGTCCGCAACTCGTCTAGAATATGTACATATGCAAAAAAACAAAAAACTTTCATATGTGATAGGTTTGGTATTTTACCTTCAAATTTCTCTTTAGGTGTAACTTGATGTACAACTAAAGTTGGAGTTCTGTTCATGATGTATACATAGTGTGCATAGATTCTAGCCAATAATAATGAGGCATATTCTTCTCAACCATCAAGGCTCTTGCTATTTCTGCAATATGTCTATTTTTGCATTCAACAATGCCATTCTGTTGTGGTGCATACATGCATGAAAAGTGATGTTGAATTCCATGAATTTCTAGAAAGTTGTTGAACCCATTTGACATGTATTCACCTCCTCCATCAGATCTTAATGTCTAAATATACTTCCCTATTTGCTTTTCCACCACAGCTTTAAAATTCTAGAAATGAGTGAACACCTCACTCTTCTCTTTCATGAAATATACCCATAATTTCCATGTATGGTCATCAATGAAAGTAACATAAAACCTACAACCGCCCATAGATGTGGTCTTTACAGGACCCCAAACATGCATGTACTATTTCTAGCACATTCTCACTAACATGTCTATCATGCGAAAATGATGCTCTTGATTCTTTACCAAATTGACATGTTGCACATACCTTTTGCATCTCTGCAACCTTGAAATTTGGTATTCCATTGACAATCTCCTTTGATTGCATCAATTTCATCCTTTGTAAATTTGCATGTCCAATTCGTTTGTGCGAGATCTCTATAACAACAATAACTCGTGCATCTTTTGCAAACATGACTACATTCATCTAAGGAATTTTCACATTTAAGGTGAACATCCTACCCACTTTGTTTCCTTTGGCAATCAATCTTCCATCCTCTTTGTACTCTTCTACATATAACCCATCAGCATTGAACTTGACTTGTAATCCTTGGTCAACCATTTGTCGAACAAAAACGAGATTCTTTATTATATTTGGAACACGTAGCACATCAGCAAGATGTTTTACCTTTCTATCCTCCATACATAGTGCTATGTTTCCTGTATGCTTGATAGGATGTGATGTGTTATCGCTTGTTTCAACATATCTAGGAACTGGCAATTTTTGCAAACTACTAAACCATTCCACTTGATTTGTCATGTCATTTGAATCACATGAATCAACATACCAAACATTACCATTCGATTTTGAAACATTTGTAGACATCATACTCATCATATGATGTTGGATCATGAACAAATTCTCAAAATCATCTGCACTTGTGGATGCATAGTTGTTTTGCTGCCTTCTATTATTTTGATTCTTCAACCTACAATCTCGTTCAAAGTGCCTAGGTTTACCACAATTCTAGCATTCTTTACTATCATCACCTAGATCATTTCTTTGGAAATTTATACGGCCTCTTTGGCTCCCCTTGTCTCGAAACTGTCCTCTACCTACTCATGATTCTGTTGTTGACCTTGGTCTTGGTTATTGTGTCCTCTTCCACTTTCAAGCCTCTACCTTTGCCTCTTCCTCTGCTAGAATAGAATACCTGCTCATAACCAGGTTTTCCTTGGGAGTTTGAATCCTCACCAAGATTCTTTTCTTCAATAATCAACATGGATACTAGATCAGTAAAATTCAGAATATTTTCCCTGGTTTGCATAGAAGTTTTGAATTGCTTGTATGCAGATCCTAAACCGCAAAGGCAAACTTCCACCTTATCATCATCATCTACATTCATGCCAATAGATGCAAGTGACTCACATTTGCTTTTGATTTTTAGGGTGTAGTCAGTTACTCGCATGCCCTTTTTCTCCAATGTATGCAGCTCGTTCTTGAGTTACAATTTTCATGTCTTTGTATTGGTCTCATACAATGTGACCAAATTGTTCCAAACCTATTTTAGAGTCTTGGCATCATGTATGTGCCCAATCATGCTATACTATATGCTAACAGATAGCCAATACATTACCTTTCATGCTCGTTGATTCCATTCTTCATACGCTCTTGATTGGTCCGCAGTCTGATTCCTCTCTGGTAACTATGGAGCATTTTTGTTCTCTCCTTTGATGTTCTTCTAGTAGCCTTTTCCCATCAAGAAATTTGTCATTCTAAATCTCCAAGCATGGAAGTTGTTCTTGTCCAGCTTATCGCTCACAAGCTAGCTCATTCCATCCACATTTGCCATTTCTGCAGCAATTCACAACACTGCAAAAACACTTCAAGTAGTACTTCTGCTTGAACGCTATCACACTATGATGTGAGAGTTCAATCTTAGAAAAAACATAGTTTTCGTGTACCAATAGTATATGAAATTGCTTGAAAATCTAGATCTGGAATGTTTGGGTGTTTTTTAAGAGTAGGCAAGTTATAGTTTTGCAAATTGACTTGATTTTTCTATGGGCCCCACCTTTAAGGTTCAAAACAGAGGTCGAATAGCTTTGAAACAAAAATATGATAAAAACTAGTAACCCTAAAGGGATAACTCTCAAAAATATTTTGACCCTGAATAGCTCTTGAGCCCAAGGAAAAGATGATTATATGAGACTTTATTTTGTTCAAACCCCTCGGAATCAGTCCAATTGGATTACCTGGAGCTCATAATTATCCCTCGAGGAATTCTTCCTTTGTATATGCACTAGCTCATAAATTCCCGGCAAACGCACCAAAATGAAATGGCTCTTAGCCCAAGGAAAAGTGTCTCACATATGCTTGTATTTTGCCTAGTTTTCTTGCACTATGTCACCTTCTTATTGCACTGAGGCCACATCCTCACATCTATTCTCATTTAGGATTCCCCTCTTCCTCACTCACTTTTTCACACTCTCGCATACAACCTGAATCCACAAGCACACATTCATGCACTCTCAACTTCTCACACACATTGTCAAACCTTCCCTTCCGCTCACACTCCTTTACCCTACTCCTCACACATGCTCACACCTCCTCTCACTTTTTCTCTCTCTCTCACTTGCTTTCTCTCCTTCTTGTTCTCCTGCTTATGCACACCCTTTCTCCCACGCCTTCACACATGCTCTATTGCACACACCTACACATTCACTCCCACAAATTCACAACCACACACCTGTAACCGCCATTTTTTTTAAGTAAACAAAAACATTATTGCAAAGTGTTTCTCCTATAGATTAGCAAATCGACATGCATATGTCAACAAACAAATTAGAACAAGATGTTTCAGAGCGAAATAACAGTGTGTTTTCAGAATAAGTCTATCTCTACTCCATCAACAATATAAGACCACTACATTTATGTGCACACATGGAAGCTTCTGATGATTCAATAATAAACAAAGGTTTTCACCTCAGCTTATATACAGAAGTACCAGATGAAGCTCAGCGACTCCAGCAGTAGAAACATTGCCTTGATCAGAAGCTCCTTGATCATGAAAAAGACCTCTGAATATACGACCATCGATTCGGACAATCGCCCCATAAGCATACTCATCTTGGCCATCAGCAACACTTGCTAGCCTCACGCATTGGAAATCGGCCTGTGCTTTCACCTGCTCACCTTGAAGAAAATCCGTTGTTGCCTTCCTCTTTAGCTACAACCTTCTTTCTTTCCTCCCTTTGAGAATGGTGAAAAACAAAAAGCAAGATTTGACACTCTATCTCCTCACATAGAGAACGTGTAATCCTTGAGTATCTCTGTTTCTGCAAACCTTCACATACCAATGCTATAGATAGTTCTCGAATCACATGAACCCTTGCTCAAGCTCACATGCTGAGGATCATCACAGATTTTCAACACAATATCTTGATTCTCAGTGCCGAATCGACATTACTAGTTACATCCATGGACTCACATTCATCATACTTAAAAGCCACATCATCCCGCAAATAAGAGTTATTGCTGTCCAAATTGAACAGCGTCTCGTTAAAGACTTGCAAGACCACCTAAAGAATTTTCATCCACAGACTGCACATTTGGACATTATCTTTTTGAGCAAACATTTTACATGTGTTGATCCTGAAAAGTTTGGAGCTCTAGCGCAAACAGATTCTATGTCGATTGACTTACTCCAGGCCAAAAAATCTCAGTTGTTGCACATAGCCGGACTCAAGAATCCAAGCATGAAGCACATCAACCCCATCTATTCTCTGTACCAATCTTTCCCCTGTTCTACCGCTGAGAGCCTCAGATGTCTGTTCATGTCCCTATCGAATGCTCCCCTCAGATAGCATGCGGCTCCCTTTTTTATATGATGGAAGTATATGGTCCTTATGATCACATGCTGCTGTTAATTATTTGTCATGTCATTCAGAGTCAAAACATCCAGTCACCACAAGCTCGATTAAGACCAAACAAAAGTAACCCCTCTTTCTATTTGAACTCTTTTGCTGCCACACTCGGGTGCAAAACCAATCACTTTTAAAAGTCCGAAAAAACTTTAGGACAACAAACAAATCAACGTCCCGTGTTTTGTGCAAGCCATATGACAAAAACTCTATTCAACAATCATGTATGCCTTTACATCGAAGAGCAGTTGCAAATCTTAAAACATAGAAAAACTTCAGAGTTTTCGATGCCAAAGCTGCGATAGTCCAGTGAATTTGTATTACAGGAGAGCCTCGATCTTTTGATTTCTGGTTTTAACCTCTGAATATTGAAAGGGGACTAGTATAACTTACCTTCAAAAGCTGATTTTCTTTAAGCAATCATGCATGAGAGGCTCACGGAAAGAATCAATGTTGCCATCATCAACCCGGCATTCCATTATGTTCGCTTTACAGTTGGTATCGTGTTTGCAGCCCCTGAGGCTTGCCTATCTCCCATGAATTGCATGTTCGAAAATGATTTTTTGGAGAACACAATGCCATCTTCAAGACTGCGTCCTTCATCTGCACCTCTGTGGCCATCTTTCCTCTTTCTTGAGGTTCTCCCTTCCTAGAGGTTTCTGAGACAAGCTCCCTGCCTCTTCTCTCACCCCTGCATTTGGTTCCCCAAGAGTCCTTTCACGTCGATTGAAGCACTCTCTTCTTCCTGTTGTCTTACTGATCTCCGAGTGCTCTCATCTTCCCGACCAACCCAGCAGTCCTTTCCTTCCTTCGTCTTCAGTAACTCCAGCACATAGCCCGACCGCTGACCTCATAGCACAGAGAGCCCGAAACCATCATCTGCGTACAGCCAAAAAACAAAAGAAAACCACCAAAAGAATATAGCAGCCCGACGATTACCCCCCCTTTTCGTGTTGTCCTTCTCTAAAACCCTCAACAGAGCACTGCTATCTGCCCTTGCTCGTGCGCGAAAATAAGGCATGCCCCCTTCTCTGTTGTAATCTCCAGCTATCCGACACGGTATTCCCCCCTGTAACGCGCACCAAACAAGTCTCTTCTATCCACAAGCCCAAAACGGATCCCTCCTTCTAACTAAGCTCCCTTTTTTTTTTTATGTACCCTTGTTGGTAGTCCTCGAAAACTATATCACATTCTAGAAGCTTATCAAAACTTCATGGGCTCTGAAAGCATGTGGAAGTTGCCATACATATCTACTAAAGTGTTACCAACAAGCACATGTTCTTCAAACAACCCATATTTCACAATCATCCTACGTGTTTCCTCGCCCTTGCTAAATGTCATCCATGCTACCACAAGCTTTCAATGAGCAAGAAACTATAACATTATTGATTGGGATACCTTTTGACCTCATCTGCTCAATCAACACATGACTTCCTTGTCACATTCATGTTGAGCATATCCACATTTTAATGCAGTACATGAAGCCACATCATGAGCAGCCAGATTATCAGAGACCTCAAAAGCACTATTCATGAAACCACATCATTCTATCTAGGCGTTCCATACAAATCGAATAAGCTAAGAGTTTCCCTCTCCATGGCACTGCTGAACAATTGTTTACTTGTGCAATGCTCCTTCATCATTTCGAGAAGATGTAGGACCGACAGGCGAGGCACCTCCATGCTCAATCCCTTTTCTCCACATCCCTGCAATTGATATCTCCACATGTTTCTCATCAATCACCAAATCTACTCTGCAAGTACCTGAAATCAAACGTATTTTCCTGCCAAATAGAACCACATTAGTGCATCAAAACCAACCATTTTGTGGGCTAACATACTCCCCTCTTCTTATTTGCGAAGTCGTCCTCGACGAGCCAAATTGTTCCTGCGCTCAAATCATCCAACATGTGCTGATCACTCAATCAAATACAAATCTTTACCTTGCATGACCATACCCTTCTTCCTCAGTGTAGCACCTGAAATCATACTCATACAGTCATTTGTTAGTACCACAATCCAATCATTTCACTTACCATCTTTGTCCATCTTCTCGCATCTTCACCGCCATGTCTACCTGTCCACAAACTTCATTAAAACATTAGAACCTTTCTTCATCAAATCACAATATGTACAACCAAAATGAGAAGACAATCATATCCCTCATCCACATCACACATATATACTCAGCACACACATCATGATCCGCGTCACACATGCATTCTCGTCACGAACAACACACATGCAAGCAAAAAGCCCATCCACATTCCCTCTCGTCACCCTTCTAGATTGTTCATTCAACACATCACGAATCTTTGTCCCACATGCATACTCAACACACTTTCTACACACACCATACATAATCAAAACCATTCTCCACTTTTATTTTTGATACTCTTCTTGGCCGTACGATCGCTTTCCTGATTTCTTTTTCTCGTTTCTAGCTGAGTTCTCTCGCCGATTTTTCATTCCCTTTCTACCTAGGGTTTCCACTACCCGCTTTTCTTCCTATCTATCTTTCGTTTTTTGCTTGATCATCGATTAGATCCTATGCTAGGTCACCACCACACCACTCTAACTTGATGGATACACGATAAGGACCACTCAAGCCTAACACGAGCTCACTCTAACAAGATCACTCATCGTCTACGCGATTCCGAACTTCACAAGTTGTCATACCACCTAAGAGCCAAGTTGAACACTTCTCGAAGGTTTGCAGATGAACAATGCAACTAGCACGATTGGATTCCTCAAGTCCAAGATTTCCACAGACACATTGCAACCAAAATCCTAGCCGAACTTAAGCTTCAATTTGACATGTTTCATCGGGAGTCCACACATAACCCAAATCCCCACAACACAAACACATATGTTCCCATCCGAGCATCATGCTCTCTCACCTCTCTTATGTCCCCCCTCGAGCGAGGAATTCTTCTCATTCATTTTTTCCACATTTTTTCTCTCTTTTTTCATCATTTTTTTCATATTTACTCACACTTGCCGGCCTACGCTGAAGTTGGATGCGACTCGTGGACTCGACCACCCGATCGAGTTTGTTCCACCCATCTACCAACCCAACGAAGCGCGCGACACACAGACAGCTAGCCCTATGTGAGACCGACGTCGGTTCGTGGCTTTGACCACCCGGTCAAAGTGGGTCCACCCACCTATCGGCCCACATAGGCGCGTAGCCACACTCACACATACACAAACATATATTTTTTCTCACCTTTTTTCATTCCCGCATCTCGAGAATTAGGAGACAAAAGAAAGGACTTTTTCCCAACCATCCCAATCACGACACACACACACATATCCCCCCATGGACATCCCAATGAGACATATGTCCTCTCTGCTGCCACTCAAGCCAAAATCAAGCCACTAATGCCATGGTCAACCCTTCCTCTCAAGACCCGCACATACTAATTACCTTGTCGACCTGAAACCTCAAAAAGTGTCACTTTAGTCCTAAGCATACAACAAACCTGGTCCACCCGTCCTCACATCTCAGACTCGTAATCCGCAAAGCAAACCCTAATCAAACTCAAGCCGTCCTAACCGGCATCCATCATATCATCTTTTTCTTTTTCATCTCCATCCTCTGCCTCGCAGAGATTCCACCTGACCTGATAGATGACCTTGAACATTACCATTAGCCATTGGGCCTCTTAGTGCCTCAAGCCTCGCCGCTAAGTCCCTTAATCCTTGTTTGTTGTGCTCAATATCATTCTGATATTGGAACAGGTCACAGTCGATGCCTCGGAACCGATTCCATATTTGCTCCATCTCTTTATCCTCTCTCACCCTTTTTGCAGATCCGAGGGGAATATCCTCCCTCTTCTCAACTCGAACGGTCAACTTCTCGACTTCCTCTCTAATCGATCTTTCCTCCCAAATCCTACTCATAATTTCTTCATCCAGGTCATCTACCTTCTTCGACAATTCATTCTTCATCCTTTCTAACTCTGTTCCGAACGCATCCAACCTATCCAACACCGCTTTCAGCTCTTCCTCCAATTTCCCCGTTCTCGGGTTCTCCACTTGTCCTCGCATCTCGTCGTCTTTCCGATTCATCCACCTACCGAGCTTGCTACTCAGCCTTGCATTCTCTTTCTCTACACGTCTCATTTTCTCATCGCTCTCTGCTTGGGCACTTTTCATTCTTTCTAACTCCAGGTGGAACTCGTCACATGCCTTACCCGCTTGGTCACTGTATCGACGGATTATGCTTTGTACCTTTTCAATTTCATGCTCCATTCGTTCGACTCTCCTCATCAGGTCATCCCTATCTCTTGAGAGCTCTTCTTCGATCGCAACTCCAAAGCAGTTGGCTACCATCAAGCCGGATCTCAAGTCCCAGACCACGTTTTCACTCTCGGGCTTCACAAGATTTTGCCTCCAGCTTTTGTTTACTCTTTTCCACTCCTTGTTTTCATTTTTCAACATGCGTACTTGCTTTTCCCAAGTTTCTAGGACCTCGGCCATTTTCTCTTGATTTTCCTCTAATTTCGCTATTTTGATCCTCTCATTATCTCGCTCCTCATGCAACCAATTGACTCGACATTCCAAGCTCTTCACAAATTCTATCAAGTCTCGATCATGAGATCGAGTGTCCTTGCTTTCACTTGCTCTCGCAGTCTCCGTCGATGAAGTAACTCCACCTTTGTCAACTTCCACATACAAAGAGGATAAGCACTTATCAACTTGATTCGTTGCAACCTTTGTGTCAGTCATCTCTTTTGAGCCACACACGTGCTCGCATAGTCTCTTTTTCCCACAGTCCGCACATGTGGGGACAAAATCCAACGGGGTGCATACACGAGGGCAATATTTGGCTATATGCCCAATCTGCTCGCAACACCAGCATCTCACATAATTTGATATCAGGCCAAATCGCCACCCTCGGTTCACATGATGTCTCATGGTCGGACGAGAATCTATCCATCTCCTATTTTGTCCAAAATTCGGTTGCCTCATGGTGGCCATCTCAAACCCACATGCTTGCCTTTGTTGAGCCATTTCTTTAATGAAGATCAAAGCAGATTTGGGATCGAATTGGCTGTGCCACACGATTGGGGCACCAAGCGAACTCGTAGCACTCTCTATGCGATGTGCTAAGCCAATTCCCGGCAAACGCACCAAAATGAATAGCTCTTGAGCCCAAGGAAAAGATGATTATATGAGACTTTATTTTGTTCAAACCCCTCGGAATCAGTCCAATTGGATTACCTGGAGCTCATAATTATCCCTCGAGGAATTCTTCCTTTGTATATGCACTAGCTCATAAATTCCCGGCAAACGCACCAAAATGAAATGGCTCTTAGCCCAAGGAAAAGTGTCTCACATATGCTTGTATTTTGCCTAGTTTTCTTGCACTATGTCACCTTCTTATTGCACTGAGGCCACATCCTCACATCTATTCTCATTTAGGATTCCCCTCTTCCTCACTCACTTTTTCACACTCTCGCATACAACCTGAATCCACAAGCACACATTCATGCACTCTCAACTTCTCACACACATTGTCAAACCTTCCCTTCCGCTCACACTCCTTTACCCTACTCCTCACACATGCTCACACCTCCTCTCACTTTTTCTCTCTCTCTCACTTGCTTTCTCTCCTTCTTGTTCTCCTGCTTATGCACACCCTTTCTCCCACGCCTTCACACATGCTCTATTGCACACACCTACACATTCACTCCCACAAATTCACAACCACACACCTGTAACCGCCATTTTTTTTAAGTAAACAAAAACATTATTGCAAAGTGTTTCTCCTATAGTTTAGCAAATCGACATGCATATGTCAACAAACAAATTAGAACAAGATGTTTCAGAGCGAAATAACAGTGTGTTTTCAGAATAAGTCTATCTCTACTCCATCAACAATATAAGACCACTACATTTATGTGCACACATGGAAGCTTCTGATGATTCAATAATAAACAAAGGTTTTCACCTCAGCTTATATACAGAAGTACCAGATGAAGCTCAGCGACTCCAGCAGTAGAAACATTGCCTTGATTAGAAGCTCCTTGATCATGAAAAAGACCTCTGAATATACGACCATCGATTCGGACAATCGCCCCATAAGCATACTCATCTTGGCCATCAGCAACACTTGCTAGCCTCATGCATTGGAAATCGGCCTGTGCTTTCACCTGCTCACCTTGAAGAAAATCCGTTGTTGCCTTCCTCTTTAGCTACAACCTTCTTTCTTTCCTCCCTTTGAGAATGGTGAAAAACAAAAAGCAAGATTTGACACTCTATCTCCTCACATAGAGAACGTGTAATCCTTGAGTATCTCTGTTTCTGCAAACCTTCACATACCAATGCTATAGATAGTTCTCGAATCACATGAACCCTTGCTCAAGCTCACATGCTGAGGATCATCACAGATTTTCAACACAATATCTTGATTCTCAGTGCCGAATCGACATTACTAGTTACATCCACGGACTCACATTCATCATACTTAAAAGCCACATCATCCCGCAAATAAGAGTTATTGCTGTCCAAATTGAACAGCGTCTCGTTAAAGACTTGCAAGACCACCTAAAGAATTTTCATCCACAGACTGCACATTTGGACATTATCTTTTTGAGCAAACATTTTACATGTGTTGATCCTGAAAAGTTTGGAGCTCTAGCGCAAACAGATTCTATGTCGATTGACTTACTCCGGGCCAAAAAATCTCAGTTGTTGCACATAGCCGGACTCAAGAATCCAAGCATGAAGCACATCAACCCCATCTATTCTCTGTACCAATCTTTCCCTTGTTCTACCGCTGAGAGCCTCAGATGTCTGTTCATGTCCCTATCGAATGCTCCCCTCAGATAGCATGCGGCTCCCTTTTTTATATGATGGAAGTATATGGTCCTTATGATCACATGCTGCTGTTAATTATTTGTCATGTCATTCAGAGTCAAAACATCCAGTCACCACAAGCTCGATTAAGACCAAACAAAAGTAACCCCTCTTTCTATTTGAACTCTTTTGCTGCCACACTCGGGTGCAAAACCAATCACTTTTAAAAGTCCGAAAAAACTTTAGGACAACAAACAAATCAACGTCCCGTGTTTTGTGCAAGCCATATGACAAAAACTCTATTCAACAATCATGTATGCCTTTACATCGAAGAGCAGTTGCAAATCTTAAAACATAGAAAAACTTCAGAGTTTTCGATGCCAAAGCTGCGATAGTCCAGTGAATTTGTATTACAGGAGAGCCTCGATCTTTTGATTTCTGGTTTTAACCTCTGAATATTGAAAGGGGACTAGTATAACTTACCTTCAAAAGCTGATTTTCTTTAAGCAATCATGCATGAGAGGCTCACGGAAAGAATCAATGTTGCCATCATCAACCCGGCATTCCATTATGTTCGCTTTACAGTTGGTATCGTGTTTGCAGCCCCTGAGGCTTGCCTATCTCCCATGAATTGCATGTTCGAAAATGATTTTTTGGAGAACACAATGCCATCTTCAAGACTGCGTCCTTCATCTGCACCTCTGTGGCCATCTTTCCTCTTTCTTGAGGTTCTCCCTTCCTAGAGGTTTCTGAGACAAGCTCCCTGCCTCTTCTCTCACCCCTACATTTGGTTCCCCAAGAGTCCTTTCACGTCGATTGAAGCACTCTCTTCTTCCTGTTGTCTTACTGATCTCCGAGTGCTCTCATCTTCCCGACCAACCCAGCAGTCCTTTCCTTCCTTCGTCTTCAGTAACTCCAGCACATAGCCCGACCGCTGACCTCATAGCACAGAGAGCCCGAAACCATCATCTGCGTACAGCCAAAAAACAAAAGAAAACCACCAAAAGAATATAGCAGCCCGACGATTACCCCCCCTTTTCGTGTTGTCCTTCTCTAAAACCCTCAACAGAGCACTGCTATCTGCCCTTGCTCGTGCGCGAAAATAAGGCATGCCCCCTTCTCTGTTGTAATCTCCAGCTATCCGACACGGTATTCCCCCCTGTAACGCGCACCAAACAAGTCTCTTCTATCCACAAGCCCAAAACGGATCCCTCCTTCTAACTAAGCTCCCTTTTTTTTTTATGTACCCTTGTTGGTAGTCCTCGAAAACTATATCACATTCTAGAAGCTTATCAAAACTTCATGGGCTCTGAAAGCATGTGGAAGTTGCCATACATATCTACTAAAGTGTTACCAACAAGCACATGTTCTTCAAACAACCCATATTTCACAATCATCCTACGTGTTTCCTCGCCCTTGCTAAATGTCATCCATGCTACCACAAGCTTTCAATGAGCAAGAAACTATAACATTATTGATTGGGATACCTTTTGACCTCATCTGCTCAATCAACACACGACTTCCTTGTCACATTCATGTTGAGCATATCCACATTTTAATGCAGTCCATGAAGCCACATCATGAGCAGCCAGATTATCAGAGACCTCAAAAGCACTATTCATGAAACCACATCATTCTATCTAGGCGTTCCATACAAATCGAATAAGCTAAGAGTTTCCCTCTCCATGGCACTGCTGAACAATTGTTTACTTGTGCAATGCTCCTTCATCATTTCGAGAAGATGTAGGACCGACAGGCGAGGCACCTCCATGCTCAATCCCTTTTCTCCACATCCCTGCAATTGATATCTCCACATGTTTCTCATCAATCACCAAATCTACTCTGCAAGTACCTGAAATCAAATGTATTTTCCTGCCAAATAGAACCACATTAGTGCATCAAAACCAACCATTTTGTGGGCTAACAGACCCCTTCTACCTTCACACCTATTGTGATAGCAATCTAAGGTCATTTGTGAATACTGCTTTCTCCATGCCTTCTCGTGTACTCTTCATCATCGGCCTTCTTGATGAGCTCTCTATAGCCACACTAGCTCTGATACCATGTCACAAGGAAGGAGATATGGAAGAGAGCTCACATGCACACTGTCATAGTCAAAGAGGAGCACGCACACAGATTGAGACAGGGGAGAATTATCTTCTCTTCATCTTCCATTACATAAAAGGAATGTACAAGAATGACCTAAAACAACAATACAACAAGTGCAATATATAAAGAACAATACATAAGGAAAATCCAAATGTCTAAGAAAACAAATGTGCCATCACTCTCGATAGATAAATCTACTAAATCTCAATGAAGTATCCTTGACATATATTGGTGTGACCACTATACATGTCAGAGAAATGAAAAAATGATACGTGTCATCTTGGATCATCACATGTTGAGCTTGATATCTCAACAATGATTAGTTCCCAAATCTATTGGTTGGGTGGAGAGTCGTAGGTCGTTCTCTCTAGTGTGGACACTAGGTTCTTAACAATATGTTATGCATGTATGTATGCATGTATGTATGTATGTATGCATGTATGTATGTATGTATGTATGTATGTATGTATGTATGTATGCATGTATGTATGTATGTATGTATGTATGCATGCATGCATGCATGCATGTATGTATGTATGTATGTATGCATGTATGTATGTATGTATGCATATGTATGTATGCATGTATGTATGTATGTATGTATGCATGCATGCATGCATGTATGTATGTATGTATGTATGTATGTATGTATGTATGTATGTATGTATGTATGTATGTATGTATGTATGTATGTATGAATGAATGAATAAATGTATGAATGTATGCATCAAGGTGGTACGGTTCGTTTGGTACGGTACGTACGGTATGTGTGTGTATATTATATATATATATATATATATATATATATATATATATATATATATATATATATATATATATATATATATATATATATATATATATATATATATATATATATATATATATATATATATATATATATATATCAAAAAATCATACTCTATTTTAAAGTTTAGACTTACAACTTGAACTTACAAACTAACTATAACAATACAACAATCAACTTGAAGTTTGAGTTTGAAGTTCTTTGAAGTTTGAACTAACAACATTGAAGATTGAAGCTTGAACATTCAACATACGAAGAAATAATGAATTGTCATTCATGAACATTGAACAATGAATATTGAATAGTAAAAAAACTCAAAAAACAGTCTCCAATACATAATGTAACAAAGTATGATCAATCATCTAAGCTCTCAGAGCTTGAGGAAGAAGCATCGAATATGCTTTCCTCATCATCAGACTCGATACAGTGATATCCATAGCTCTAGTACTAGCATCTGAAGGGATAGATGTATCCTCCAATATGCTCGATCCACGTCCTAGTGCTGTCGACTATCCACCTCGAGCTCGACGTGGTCGTGGTCCACGAACCGGCAAAGAAGATGTGCAAGGATGAATCTGAACTGAAGGAGAGCAAGTCCTCGCCCTCGATCATGTCACTCACCTACTGACAGCCTCAAGTTCCCTGTGTAGCATTCGATAAATCTCCTCCTCTTCCGCTCTCTCTAGAATGGATGGAGCTCTATCTATAGACCACACAATCGAATCCGGATCCACCTACATGAGATTTTTATATTTTAGAATAAGATCCAAAAGATTAAAGATACATATGTACTATACTAAATAAAAAAATATAAATAAAGTAGGAATATTACCTGAATAGGCCGTCGCATGGTTTTTAAATTATGGGCAACCTTAAGATTTGCTCGACAATATACAAGATTTTGAAGATGCTGAGTGCTAAGTCTATTGCGTAACTTTGTGTGAATCAAAGAATACGCACTCCAATTTCGCTCACATGCACTCGCGGAACAATCCTGTATTCCTTTTCATGTTTAAAAAATATTCTTTTCTATTTAAATTCATAATTTAATTTCGAAAGCTTTCACGATAACTTACCTGTGAAAGCACTCGAAGAGCTATAGTCCTGACAACTGGAGTGCTATATCCATATGTCTCCCACCAATCCACAGGGCTCTTGCAAATGTCCCGATTGAATACAGTAGGTCGACTAAAAGCTGGACCAACAGAGGTCATATAACAAATAAAATCACTGTCAAACTGCACCTGCATATCAATGTCTAGGATGCGGCCAAGATACTGATCACGTGCGGCCAACAAATCAGGATTATGCATCCACTCCGGCCCCTTGTAGAGAGGATGGAGTAATGCAGCTATCCCACGTATGGGACGTCGCATATACTCCCATCTACTATCAATGATCTATAAGATAGTCTCTCTCCTGAAACAAAAAAAGATAGATTATTAATATATTTCATATATATGTTCATGAAAAAAACGAAGCATAAATAAATTATGCATACCTATCTGACGCAATGGATGTACACATCTCAACCAATCTCTGATTCCATGCTCTAAGTGCTTGCTTGAGTCCATACAAAGCCTTCTTTAGTTTACATACAAAATCATGCTTCTTTTCATCTTCATAACCTATGGGTTGATACATATAAACCACTTCTTCCAAATTTCCATCAAGAAAAGCATTTTTAATGTCCAATTGATACATTCTCCATCTTTTAGAAGATGCCACTGAAATCAAAGTCCTAATTGTATTCTTATTTGCAATAAGACTAAAAGTTTCTTCATAATCAAGCCCATATGTTTGTGTGTAGCCCTTAGCTACTAACCTTGCTTTGTACCTTGCTAAAGATCCATCTGAATTCCTTTTGACTTTGTACACCCATTTGTTTGTGACTACCTTCATGCCTTCTTCTCTAGGTACCAATTCCCAAGTTTGGTTTTCCTTGAGAGCTTGAATCTCATCATCCATAGCATCTCTCCATTCCTTATGTTGGCTAGCTTCCTCATAGCTTGATGGTTCCTTATCTTTGATAACATGTTTCATATAAGCATAATGCTTTGCTATCATAAGTGAGCTTTTGAATAGAATGTTTTACCCTTTCTGCCCTCCTTTCACTACCTATGATTGGATATTTCTTCAATGTCCGTTTCTTTTGCACTTCAGGAGTTACAACTTCTTCAAATTCATCTTCATCTTCACTTGAATGAAAATCTCTTACCAAGTTACCTCCATTACCTCTATTGTGGCTACATTCTGATGTACACTCTATCTCCTTTTGTTTGCCCTTCCATGATGATGAGCTTTGTGAAGGACTTGGCATACTTGGTCCACTCAATGTAGTGCTAACTTGCACTTGCTCTTCATGTACTTGATCTACATGTACAAAGTCTTCTTCCTGCAAATCATTCACACCTCCATACCAACGTTTTAACTCATCAAACATAACATCCCTTGACACTCTAAGATTTTTAGTGATTGGATTATAACACCTGTACCCCTTTTGCTCATTTGAGTAGCCAACAAAAATGCATTTTTCAACCCTAGCATCAAGTTTACCTTCTCTAACTTCTTGTGGGACATGAACATAGCATATGCAACCAAAAATCCTTAAATGAGACAAATCTAGTTTCCTTTGATAATATACCTCATCTGGAGTAAGATCATGAACTCTTGAAGTTGGTATCCTGTTCATAATATATGCTGCTATGGTTGCTGCATCAGCCCAATATGAGAAATGTACATTCATCTCATTCAACATGCATCTAGCTACCTCTGCAATTTGTCTATTCTTTCTTTCTGAAAATACCATTTTGTTGAGGGTTATATATGCATGTGTATTGCCTCCTTATGCCTTCATCTTCTAAGAACCTTGTGAACTCATTGGAGAAATATTCTTCCCCTCCATCTAACCTTAGAGTTTTAATCCTATGACCTGTTTCATTCTCAATAAGTGCCTTGTATGTTTTGAATACTTCAAACACATTTGATTTTTGCTTGATTATATACAACCAAATTTTTCTTGAACAATCATCAATAAAGGTAACAAAGTACCTATTACTTGCATGTGAAGGTTCTCTTGAAGGTCCCCATACATTTGTATGCACTAAATCTAAAACCCTTCGAGAAACATACTTGCTTGACTTGAAAGGCAACCTAGTTTGCTTCCCAAATTGACAAGCTTCACATACCTCATGAAGATGTGATGTTGAGAAGTTTGGAAGCCCTTTGAACAATGCACTTTTCTCCATGTTCTTTAGCTTTTCAATGTTTACATGTCCTATTCTTTTATGCCACAAATCCAAATCTGCAATTCTTCGATTTCCTGAAGTGATGAACATTACCTTGTTGGGGTTTTGCTTGATATTGAGAGTAAACATCCTTCCATGCTTCTCTCCTTTTGCCACAAGCTCAAATCCATTCTTTGGATCCTCTATGAAGCAACCTTTTCTATTGAACTTCACTTGGTATCCTTTATCTACCATTTGACCAATAGAAATGAGATTCTTTGTAATAGTAGGGACATATAGTACCTTAGATAGTGTCTTGCTCTTCTTGCCATCCTGAAACTTGACATCACCAATGTGTTTGATCTCATGCTCAGTGTTGTCACCTGTCTCTACACATCTTCTTTGCTTTGGAGCCTGTAAGTTGCAAAACATGTCCTCCCTACAAGACATATGATTGCTACATCCGCTATCTATGTACCAAGTATCATCCTTCTCATGTTCACTATCTCCATATGCATGACTCATGGCAAGAACTTGATCACTAGATTCATTTGAAGCATAGTTACCTTGAGCATTGTTCCTCCTTTGGTAGCATTCATTTGCTCAATGTCCTAGCTTCCCGCAAATGAAGCATCCATTGCCTCTTGATCCTCTTCCTCTTCCTCTATTGTTTCTGCCTCTACCTCTTCCATTTAAAGATGATCCTTCATTTGAGTGCTCTTGGTTGTCACTTTGCTTGCTTTGGCTTTGCCTTCCTCTTCCTCTACCTCTTGATGCTTTGCCTCTTCCTCTACCTGCATATAGCATTTGACCTTGGGCATCTTTGCCCTTGCTTCCACCTTGCAAAATTTCTTCATTAACCATTAAAGTGTTCAATTGATCAAAATCAGGCATGTTCTCCCTAGCATACAATGAGGATATGAAGTTTCTCCACTTGTTATCATCTTTAAGACCATTAAGTACAAATGCAACCATGTCCTCATCATCAATTGGATGTCATATGGCTGTCAATGAATCTCTAATACCTTTGGATTTGATTATGTAATCATGTATGGATTTGTTACCTCCTTTCTTCAAGTTGTTGCGCTCATTTTTGAGTTGTACCTTCTTTGCCTTTGTGTTTGTGGTGAACATCTTCTCCAAATATTGCCACATTTCCTTGGCGGTCTCCATGCTTTGAATGTGCCCTATCATTGTGGCTCTTACATGCTGAGATATCATAAACATAACCCTTATATTTATTACCTCCCATTCTCTAATTGCTCTCCTTTCTTGGTCGGTAGGGTTAGTTGGATCCGCAACAATTGGTTTGACATCTCCTCCATTGATTATGCCTCCTAGGTCCTTGCTCATGATGAAGTTTGTCATCCTAAACTTCCAAGGTTGAAAGTTGTATTTGTCCAATTTCTCAATCTGATTGCATACCTCTCCCATCCTCTTGAATCACCTAAAATTGAAATATGGTGTGGAATTACCTCCTTTGTTGAAAGTGAAGTCCCTTTGTGTGATGAAGATGAAGCTCCCCCTTGGTTCCAAGTTTGCAACCTCCTTCAAGCTTTGAAAAGGCTCCAGTGGTTGATTCCTTGGATTGGCCTCCTTCTTTGTACTCTCCTTGATGTCCACAAGGAGCTCTCATACCATTGTTGGAAGATTTATCCTCGAAATGCACAACAAGAAGCTTGGACCCTTCCCAAGATCTATCTACCTTCAGACCAATACTCACTAAAACTCAAATATATCACAATTTCCGAATTCAATCCAAAAACCGTTTTAGCCACAAAAACTAGACAGTAAGGGCTTTCCAATGAGCTATCAATCGCTAGATTTGGACACTTGTAGGCCTGTCAACTGAGTAACACAAAACAGCCCAATTGTCCTAGCAAGTTTCGGGATAGAATAGTAGACAAAGAAATAGCTATATCTCATAGTATAAGAAAAGTTTTGCCAAAATTTGTTTTGGAATAGAATCCTTGCTTTATAAGCTTTCCAATAACTACAAGAGTTCTCAAAATGGAGCTTCTTACAAAGAGAAATTGAAGTCCTAACAAGCTGCTATAGAAATGGAGCACCCTTTGGAAAGGGTAGGAGAGATATACAAGAGAATAAGAGCATCTATGAGAGCCTATGACTCAATGGCACATATATATGCAGCACTCCGACTTCCTAGCATCCACACACACCTTTAATGAGCTTGGATGGTCTTTATATAGCCATGAGAGCCTTCTATGACTCTTCATATGTCATCCATGTCTCTTCACATGCCCTCCTTGTCTCTTCACTTTCCTTGTGACTTTGTCTCTTCATTGGAGTGGCTTTTGGTGGTCCAATGCCTCCTTTTGGATAAGGTTGTGCCTTCAACTTTATTCTTTGACTTTCATAAGGTTCAAAAGCCTTCAAATGGAGTTATTTTATGAAAAACAAAACTTGACTTTTCCCTAGAAATTCATATCTTTTAACAACCACCACCACCAAAATGATCACAATCACTGCCAAAAAGACAACCAAGAACTCCACCGCATTCTCTAATACCATGTAAAGAGTACACATGCGGAAGAAAAATGAAAAGAAGAGTGTACTCATAGAACAAAAGAGTGTGGAAGACTCAAATTGAGTAGACTAAGAAACGGGTAAACTCAGATGGATAGAAACGAGTATGCCAAGAGCATGGAGTAGGCTCTACAAGCTTCATACCAAGTACAAACTAGGGGAGAGGCCCTCATTATATAGAGTTGGAGGAGGCCCTCTGTTGGAACTCAAGGTCAAGCACAAAGCATGGAAGCGCATCAAAGAAGTGGACATACAAGAAGAAGGAGCAAGTAGGGAGCTCCAAGCAGTACATGTCAAATTTGCTCCAAGAAGTACATGTCAAATTTTCAGAAGAATCCCCTACAAAAATAGTGATTTTCATCACTAAAAACCATTGTAAATACCGTTTTCTATTTTTGTAACCCATTTTGTTCAAGACGAGGAGTTCTTGAACTTGAGGAGTATAAGAAGTATCATCCTACCAATTTTCATAATTTTTAGACTTCATTTGAGCCCTCAAATAAGCCCTGGAACCTAATTTTTAACTAGGCTGGACACTAGGTCTGGACAGGGCCAAAACTAGTCCAAAAACTATAAAAAGAGCTAGAGAGCTCATTTTTGAGGTTAGCTTGTTAGAGAATAGAGCTTTTGTAAGAGAACTCTTTGGCAATCAAAGCTTTCCATTGTTCCTCTCTTTGATCTTGCCTTGTGCGCATGTGTGTGTATGTGTGTGCATGTTGGTGTGCTTTCACTCAAACACTTGTGTCTTCACTTGCTCATGGTCTTCATACCGGTCCTCACATCTCCGCGGATTGACAAGTAAAGGAGGTGGTGCTTACGCTTGAGCTACACCAAATTTTGGTGTCGTTGCCGGGGAGAGAGCTTCGAGGACGAGCGTTGTGATGGTAAGATCGTAGATTTGCGACGTTGGAAGGTAAAAAAACTGTCATTTATGTTATTTTTCTGATTTTTCTTCTCCATCTTCATCCATCTTCATCTTCATAGAAATTTCTTGTTTTTTTAGTGCATTTTCACCATTTTCATACCATATTTCATGCATTATTGTGTGGGAAGGAGTTAGGAAGTGCAAGGGAGAGCAAGCGCCTGTGTTTTTTCATGATTTTCTGCACATACGGAGCTCGCCATTGCTCGGCGCTCAGAAATTCAAAGTTCCCGCCAAAAAACACGATTCTGTGATGAAAATCGCGATTCTGTGAAAAATTCAATTTTTTTTTGAAAATCACGATTTTCTATTTCCTGCCTAAAAGCTCTCTGAAGGAAACACGATTCTGAGGTCATTCTCAGAATCCCGATTCTCTAGTTGTGCTCAGAATTGCGATTCTCTAAGTTTTTCAAAAAACATGATTCTCTGGTCACCCTCAGAAGCGTGGTTTTTTTTGGTGATTCTCAAAAAATACAATTCTGAGCAAAAACACGATTCTCTGTTGGCAATCGCAATTTTCAAAAACATGATTTTTTGAAAACACGCTTCTCTGTGGCCTCAAAATCGCAATTTTCAAAACACGATTCTCACTCAAAATCGCATTTCTTGGGGATTGCTCAGCATCGTGATTCTCTTGATTGCTCAGCATCACGATTCTCTTGATTTCTCAGCATCGCGATTCTCTTGATTTCATAGCATCGCGATTCTCTTGATTTCACAGCATCGCGATTCTCTTGATTTCACAGCATCACGATTCTCTTGATTTCACAGCATTGCGATTCTCTTGATTTCACAGCATCGCGATTCTCTTGATTTCACAACATCGCGATTTTCTTGATTTCACAAAATCACGATTTTCACACAAAATCGTGATTTTTTCCAAAAGGTCTTGTTTGCCTGTTTTGACCCCCAAGAGCCTGATTTGACATAAGTTTTTCATCCAAAGTCCATTTTTTGAGCTCTATAGGATTTTGAACCATACCAAGGGGAAATTTTGGACTCTTAACCAAGCTTATGAACCTGAGATCTGGTAGACACCTAGGCAAGGATAGACAAAGCATTAGATCTTCTCAGTCTAGTGTCAACCATACAGCTAAGTCTTGGGCACAACAACTAAGTGGCTGTCCTTACGTACTAAACTCTGACACAAGTGACTCAGAAATGTCTTTTAGCATGGGGAAACCTGCAGGGGGCTCAGGAACTGCCTACCTACAAACACCAGAGGGTCCATTTAAGACACAGTTGGAATATATTCGGACCAACTGATTAGGTGCTCACATCTATGAGGATGGACTGAGGCGATCAGTGGTCCAACTCAAAAATCAATATCAACCCTTTGGACTTGAACACCCAGTAGTCAAGTTCGAAGAGGGGTCATACATTGATAAGAAAGGAACCATGTATGTGGTCACCAACCTACCAGATAGGACCGACGAGTTTGGAAATATCATTCCTGAGAATGAGATATGAGACCTAGAATAAGGAAATGTAGGACAAGGACCCTAGACTCCTAGAGGTAAGTCAGTTTTGACCAGAGTGATCACTCCAGATTGGATCCCTCAAGACAACAAAAGCATAGAACTATTCTTGAATAGAGAAACTGAGGAAGCCTTTTGGAGATTCAAGCTAGATCAACCTAGCCAATTGGGCATAGTCATCATCTACGAGTTCAAGGATCCAGAGATACCAAGCAAAGTTGTCTACCTGGATAACACACCAGAGAAAATGTTCTTGGTAACAGAACATGATAGACATCCATATACTTGGAAGAATGAATTGATTTTCCCTCCACCAAGATACAATGTTTCCCACGGCCTCCAAGGAGTAGGATCATCCCACGCTCATGAAGCCTAGAGAGAAAGAACTAGAGAGAGACCTAAGGTAAGCTTTGCACACATTGTGGGCAGAAATAGATCAAGATTTGAAAATGAAAGACCTGAAAGAGAGAGACATCAGGCACATAGACAACAAAGAGATGAACATGATTTTCCATTGCCTAGACCCCGAGAGCACCCAAGAACTCTTAGACCCACTCAAGTGATCAAGGCAATGAAGAATTATTTTAACGGGACAGGAGATCCTTATGATCATGTGGCCGAGTTCAAACAAGTGTTAAGAGCTGAACAGGTTGAGGATTTATTGACGTAGTACGAGGCATTTGGTTTGACTCTTAAGGGCATTGCCTTAGCTTGGTTTCAATCACTGAGTAGTCGCAACTATCGCGATATAGGTCAACTGCTAGATGAATTCATTGTAGAATTTTCCAAGAGTGGTATCAGGCATAACACATCATCTTTGATCCACAGCTTCAAGCAGACACCCCAAAAAACAGTGCGGCTAGCAGGTAGGAGGTTCAGATAGTATCTAGAGAGATGCCCTGCTCCAGAGTTACCCACACCAACCAAACAAGTGGCTTTGTTTTTAGATGGCTTACTAAGCACCAAGTTAAGATCATATGTGTACTTGAAAGAGCCTAGATCCATAGAAGAGTGTGTGCGGACCTACATTGACATAAAAGACAACTTGGGTGAGGAGTTAGCACTATCCAAACTCTATCAAGACTCTGACAGTTCTACTAGTCATACCTTCAGAGCCTCCACTGAGTTGGATGAGATAGCAGAGCAAGTTGCCAAGAAGCTAGGAGTTCAAAATAAACAAATACCAAGAGTCACCTCATTGAACTGGTGTTATACTTGTGGAGGTGACCACATGGCTAATGTATGCCCATCGCACAACCAGAACATGAGAGAAAGGAATACCCCATACTGCACTATTGAAAGGAAGTACACAAACCATATGGCTCAAGATTGTCCCTACAATAGGCAGGCTGTTAGACATAATTATCAGCAACCTTACCCATAAGGTAGGTATCAGAACCAATACCAACATCCATATTATAGACCACAACAACAATATCAGGCACCATATAGGAAACAACCAGTCTTGGGAAACTAACCACCAGCTCCTGCCAATACAATTCCAGTTAAGTATGCAGTGGCAGAAGAGAACCTTAATAGAGCATTGGTGCCAGTGACCCCACTAATCTCAGAGAATGACTCTCATGCTCATAGTTCCGACTACTCCCTTGAAGGTAGTCCACATGCATATTACATAGAGTCACCTGAGCATAGTGAGATTTACTCTTATCCATATGAGGCACCACCTATGGAATAAAATTGGGAGCCAAAATATTCCAATGTCATGTATACGAATCCCAACCCCAGGCCCCAATTGAGGCAAATGAGACCACAAGCCCCTAGAGGACCATGTTTTAGATGCCAGGGTGATCATTTCATTCGTGAATGTCCCCACTCACCAACTCTGGGACAAGGACAGAACATCACAATACAAGCCTTTTGTCTTGAGTGTGGCAAAGAACATCTCCCTAGAGATTGTCCACGAAACCCCTCTAGTGCACCCAAGGTGTCATGGACAAAGGAAACCATCTTGAATCTCAAATTCCATATGAATCCTATATCTCATGATTGGTTCAGAATTTGGGGAAACTAATACTTCCATTGCTTCCGGAACGTGCAAAAACCCTAAGATCGACTGTCTTCTTGCTTGATTCTAATATCCAGAGACCATGCTTCGAGTCGATGACATCATCAAGTCGCAACCGCCTCTGGGAACCGCCCTTGAAAACCTATATAAGGAGGGGTTGGCCACATTCATAATCAGTCTTGCCAATACCAGTCTTGGGAGCTCAAGGAGTCGTGACCACCAAGTAAATACTCTTCAAGTTCCAGTTCTAGTTCTTGTCTTGTTCCTTGTTCTAGTCTAGTTCTTGGACATACTATCTTGTCCCCTTGTAATCTCATAGTACGAGATCCCGTCGAGTTCTTTCGTGTATCCAGTTCATCTCCCAGAAGGGAGTTCTTGTAATCCAGACATCTTGTCTCATACTTACGATCCCGGGTTGTGGGATCTCCTGTATCATCTCTAGTCCAGTTTTCCATACCTATTGGTCCCGGGTTGTGGGATGTCTTGTATCAGCAACGTCTTCTTATATTATTTCCCCTACATGTTGTTCTTGTAATCATAAGTGTATTTCCAAAATCTTGTCTACTGTAGTCAGAGAGCACACTCTAGTGTTCCCCTGACATTTTGGCAAGACTATCTTCTATCCAAGACCATGCATCATGGAGAATGCTTATGAACAGATCGTAGCATCACTTCAGAGTCTCCAACAACAAGTCGAAGACCTAAGTCATCGACAGACACAAGTCGAAATGGGACATCCAATGCATGTAGGTGCACTCCTCCAAGAATTACAAGAACGAATCGGGAGTCTTCAAGAAAATCAAGGGAGTATTCAAGTAAATCAACGGCCTAGTACATCATTTATGAAGGAACCCAAGATTTGCATGCCAGAAAAGTTCGATGGGGATCGCACAAAGTTTCGTGGATTTCTCCAGCAAGTTAAATTGTACATCCGTATGCAACCGGATAGATACCCTGACGAGGCATCCAAGGTCGGGTTTATTGGAACCTTGCTCTGTGGCCAAGCATTATCATGGTTTGCCCCAATCTTGGAGAAGAACATGGCAGTACTTCAAGACTATGAGGGGTTTCTTCGAGAACTCTCCGCCACATTTGGAGATGCAGATACAAGTCGAGTAGCAGAAACAAAACTTCGGAAGTTACGTCAAGGTAACTGCCCTGCCTCTACCTATGCATCTGAATTTAGGCAGTTGATATGTGATCTCACTTGGCATGAAGATTATTTCATAAGCCAATTTAGATGGGGTTTAAGAGATGTTGTGAAGGACCTTTTGCTCACGATGCCAGAGGTCAAAACATTGAATGAATATATCATGCAGGCTATTCAATGTGATAACTGACTTTTTGAAAGGAAACAAGAAAAACAAGTAGAGGGAAGACCTCGCCAGTGGAAACCTTTCCAACCCACTACTAAAGATGAGTCCATGACTGAACCTATGCAAATAGATGTAACTAGGTTTCAGCCTCTAACGCTAGAAGAGAAACAGAGAAGGAGAGTTAATAAGTTATGTCTCTACTGTGGAAACCCTGGACATATTGCAATTAATTGTCCAAACAAGAGAACAAACTCCAGAAGTCGCAGCCACCCTTGTAGAGCAGGGAAACGAGGAAGTCCAGTTGTAAAAGAGACCCTGCAGCCGGACCATGATATAAGAAAGGGTCTCATAATTCCAGCTACACCCATAGAAACATGTCTTGCACCTGTCAAGTTAATCATGCCCAAGAAGACCCTTTCCCTTACAGCCCTAGTAGATTCAGGAGCCTCCTCATGTTCATTGATGAAGGATTGGTTGAGAAACATGGAATTCCTGTACTTCGGAAGAACAAACCAGTAGTAGCTGAAGTAGTAGATGGACGACCTCTAGCATCTGGGAATATAACCATGGAAACCACACCATTAAGAGTACACCTTGGTGACCATGAATCCCACATGTTTCAATTTAATATCGAGCCTTGTACATCTAGTTATCATTGGAATGCCCTGGTTAAAGAGGCATAATCCAGACATTAATTCGGAAAAGAATAAAATCACCCATCGAGATATCCAGAAGAACCCAACATATGTTGGAGCCAAAGCCTTCATACATGCAGTAAGGAAGGAACCTACATATATGATCTATGCCATACCAGCTCAAGAATCCAAGAAAGATGATCCAATACAGCTACCCAATTAGTACAAAGGCTTTGAAGATGTTTTTGAAAAGAAGAATGCAGATATCCTCCCAGAGCATAGACCTTACGATTGCCCCATAGATCTTCAAGAGGGAGCACAACCACCCTTTGGACCAATCTACAGACTATCTCCAGAGGAACTTATAGAACTACACAAGAACATTGATGAGAATCTAGCAAAGGGGTTTATCAAACACTTGAAGTCTCCAGTAGGAGCTCCTATTCTATTTGTAAAGAAGAAGGATGGGACTCTCTGGATGTGTGTAGACTATCGTGGATTGAACAAAGTCACTATAAAAAACAGATACCCTCTACCACTCATATCAGAGCTCTTGGAAGGCCTTGGAAAAGCAAAATTCTTCACGAAAATTGATCTTCGAGGAGCTTACAACCTTGTCAGGATCAGAGAAGGAGACGAATGGAAGATAGCATTTCGAACAAGGTATGGGCATTTTGAATATGTAGTTATGCCATTCGGTCTTACAAATGCTCCAGTTGTCTTCCAACATATGATGAATGATATCTTTCGAGAATATTTAGATGATTTTGTTGTAATATACCTTGATGATATCTTGATATTCTCCAAAAATCTAGAGGATCATGAAGATCATGTAAAGATAGTCCTAGAGAAACTAAGAGAAAAAGGATTATTGGAGAAGTTCTCTTTCCATAAGACAGAAGTGGAATTTTTAGGGTACATAGTATCAGATAAAGGAATTTTTATGGACCCTAAGAAGATTGAGACAATCCTTGATTGGCAACCACCTTCATGTGTTCGAGATGTACAATGTTTTTTGGGGTTTGCCAATTTCTACAGGATATTCATCAGAGATTACTCCAAGATAGTGGCACCTCTTACCAAGCTTATAGGGAACTCCGAATTCTCATGGACCAAAGAAGCAGAGAAGGCCTTTCAGACCTTGAAATCAGCATTCACTATCGCTCCAATTCTAGTTCATCCTAATTCTAGTAAGCCCTTCTTCCTTGAGACAGATGCATCGGACTTTGCTCTAGGGGCCATTCTTTCCCAATATGGAGATGATGGACACCTACATCTAGTTGCATATCATTCAAGAAAGTTTTCCCCTCCAGAAATTAATTATGAAATTCATGATAAAGAACTTTTTGCCATAGTAGACGCATTTGATACCTGGCGTCACCATCTAGAAGGAGCAGCTCATAAAGTCATTGTGTATTCACATCACAAGAACCTAGAGAACTTTGTCATCACATACCGTCTAGGACGTCATCAATGTCAGTCAGATGCTATGTCGAGAAGATCTTACCTTGCACCAAAGAAGGGTGAAGGGGCCTTTGATCAACAAGAGAGTGTATTACTCAAGCCTGAGCATCTCCAGTTAGCAGCTATCTCTTCAACCCATCCTGAAGATTCAGCCTTGAATCATTTGATTCGTGAGAATCTACCACAAGATGAATTATTTTGTAATGTTAAGCAAAAAACTCAAGAAGGAAAAGTCCAAGAAGTAAACGAATTCCAGGAAAAGGACGGGTTACTATTCTATCAAAACCTATTGTATGTCCCTCCAGGAAAGCCCAGGATCCAAGTACTTCAACAACATCATGACAACCTTGCAGCAGGACATTTTGGAGTAAATAAAACCATAGAACTCATATCCAGGAATTTTTGGTGGCCTCAAATGTGGAAGGAAGTCAAAGAATATATCTGAACCTGTGACACTTGCAATAGATCTAAGGTACCATGACATAAGCCTCATGGCCTCTTGCAACCTTTACCTATTCCAGAAAGGCCATGGGCTTCATTATCTATGGATTTGTCGGATAAGTATGATGCCATTCTTGTTATTGTGGATAGATTCACAAAGATGGCACACTTCATTCCAACTACAAAGGCAATCACAGGTGCAGCCACTGCTAGACTCTTTCTCAGATACATCTTTAGGCTTCATGGATTGCCTCATGATATTGTCAGTGATCAAGGTCCACAGTTCATATCTAGCTTTTGGAATAGTCTTTGCAAGCTCCTTGGTGTTCAAGTTAAACTATCTACGACAAATCATCCACAGACTAATGGACAAACAGAACGGGTGAATCAAGTCCTAGAGCAATATCTCCGTTGCACTAGCAACTATCACCAAAATGATTGGTTTGAGTTGTTACCCTTTGTAGAGTTTGCCTATAACAATAGTGTTCATGCAACTACTAAGCAAACTCCCTTCTTTGCAAACTATGGACAACATCCAAGGATGGATATACAACTCTCAAATCATGTCAAGAACCCAGCTGCCAGAGACCTATTTGAAAGTCTTAGAAATTGCACACAGTGGTGTTGCAAGTGGACATTTTGATCCTAACCGAGTAATCAAGACCATTCTATTCTCAGGACTTTGGTGGCCCACTCTTCATATGGATGCACATACCTATGTGAAGAAATGCGACACATGCCAATGTGCACTAGAAACTCCTATGCAGAGTACATCATTGTAGCCACAGATTACCTTACCAAGGGTGGAAGTAAAAGCCACAACAAAGAATGATGCTCAAACAATAGCTAGGTTCTTATTTGAGAATGTGTTCACAAGATATGGACTACCAATAGAGTTAGTGAGTGATAGAGGTACACACTTCTTGAATGAAGTCATTGAAAATTTGCTCCAAGAATTCTTGGTAGTACATAAGAAGTCTGCCCCCTTTCATCCACAAGCTAACGGACAAGCTGAGAGCACAAACAAGATCCTATGTAACGTATTGACAAAACTAGTAAATAATAAACGCTCTGATTGGGACAAACAGCTACATCATGCTATTTGGGCTTATCGAGTTGCCTATAAGACGGTACTGAATGCCACCCCATTTCAGATGGTCTTTGGATAGAATGTTGTGCTACCATTAGATTTCTTAATTTCGGCTTTAAAAGTAGCACAAGAGCATGAGTGCAATGGACATGAGTTGTCCTCTAGGATCTTTGATCTAGAACGTTTAGGTGAGATGAGGCTACGAGCAGCAGCAGGCATCTATGCTGCAAAGAAAAGACAAAAGGCATACTTCAATGCACACATCAAGGATAAAGGATTGAAAGAAGGAGACTTAGTGTTGGTTTATACACTAAAGCAGCATGCCCACAAGTTAGAAAAACGAGGATATGGACCCATGATCATTAATAGAATTTCCACTAGTGGTGCAGTTCAATTTGCCGCTTTAGAAGGAGACATCTTGCCAAACTACATTAGTGGATGTAGAGTCAAGCTGTATCAAGAACCTCTTATTGAGGATATGCTAATGAGACTCAACACTGCTAAGAAGCGAAAAGAAGAAGAGTTAAGGGTGAGAGAAGAAGCACAGGCAGAGGCCAGAGAGCGTATTAGGCAAAATAAGTTAAGGCGACTAGGCCTAGATGTCAACTCAAAAGCCCCAAAATATCACATGGATATGTGTTGAAAATCAGGCATAATTACTTCTCAAAACATTGACCGACGTCCCTTTGTGACCATAGAGATAGGACAAGGAAAGAGTGCAAGAACTGTGAAAGCATTGATTGACTCAGGTGCAGCAACTAGTGCAGTTAGATTTTCCTACTGCCAAGACTTGCAGTTGAACATCAATTCCATAGAAGCTTATCTCATAGGATTGGGAGGTGTGGAAACCCCTTGTTTGGGCGAGGTGGAACTTCCCAGCTACCTTCAAGATGTTCCAATGAAAGTCAAAGTGCTAGTGTGTCAAGATGAGAACCTTACAGAACCACTTGTCTTGGGTCAAGATTGGATCTATGACCATGCAGTTAACTTAAACCTAAGAAGTCAAATTCTTCAAGTTTGGGTACATGAACAATGCATTACATTAGAATTAGAGAACTGCATGCTCACACATCATGGCACCACACACTCTCTTAATTCCTCTAAGACTAATCTTCACGAGCAAGATGTTGTATGTGTCAAAAGCTCATGAGAGAAAAGCATCCCCAGTAGTTCAACCTAAGAAGCAAGCACAACAATTCAAGACAACCGCTATAGCAAATAGAAAGAAACCATTCAACAAGAAAGCAGTTCTAGGCATGACGCAGATCTGGGTACGCAAAGGCAAGCAACCTCCGACCTTGGCTCCACAAACCCCATCCATGCAAGCCAACTAGGCCAGAAGACAAAGGAAGAAGCTCGGACAAGCTCAATCACAAGATCTCCGACAAATTTGGGTGCCTAAGAAATTAGTTGCAGCTCAACAAGGGCAATTACACATGTGGGTACCCAGGAAGCTCTTACATCCGCAACAACATATGCTCTCCCATACGCGAAAAGTCTCAACAAAGAAGCCAAGGCGAGGCAAAGGTTAGAACCAGACACCAACAACCAAAGTAGACCAACTAACCTCTTCAACGCGAGTCAGGCGACAAGCCACAAAGGTATGGGTTTGGAAGCCAAAAGCATCAGCGTCCCCTACAAAACCAAAGCGCCAACCACAAGGGACACAATAGTCAAGAAACCAGCCAAGGATGAATAGGCCAAAGGTGCTCACTACACAGTCGCAGATCCTTCTCAAATGGATCCCCCTAAGGAGGAAGGATCAGTTGTCATCTCGAGATCCAATGGATACCTCCACGACAGATGGCATCAACATCCGCAAATAACATCGAAAGCCTCAACGCGCAACAACCATGTGCTCCTTGCACAACCCTGTCTTTTGCACCATTTAGGTCATGCATTTCCAAAGTATGCATTAATATAGGGCCACATTACATGGCCGTGCATAGACACAAATGAGAGTCCCAAGCACAAGAGCACATTGACACATGTAAATCATTTTTGATACTAACCTTTGTCTTCTTGTTTTATGACATTGTTCCTCAAAAAAAAAAGAGAGAGAGAAAGAACTTGCTCTCAGGTTTGGCTCATGAAACATGAATGAGTCATGCTTAGTTGAAGGTGGAACTATTGATTACTGGGCTTTTATCAGTTTGGATAGAAGTGTGTCTCAGCTAGCAGATGATATAATTGCTGCCTTATCTGGTAGATGTCAAGAACCTGGCATGAACTTGGCCTCCACAACTATGGTTCCCCCTTACCATGGTAGGAGGGAAGATCTCGAAGGTCCGCAAGTTGAGTGATGTTTAACTACTGCATGTACGAGAGAATCCAAGGAGATATCTGCAAGGGTTAGTTTGGTACCCTTAAAATCCTTGTTTGTATACTGGGTGAGAAGGCTCCTGCTTATGGTGAGCTAAAGAGAATATGTGAAACTAAGCTTGGTGTAGTTACCCAATGTTGTTTGTCAAGGAATATAAAGAAATTCAATTCTCAGTATTTGGAAATGTTGCTTTGCAAAGAGGAGACAAGACTAGGCACTCAAAAATTTTCATCGGTGGATCATCAACACTGACATTCATCGACAATGTTCCATCACAAATGTTGGGTGTACAACACGAAGAGATAAACATTGATCAACCCTTCACCATGGTAAGTATCTTTACTCTAGCAACACCATAACCATGATAGATTAGGAAACCTCTTCGTTGGAATACCCTTGAGCACTTAGCTCAAGACCCCTAGTTTTTGCACCATACTTCTTCCAATGCATTTTCCAAGTAAGCATGCATAGGGCTACATTACAAGGCCGTGCACAAGGCACATATTTTCCTCAGCCCATGCACAAACACACCCATCATTCATTATGGGTTACAGGTACTTGCCATGACTCCTATGAACATCACCTTTGGAAGATCTAGAGGCCATCAATGGAGACTCACAACGACACATTCATGTTGGAGTCCAAGGATGAAGCACATATCACGGAACTACCACTTGCATAGGCTCAAAGAGACAAATGAAGAACTTGTCAATCGATCTTGCCACATTTGGAAGCTCGATGGCTCTCATTTCTACAGAATGGGCACCACCTCTCACAGCACTACCTGGAAAAACCATTACAACAAGGGTCTGTCAGGGACGACAGACTCGAGAGGGGGGGGGGAGTGTTGGAACTCAAGGTCAAGCACAAAGCATGGAAGCACATCAAAGAAGTGGACATACAAGAAGAAGGAGCAAGTAGGGAGCTCCAAGAAGTACATGTCAAATTTTCTCCAAGAAGTACATGTCAAATTTTCAAAAGAATCCCCTACAAAAATAGTGATTTTCATCACTAAAAACCATTGTAAATACCATTTTCTATTTTTGTAACTCTGTTTTGCTCAAGCCGAGGAGTCCTTGAGCTTGAGGAGTATTAGAAGTATCATCCTACCAATTTTCATAATTTTTAGATTTCGTTTGAGCCCTCAAATAAACCCTGGAACCTAATTTTTAACTAGGCTAGACACTAAGTCTGGACAAGGCCAAAACTAGTCCAAAAACTATAAAAAGAGCTAGAGAGATCATTTTTGAGGTTAGCTTGTTAGAGAATAGAGCTTTTGTAAGATAACTCTTTGGCAATCGAAGCTTTCCATTGTTCCTCTCTTTGATCTTGCCTTGTGTGCGTGTGTGTGTGTATGTGTGTGCATGTTGGTGTGCTTTCACTCACACACTTGTGCCTTCACTTTCTCGTGGTCTTCATACCGGTCCTCATGTCTCCGCGGATTGACAAGTAAAGGAGGTGGTGCTTACGCTTGAGCTACACCCTCCAAAGTACATATGTGGGATAATTCCCCTTGAAGTAGAATGAATGCATTGGTAGAAGAAAATGGAAAGGTACCCAAATACAATGAGATACGATATAAAATGAAATGAAATGGAGTGTCTTCTAGATAAAAAATGGAGATGCACTCACAAATGGAAATGAATTAGAAGAACTCATGTCGTCAACATCTTCATGTAGATCACCATTCAAAAACGTTGTCTTGATATCTAATTGGTATACTTTCCAACTAAAAAATGCAGCAAGTGAAAGTACTATTCCGAATATGGTCATTCTAGATGTAGGTGTAAATATTTCATCATATTCAATTCCTCTCTTTTGTGCATAACTTTTGACTACAAGTCTGTCTTTATACATGTTCATTGTACCATCTACTTTTCTTTTGATCTTGAAGATCCACATGACAGCAATTGCTTTCTTACCTTGCAGTAACTTACCTAGAATCCATGTTTGATTCTTATGTATTAAATCAATTTCCTCTTGCATTGCTATCTTCCAAATAAGGCTTTCTTCCAAAAAGGACTTTGTAATGCATCTTTGATACTAGTAATTCATCTTCAACTGAATTTAGTGTAAGAATATTGTTTATCTTAAAATGTTCTACACAAGTTGCTTGTTTTATCTCATCTTTTTGACTTCTAGTTCTTCCTTTAAATGGCTTAATTCCACAATCCTATAGGGTTTTACATACCATTCTAGAAGTTTCTAAAATATTAGTAAAAGTTTTGGTTCATCTGTAGCTCTTTCTTCAGGTGCTCTGGAAGTTTCTCCAACTTCATAAAGAAATAATGAAGAAATAGGGAAACATGGAGGCATAGATGGTGGTGGTGTAGGTAAAAAAACTTTCTCTTTACCTTTAACAAGTGTTACCATTGGGGTTTGAGAATTTTATTCACACCTTGTATGGTTGAATGTAAGCATCGAAATTTGTTTTGAAAATTGCATAATAATCTACCTTGATGAAGTCTGGAATATCTGCATGTCAATCATAAATCTAATTTTTTGCAATGTAAGCATTGCAGGAGAGTAGGATCTCACATGTCTTTGGTACATAGAACTTGTATCCTTTACTTTCAATTGCATAACCAACGAATATTGCTTTGATTTCTTTGACATCTAGCTTACCATGATCCTTCTTCTCAATGTGAACATAAGCAAGAGATCTTAAAACTTTGAAGTAATTCACATTGGGCTTCTTCCCATAATAAAATTCATAAAGAGTAATAACCTCTAAAGCTTTTGTGGAAGACCTATTTAGGATGTGGTCGGCTATGTGTTCTACATCAAACCAAAATTTAGGTGAAAGTTTCTTAGAGGACATCATACTATCCATCATTTCAAAAAGTTTCTTATCCTTCCTCTATGCAACACCATTCTGTTTTGGAGTATATGCAAAAGTTAGATTATGAGACATTGCTTTGTCTTCCAAAAAAGAATTGGAGTCTTTTGACAAATATTCTGCTCCTCTATTACTTCTCACAATCTGGATCTCACACGTACTTTCATTCTCGACCTAGCTAAAGATTTCTTGAATGTTAGGAATACTCTTGACTTTGCTTTAAAACTAAAAACCCATGAATATCAGGCCTGTTCATCTATGAATATAAGAATCCTTGAATAGAATCTATACTCATAGGTCCATACACATCTAAATGTATAATCTATAATTTCCTGGCAGTTATGATGTATCCATGCTTCTTGAAAGGTATCTTCTGTAACTTTCCTTCAAGACATATTTCACATGTTTCTGCATCATCTGGTAAAATTGGGAAGGGTCTCCTCCATACATTGGTCTTTAATGTGCTTGAGAGTTTTGTAACTGATATGAATTAACCTAGCATGCCATAACTTCAAGTTCTCCTTAGGTATAGAAGACCTAGCAACATTTGCATGAATAATTTTGGATAGTACAAACATTCCATTTGTGTTTTCTCCTTGCAAAAGGCAATGGGCATTGCTCCTCATTTGGAGTGAGTATCTGGCATGAATCTTTCTTAAAGATGACCTTGTAACCATCTGACAAAAAACTGGAGATGGATAGTAAATTCTTCTTCATTTCTAGAACATATACAACATTTGAAATAGTGAAGTTTCCTCATGCTCTGGATCTTAGGTTTACTTCTCCAATGCCTACAACATCTAGATCATGACCATCTGCTATGGTCACTCTTCTATCTGTTGAGTTAGTAAGGGTAGAAATATCTTCTTACAACCTATTATATGCTTAGTAGCACCTAAATCAAATACGAAGGATTTTTTGAGACTACATGTAATGTTGCTTGATCAAAGGCAATCTATTCAATACCAACACATGCATGTGATTCTTCATTTGAAGACTTAGGCTTTTAAGTTTCTTCAACATTTTCTTGTGATGATATTTTCTTCTCATTAAAAGTCCTCTTTTTGCATTCTGCAATGTAATGCCCATGTTTCTTACAAGAGTGGCATATTCCTTTCTTTGAGGTGGATGTAGTAGAAGTCGGCTTCTCTTTAGGTGTTGTAAAAGTACTAGAATAGGATGTAGTAGAAGATGTAGTTGAAGACTTTGAGGTAGAATCCTTACTTTCCATCTTAATCTACTGAATCTTCTCCTCCTTCTTTGTTGTCTCCTTCTCCTTTTTCCCTTTGGATGATGATACCATAGCTTCATCATTCCCTTCCATACTCTTCTATTGGTCCAATCTTGAAGTAACAAAAATTTCAACTCATCAAATGATACTTCTCTCTCTTGTAGAGAGAGAAAGAGAAGTAACAAATGATTTATAAGTAGATGGAAGTGAATTTATGAGAGTATTCAACATCTCATCATCATGGATTGTGACACCAACATTAAGTAACTAATCTCTTAAGTCTTTGAGCTTCAAGATATGTGACTAAACTAATTCACGAACTTTCCATGTTGGCTAACTATCTCCGTAGGTGAGATTTCCTACAAGGTTCTTGCAATTTTCATGTGTGTGTCCATGCATACATGCATGTGCGTGTACATGTGTGCATGTGTATGGTTGTTGTGTGTCCACTCACTTGGGCTACTATGTGTCCAAGGTTATGTGCATGAGTGCATGTATATGTGTGTATAATGTGTATTTATGTGTGTGTATACATGTGTGTAATGTGCAAGTATGTGTGTAAATGTGAGTGCATTTATGTTTGGAAGTGTGGTAGACTCAATAAATGAATCACATGTTAAATCTAGGATCTTCCAACACTTGACCTTAGAACATTACACACCTTAGCTTGACCAAGAGAGATAAATGAAAATAGCGAGATAAGAAGAAAATTATGAAAGTGCAAGAGATTATTGGTATTACACACACTAATAAATGCAAAATGTCAAAATACAATGTGTTTGTGATACAAAATTGAATGTAAGCTAAATCTAAGGCTGCTAGTTACAACAATAATGTGAAATGTGACTAAGAGGTATAAATGTGAGTGAATATATGCAAAAATAAGGATATAGAGTATTCCAAATAGTCGAAGAAATAAACCCTAAATAGAAATTAGGTCTCCTTTGATGTAGAGAAACAACAATAGTTCCTCGGATTATTCAAGTAATAGGCCTGTCATCACCTCTGAATCATATAAGGATCTACCTTAACAATTTGTATTCTTCAATGTCTTCATCAACTGCACCTAAGCAATATGCAATATCTTTCATCTTTGTTACATAATCAAAAATTGATTGTGAAGTTTTGTTTTTGAAAGTTGTAAATTCAACCCATAATGAAACCTTCCTTGCCTTGTTTGTGTTTTGAAAATGTTCCACCAAAGAATTCCATATATTAATTGCAGTATTTAGGCCTTTAATGTGTGGCAACAGATAACCATTCATAGACATGTAGATAATGCTCCTTGCTTGAGCATCTTTCTTCATCCAGTTCTTCAAATATGCAAGTTCTTCCCTAGTCAAAAGACTAGGATCTTTAAATTTTGGCTTCTCTTCCTCCTTTGTGATCTAAGCCATCAAATCCTTGCCCATAAGGTGAGCTTCCATCCTCATAGAATATCCTGGATAGTTCTCTCTATCAAGCTTTTCTATCTAGATGCTTTCTTCCATTCTTTTTCTACCTGTATTGAGAAATAAGTGTACTATGGTTATGAAATGTACCATTAGAATTAATTCTTTGCTTCTTTAAATCCTTTTGAGTGTCCTTTTAAACTTCATTTGCAAAACTTTAGCCTTCCAATGCTTTCTTCATCTTAGATTTGAAAAATCTACAGTAGTCAGGGCTTTTTCTTCAATCCCTTGACTTGATATGCTTCTCTAGCTCTGATAACACTGTTGGAGACTTTTTAATTCTCCAATGTCAAGCTTAACTTGATCGTATAACAGATCTATATCAAGTATAGACCACTTTACACAAAAACTTCAAATATTTTCAATCCTGAGATTGGTCTCTATCTCCTTCTTCAATTCTAAACGCCAACTTCCTTCTAGAAGTCTACTTCAAGATTCAACTTCATTACCTGTAAATGCCATGAGTTTTGATGCTTCAAGGTATACAAGAATGTTTGCATGATCCTTGCGCATCCTTAAGGTTTAATAAACACTTGATTGCAGTTATCAAATTTGTGTATGATCACTAAGATCAAAATCTACCTTAAAAATCCAGCGGGCGTGGTTTAGCGGATGAGCCTTGTACTCCTAGGCAGATGGCCACGGTTCAAGTCCCGAATAGGACTGGATGCCTCAGAGTTCCCCAAGATGGATGCCTCTACCTTACAAGTTTGGGTGTGTGTGTCTTTCCATTTCATTGTACTCTCAAAAAAAAAAATCTACCTTAAAATTGATGTTAAGAAATGGCAACTTTGACATAAGCGACTTTTAACACAGATTTCTGTGAGAATACAATCCCTTTTACAAAATTCTTTTATTTATAGCTTCCTTATCTCTCAACTTAAATTTCTAATGCTCAAAGGCAAAAAAATTTACACGGATCATTGAGATCTAAGCAAATCATTGATCATCAAGATGCACCATTTATGAGTGTTCACTTCAGAAAATTGACATGTGAATGTTCCTATGAATCATACACTCACTGTAAAAGGAATCAGGACCCAAAAATTTATCCAAAACTTGTTTTACCATTGACTTAGATCTATGTACAAGGATTTTTTATCCATGTGATCATCTTCAGAGAAATGTGAATTAGACTAAACTCTAAATCTAATGATCTCCCTCAACACATCTATCTGAAGTCTCTTGTATTCATAATGTCATGATTGACTTATATAGCCATGAATTAGTAACTAGATCATGAATAATACATTGTTATGAATTTGTCTTATTGATTTCCTAACTTATTTCTAACTATCGTACACTGATTGGGATCGCTTTAAGTGAATATATGCATAGTCATATCTCAAGTTCATCATCTTCATTCTTCTTGACAATTATCTTCAAAAAAACTTCTTTTTTCTTTATCCATACTCTTGTTTGACTTGTTTAGTCTTCATAAGCATCAATTTGTGATTATTCTACACCAATAGAGCTTTTGATACTAATTATGATGTTAGAAAAAACTTTGAGGATACACCTCCAAATTCTGGATACAAGGCTTGAGTATTTCAGCAACACTTTTTAATGAAACTGCTAGATGGATCACAGAGTATGAGCTTTATCACTTCATATACATTTCTCTAGGTTGGCACATAGTCCTAATGTTATCTATGTATCTCTTTATTGCAATGGAACTCAAACATGGAGTGATTTTTCCCTTTTTTTTCCTATCGCATGGAACTACACAAGTCTCCCTTCTATTGGAGGGTTTTTGGTCCCTTATTGCACATATGTGTATGATGATTCCCATTCTAATGTTGTTAGATCCTAAATAGTTGGGTTTTCTGTGCATATGGGATGCATCTTTGTTCCTTAGCTTGATCCATGCTAACCTTATTTGCTACCTAATTCAACAATCTTGTCTTTCAAAACCTTCATTGGATTAGTGGATATTGAGGCTTCACTTCTTACATCAATCGATTGGATTATGGAAAATGGTGATAGGTTATCCTCTTTGTCTATGCATTTCTTGGAACATTCATTTGATGTGGCTAGTCCAAAAGTGTGGAAGAATGACCTAAGTTGTCTATTTGTGAGTCCATTTAGGAATATTGGAATAAGTTTTTTTGCTCAAATGGTTGTGTGTGGTATGTGCATTTATCCACTTAGTGCTTGTATCTAGTTGTTTGTGGGATGTGCATCTATCCATGTAGTGCTTGTATCTTCTATTTATCACTATTTCTTGTTGTTGCTTGTACACATGATATTTCTATTTCTAGGTTCTTATGAATAAAACTAATTTCCCTTGATGGCAGACCCATCATATGGTGTAGCAAGGGGATGTATGGATTTTTTGCCATACTTGATACTCGTGCCCTACCATTTTGTTTGATTATGGAACACTTTCATCATCTTATTGATGATGCTTCTTCTTAGCATGATGGGGATGTCCATGGTTGCTTTGTATAGGTTGACCTCATTTTTGTCATGTGGGTGTGTTGGCCTTGAACGAGTGGACTTTGTGTGAGGTGGCTATGTAAGGGACTACATCCTCAACCTCTTCTTTTATATTCCTTCCCAAATTAAAGGTTCACAACCTATAATTTCTTTCTTTATATTGTCATTCATACGGCTTGTGACATGTATCTCTAATGTTAGTTCTTTTTTTCTTGGTTAGTTAAGCAGCTAGTTCTTAACTTTTTCTGGGGATATAACAATGTGAGGAAGCACTCATTTCTTTTCTCTCCCCTCCTCTTCCCTCTCTACATGTACATAAGGGTGGTGCCATCGTTGCAATGGGCACTCTTATGAGGTTATTTGGTGGTATATTTCCCCCTTTGTTATGATCATCCTTTGGACTTTTGTGTCTCTCACCTATGGGTAGTCCTATGCTTCCTTGTCCTAGCCTATTAAAAGGCTTAGGGCCTAGACCTAAAGGATATAATTTTTTGATTTTATCCTTCTTAGCTCTAGTCATTACCCATTACAAATTCTTACCTTTATCCATGTACTAAAGTGGGACATTAATTTCTATAGTACTCTTATATTCATCAATGGAAACCCATTTAATAAGTGGGGAACTAAATTCCATCATCTAAACCATCTGTTTGCAATTTCTCCCCATGTATAAGGACTTGCATAATTTGATTGAAGCTAGAATAATCAAATGGATGATGTATGTCAACATAGTATCAGGTTTGGGTTTAATGAAGCCTCTTGGAATTTTTCATCTTGTCTCTCATCCTCACTATTCATTTGGAATTTTTCATCTTGTCTCTCATCCTCACTATTCAATACTACCTCAGTCACATTGTTTATATGCTTGATATCTTCTATTAGAAGGTACATTGTTCCTTCTTTGCCTTTTGACAACCATATGAATTTTCATTACTAGGGAATTATGATTTCTTACTAGAAATTTTTTGTTCAAGCCATTTAGATAGACAAGTGTGCCTAAAACATCACAATTTTCAAATTGCAAGATGCAAATGTATGAAGACTAAAGCTGCCATAATTAAAGGATCTTTATTTTCCCAATTTTGTATATGTCGGCTTCAAGGTTGGAGTGGAAAAAAGTTAACTATCAATTCAAATATCTACCTAGCTAGGGGCATAGAAACCAAGAGAAGGACTATAGTCTATTTAAAAGAAGAATAAGAGAAAAATATCAAAGTTGATAGGCTCTAAGTATTTGGCAATAGATTTTACTCTGCCCTTCTTGGATATCATCCTTTCTAGATTGAAAAGACCTACAAAGTTCAAGTTGAATCACAACAATTTAACACTTTTACATAGAAAAGATCCAAACAATGTAATTATGGGAAAGTAATGTACCTCATTCCATAGCTCCTTGTGTATGTATGTTGCCTATAATTGTTGGTGCAAATCAAGCCATCACATTTGGCTTGTAACCTTGAAAGGATGTCTACCATGTAGCAAGAACCATAGAAACACTTGCCTATGTGTTATCACATTTTACTCACTGTAAAAGTCTATATGACTTGGCATTTACATGTAATCACTTACCTACTTGATTTGATTCGAAGAAAAGTGGATGGTTTAGTAGAGAGAATATCTCCCTACTTTTAGAGGAGTGATTATAGGAGATTTGAATTTGAATTCAAATTCAAATCTCAACTCAACTTCTATAAAAGATGTAATGCAAAAGTCGCGGTCACTTCAGCTCATATCCCGAGGCATTTTCTATTGTATCTCTATGTGTGTGAGTGCTACATCTTAGCCCACAACACAATACCTCAATTAGCTATGCTTATCATGCTAATGAGATTGTATAATTACATCAATCAATAGATACATTCATACTTCTAAACTCTATGATTCTCTGAGTTGTCTACTCCAAGTCTGTCAACTTCAAAGAGGCATATCTCAGTGTCTACTCAACCAAATCAAGTGATTCAAGGCTTGTTGGATTCAGCTCAAAGCATTCTACAAGGCTACAAATCTTGAAGAAGTTTGGTTCAGCCATTTTCGAGAAATCATCTTCGAAGTCGTCTCTGGTCTATCTCTGCAACTCTCCTAAAAAGTCGGGGGTAATCATAATTTTGCTAAACATATTTCTCAGAGTATAGTTTGTCATTTCTTCTCATTCCACTTGCAAATGGTAGCTTGTAAAGCTAATTTAATATGTCCAGAAGGAATTTGATCAATTGTAAGTGTGCTGGTCATACTGAGTGAAAGACTGAGCAGGTGTCAATACCAAAATAGCAAGTTTTTCTGGATTCTTGGAGTCACAAGTTATCTGTTTTGGTTTGATCATTACACAAATCATTTGCAAAGTACATATATGGTTTCT
The DNA here is from genome assembly GCA_020310875.1 of Ceratopteris richardii. Classification (NCBI taxonomy): domain Eukaryota; kingdom Viridiplantae; phylum Streptophyta; class Polypodiopsida; order Polypodiales; family Pteridaceae; genus Ceratopteris; species Ceratopteris richardii. The sequence continues at coordinate 19,655,039 of CM035433.1, forward strand.
TTGTGTTATTTGGAAGCTAAGCAAGTGTACTAAGCATATCTGAAGCTAAAGGGGACTGAAGCAAAGCAGGTCTAGCAGCTTCAACTCATTTCTTGAGTGCATCCAACCATCTTTCCCAACAGTGGTATCAGAGCAAACAAGGTAACAATGGGAGATGGATTTCCCTCATTTATTGATAAATTAGACAGGAATAACTACCAAGCTTGGTCTCTAAGGATGAAGACCTATCTACAAGGAAGAAGCTTGTTTGGATTCATCTTAGGAGATGAGGAGTTACCCACATTCAAAGCTAGAGCACTACCCACCAAGGATGAACAAGAGAGACTCAACCAATGGTGTGCAAAGGATGCTTTGGCAAGGTCTTACCTTCTTAACTCTATATCTGATTTCCTTTTACCTCATATAAGGAACTGTAAGACTTCCCAAGAGACTTGGGAAACCTTCTCAACATATTTCTCTTCCAACACAAGGGCCAGGAAGAATCAACTATGGATTGAATTCACAACCCTTAGGAAGCAGCCCAAGCAATCAGTCTCAGAGTATGTGACAAAGATTAAAGATGTGGCAGACCAACTAGCAAGCATTGGAGAGGAGATTGAAGAAGAGCAAATAGTCAGGCAAGTGACAAATGGACTCAAGGCAGATGACAAGTGGGAAAGTTTCACCACTGCAATGGACCTATACATGGATATGCATACCCCAGATCTCACAACTCTCATGGGCCAACTCTTTACACATGAAGCTAAGTTTACAAAGGCAGGAGATCAATCAAAAGGTAACAACCCCTCTGCTCTATATACTGATAAGAGGACTAAAGATAAAGGTAAAAGTAAGAAGGTTGATGAAGAAGGATCTACCTCTCAAGCAAACTATGCAAGGAGAGGGAGATCTTCAAGAGGAAGAGGTAGAGGAGGTAAGTCAGGTAGGGGGAGACCCTACAACTCATCACCATGTAACATTTGTGGATTGTCTAACCATACCACAGATGAATGCTACAAGAACTACAAAAATCAGAGAGGTAGAGGCTTTCAAAGAGGTGGATACTCTCAAGGAAGAGGCAGATTCAATCAACACCAAAGCTACAATGGATACAACAATCAATACAACAACAATTACAACCACAATCACAATGGAAACTACCAAGGTGGATTCAGAAATAGAAGGGATTACAACAATTACACAGAGGAGCAAGATGACTCTCTATTGATCATGAATATGACCTCCAAGGCAGGTACAAATGATGATCACTTATTTTATATTGACTCAGGATGTTCTAACCATGTAGCTGGCAATGTGGCATTACTCTCTGATTTGGAAGAACCCAAGGGCAAACATCAGGTACAAACAGGTGATGACACTAAACATTCTGTTGTAAAGATTGGGAATGTGAAGACATGTGATGGTAGCCAGAACTTATTGAGTAGAGTACTCTATGTACCAACCATCACGAAGAATCTAATGAGTGTTGGTCAGATTGTGGAGAAAGGGTTGCAGGTCATATTCACACAACATGGAGCATATGTGGAGGACCCAAAGCATGGATTCAAGAGGATAGCCAAGGGAGAAAAATCAGGTAGATTGTTTACTTTTGAGCTTGAAGACACCAAAAATATTGCTTTATACAATTACAAGGATCAAACACTCTCAGAGTTAGAGATGTGGCACAAAAGGCTTGGACACATAGGTGAAAGAACCATAAAGCAAATGTGCAGGGATCAATGTGTGCTTGGGATACCTAATGTATCCAAGCAACACATGATTTACAAATGTGGAGCATGTCAATTTGGTAAGTCTCACAAGTTGCCCTATTCAAGGAAAGGTTTCATGCATGAAGACTACCTAGACTTGGTACACACAGATGTTTGGGGACCTAGCAAGGACCCTTCCATATCAGGATCAAGGTACTATGTATCTTTTATTGATGATTATAGCAGGTGGACAATCTTATACTTTATGAAGCATAAAGATGAAGTGTTTAATTGTTTCAAGAGGTATCTTGCACTTGTTGAAAATCAAACAGGAAGAAACTTGAAAAGACTAAGGTCAGATGGTGGAGGAGAATACTTCTCCAATGAGTTTGAAGAATTCTTGCAGGAAAGAGGCATCAAGAGGGAGATAACCACAAGGTACTCACCTGAACAAAATGGAGTAGCTGAAAGGAGAAATAGACTCATTGTAGAAACAGCTAGGTCTATGCTAAATGAAAAGAAGTTGCCAAATTATCTTTGGGCAGAAGGTGTATCCACTGCCACCTATCTCATTAATAGGTTGCCATCCAAATCTCTTGATGGCATGACACCATATGAAGCTTGGCATGGTAAGAGACCATCTCTGGATCATTGTAAGATTTTTGGTTGTGTAGCATATGTGCATATACCCTCACAGGTAAGAGGAAAGCTAGACCCTAAAGCTGAAAAGTGTATCTTCATTGGTTATGATTTGAACCAAAAGGGATACAGATTTTACAACCCAACAAACAAAGGCTTCAAGGTAAGCAGAGATGTCATCTTTGATGAGAATGACTCATGGTATGAGAATGAGTGCAGGAAGGTTAGTCTACCCTATGACTTGCAAGAGGAGTTTCCAAAGCTAATCAAAGAAGAACCAAACAAGGAAGAAGATCCACATTCAGAAGATGATGACACAATCAATCTTGAGGAGTTCAAAGCTTGGAAGTCCAAAGGGAATGAAGATGAAGCAACTAGAGGATATACCAGAATCCTCAAATCAGTCCATTAGGAGATCTCAGAGAGAAAGCAAAAGACCAATCAGATTTGGGTATGACACATCACTTGTAACTAAGCACTCTGTATATCTAGCAAAAGATTTGTTGCATGAAGAACCAGGTACCTATGAAGAAGCAATCACTAAGCCAGAATGGAAAGAAGCCATGGATGAAGAAATGGAAGCTCTCAAGGAAAGTGACACTTGGGACTTGGTACCCAAGAAGGACTCTATGAAGGTGATAGGATCCAGATGGATCTACAAGCTAAAGAGGAACTCAGATGGATCAATCAACAGGTACAAAGCTAGGTTGGTAGCCAAGGGTTTTGCACAAACCCAAGGCATTGATTATGAGGAGACATTTTCTCCTGTGGCTAAGATGCCAACAATCAGAATATTGGTGAGTACAGCTGCATCCAAGAATTGGAACATGTACCAATTGGATGTCAAGAATGCTTTCTTGAATGGATGGATATCTGAAGAAGTTTACATGTCACAACCACCTGGCTATGAAGACCCCAAGAAGGTAAACTATGTTTGTAAATTGAAGAAGGCTCTATATGGTTTAAAGCAGGCACCTAGAGCATGGAATTACAGGTTGACAACCTACCTCCAAGACCAAGGATTTGTAATGAGCAAAGCTGACACTTCTCTATTCATAAAGAGGAGTAGTACAGAGGTAATATATTTATGTGTTTATGTTGATGACATCATCATTACAGGCAATGATGTCAATGGGATTAGACACATCAAAGGACAGATGATGAAAGAATTCAAGATCAATGATCTTGGATTATTGAAGTACTTTCTAGGTCTTGAGTTGGTGTATACAAATGCAGGTATATATATCACTCAAAAGAAGTACATACAGGATATGGTCAAGAAGTTTGGTTTGCAGGAAGCTAAAGTCTCAAGCACTCCAATGGAAGTCAACCATAAGCTAAGTGCTCATGAAGGAGATGAAGTCCAAGACATTACAGGATACCAATGTATGGTAGGCAGTTTGAACTATGCTACCTTGACAAGAATTGACATAGCATATGGAGTTAGTGTGCTAAGCCAATTCATGCACAAACCAAGGGTACCTCATCTAGAGGCAGCAAAGAAAATCTTGAAGTACCTCAAAGGAACTCAAAGTCATGGTTTGTATTTTCCATACACATCAGATATTGATCTTAAAGTGTACTCAGATGCAGATTGGGCAGGATGCAAGGATGATAGGAGGAGCACATCAGGATACATTTGTTTTGCAGGTGATAAACCAATCTCTTGGTCAGCTAAGAAGCAACCTACAGTGGCATTGTCATCCACTGAAGCAGAGTATAGAGGGCTAGCCAATGCCACTCAAGAAGCTATCTGGTTAAAACTCTTATATACAGAATTAGTTCTATACACTAGACCTCCAATCATATTTGGAGATAACACAAGCTCTCTTCACCTTGCAGCTAATCCAATATATCATGCTAGAACAAAGCACATAGAGGTTCATTACCACTATGTGAGGGAGAAGTTGCTAAGCAAGGATATACAATTGATTTATGTGTCTACTAATATGCAATGTGCAGATTTACTTACAAAGGCATTGGATGGAAACAAGTTATGCAAATTCAAATCCATGATTGGATTACAGGATGTGATTGAAGATTGAAGATCAAGACTTGAGCCAAAATGTTTGGCTTGAGGGGGAGCTGTTGGTGCAAATCAAGCCATCACATTTGGCTTGTAACCTTGAAAGGATGTCTACCATGTAGCAAGAACCATAGAAACACTTGCCTATGTGTTATCACATTTTACTCACTGTAAAAGTCTATATGACTTGGCATTTACATGTAATCACTTACCTACTTGATTTGATTCGAAGAAAAGTGGATGGTTTAGTAGAGAGAATATCTCCCTACTTTTAGAGGAGTGATTATAGGAGATTTGAATTTGAATTCAAATTCAAATCTCAACTCAACTTCTATAAAAGATGTAATGCAAAAGTCGCGGTCACTTCAGCTCATATCCCGAGGCATTTTCTATTGTATCTCTATGTGTGTGAGTGCTACATCTTAGCCCACAACACAATACCTCAATTAGCTATGCTTATCATGCTAATGAGATTGTATAATTACATCAATCAATAGATACATTCATACTTCTAAACTCTGTGATTCTCTGAGTTGTCTACTCCAAGTCTGTCAACTTCAAAGAGGCATATCTCAGTGTCTACTCAACCAAATCAAGTGATTCAAGGCTTGTTGGATTCAGCTTAAAGCATTCTACAAGGCTACAAAGTTTGAAGAAGTTTGGTTCAGCCATTTTCGAGAAATCGTCTTCGAAGTCGTCTCTGGTCTATCTCTGCAACTCTCCTAAAAAGTCGGGGGTAATCATAATTTTGCTAAACATATTTCTCAGAGTATAGTTTGTCATTTCTTCTCATTCCACTTGCAAATGGTAGCTTGTAAAGCTAATTTAATATGTCCAGAAGGAATTTGATCAATTGTAAGTGTGCTGGTCATACTGAGTGAAAGACTGAGCAGGTGTCAATACCAAAATAACAAGTTTTTCTGGATTCTTGGAGTCACAAGTTATCTGTTTTGGTTTGATCATTACACAAATCATTTGCAAAGTACATATATGGTTTCTTTGTGTTATTTGGAAGCTAAGCAAGTGTACTAAGCATATCTGAAGCTAAAGGGGACTGAAGCAAAGCAGGTCTAGCAGCTTCAACTCATTTCTTGAGTGCATCCAACCATCTTTCCCAACAATAATGCCTTGGGAAAAATAGTATAAGCCTACATATGCCTCTGGGACACTTAAACCTCACAGTAAATCACAAAAATGATGCATAATTGGACAAAAATGGGAGAGAGAAGAGACGAGCAACAATTCCAAGATGTTTACTTTGATTAATGGGAAAAAATTACAAAAAATGAGCTCTCATTAAGCTGTACATACTTCGAAGCAATTGGTTTTGGAGTAAAATAGTTGGGCTAGTTAAAAATGGTTTTTTGTCTAAATTTGAGCTATTTCTACTAGATTATGTGGACCTAGACAACTATGGAAAATGATGTACATATATTCAAGGGTTCCCAAACTCTCAAGGATTACAAGACTTGAGATTGTTCTGCAAAAACTCATAGGTCTAAACCATGAATAGATATATCACTATACAAAATTGGTTTCAAAATTTTTTATTATTTCATCTTGAGAAATTTTAACTTACTAAGCACTTGATTAGCCTTTAGTAGCTTTCATAACTCTAGAGATGTCCTTGATTACATGATGTCTTCATAAGACTGGCCCCTACTAGGTGTTGTCATCCTCAAAAGCGCTCTAACTCTGTTGGATTTCCTACTCTTCTTGTAATAATTCATAGTGTGCATGTTCATTATGGAGATCTTGTTGATAGCACGGTTCCACCAGATCTATGTCGGCACCAATGGATTTGGCCACAAGCTAAGTTTTCTTGACATTAGCTCTAATGCCACTAACCTTGTGAGAAGTGTTGAGCCGATTTTGTAAAAGATCTTTGAATGGAGTTATAAGCATCAAGTTTGAAATGCCTCTTTGAACATCTGTAGATAATGGTTGGGTTTTTTACCCTATCAAAACATGCCATTAAAGTGTCTAAATATAAGGACTTTGTATAATTCATAAACAATTTTCCTTCTTCCACATTTGAATCCCTATTAGTTTAGAAATGGGTTAGGCATATATTTGAATTTTGTGAAGCATGTTTCCATTATAATGAATATCTTTCTTAGCATCATGAAAGTAGGATCATGAATATTTCTCAAAAATGATTTCCAATATTTGAAGGTTTTTAGCATGTACTTGGGGCTACTTGGAACATTTATGTGGTCCAGTAATAAACTCGTAATTGAGCTAATGAGCTTGTATCTTGTGTTTTCATCATTATTTTATAGCTAACCCATGTTTTCATCCATTCTAATGGATATTAGGTAGGGTTTATTGAATAGGCAAGGGCTCTCTCTCAAATATAACTTGTATTGTTGGCTTTTCTTGCAATAACTTTTCTCACCAATGAGGATGCATGATTTGTGTAAATTTTCCATATACTTGTATTATCTCAAGTCATTTTTATATGCAATCATCCAAACCTTATAGGTCATGGGTTCTCTTGGTATTTCCTTTGATTGCTACAATGTTGATGGGTAGAGGTGGTAAATGTTATTCGATTCAAGCTAGCATATTGTGTGATGAATTTGGAATCAATTGTCACTTGCTCAAATTTTTCCAATAGAGCTTGAATTAGTTCAAATCCGATTTTTATCCCCTTGTTGGACATAGCTAACTCTCTAATATATCCTTTTTTATAAGATGTTTCCACTTCATCTATTAGTTTTCCTATTTATGGGAGGAAATCCTTAGGTTTGCATGATCTAGGGGGGATTTGTTGATATATTTAGGTAGTGATGTGTGTGAACACTCTAGGACCGCCGGGGCACTTTTTTCCCTCTTTAGGAGGTTTTTTTCCCCTGGCTTGTATATACGCCTATTTCCCTAATGGGCTACTTATCTTTGTACATTCTCTAGTAATACATTCAGTCTTGTGTGTTGTGCTCCAAGCTTCTTCTTCTTCCTTGTGTTGTTCGCGTGCTTCCGCAGAAGTCTAACTCCAACAAATTTCTCATGTCTTTAAACTCTGCACCATCATACTTGCTAAGCTTATGATTGACTTCAAGTGTGGTTGAAGCTTCTCTGCAATTTTCCATGTTAAACTTCTTCAATAGGTTCAGAAGATGTGAAGAGCCGGATTTGTAGTTGATGAAGATGAAGTGGTGCTGCAAAAACTTTGCACTACACCAACCAAATGAACTTCAGAGATATGTGGTGGTCCCCTTTATCTTGCCAAAGGATGTATTAGACACCCTATGTACCTTGCAAGATCACTCTCAAAACGATGAATCCAAACAAATAAGTTGAAGTAGATTCAAGAGCCAAAAACTTTCTATTTATGTTCATACACCTGTCCAAAGTTTTGAACAATTCTCTGGCCACAGGAGCAATTGGCTGGATTCCTTTTGGGGAACTCTTATACAATTAATACACTAACAATCGTGAGTGATTTGATTAAAAAAGATGAACCACACAAAGAGAAAAGAACTTAGCAAGTCATAGGACCATCCCAATTTTCACGGGTTGTAGCAGTACTTAGACCCATGAGTAGAAAGATGACAATATCTCAAGATTGAAACATCCAATGTTTATGAATTTTTGTAGGCATATACTAGACAATGTGCTGATTCTAATAATCTTTGAATCATGGAAAATGGTGAAGTACATACTGAGAAACCGCTCTGAGAAGATGACCATTTTGAGAGTAGTGCTAACAAAGAATTAGAAAATGAAGTCGACTATAATTGCAATAGAAATTGGTGAGTATATAGTAGACTTATAGAGCTAAGTTTACCAAGTTGAACCACTAAAAATGATGCACCAAGCTTAGAGAAATCATTTCTACAATTTGACTGAGAAAATTGAGAGATATGGCAGTGAACAATACACTTCACAAGAGCATGAAAATATGAACTCAAATGATCATGAAAATGAAAGTATATTGATTGTAAAATACAATGGACTTACTGATACATATTTGTGCCTTGAAAACACACCTTGATATGGCATAAAGCTCAACTCATGGAGGTCTTCTAAATGCGACTAAAGAGCCATAGTCATCTTTGGAGCCAAGATTCGAATTTGAATCTTGCCTAAAATCACTCTCCAGTCTTTTGGTGATTGATTCTCCTACTCACCTTATCAAAATTCGTGGCTTTTCTTTTCTTTTTCATCAAGTGGACTCAACCACTTAGATTCCTTTACTTTTACATCAAGTAAATTCTTCAAGAATTACAAGAGGTAGTTCACAAGTGAACTCTACAAGGAGTTTACATTTCCTTTAAATTTCTTAGACTTTTGATGACCCAAGCCATCACTTGGACTTGCCATGGACTTGTTCTAATAGCTCCCCCTCAAGTCAAGTGATCTTGAGGTCTTCAATCTTCCAAGATTACCTGCAAACCAATCATGGCCTTGAATTTGCAAAGCTTTGTACCATCCAATGCTTTGGTTAGAATATCTGCACATTGTTGATGAGTGGACACATATGATATTTGAATCTCCTTGATCACAATCTTCTCTCTTACATAGTGATAATGAAATTCAATATGTTTAGTCCTTGCATGAAAATTTGGATCAACAGCTAAGTGAATGGAGCTCATATTGTCACCAGAAATATTTGGAGTTCCAATCTCCAAACCAAGATCTGTGAATAGTGTCTTCAGCCACATAGCATCTTGAGTAGCTATGGCAAGACCTCTGTATTCAGCCTTTGTGGAAGAGAGAGCAACTGTGGGTTGTTTTTTGGATGACCATGAAACAAGGTTTGAACCTACAAAGGTAAGATAACCTGAGGTGCTCCTTCTATCTTTCTTGGAGCCAACCCAATCTGCATCAGAGAACATTTTCAAATTTAAATTAGATACATAAGGGTGGTATAACCCCGCATTCATGGTCCCTTTGAGATATCTGAGTATCCTCTTGGTAGCCTCCATGTGAGGTTTCCTAGGTGTGTGCATAAATTGACTTAGCACACTCACACTATAACATATATCAACCCTTGTCAATGTGGCATAGTTCAAACTACCCACAAGGCTTTGATAACTTGTCACATCTTCTATGAGTTCACCTTCATGTGAGCTCAATTTATGATTAACCTCCATTGGAGTACCTGCAATCCTGCAATCTTGCATGTTGAATTTTGCCCACATGTCTTTAATGTACTTTCTTTGAGTAAGAAACAAACCATGATCTTTGTAGACAACTTCCAATCCTAGGAAGTACGTAAGTGAACCCAAATCACTTATCTTGAATTCTTCTCTCATATGTTCTTTGATTCTCTTCATGCCATCTGTATCATTTCCTGTAAGTATAATATCATCTACATACACATGCAAATAGATGACTTCAGAATTACTCCTTTTTATGAATAGTGATGGATCTGCCTTGCTAGGTTGAAATTCTTTGTCCTACAAGAATGAGACAAGCCTATGATTCCAAGCCATTGGGTCTTGTTTGAGTCCATATAAAGCTTTATTAAGTTTACACACGTAATTAGGATATATGTGATTCTCAAAACCAAGTGGTTGTGCCATATATACCTCTTCTATTATCCATCCATTAAGAAATGCATCTTTTACATCCAATTGAAGTATCTTCCAATCCTTGGAAGAGACAGTACTAAGCAAAACCCTAATACTAGGAATCTTTGCCACAGGAGAGAAGGTCTCTTCATAATCAATTCCCTGAGTTTGTGCAAATCCTTTTGCCACAAGCGTTGCCTTATACCTGTTAATGGAGCCATCTGAGTTCTTCTTCAATTTGTAGATCCACCTTGAGCCTATCACTTTCATTGATGGAGACTTGGGAACCAACTCCCAAGTGTTATTCTCCTCAAGAGCTTCAATTTCTTCTTCCATTGCATGCCTCCATTCTGATTTCTTCTTTGCTTCCTCAAATGTTGAAGCTTCCTCTTGATTTATGTCCTGTGCTAGATAGATTGAATGTTTAGTGACTAGAGAAGTATCAAACCCATACCTTTCTGGCTTTCTTTTCTCCCTCATGGACCTTCTTAGGCCATGATGTGATGATTCTACCTCTTGTCCTAATAATCCACCATAAACATAAAAGACTCCTCCATTTATTGTTACTTTGATGTATTTGTGTATCCTCTTTGTTGCATTCAAATAATCATTAGTAGGGGCATGCATGTTGAGAAAGTACTCCTACACTAAATGCCAAATCATGTCTAGTTATGGTTCCATATATAACTTAACCTATTAGAATCCTATAGATTTGAATCTCCTCAAGCTCTTTTAGTTGATTAGAGATAATTTTGGTGTTGAAATACATTGGTTGCTTTAGTGGTTTCATCCACTCATTCCAAACTTACGTAACACATCCAACAAATATTTTATTTGCATCAAATAGATGCCATCCATTCTGTACATAATCTCAATGCTTAAGTAGTATTTTAAGATTTCAATATGTGATATCTTGAATTCCTTCCTAAGCTTTCCCTCAATTTCTTTGATACCTACATCATTTTCTCTTGTTATGATAAGGTCATCAACATGTATGCATATGTATATAGACTTTCTATCAATCATTTTGATGTAAAGAAAATGATTTGAATCACTTGCAACAATAATCTGATTATTTACATACATAAACATTCACATATACATATTTACACATACACACATATTCACATATACACATTTACACATACACACATATTCACATATATATACATTATTGTGGGATAAATGCATGTATTTTGTATGAATGAGTGTATATGCATGCATGTGTGTGTACATATATATGTGGATATGTATATGTGTGTTTATGTTATATGTATGTATATGTGTATATGTATGTATATATGTATGTGTATATATTTGCATGTATATGTGTATGTGGGTATGTGTATGTGTATGTGTGTGTATATATGTGTATGCATTCTGATTCTTTTTTTCTGATTAAATTAACAGGAGATATTGTATGGTGGAAAAAAATAAGAGGCGACCAACATACCACCTGAGACGTGGCAGTTTTTTCGTAGACAGTTACTTCTTCAGGAGTCATTTCCTCAACAGAAGGTATACAAATTAATAGTTTATATTTATAATTTTCATATGTTTTATTAATTTTTTACATTTAATTTATGTATTTCTTTTTTCTTAAATAAACAGGCTACTGCAAAGAAGAGAATTGAGTCGGGCCACACATCGCACCTAGGCCAAATGGGCCATCATGGTTTTGTAGCTACATTTTTAAGTATATGTGTTATTGTGAGTATATTTTTTATTTTAGTTAAAATGCAAGAAACTAATCTTTTTTATTTGTTTCAATGCAGCGAAAGGATTATGGCCGATATCCTACGAAACATGAGATCGAGTATGCTACACATTTTGGATATCGGTGTTTGAGCGAGTATATGCAAGATCATCCCGATGCCTTTGTGATTATTATTAAATTTTATATAATTATTTTATTTTTATGGATGTTTAAATTGTTTTACTTATTTATGTTTGTTATATGTAATACAGAAGCATTATGGAGAGGCAGATATGGATGAGGTGGAGAGACAGACACAGGAGGGACGATCTCGATCGTCATAGGGTGCTCACACAGATGCATCAGATCATGCAGATCATGATGATGAGGATGAGGATGATCATGATGCTGATGATGATCATGATGCTGATGATGATCATGATGATGATGATAAGGATTCTTGATTATGACATTGGATTATATGTATTTACATTGATATATATATATATATTGTTCATTTCAGTTATGTTTTGAATTGTGTGTATGGTATTAGGTAATGAAAAGTTTTCTTCTATTGATTGTTATTATTGTTTATATTAAGCATGTGTTTTAGTACTTTAATTATATAATTCATTAATATGTGTGTACGTATGTGCATGTATATGTGTGCACATATGTGCATGTATATGTGTGTGTATATGAATGTATGTACATATGTATATGTGTATATGCATGTATGTCCAAACTATGTATGGGAAGAGGCAGTATCTACTACCACATATTTGATAAATAGATTACCTTCAAAGGCCTTGGATGGTATGTCCCAAGCTTGGAATCAAAAAAGACCAAGCTTGGACTATTTTAGGATCTTTGGGTGCATTGCATGCGTGCACATACCTTCAAAATTCAGAGGTAAATTGGACCCTAAGGTAGATAAGTGTGTGTTTATAGGCTATGGCCTTACTATCTAATCCTAGGAATAAGGGCTTTATAGTGAGTATAGATGTTGTGTTTGATTAGAAACAAATCATGGTTTGAAGATGATTGCACAAAGATCAAGCTAGCATATGATCTAGAGGAAGACTTTGTAACTCTCCCAAGCAAGAATAAACATACACTTGAAGCATCAAGTGATTTTGAAGATGATCAAAAGACCCCAAGAAGAGAAATCAGCTCATGGAACTTCAAAGGCAAGGATTAGATATAGGAGTTGAGGGATGTAGCAGAATCCTCTCAAAAAACCATAAGAAGATCTACTAGGGAGAATTAGAACCAGAGAGGTATGGCTATGATACATCTTTAGTAACTAAACACTCTATCTATTTAGCACAGGACTTGAATTACGAGGAGCCCTCGCATTATGAAGAGGCAAAGAGGAAACTAGAATGGATGAATGCTATGGAAGAAGAAATTGAAGCCTTGCAAGAGAACCACACTCGAGAATTGGTGCCCAAGACTTCAACCATGAAGATCATTGGATCTACGTGGATATAAAAAGTGAAGAAAAACTTTGATGGAACCATAAACATGTATAAACCTAGAATTGTGCTAAAGGGTATGCTAAGACACAAAAAGTTGACTTTGAGGAGACGTTTTCACCTATGGAAAAGATGCCAACAATCAGAGTGCTTATGAGCATTACAACTTCCAAGAATTGGAAGATCTACCAAATGGATGTGAAGAATTCATTTCTGAATGGATGGATATTTGAAGAAGTATATGGTGCAACCCGCTAGGTTTGAAGATTCACTCTTTTCTAAACATGCATGCAAGTTAAAGAAAATCGTGATATGGTCTGAGGCAAGCCCCAAGGCCAATGCAACTCAAAAATCCATGTGGATCAAGACCTTGTACTCAAATTTAGGTTTCAAGTCTTCTACTCCTCACATTTTTGGAGATAACATTAGGTCACTTCATCTTGTGGCAAATCTGATTTATCATGCTTGGACCAAACACATAGAGGTATACTATCACCATGTCTAGGAGAAAATCACAAGCAAGGATACTAGAATTTCATATGTGTCCACTCAACAACAATGTGCATATATGATGACCAAAGCATTGGATGGAGTAAAGTTGAATAGGTTCAAAGCTATGATTGGACTTCCACAAGTATTGAAGGACTTAAGATTGAAGCATCTTAGGCTTGAGCATGAGTTTTTGGTGCACGAAAAATTCCTAAGTGCTTGATCAATGCACATTGGACTTCTCTTGGATTATGAGGCATAAACATACATCCATTGCAAATATATGCTTTGAAGTTCCAAAGGTTAAATATTTATCTTATATCTCAATCAAAGATAAAATTGAAGGATTGTTGAAGCTGTTGAAGCTGAGGGTCAAGGACAAAGCACAGGAGCACATTAAAGAGGTGGACACACAAGTAGAAGGAGCAAGTAGGGAGCTCCAAGAAGTGTATGTCAAATCTTCAGAAGAAATCCCTGCAAAAATAGTGATTTTCATCACTAAAAACCATTGTAAATACCATTTTCTATTTTTATAACTCCATTTTGTTCAAGCCGAGGAGTCCTCGAGCTTGAGGATACTAGAAGTACCATCGTACCAATTTTCATAATTTTTAGACTTCGTTTGAGCCCTCAAATAAGCCCTGGAACCTAATTTTTAACTAGGCCGGACACTAGGTCTGGACAGGGCCAAAACTACTCAAAAAACTATAAAAAGAGCTAGAGAGATCATTTTTGAGGTTAGCTTGTTAGAGAATAGAGCTTTTGTAAGAGAACTCTTTTGCAATCAAAGCTTTCCATTGTTCCTCTCTTTGATCTTTCCTTGTGTGCGTGTGTGTGTATGTGTGTGCATGTTGGTGTGCTTTCACTCACACACTTGTGCCTTCACTTACTCGTGGTCTTCGTACCGGTCCTCACGTCTCCGCGGATTGACAAGTAAAGGAGGTGGTGCTTACGCTTGAGCTACACCAAATTTTGGCACCGTTGCCGGTGAGAGAGCTTCGAGGACGAGCGGTGTGATGGTAAGATCGTAGATTTGTGACGTTGGAAAACTATCATTTCTGTTATTTTTCTGATTTTTCTTCTCCATCTTCATCATCATCATCATCATCTCCATCTTCATCCATCTTCATCTTCATAGAAATTTCTTGTTTTTTAGTGCATTTTCACCATTTTCATACCATTTTTCATGCATTATTGTGTGGGAAGGAGTTAGGAGGTGCAAGGGAGAGCAAGCGCTGTGTTTTTTCATGATTTTCTGCACATACGGAGCTCGCCATTGCCTGACGCTCAGAAATTTAAATTTCTTGCCAAAAAACACGATTTTGTGATGAAAATCGCGATTCTGTGGTCATTCTCAAAATCGCGATTCTGTGGTTATGCTCAAAATTGCGATTCTCACAAATCACGATTTTCAGCAAAAACACGATTCTGTGAAAAGACGATTCTATGAAAAGACGATTCTGTGAAAAGACGATTCTGTGAAAACACGATTCTGTGAAAACACGATTCTCTGTTGGCAATCGCGATTTTCAAAAACACGATCCTCTGCTCAAAATCGCGATTCTCAAAAACACAATTCTCTGCTCAAAATCGCGATTCTCACAAATCACGAATTTCAGCAAAAACACGATTTTGTGAAAAGACAATTCTGTGAAAAGACGATTCTATGAAAACATGATTCTCTGCTCAAAATCATGATTCTCAAAAACACGATTCTCTGCTCAAAATCGCGATTCTCACAAATCACGATTTTCAGCAAAAACACGATTTTGTGAAAACACGATTCTCTGTTGGCAATCACGATTTTCAAAAACACGACCCTCTGCTCAAAATCGCGATTCTCAAAAACACGATTCTCTGCTCAAAATCGCGATTCTCACAAATCAGCCAAAAACACGATTTTGTGAAAACACGATTCTCTTGGTTTCAGAGGATCGCGATTCTCTGATTTCATAGCATCGCGATTCTCTTGGGATTCACAGCATCGCGATTCTCTTAAGATTCACAAAATCGCAATTCTCTGGAGATTTACAGCATCGCGATTCTCTTACAAAATCGTGATTTTTCCACAAGTGCCTGTTTGCCTGTTTTGACCCCCAGGAGCCTGATTTGACATAACTTTTTCATCCAAAGTCCATTTTTTGAGCTCTATAGCTCGTTGGAAAGCTCGTTTTGAATCCTACACGGCCTCAACTGTTTTTTATAAGAATAATGCGTTGATTTACAGATAGGATAATTTGAAGTTGACCTTCAAGTGGGACCTGGAACCCAAGGGGACTCCAAAGAATTTTTAACCATACCAAGGGAAAATTTTGGAATCTTAACCAAAGCTTATGAACCTGAGATCTAGTAGACACCTAGGCAAGGATAGACAAAGCATTAGATCCTCTCAGTCTAGTGTCAACCACACAGCTAATTCTTGGGCACAACAACTAAGTGGTTGTCCTTACGTGCTAAACTCTGACACAAGTGACTCAGAAATGTCTTTTAGCATGGGAAAATCTACAGGTGGCTCAGGAATTGCCCATCTACAAACACCAGAAGGTCCCTATAAGACACAATTGGAATATATTCTGACCAACCGATTAGGTGCTCGCATCTATGAGGATGGCTTGAGGCGATCAGTGATCCAACTCAAAAGTCCAGATCAACCCTTTGGACTTGAACACCCGGTGGTCAAGTTCGAAGAGGGTTCATACATTGATAAGGAAGGAACCATGTATGTGGTCACCAACCTACCAGATAGGACCAATGAGTTCGGAAATATCATTCATGAGAATGAGATAGGAGACCTAGAACAAGGAAATGTAGGACAAGGACCCCAGACTCCTAGAGGTAAGTCAGTTTTGACCAGAGTGATCACTCCAGATTGGATCCCTCAAGACAACAAAAGCATAGAACTATTCTTGAATAGAGAAACAGAGGAAGCCTTTTGGAGATTCAAACCAGATCAACCTAGCCAACTGGGCATAGTCATCATCTATGAATTCAAAGACCCTGAGATACCAGGCAAAGTTGTGTACCTGGATAACACATCAGAGAAGATATTCTTGGTAACAAAACATGATAGACATGCATATACTTGGAAGAGTGAATTGATTTTCCCTCCACCAAGATCCAATGTTTCCCATGGTCTCCAAGGAGTAGGATCATCCCAAGCTCATGAAGCCCAGAGAGAAAGAACTAGAGAGCGACCTGAGGTAAGTTTTGCACACCCTGTGGGCAGAAATAGAGCAGGATTTGAAAATGAAAGGCCTGAAAGAGAGAGACATCAAGCACATAGGCAACAAAGAGATGAACATGATTTTCCATTGCCTAGACCCCGAGAGCACACAAGAACCCTTAGACCCACTCAAGTGATCAAGGCAATGAAGAATTAGTTTGACGGGTCAGGAGATCCTTATGATCATGTGGCCGAGTTCAAACAAGTGTTAAGAGCTGAACAGGTTGAGGATTTGTTCACCTAGTACGAGGCATTTGGTTTGACTCTTAAGGGCACTGCCTTAGCTTGGTTTCAGCCACTGAGTAGTCGCAACTATCACGATATAGGTCAACTGCTAGACGAATTCATTGTAGAATTTTCCAAGAGTGGTATCAGGCATAACACATCATCCCTGATCCACAGCTTCAAGCAGACACCCCAAGAAACAGTGCGACTAGCAGGTAGAAGATTCAGACAATATTTAGAGAGATACCCTGCTCCCGAGTTACCCACACCAGCCAAACAAGTGGCTTTGTTCTTAGATGGTTTACTGAGCACAAAGTTGAGATCATATGTGTACTTGAAAGAGCCCAGATCCATAGAAGAGTGTGTGCGGACGTGCATTGACATAGAAGATAACTTGGGTGAGGAGTTAGGATTGTCCAAACTCTATAAGGATTCTGATAGTTCTACTAGTCATACTTCAAAAATCTCCACGGAAATAGATGAGATAGCTGAGCAAGTTGCCAAGAAGCTGGGAGTCCAAAATAGACAAACACAAAGAGTCACCCCATTGAACCGGTGTTACACTTGCGGAGGCGACCACATGGCTAACGTATGCCCAATGCAAAACCAAAACATTAGAGAAAGGAATGCTCCATATTGCACTATTGAGAGAAAATACACGAACCACACAGCTCAAGATTGTCCTTACAATAGGCAGGCTATTAGACAAACTTATCAGCAACCTTACCAACAAGGTAGGTATCAGAACCAATACCAACAGCCATATTATCGACCACAACAGCAATATCAAGCACAATATAGGCCACAACCAGTCTTGGGAAACCAACCACCAGCTCCTGCCAACGTGATTCCAGTCAAGTATGCTGTGGGAGAGGAAAATCCAAATAGAGCATTGGTGCCACTAACCCCATTGATACCAGATAATGACTCTCATGCTCATAGTTCAGACTACTCCCATGAAGGTAGTCCACATGCTTATTACACTGAGTCGCCTGAGCATAGTGAGATTTACTCGTATCAATATGAGGCACCACCTATGGAGCAACATTGGGAGCCAGAATACTCCAATGTCATGTACACAAATCCTAACCCTAGGCCCCAATTGAGACAAATGAGACCACAAGCCCCTAGAGGATCTTGTTTCAGATGTCAAGGTGACCATTTCATTCGTGATTGTCCCCACCCACCATCTCCGAGTCAAGGTCAGGCTATCACAATACAAGCTTTTTGTCCTGAATGTGGCAAAGACCATCTCCACAGAGATTGTCCAAGAAACCCCTCCAATGCACCCAAGATTACACCCATTAATGTGGTAGGCTTAGTGGCGGATTCAAGTGCAAGTAGTAGTAATGTGGCTCCTGTACAGGCAGTTACTAGGGCACAAGCATTAAAACAAGATAAACCAGCAGAACAATCGGAGTCGAGTGAATCAGGAGAGCCTAGTAAGAGGAAAACAAGAACATGGAAAGATACCAGAGAGAAGGCCAATCGCAAGTGGAATAAAAAGTTATCGGAACTAGAAGAAAGCTTGAAAGACGCAAAAACAAAAATAGAAGACATTGCATCTCAAAACCCCTCGCATGCCAAAACTCCATCCACTCCATCTCATCCCACCCCACCACCCATTGTAAATAGACCGCAACCAGGGTCTGTTCTGGCAGATCCAACCCGAGAAGGCTTGGACATGATGTTCAAGGCCTACCAGGCTCGACTTCAAGAAGGGCCAACAGCTGCAAACCTAGACAAGAGTTACCCTAGAGTAGATTTAGAGATTGAACGGATGAAAATGTGCATGAAAATGGTAGAACAAGCTCAAGCTATACTCGTGACTAGTCAAAAGTTCAATCAGACAAACTCTGTCAAACCAGATTTGCATTTCCAGGGCTTACTAGAAAGATTAGAGCAGTTGGTAAACAAACCACAAGTTTCTTTACCTCCACAGGCTCAACTAGTTATTGAGAGAGGAAGCTCACCACCAATGGGAGCTTATGTTCCTAATTCCACGGATGTTGGAATGCCTCCTTCAATTCAACAGTACTCTCAAGAGTTCTTGTGGGAAATACAAGAAGAGAAATGGGCCAAGGAGAAGGGTAACTCCCCTCCTATTCCTGAGATTGATGATCTTCATGATCAATTTCCCCAAGACATTCCATCTATTTACGGAGATGAAGCAGAACAACAAGAAGACGAAAGATTAGATTTTGAATCTAATACCCTAGAAGAACTGCCCCAATTTCCAGGCCCATGGGAATCTGAATCTCTCCAGATTAGAGCTCCCACAATACTAGTAAGAAATGAAGACTCAGTGGTTCCAAGGAACACTGATGTCATGAAGAACACTAAGGTTCAGTGTCATCTCACTGTAGAAGAGTTGCTCAAAGCAAAACCTGAGCTATGGAATCATGTGAAGGATCAAGTTCCAAAACTTGATTCCAACATGCCAAAAGCAGGCTCTAAGCAAAAGGTACCAGGGATACCTCTAGACAAAATAGGGGACATGTGTGAGGGTGAAGAAGGTAATACTTATCTTCCAATCACCTACCAAGGTTACACAACCAAAGCAATCATAGATTCAGGTGCTGGTGTTGCCATTGCGACCACCTCCTTGTGGAAGCAATGGGGCAAACCCACATTAAGACCAACTAGAATGAAGCTTCAAATGGCCGACGGTCATTTTGAAAGACCTCTAGGATTGCTCGAAGGGATAACTCTAACCACTTGTGGTGTAGAGTTTGAACACACCTTTGCTATATGTGACTTTGAGAAAAATAATGTCTATGAGATGATCCTAGGAAGACCCTTCCTACGACAATTGCAAATAGTACAGGATTGGGGAACCAACTCCTTGTACTTACAACACTTAGGGGTCACCACCAAGGTCAACTTGAAGGATTACTCCTTCAGAGATATACCACCCCTACAGTGGAATTCTATCCACAAAGCGAAAGAAGATTCTATCTCTGTACATTCTGAAAGTTCACCTGATCCATCATGGCTGCATGAAGATACTCATTTGTGGATGTGCAAGGTCGTAGAGGAAGAGGAAAAATGTTTAAAGGCAAGAGAAGCGCTTCCTTTCTAGAGAGGGTCATCCAGGGTACCTGCATGATATCCTTGGTAGTGTTTTCCTTATGATTTTTGCTCAAAAAAAAATCAAGAAGGCTATCTTTACTTCTTCTCTCTTGAGCTATAGAGAAGGGTCTGTGTTACTTTGTTCTCATCCAAACCTGCAAAGATACTTAGTTTGTTACAAGTCCATGGAGCTTTCTTTAACTTAGATATTACTTTGGATGCTTAATTTCTTCAAACCCCTAGAGGGTGTGTCAACTATAAGTCACCATTTGAAAAATCCAATTTTGCATCTAAGTGGAATACAAACCAATGCCTAGCTATGGTCACTCCTATGATCTCACTATGGTACCATCAGATTTAGTTTAAGCTTGTAGATACATTTATTATCAACTACCTTTTTTCACTCTTGATTTGGAACTAAGATCCATGTGTTGATGTCCTGTAGATTAATGTCCTCTTCCATAGCCTCTTTTTATTCTTTTGTACCCTTTGCCTCTTCAAACATAGATGCTCTCTATCCTTGATCACTTTTGAAATGTATGCATAACTTATTGCAATGAAAATTTCATAACTTAATCTTGAAATAGGATACCTTATGCTAGTTGATTTCCTTTCCTCACCTTTAGGTGAAATCAATCTCCTTTGCCTTGGCATTTTGATCTCTACATTTGATATAGATCCCCTTTCAATAATGTGTCACCATCATCATCAATTTCATTTTCTTATGTAATATCCACAACTCTAGATTTGATTTTGTTATGGTTGATTGATTGATTGGTTGTACTCCTCCATTGTAAGACATGCTTGAACATTCAAAATTGCTTGGAATAATCAAATCCAAGCTCTCTTGCATCTATAACTAATGTCTCCTTTCTGTCTCTTCTATTTCTTCATCCTATAGCATGTCTTTGAGATAATGCCAAGGTTTAAGCTCATAAAATACCACATCAGTTCCTTTGTGTTAGGTTTGTAACAAATATACCCTTTCTACTTCAATGAGTATCCAATGCATCTTTCTACCCTAGCATGTAACTTGCCTCTTTGCTCCTTGGGGACATGTGTATAACATGCACATCCCTAATGTTTGGCACATATTCATGATTTTTATCCCTAATCTTGTGCACATATTCATGATATATACTTTAGTCGAAACAATATCTACCCAATAGAAAAATGGAACATGCATTTCATTATGCATACTCCTAGCTATCTCAACCACATATCTCTTCTTTCTCTAAAATAATCCATTTTGGTGGGGAGCATGACACTTGTCTCATTATCCATCAATCCTACAAGGAATCACAAAAATCATGGGAGAAGCATTACCCCCTGACCTTAGGGTTTTGATGAAGCTCCCCAATTCCTTCTCAACTTGGGCCTTGAAGCTCTTGAAAATTGTTGGAGAAACAATCACTAATTGGACATATATTTGAAGGTGAAAGCTTTAGAAGAAAACCACAATGCCTATGTGAAGAGACAAATTCACAAGTGTATTATATTTGTAAAGTTAGTTCACTTTAGTTCTAGAAGTTTTATAAAAGTTACGAGAATGAGAAAATCTATATAAGTTAGTTTGTATCAACTGGCGCGACGAGAGAGAGAAGTGGAAGAGAAGCAGTTAGAGTGAGGAAAAGTTCATTTTGTATGACTGAGTATAGTCGGGCTTCTCTGAGTGAGTAAGCATCTGTAAACTTTTGAGTTTTCATAGTTATGAGAAGAACTAAGTAAAGTTCTGCGTTTGAGACTCTCTTCATCATCTCCATGCTTACCTATTGTGTGATGAGTTCAAAAGTTCAAATTTTCCAAGCAAGTCGATGTCTGGCATCAAGTTTGTACTGATAAGTCATTGTTTTCATTCTCTAAGTGTTACCTGTTGTTGAATCTTCTAAAAACATGAAGTTTGTGGAGCAACTCGATGCCTGGCATGATGCCTCGCATCGAGTTTCAACATAAAGTCGATGCCTGGCATCGACTTCCCACATAAAAGTGGTCTTGATCATATCTGTGTTAAACGCACCTATTTCAAGAACAAAAAAGTGGGTGAAAAAGCACAAAGTCGATATCTGGCATCGACTTTTGGTTGCAAGTCAGTGCTAGGCATCGAATTTTCATTGTTAGACAGTCATTTTTACTAAAGGAGGCAAAATTTCCAGTTTTGGCAAGTCGTACAGGGTGATCTTGTGAAGGCCATAGCTTGAGTTCTAGAGATTCGTTTCTTACAAATAATAGCTTGTTGGAAAGCTCTACTCTTCTACTTTCATCACCAAAAGATCTTGGAGAAATAATATGTGTGCTAGGGGAAATAAGAAAAAGAGTGAAGGTATGTCATTTCAATGACTAGAAATTTTTTGAAGAAGTAAAGTTCTTGGTTTTGGCTATCATTTCTCAAAGTTTGGAGTGTCAATGAGTTAATGGTGACCATAGAGGTGTTCTAGTGTCACATTAATTCATTTCTTGTGATGTTTCACACATCAACAAGTGGTATCAGAGTAGAAAGGTCCTAGAGAGCAGAAGGCAGCAAAGGTACGAGAAGTTTTTGGAAAGTTTTCCATTAAAGTTTGAAAGGTGAAGCATTTGAAGACACAAGGAATCAAAAGATTACTCTAGAAGTATCTTCATACACAAAGAACTTCAAGAGGTATTACCCTTTATCCTTTAAGCTCACAGGTTGAAGCAGAAGGAAAGGAGTGTGGCAGATCATATCTCTATTGACAAACTGGACAGAGATAATTACCCCGCATGGGTAATAAGAATGGAAGCCTTACTTATGAGTAAGGATCTCATGGTATATGTAACAGGTGAAGAAGAGAAGTCAATATTTGAAGATGAAAGCTGACCAAAGAAAGAAGAACTCGATGCTTTAAAGCATTGGCAGAAGAAGGATGCAAGTGCAAAGGCATACATTTACAACACAATATCATATCATTTGCTACCACACATCAGAGAATTGGAATCATCTGAAGATATATGGAATGCATTGGAGTATCATTTCCAAAGCACTACTAAAGCAAGGAAAGCAATTCTATGGTCAGAGTTTACAACATTCAAGAAGAAGCCAAGTCAAAGTATTAGTGATTATGTCACTAAGATGAAGGATCTAGCAGATAGTCTTGGATCCATAGATGAAGATATTGAGGATCACAGATTGATTGCTCAACTACTTGCAGGTTTGAGAGGAGATGAAAGATGGAAACCTTTTGCCTTATCAACAGAAATTTCTTTGAATCATTATGTTCCAGATTTGAATCAATTGCTTGGTTTGATGCTCACATTTGAGCAAGACTTGAAGGGAGATGGAAATAAAGGACAAAGTTCTGCAATGCACATGAAGAACAAGAAGAAAGGAGGATTCAAGTTCTCAAGTTTATTATGCAAGAGGTAAAGGTACTAGCAGAGGAAGAGCAAGAGGTTTTGGAAGAGGAAGCGGTAATCAAAATAACGATAAGAAGGCTTGCTGGATTTGTGGATTGAGCAATCATTTGGCTCATGACTATTGGCACAATTAGCAAGGATCAAATCAAAATCAGAATAACAATAACAGAGGCAAAGGTGGAAGATATCAAAGTAATTTTTAAAGAGGCAGACAAAGTCAAAGAGGAGGCTATGGTAGAGGTGGAGGAAGAAGTTGGGGACAGAATCAATCCTACAACACCACCTACTACAACTATGCAAATGACACACATAATGAAAGTCATACATCATTAATGATGAATTCAATCAGCACATCAGATAAAGAAGAACTAAAGGTATTTTATATTGACTCTAGATGCCTTAATCATTTGTCAAGAAACATAGAATTGATGTTAGAATTAGAAAAAGGCATTTCTAGTCATACAGTTCAAACATGTGATAATACAAGACATAGTGTACATTCAATTGGAAAAGTGAAATGCATGAGTGGAGCAGAATTGCTAACCGATGTTTTGTATGTTCCCACAATACCTAAAAACTTGATTAGTGTGGGATAGATAGTTGAAAAAGGTTTTCAAGTCAGGTTTACAAATGAGGGAGTATTTGTTGAAGATCGAGAGAATGGATATAATCAGATTGTCTGTGGTAAGAAAGAAGGTAGACTCTTTACTTTAAGAGTGCAAGGAAACATTGGTCAAGCTTTGCTCACACATGGTGAAGGAGTGATTACAGAACTTGATCTCTGGCATAAGAGATTAGGTCATTTCAATGAAAGAGGAATTAAAGCTATGATTGCGAATCAGTTTGTACTAGGACTACCAAATGTGCAAAGTCAACGTATGGTTTATAAATGTGAAGCATGTCAGATGGGTAAAGCACATAGGTTACCATTTCAGAAGAAACGATTCAAACATGATGGATTACTAGAGCTTATTCATACAGATGTATGGGGACCAACAAAAGAAGGATCTATTAGTGGCTCAAGTTATTATGTTCTTTTCATTGATGATGCTACAAGATGGATAACTCTGTATGTTTTGAAGGAAAGATCAGAAGTGTTTGGAGCTTTCAAGCATTTTCATGCATATGTAGAGAGAGTCACAGGTCAAAAGCTTAAGAGACTGAGGTCTGATGGAGGGGGAGAATACTTCTCCCAAGAGTTCAATGATTATCTTTGGAATGCAGGTATTAAGAGAGAAATAACCTGCAGGTATACACCACAACAAAATGGTGTAGTAGAAAGAAGAAATAGGACTTTGGTTGAGTTTGCTAGAGCTATGCTGAAGGAGAAGAATTGTCCAAATTATCTTTGGGTTGAGGCTGTAAATATAGCTACTTATCTTGTGAATAGATTACCATGTGCAGCTCTAAATGGAATGACTCCATATGAAGCTTGATGGGGTAAGGAACCAACACTAGATCATTGTAAATTGTTTGGATCAATTGCATATGCTTATGTGCCATCACAACTTAGACATAAACTTGAACCAAAGGAAGAAAAATATGTGTTCATTGGTTATGATGAAAAGCAGATGGGTTACAGATTGTGGAATCCTCTAACCAAACAAATTCTTGTTTCAAGAGATGTTACATTTGATGAACAGAAAAGTTGGTATGTGGATCAAAGTCATACAACTCAAGAATTTGAAGAAGAGGTAAGAAGATGTGAGAAAGGAAAATCAATTGTGCAGGTAAATGAAGATGAAGGCTATATGCAAGCAAATACATCCAGAAGTGGATTAACAAGAAGAAATGAAGAAGCTCCTATAGTTGACGAAGAAGTGTATCTAGACACTTATGAAGAATGTGAACCAAGAAGGTCAAGCAAGACTAGAAGGCAACCAAAAAGGTATTCTTATGATACTTCTTACATAACTCAGAAGAACTATGCATATATGGTCAAAGATGATGAAGAACCTCAGAACTATGATGAAGCAAAAGGTAAGAAGCAATGGGAAGATGCAATGAAGGAAGAATTCAATGAATTAGAGGAGAACAAGACATGGGAACTTGTTCTTAAACCAAATGGTAAGAAAGTAATTGGAAATAAATGGGTTTATAAAGTGAAGAAGCTTGCAGATGGAAGTATAGCCAGATACAAAGTTAGACTGGTGGTGAAAGGCTATGCCCAGACCTATGGCATAGATTATGATGAGACATTCAGTCCTGTAGCTAAGATGTCAATTATAAGGACAATCGTTGCTATTGCAGCTTCAAAAGGATGGAACCTAAGTCAGTTGGATATAAATAATGCATTCTTGAATGGATACATATCAGATGAGGTATACATGGAACAACCTCAAGGGTTTATAGCTTCCAGGTATCCAAATTTTGTTTGCAGGTTGAGAAGAGCATTGTATGGAGTGAAGCAAGGTCCAAGAGCATGGAACTATAGATCAGTGAAGTATCTCAATGATCTTGGATATCAAAGTTCAAAAGCAGAACCAAGTCTACTTATCAAAAGAATAGAGGAAGGTACAATCTACATTTGTATTTATGTAGATGACATTATAATCACATGTACTTCAGAAGAAGGAATCAAGGAGGTAAAGAGATTACTTGAGAAAGAGTTCAAGATCAGTGACCTAGGAAAGTTATCATACTTTCTTGGAATGGAAGTCACTTATATAGATAATGGCATATATGTGTCACAAGAAAGATATCTTCTGAATCTATTGAAGAAGTTTGATATGGAAAATTGCAGAGAAGCTTTAACTCCACTTGAAGTTAATCACAAGCTCAGTAAATATGATGGTGCAGAATACAAAGATATGAGGAAGTATCAATCTCTTGTGGGTGGTTTGATTTATGCGACACTAACAAGACCTGATCTTAGTTATGCAGTGGGAGTTCTATCACAATTCATGCATTGTCCAAAGGATCCACATTGGATTGTAGGGAAAGAGTTCTCAGATATATCAAAGGAACTATAAAGGAAGGATTGTATTACCCTTTTACTTCAGATTTGAAGTTGAGAGCATATAGTGACTCAGATTGGGTAGGTAATCAAGATGAGAGGAGATCGACTCATGGTTACATGATATACATTGGTGATAAGCTTGTAAGTTGGTGTTCAAAGAAACAACATACAGTAGCATTATCATCAACTGAAGCTGAGTACAAAGGACTTGTGGAAGCAGCTAAGGAGGTCATATAGATGCAGACATTATTCAAAAGCTTGGGCATTGATCAAGGTATACCTACAATACATGGAGATAATATGAGTTCACTTGATCTTGCAGCAAATCCAGTATTTCATGCAAGAACAAAACATATAGAGATACATTATCATTTCCTGAGAGAAAAGGTAATGGAGAAAGAAATTGAAGTGGAGTACATTTCTACAAAAGATTAGATAGCATATATAATGACAAAGAGCTTGGATGGTGTGAAGACCAGCAAATTCAAAGGCATGGCAGGAGCAAAAGAAAAGAAGATGATATGAAGAAACACAGAATGTCAATTAGTGATTGAGGGGGAGTTGTTGGAGAAACAATCACTAATTGGACATATATTTGAAGGTCAAAGCTTTCGAAGAAAACCACATGCCTATGTGAAGAGACAAATTCACAAGTGTATTATATTTGTAAAGTTAGTTCACTTTAGTTCTAGAAGTTTTATAAAAGTTACGAGAATGAGAAAATCTATATAAGTTGGTTTGTATCAACTGACGCGATGAGAGAGAGAAGTAGAAGAGAAGTAGTTAGAGTGAGGAAAAGTTCATTTTGTATGACTGAGTATAGTCGAGCTTCTCTGAGTGAGTAAGCACCTGTAAACTTTTGAGTTTTCATAGTTATGAGAAGAACTAAGTAAAGTTCTTTATATGAGACTCTCTTCATCATCTCCATGCTTACCTATTGTGTGATGAGTTCAAAAGTTCAAATTTTCCAAGCAAGTCAATGCCTGGCATCGAGTTTGTGCTGATAAGTCATTGTTTTCATTCTCTGAGTGTTACCCGTTGTTGAATCTTCTAAAAACATGAAGTTTGTGGAGCAACTCGATGCCTTGCATCGAGTTTCAACATAAAGTCGATGCATGGCATCGACTTCCCACATAAAAGTGGTCTTGATCATATCTGTGTTAAACACGCCTATTTCAGGAGCTTACTTCCTTTTGTGGAGTGATTTCCACATAGCTTGGCACTTCCTTATACATAAGTGCCAGCTCCTTGTTCACCGCATCGCTCCCAGGGGGGATTTGTTGATATATTCAAGTAGTGATGTGTGTGAACACACTAGGACCGCCGGGGCACTTTTTTCCCCTCTTTAGGAGGTTTTTTTCTCCCGGCTTGTATATACGCCTATTGCCCTAATGTGCTACTTATATTTGTACATTCTCTAGTAATACATTCAGTATTGTGTGTTGTGGTCCAAGCTTCTTCTTCTTCCTTGTGTTGTTCGGGTGCTTCCGCAGACGTCTAACTCCAACAATGATAAGATAAATTAGCCTCTAAAGCATTAATTCGTCCGTTCAAGTAATGGATGTGTGCTTCCATGGATCGATTTCAATGCAAAAAGTAATAAGCCTCATGAGTAATCATTTCTTGTGCATGAAAAAGGAATGATTTGATACCCATGAGATCATGAAGGGAAAAATTTTAATTGACCCCAAAGGACCAATGTGTAGTGTCAAATTTAGGCAAGGTAGGGTAACAACTTGGAGTTGTTCTTGGAGGAGTGGCCCAAGGATAGGTAGTTGCAGATAGGCATGGGGACGGAGGTGTAAAGGCATTGAGGTATGTTGGGGAGGAGGAGAATGTTGGAGTTTGAGGTCTGTGGAGGCACACAAACAATACAAGGAAGAAGAAGAAGCTTGGAGCACAACACACAACATTGAATGTATTACCAAGAGAGTGTTCAAAGATAAGTTGCCATTAGGATTATAGGCATATTTACAAATCAAGGGAAAAGACCTTCTAAAAGAGGGAAAAAGGTGCCCTGGAAGTTCTAGTGTGTTCGCACACATCACTACCTAAATATATCAACATATCCCCCTTGGGAGTGATGCGGTGAATGAGGAGCTGGCATTCATGTATAAGAGTACCAAGATATGTGGAATCAATCCACAAAAGGAAGTAAGCCCAAAGCTTTGTGGAAAGCTTCAAACTTCTCCCTACGCAGAGCCTTTTGTGAAAAAGTTTGCAATGTTCTCCTTTGTAGGCACATATGCCAAACTGATCTCTCTAGCAGAGAACCTCTCCCTAACATAATGATAGTGCACCTCAATGTGCTTAGTGCGAGCATGGAACACAGGGTTCCTCACAACTGCCAATGCACTCTAACTATCAGTGAAGATGGTGATGGCAGAAGACTGACCAAGACCCAAATAATCCATAAGGCTTTTGAGCTACACACACTCAACAATTTCTATGAAAACTGACCTATACTCAGCCTCACAACTAGAAGTGGATAAAGTAGGATGCTTCTTTCTCAACCAAGATATGTATGATCTACCAAGCATGAATAAAAAACCAACAGTGGATACACGAGTGTCATAGCAAGTAGCCTAGTCATAGTCAAAAGAAGCATGTGAATCTTGAGGTAGTAATCCCCCCTTGGGACAAAACAATCCAAGTATCCAGGTACCACTCAAGTAACGAAAGATGCGCTTAACCGCCTACCAATGCTTGACACTTGGGCAATGCATAAACCTGCTCATCTGTGAGACAATAAACTGAATATATGTTGAGTAATGCATAAGTAAATCAAGCATTCAATAACCTCTTGATAGAGAACAACATCAAATGCATCTCCAGCATCATGAAGACTCAATCGTAAACCTGTTTCCATTGGAGTGGCAATAGGTTTGCAATCTTCAAGGCAAAAACAATGCAATAATATGTCAATATATTTTGATTGACACAAAGCTATTCTGCCATCAACTTGCATAAATTGAATGCCCAAATAATGATGCAAATGCCCCATATCTGACATCTCAAATGAGGCATGCAAGTCATCCTTAAAATCAACAATATGCTTCTCATGAGGACCAGTGAGAAACATCTCATCAACATAGATAACAATGATTAGAAGCACATCATTTGCATGCTTAACATATAAGGTGCTCTCAATTGAACTATTCTCAAAACCATGTGCAATCAGGTAGGCATGTATCTTTTCATACCAAGCACATCGTGATTGCTTCGAACCATATAATGCCTTTTTCAACCTCCACTCTTTTTTTCGTGCCCTTTCTGCACAAAACCATGGGGCTGAGAAACATAAACTTCTTTATACAAGTCACCATTCAAAAATGCAGTTTTAATGTCCAACTGATGTATTTGTTCCAACCATGATGAGCTTCAGGTGCATAGATGCTATGAATAGTACTCATTCAGCATGTAGGAGCAAAGGTATCATCAAAATCAATGCCTCTTTCCTAAGAATAACCCTTTGCAACATGCCTAGCCTGATACATGTCAACTGTTCCATCAGGCTTACACTTTAGCTTGTATACGCACTTAATGCCAATAGCCTTCTTGCCAGGAGGCAAGTCACATAAAGACCAGGTAGCATCATATTTTGATTGCATAGCAGCCATCCAATTTTCTTGATTTTGTACTTCATCAAATGAAACAGTCTCATCTCATCACAAAGACTAGAGGCAGCCATAACATAGCAATCTGATGCAAAAAAAAGCACTATGAGAGCCTGAAGGAGTACGATATGATACATGTGCATCTGATTTGCTATCACACAAAGTCACCACTAGCCATTTTGGCATAGTTTTTGCCTCCTCAATATCAACTCTCTCATCAACAAGTGCATCATGTAAATCTTCATCGAAAATGGAATGGTTACATCATCACATGAAACCTGTAAAGGCTGAGAAATTTCCTCATTTGGACCAACACTCGATTGTCCACCTGTAAAAAGAGGAAGCAAAGCATCATACATATCTTTGGAGCTAATTGATGTCTCCTTAGTACATGAAAGTAATGGCTGAATAATATCTTCCACAAATAAACATCACGGCTAACCAAAGTGCATTTAGTCTGTGGATGATACACATGATAGCCTTTGCTCTTGTAACTATACCCAACAAAAATACATTTCACTGCTTTATCAGCCAATTCTTGCATTGTTGTTTAGGCACTAATGCATATTCTAGACATCCAAAGACATGAAGGTGAGCAACACATGGCTTGGGACCATGCCAAGCCTCATGTGGAGTGATAGACTACAACACTTTAGTGGGATACCGTTTAAGTACATATGTTGCACACATAATAGCCTCAAGCCAGAAACTATGTGGTAAAGCCTAACTCTTGACCATACACCTCACCATCTCCATGAGTGACATGTTCTTCTTTTTTGCAACTCGATTTTGTTGAGATGTATATGACACTGTACACTGATGTTTTATCCCATGCTTAGCCAAAAATGCATTAAAATCAAAAGACATATATTCCCCCCTTGATCAGAATGGAGGGTGCCCATTTTATATGCTAACAAATTTTCAGCCAAAGCCAGAAACTGTTTGAAGCACATAAACACTTCCGACTTTGCTTTCAATGGATATACCCATGCATGCCTAGAAAAATCATCAATGAAAGTCACAAAGTAAAGATAATTCCCAAAAGAAGGTTGTGCATAGGACCATAGACATCACTCTAAACAAGCTACAATTTTTTAGTAGCTTGAACTGAACCACACGAGCCTCATTTCTTGTCTGGTATAAGGTGGTTAGTGTATCCCAAGCATCCTTTGCTATTTTGCAAGAGCAAATGTGGTGAAGAATGGCATGTTTGATAGACAAGGCTATCAATGCATGTGCCTGAGTATCTCTACCATCCCAATGAAGTTGCTTCTACAATAGGTGTAGCAGAAACCATAGCACAAACAGGAACTTGAAGAATATCACCATCTTCAATGCCATCTGCATCACCTTCAACAACTGTGTTTGCAAGTGTAACAAGATGTTTTTCAACACCCTACACAATATTCCACAGTCCTTTTCCAACCAATACATGATACATCATATAAGCCCATAATGGGTAATTGGTACCATCCAACTCATCCTCAACAACCAACATACGGAATACATCATTGCTTTTAGCCATGGCCACTCACTAAAATACCCTGATGCAGAAAAATAATTATATCTCAAAAATTTAAATAGAACTACCCTATCGAGTTCTGCTAAACATGTATCAAACTTCGAGCCACTTATACTGGCGAACCAAAACCTGTATATATCTTTCGCACAAAAAGATGAAATTCCTTGCACAGGCACTGTGATAGTGCATTCGAAGGATGAAACGAGCTCAAGTCGTGATTTCGACACCACAAAGAAAATTCATTTTGAACTCCTAATCGCCTTGAGTATGCTCACCAAATTTCTTGCAATTTTGAGACTGTGAGTGTTGAGCCCATAAAAGTCATGTTGGTCAAAGTCAACTATAGTAAAGTCAAAAGGTCAAAGTCAACTGGTCAAAGTCAACAAGGTCAAGGTCAAAGTCAACAAGGTCAAGGTCAAAGTCAACAGGTGCAAAGTCAAAGTGCTAAAGTGCAGGTGTCAAAGTGCACAGGTAGTGCACAATTAATGGTCCACAAAGGGTAAATTGGAGAAATTGGGTTGCAGGTTGCAGAGGTATTTTCTCTAATTTCCCTAAGGTTCAAAGTGTGTTTTAAAGTGTTTTGGAAGGTTCAGGTGAACCCCCTCTTATGTGCAAAAGTGAAGACTTAAAAGGAAATGTGAAGGTATGTGAAGCGGCAACGTACGCACAGGTGAAAGTATGGCCCCCCCATTAAAATTTTTGGTTTTAGTCTAAAGTCACTACAGGACAAAACAATGAGTCGTTGGCTACCACTTGTGAAGACAATCTTGGGACATCAAAGTGAGCACCAAGATACCATTGCAGTTAGGAGCGTACGTGATCGACACACTCAAATCAAGGCAAGGACCATCTTTGGACCAATCTTAGAGTAAGCAAGAGAAGCATAGTCTAAGGGAAGCAAGAGAGAGAAGTGCAAGAGTCACCAGAGTGCGACACAGAGAAGTGGAAGTGCAAGGTGCATGGAGAGTGACTAAGGATTTGTGCAGAGAGTGCTAAGCTATACTCCCCCAAGGATCTCAAGGTCTCATTGCAGTGTGCGTGTGCCGACAGAAGGTATTCACTCCTCCCCCTTTGTGGAAGCTTGGTGCAAGGTGTGCACAAGGATAAGCTTGAAGCAGGTGGAGGTTTGGTGCAGAGGAGGCCGGTGGCAAGAAGACTTTGGGATATTGGGTATTTTGTAATTGAGCACTCTGTGTGATTGTGCACAGAAGTATTGGCTTGTATTTTGCTTCAAACATTGTAATTGTCTTACTGTAATCAATCGGCAGAAGCTTCCAAGGTGTATTTCCTCTTCTGGTCTTTTCATTTTCTCCTACAAACCCTCAAACTCCTCCTTGTCTAAGAATCCCCCAACAGTGAGTACAGAGGTGTCGACAATGCCCTAGATGAAGTGGCAACGTACTCTGATACCAATTGTTGGAGTTTGAGGTCTATGGAAGCACACAAACAACACAAGGAAGAAGAAGAAGCTTGGAGCACAACACACAATATTGAATGTATTACCAAGAGAATGTTCAAAGATAAGTTACATGTTAGGGTTATAGGCATATATACAAGCAAGGGGGGAACCTCCTAAAGAGGGAAAAAAGTGCCTTGGTGGTCTTAGTGTGTTCACAAACATCACTACCTAAATATATCAATAGAGAAGGGGTAGGTGATATATAGCGGAGGAGAATAAGTTAGAGACAGAGGGGAATCTTACTCGCGAGATGGAGCAGAGTGAGGGTTCACATCATCAATAGGATTAGGGAGTGAGGGTTCACATCATCAATAGGATTAGGGCAGACGATACGAGAGGAAGTGGGGGGTGTTGTTATGCAATGCATCAACATTGGACAAATAAGGATAAAAGTGTTGGTAAATACCATGGGGCTTATGCTGGAGGTTATGGGAAATGACAAGGAATCGAAGAAAGGATCGTTTGGGCTCAAGGTGAGTAGAGATCACATAATCATTAGAGCTTTGCTTCAGAAATAATAGAGCCATCGTTTGTGTAGAGAGAAGCTCAACAGTAGACTAATCATCAAGGGGAAGGAAGAAGCGATGAGCAACACCATGGGTAGTAATCGAATGAGAGACACCATTAACAGGAACCTTCCAAATGATGTCACTCCTTTAGTAAAAATGACTATCTAAAAATGAAAATTTGATGCCTAGCATCGACTTGCAACCAAAAATCGATGCCAGACATCGACTTTGTGCTTTTTCAACCACTTTTTTAAAGCTTCAAACTTATCCCTAGGCAAAACCTTCGTGAAAAGGTCTGCAATGTTCTCCTATGTGGGCACATATGCCAAGCTGATCTCCCCAGCAGAGAACCTCTCCCTGACATAGTGATAATGCACCTCAATGTGCTTAGTGCGAGCATGGAACATAGGGTTCCTCGCAACTACCAATGCGCTCTGACTCTCAGTGAAGATGGTGGTGGCAGAAGACTGGCCAACACCCAAATCAGCCATAAGGCGTCTGAGCCACACACACTCAACAGTCGTTATGAAAGCTGCTCTATACTCAGCCTCACAACTGGAAGTGGCCACAGTAGGCTTCTTCTTGCTCAACCAAGATATACATGAGCGACCAAGCATGAAGCAAAAACCACTGGTGGACACATGAGTGTCATAGCAACCAACCCAATCTGAGTCAGAAAAAGCATGCAAATCTGGCGGTAGTGATCCCCCCTTGGGATAAAACAACCCAAGTAGCGGAGTACCACTCAAGTAGCAAAAGATGCGTTTAACCGCCTTCCAATGTGTGACTCCTGGGCAATGCATAAACTTGCTCATCTGTGAGACAACAAACTGAATATCTGGCCGAGTAATGCATAAGTAAATCAAGCATCCAACAACCTGCTGATAGAGAACAGCATCAAATGCATCTCCAACATCATGAAGACTCAATCGTAAACCTGTCTCCATAGGAGTGGCAATAGGCTTACAGTCTTCAAGGCCAAAATGCTGCAATAATGTGTCAATATATTTCGTTTGACACAAAGCCATTCCACCATCAACTTGCATAATATGAATGCCCAAATAGTGATGCAAATGCCCCAAATCAGACATCTCAAATGAGGCATGCAAATCAGCCTTGAAATCAGCAATATGCTTCTCAATAGGACCAGTGAGCAGCATGTCGTCAACATAGACAACAATGATCAAAAGCACATCATTAGCACACTTAACATATAAGGTGCTTTCAGTTGGACTGTTCTCAAAACCATGTGCAACCAGATAGGCATGTATCTTCTCATACCAAGCACGTGGTGCTTGCTTTAAACCATATAATGCCTTCGTTAACCTGCACACCTGGTTTTCATGCCCTTTCTGCACAAAGCCACGGGGCTGAAAAACATACACTTCTTCATGCAAGTCACCATTCAGAAATGTTGTTTTAATGTCCAACTGATGTACATTCCAACCATGATGGGCTGCAAGTGCACAAATGCTCGGAACAGTAGTCATATGGCATGTAGGTGCAAAGGTCTAATCAAAATCAATGCCTCTTTCTTTCACATAACCCTTTGCAACAAGCCTAGCCTTATACCTGTCAACAGTGCCATCAGGTTTACGCTTCAGCTTGTATACCCACTTAGTGCCAATGGCCTTCTTGCCAGGAGGCAAGTCACATAAAGACCATGTACCATTCTTCATTATAGCATCATATCCAGATTGCATAGCAGCCATCCAATTTTCTGAATTTTGTGCTTCATCAAAAGAAACAGGCTCATTCTCATCACAGAGACTAGACGCAGGCATAGCATAGCAATCTGATGCAAAGGAGGCACTATGAGAGCCTGAACGAGTACGATATGACAAAGGTGCATCTAATTTGCTGTCACGCAAAGTCTGCACCAGCCATTTTGGCATAGTTTTTGCCTGCTCAATATCAGCTCTCTCATCAACTGCATCATGTAAATCTGCATCAGAAATGGAATGATCTGCATCATCATATGAAACCTACAAATGCTCAGAAGTTGCCTCATTAGGACCAACACTAGACTGTCCACCTGTCAAAAGAGGCATCAAAGTATCATACATGTCTTTGGAGCTAACAGATGTCTCCTTAGTACATGAAAGCAATGGTTGAATAACATCTTCCACAAAGACAACATCACGGCTAACCAGAATGCATTTAGTCTGTGGATGATACAGACGATAGCCTTTACTTTCAGAACTGTACCCAACAAAAATACATTTTACTGCCTTATCATCCAATTTTCTACGATGTTTTTCAGGCACTAGTGCATATGCCAAACAACCAAAAACACGCAGATGAGCAACAGATGGCTTGCGTTCATGCCAAGCCTCATATGGAGTGATAGACTGCAGCGCTTTAGTAGGACACCTGTTCAGTACATATGCTACACACATGACAGCCTCAAGCCAAAAACTATGTGTTAAAGCCTGACTCTTGACCATGCACCTCGCCATCTCCATGAGTGACCTGTTCTTTCGTTCAGCAACTCCATTCTGTTGAGGTGTATATGGCACTGTACACTGGTGTTTTATCCCACGTTCAGCCAGAAATGCATTAAAATCAGAAGACATATATTCCCCCCCTCGATCAGAACGGAGGGTGCCCATTTTACATGTTGACAGATTTTCAGCCAAAACCAAAAACTGTTTAAAGCACATGAACACCTCGGACTTTGCTTTGAGTGGATATACCCATGCATGCCTGGAAAAATCATCAATGAAAGTCATGAAGTAAAGGTAATTTCCAAAAGAGGGTATCTGCATAGGACCACAGACATCACTATGTACAAGCTGCAATTTCTGTGTAGCCCAAACTGAACCATCTTTTGGAAAGGAGGAACGCTTTTTGCCCAAAATACAGCCTTCACAAACATGTTTTCCAGGTGCCTGAAGTTTGGGCAAAGAGGACACCATTTCATATTTCTACAAGCGTAGCAAACTAGCAAAATTCAGATGACCAAAGCGTGCATGCCAAAGCTTTGCATCTGACATAGCCTGAGAATCATTTACTGAACATGCCAAATCATTTTCAGATCTTTCATAGTCTATGAGCTTATACAACCCACGACATAAAATGCCAGAAGCAATAATAACACCGCCATTTGACAGATCATGAACTGTACATCTGTCATCAACAAATTTCACAACCAAGCCAATCTTGGCTAATGCAGAAACTGATAACAGATTCTTCTTGATCCCTGGCACAAATAAAGCATCTGACAAAGTGAAAGAACTACCATCAGCAGTAGTCAAAATGATCTTACCAACTCCCATAATAGGATAAGATGAGTTGTTGGTGCATGTAACAATATTCCCTGTAGGGGCATGCTCGAGTGAAGAGAAGAAACTGCGCTGCGAGGTAATATGTTTGGTCGCCCCACTGTCAAAGTACCAAACATCTGAGTCTACTGCAGACATGCACTGCTCATGAGAAGATGGGTCAAAACTGCAAACAGTAGTGAACGCCCATTCTTCTTCCTGCACAAGATTAGCAGACTCCGTTTTTGGTGTAGAGGCTTTTGCAACAACCATTCCAGCCTCTTTCTTCTTTGCCTCTTTTGCAGTCAGATTTGGACAGTTCTTTATGATATGATCATTCCCTTTACATTACTTACAGAGCAATTTCTGCTTTTCTAATTTTTTCTCATCTTTGTCTTGGTTCTTCGAATGTGCAGCATTTACAGATTTCTACTTACTAGTAGAAGAGCTCCATTTTCCTTTGCCCTTCTGACTAGCCAGGAAAGCTTGATCTACAACACACATAATGGACCTGTTCTGCCTGGATTGATCTTCCTCCAACAAAACAGAGACTAACTCCTCAAATGACAAGGCATTTGGATTGCCTTTCATCATCGACCGAAGAGTAGAAGCAAAACTCTGATATGAATCAGGAAGACCATTCAGAACGGTCTGCACGAGTGAGCTATCTGGTATAACCTCATCAGCAGAAATCAACTATTCCTTCAAGTCTTTGATCTTTGTTAGGAAACTGTTCATAGAATCACCTTCATTCATGTGCTCACTCTCCAACTGTTTTTGGAGGTAAGCAACACGAGCCTCATTCCTAGCTTGGTACAATGTGATAAGTGTATCCCAAGCATCCTTAGCAGTTCTGCAAGAGCGAATATGAGGAATAATGGCACGTTTGACAGACAAAGCTATCAATGCATGTGCCTGGGCATCTCTACCATCCCAATGAATCTGCTCTGCAGTAGGTGCAGCAGAAATAGCAGCACGAACAGGAATCTGCACAATATCATCTTAGACACCATCTTCATCAGCTCCAGCACCTGTATTTGCAGTACCTATTTTTACAGGTGTAACAGGACGTCTTTCAACACCCTGCACAATGTTCCACAATCCTTTTGCAACCAATACATGTCGCATCATATAAGCCCATAATGGGTAGTTGGTACCATCCAACTTATCCTCAACAGCCAACATACGGAATACATCACTGCTTTCAGCCATGGCCAGTGACTAAAATACCTTGATGCAGAAAATTGATTGTATCTCAAAAAGTTGAACAGAACTGCTCAAACGAATTCTGCTAGACCTGTAGCAGACTTCGAGACGCTTATACTGGCGAACAAAAACTGGTATATACCTTTGGCACAAAAAGACAAAATAGCCTGCACAAGCACTACGATAGTGCGTTCGGAGGCTGAAACGAGCTCAGATCACAATTTCGGCACCACAAAGCGAAGCAGCTTTGATCTCGGAAACACACTGAGTATGCTCACCAAAATTCGTACGATTCTGAGACTGCAAACGGAGGAGTGTCGACGGTGCCCTAGATGAAGCGACGACCTGCTCTGATACCAATTGTTGGAGTTAGATGTTTGCTGAAGCACGCGAACAACACAAGGAAGAAGAAGAAGCTTGGAGCACAACACACAATACTAAATGTATTACTAGAGAATGTACAAAGATAAGTAGCCCATTAGGGCAATAGGCGTATATACAAGCCGGGGGAAAAAAACCTCCTAAAGAGGGAAAAAAGTGCCCTAGCGGTCCTAGTGTGTTCACACACATCACTACCTGAATATATCAACAATCATGTTGCTGCATGTGAGAATGTATCGCATTTGTATGAGCAAGAACAATGACAGACCATGTATTTTAAAGTATTTTTTGAGCACACTACTCGCGAGCAAGATGAAGTATTGTGAAGGTTTTCGAATATGATGAAGCTAAAGAGCACCATCAAACAATTATTGCAGATTTAATCAAGAAAAATGGGGGCCTGTAGGCTGCATTAAATGAGTCTTCTTATCAGTTGACATAGGTACAACAAGAAAAGGATGCCCTTGATAGTCACTTCATTGACACAAATTTAATAATTCTACCCTATCTGTTGAGGCCACTTGCCTCAATACTATTGTAAAGTTTGTGGAATAGCTTCATCAAACTATTGTTGACATTCTCAAATCCATTTGCATGGAGCTAAAGATTCCCAATCACACCAGTCATGCCACCCTTCACCATGATTTCTTTTTCCAAGAAGAAATCAATCAACAACTTGTTGAGGTGCAGGTGAAAGTATCATTGTATGATAGTATGGCTGCGAGTTCCGGCATCAGATGTTGTCTTACTTGATTAGAATATGTTTTGATCCTTATTAGATACACCTCAAAAGCTTCTACGGAATACTTTTGTCGAAGGACATGATTTTTTCAAATCTGTTATGCAAGATGATCTCCCTCCCTGTGAAGATGAAGATGTTGCTTGTCTGACTACTTCTTCATAGGGTTCATGTCCTCCAAGCATGCCAGTGTTAGGGACATTGGATGTTGAAACTCTATAGTGTATCTAATATTTTTTATATGATAATATTAAGTGAAGGATTAAC
The DNA here is from genome assembly GCA_020310875.1 of Ceratopteris richardii. Lineage (NCBI taxonomy): Eukaryota > Viridiplantae > Streptophyta > Polypodiopsida > Polypodiales > Pteridaceae > Ceratopteris > Ceratopteris richardii. The sequence continues at coordinate 19,694,388 of CM035433.1, forward strand.
TGAAATGTTGTAAATAGGGATGAGACCCCTTCAATGTGATGGATATGTGACGAGAGACACATGTAGTGTGGTGTAGCCGTTAGCGGTGCTTTGAGCATTAGCACAGAGTTCATGTTTAACCATGTATCTATTGGTTATTGTTCTGTTAATTTGTTATATTATGTGGATTCTATTGTGTATCTATTAGGTTGTTGTATTTGGTAAAGATTGTAGTTTTGTATTCATCTGTTTGGTTAAGTGAATGAATAACAACAGTGTGTAAATCATTGAATGTGTAATGATCAACTCTGTTATTTAAAGTGCATGATAAAGAAGGTAGTGTGAAGGGAAAGTATAAGACACTACAACAAGATAACCCTCCAAGCAAGAACCTCATCTAATCTTTTGATCTATAGAGTGAAGATTGTTGTGTAATGACTATATTCTATTAAGTAAGTAGGAAGGTTGTGGAAGATATCGGAGCAGAAGCTAACAATTTGCTAGAATTTAGGGTTAATATACTTGATAATGACATTGTTTACAACAGCTTAATCCTTCTCTTTTTGTAGCTGTGTACTTGATTTCAACATTATTTAGTTGAAGATTTCAATAAATTATTGGGAGATCTAATTTCCCATCGTTTGTATGTTGCAGCAACGCATACATGTTGCATGATAAGAAGCATCTACATGTATATATGATTTTATTTTATTTTTTTCTAATTACGAGCTTTGAAGTCCCTTTTTTAATGCTTGAAAGCATTGTCGCACTAACATGCTCAATCAAAATTTGTAATAAGACCATATGATGGTGTAGCAATTATAACGTGCAAAATGTGTATGGATGTTTGATAATAGCCACAATGTCCCATAAAATATTGAAGCTATGTCTGATGTCCCATAAAATATTGAAATTGATGTTTCTAGGTTTGGGCATGTTTATAATCATTCTTGCTTTTCTTTCATCCATTCAAATTCTATTTTTGAGTACTGCATGCATCATAATTTTATGTTGACTCACCATGATGACACATTTCTCTAATTTAAGGCATACTCTATCTCCTCCTGAATCTTGGTTAAGTAGGTGTGATTATAGGTGTATGACCTCTATTTTGGATTCGTGTCTAGTGTCATGAGAATGCTATGCACATGAGTACTAAGATCCACTCCATTTGGGTTAGTAGAAGCCCTAGCAAACACATCTTTGCACTTACAAGAATGTGTTCTCATTAGCTCTTCTTCCTCAAACCTCAAGACACATCACTTTCTACGTGAATACACCTTTCTTCCCTATTTTCAACTGTCATGATCACCTTTTCCGTGTTTCCTCTTCTTCCACGTTAGGCACATCATTTCCTATGCAAGTACACATTTCTTCCATTAACACCATAGCTTCTCCTAATGTTGCCTCTTGTTTATTCATAATATTGATGAATCGCCTTTCTACCTCATTTGCAAAGTTTCTGAGAGCTTCAAAGATTTTAGATTGATTGTCCCTCTCCCAAGAATGAGTCACAAATGATTTCTCACTTTGACCCCACCTGAGAAAGGTCGAGAGCATGGACCTCTTTCGCACAGTTGAGAATTATGGTTTCCAGCATGTCTTGTGATATGTTGGGCGCTTCCATAAACAAGCAAATAACCATCGGAATTCCCAAATACATAATAAACAAGCACAACCATCGGAATGAAGGGAACCCTCACATGCATCAATGGCATGCACACAAAGAGATGCAATGAAGGGGACCCTCACATGCATCAATGGCATGCACACAAAAAGCTCCAAGGTGCCAAGGACACAATGAGAGTCTGCTATGGTGCTCGGAAAAGAGTTCAACAGTGCTCAAAAAAGCTGACGATAGCTGTTTGAGCCCGCGTAACCTAGTGGTTTGACGTGTTCAGACTCTGGGAGGAAGTTCTGAGTTTCAAGTCTTGGCTCGAGATAAGATGGGTGCCTCTATCTTACGAGGTCAGGTGTGTGAGTGTGTTTCTCGTTCATTGTACTCTCAACAAAACAAAAAGGCGATAGCATTTGCAAGAAGAGGGCACAAACTTCAAAAATACCTAACAACTCACTTATGAACTAACATATGAACTGCATGGTTAAAACCGAATGGCATGACTCATGAGGCATGCAGTACGTGAACCACTACTTGTATGCAATATATGTCTGGGAAACATCATGCTTGCTCCATTGAAAGTAAAATTATTGGCGTCTGTGCATTTATCATTAGATGATGCCAATGACCTTGATTTGGATGATGGGAGGTATGTACCAAGCATGTCGCTTGAGAGATGGATGTAGCACTTTCTTTGAGATGGACATGCATGGATACAACACTTTCTCTTAGAGAGGTTTTTGAAAGTTTATGAGAGGTTCTAGGTTGATTTTAAGAGACAAATAACAAGGGACTTTGTATTGCTTGCATAGGAGAGTAATCTTGGGCAGATTTATTGCAATGACTCAAGTAAACTTCTATATGGAGCTAGAGCACAAAAGTCTTGGGAGGATGGGCCAAAAAGACCTTGACATGTTACAATCTTTGGATGAGCTTGATGTCAAAAGAACAAAGTTTTATTTTTGTAATGATTATATGATAAAAAAGTAAAAAGTTTACTTCGCCGTGTATCGTGAAGCTAATGCTATTGATTGTGCAATATAAGGTACGTAGCACGCCCGCCAAGTTCTTTTGCTGATATTCTTCCTAGAAAGCTTTTGGTATATTTGTTAAAGTGAAAGGATGGAACCTTTCGAAAGGGCTTTGTGTGAGCCTTTTTCAAGATATTCTCAACTTGCTCTAAGCTTGGGAGAAAAAATAGAAGTGTAAGAAGTAGATAGATAATGCATGGAGGGTTTTGAAGAAGAAGATGTTCAAGGAGAAGATGTTCACCTTTTTGTGTAGTATCCCAAAAATGAATTTTAGGTTTGGGATTTTTCTTTTATTAAAATGTGATTTGGGCACCTTGAACATACATGTACATGTTACAAGGCCATAAGAGTAAAATACACACTATGAACGCATATAAAGGCCTCAAAAGATTTAGGTGGAAAGAGCTATCACTCGGAAGAGTTTGCATATACAAAAGGATATGATTCATCTAAATAAAAGTCATCAAATTGAAAAAGCCATGACAGAACAAATTGGTTATCCTTTTACCCATCAAATCGAGGAGATTGGAAATTTTTGGCATCAATCTTGGAGGGCGTGCCTTGTTCTTGAGTGGTGATAATGATCTTCACCACCCTAACTAGGTTATTGTTATCTCTCTATCTTTGTTGGAGTGCAACATCACGTTCTTTTATCTCGTTTTGAGCATGCTGGAGTTCGTGTTACAAAAGTGCCAATTGCTACTCAATCGGTGCCCCGGGTAGGGGTGATATTGGTATGGGTAGGATCCATGGCTTGGACCGAATGATTGAGGCGGAAGCCGATTCGCAAACGGACACCGTGAATCACAATCGGATGCCAAGAAACCACCTCTGCAGATGTGCCTTGGCTCTTATACCATTGTTGATCAGATCCCGTAGATGCACGTATGTAGAGGATATTACATAAATGAAATCTCACAAAAGCATAAATAGAATACAAAGAGACAAGAGAATCGACACCAGATTGGGTACAATTTCCCCCCACATACTCGGATGGACGAGTCTATCAAAGTATGTGTACTTATAAGTATTTCTCGTTATATCTTGAATACAAAATACATGAGGGCAACGCTTCGAAAAGCATGCGTTTACAAAAATCTGCTTTATTTACAAAATGGTTGCTTTCTAAGCAATCTACTATTTTTACAAAAACGTCGCTTTCTAAAGCGATCTATTATTTTTACAAAAAATATCTAAAATACTATCTTTTAACTATCTTCAAAAATATTTGAATAAGTCTACGTGCGTTCACATCCTCATGAGTCTTCACATACTAAATCAAAACACAAATCATATTAAAACCCTCAAGACATTAAAATCCATATAACATTCCATTATTCCATAAAGTATATTATCGAATTGCCGTAGACATTCTCAAATCCATTCACACTGAGCTAAAGATCACACCAGTCGTGCCACCCTTCACCATGATTTCTTTTTCCAAAAAGAAATCAATCAATCAGAAACTTGTTGAGGTGCAAGTCAAAGTGTCGTTGTATGATAGTATGGCTACAAGTTTGGGCATCGAATGTTGCTTTACTTGATTAGAATATGTTCCAATCCTTGTTAAAGACACCTCAAAAGCTTCTACGGACTACTTTTGTTGAAGTCCATGATTTTTTCAAATCTGTTATCCAAGATGATCTCGCTCCCTGTGAAGATGAAGATGCTGCTTGTCCGACTACTTCTTCATAGGGTTCATGTCCTCCAAGCATGCCAATGTTAGGGCCATTGGATGCAGGAACTCTGTAGTGTATCTAATATTTTTAATATGATAATATTCACTAAAGGATTAACTGAAATGTTGTAAATAGGGATGAGATCCCTTCCACGTGATGGATTTAATATAATAACTCATGTGACAAGAGACACACGCAGTGCAATGTAGCCATTAGCAATGCTTTGAGCATTAGCACAGAGTTCGTGTTTAACCCTACTGTTCTGTTAATTCATTATATTCTATGGATTTTGTTGTGTAACTATAAGTTGTTGTATTCGATAAAGATTGTAGTTTTGTATTCATCTGTTTGGTTAAGTGAAGGAATAATTAACAGTGAGTAAATCATTGAATGCTAATGATCAACTCCGTTATTTAAAGTGCACGATAATAAAGGGAGTGTGAAGGCCCTACAACAAGATAACCCTCCAAGCAAGAACTTAGTCTAATCTTCCGATCTGCAGAGTGAAGATTGTTGTGTGATGATTGTATTCTGTTAAGTAAGTAGGAAGGTTGTGGAAGATATCAGAGCGGAGGCTAACAATTTGCTAGAATTTAGGGTTAATAAACTCAATAATGACATTGTTTCCAACAGCTTATTCCTTCTCTTTTTGTAGTTGTGTACTTCATTTCAACATTATTTAGTTGAAGATTTGTGTAAGCTATTGGGAGATATAATTTCCCATCGTTTTGATGTTGCAGCAATAGATACATGTTGCATGATTAGAAGCATCTACATGTATATGATTTTATTTTATTTTATTCTAATTAGGAGCTTTGAAGACCCTTTTTTAATTCTTGAAAGCTTTGTCGCACTAAGATGCTGAATCAAAATTTGTAATAAGACCATATAATGGTCTAGCAATTATAACATGCAAAATGTGTATGGATCTTTGATAATAGCCACAATGTCCCATAAAATATTGAAGCTGATGTTTTTAGGTTTGGACATGTTTATAATCATTCTTGCTTGTTTTTTTTTCATCCATTCAAATATCATTTTTGTATATTACATGCATCATAATTTTATGTTGACTCACCATGATGGCACATTTGTCTAATTTAAGGCATACTCTATGTGCTTGAGTTTTTTCATAAATCTTCTCAAACTCTGAGATACATAGCAATCTCTTTCTCTGAATGTGAACACACATCATGTCCATGTACTTCCGCACTCTATCTCAGGAACTCCTTAAATGCACAATACATAAATTTTTGGAAAGGTATAGGAGCATTTGTTCAACAAAATGGTGTAATCCTAAAAGTACATCTCCCCCAACTTAAGGGAAGAAGCTCTTATGTTGGTTTTCAAGGGGTATTACTACCTAGTGATAAGAGATGGTTCATGATTGGCAAAGAATAACTATGATCCCTTATTGTTATTGTGTTCACTTTCATCATATGGATACAGATGCTTGACTTACCATTCTTCTTAGGCACATCCACTATTAGAGACACACATATGTATGTTCAATGTCATATATTATTTTGCTAACAATTTATTGGTCTCCTCCCAAATCTTGGTTAAGTAGGTGTGATTATAGGTGTATGACTCTATTTTGGATTCGTTTATGGTGTCCTGATCATGCTATGCACATGAATGCTAAGATCCACTCCATTTGGGTTAGTATAAGCCCCAACAAACACATCTTTGTACTTACAAGAATGTGTTGTCAGTAGCTCTTCTTCCATTCATTAAAATGTGATTTTGGCACCTTGAACATACATGTACATGTTACAAGGCCAAAAGAATAAAAAAAACATTATAAATGCATATAGAGGTCTCAAAAGAACTAGGTGGAAAGAGCTATCACTTTGAAGAGTTTGCCTATACAAAAGGAGAGTGCTTGGCTTTTATGCCAACAACCTGCCACATAAAGGGGCCAAGGCCAAGGACGCTTCTTCAAGCTATGTTACTCCCACTATTCGTATGCATAGCTGATATTGTACCACTGGTAAAGATTTTGCGAGAGCATCAGTAGGATTTTGGGATGTGTTGATCTTGATTAATGAGATCAAGATGTCCTTAAGCATGTTTGTGATGAAGTAATATTGCATGTCAATGTGTTTTTTTCGTGCATTGAACATGGCATTTTTAGCTAAGCATGTGGCATTCCGACTATCACATCCAAGTGAAGGGGCCTTATTTGGCATACTAAACTCATTGTTAAGTTGTGCTGACCATATGGCTTCTTTGAAAGCCTATGTGGTTGAAATATAGTAAGCTTCTATGGTTGAAATATATGAAGCCTATGTAGAGAACAATGCAGTTATCCTCTAAAGTCTACAACATTGTGAAACAACACCACTTGCAAGTGTTCAAACATTGGCACTTGCGAGTTTCGTGTGTTGACATATGCATCTATATCAAAGTTATTAGACTCAAGAAATGACAAGTAGGAGATGGTTGAACCACACCGTAAGAGGGAGGACTAGGAAGTAATCCATGGCTTTTGGGGCAAGTGGTTAGCCCATCATACCCCTATTTGGTAGGTCATGATTTCAATTCCCAGAATTGGTATCGGAGCATAGAAAGTAGGCTTGGGCAAAGTGGGTGGACGTTGTGCACGCATGCTTTCAAAAATTGGCCGAACAAAGATTAGAGTGTGTCTCCCAATTCGTAGGTTGGATTTAGACGTGTAAGATATCCTTGGAAAGCTTTCGAAATGAGCTTTCCAATGGAAGCACATGATCCAAGATACCTAGCATGGGTGAGAACTAGGTTCAAGATACTAAGGTTGAGAACAAGGGCTCAAGACACCAGAGTTATGAACAAGGCAAGTCCGCAAGCAAGTGGCCAAGAAGTGGAAAGGCGAGGTTCAAGACACCAAGGTTGAGAGCAAGGGTTCAAGAGACTAAGGTTGAGAACAAGAAGGTTCAAGCGATAGTGCAAGGGTGAGGACATCGTTTCAAGGGGAGATCAAGGATTGATCACTAAGGATAATGATCTCCAAAAGGGGAAGCGAGTGTTGACTCAAGAAATGACGGGCAAACCACATCCTAAGAGGGAGGATTAGGAAGTGATCCTCAACCATGGCTTTTGGGGCAAGTCGTTAGCCCATCATACTCCTAGCCGATAGGTCAGTAGTTCAACTCCCACAAAAGCCTTTAAAACTTAATCTCAATTTAACCTTTCCATAACATAGGCATTTTGATTTCGTCCCTTTTAAGTACCTCAATATAGTAAAGCTCCATTGTTTTGTCATATAAAAGATTCCCCTTTAAGGAATATAATTTTCCAAAAGGGGTGTGTTAATAATATGTCATTTAAGAAACCTTCCACTATGGTCCCATTTTTGGGAGATGGTAAAAAAATAAGGTAAATTTTATTTACATAATGTGATAGTACTCCTTTAGAGATATCCAACCATATATAACTTGTGCGTTCGACACCTAAATCAAGGTCAAAACTTTAACCCTAATTTTGAGTTTTAGTGTGAAAAGCAATTTTTAGTGAAAAGAAGTTTTTGCATATTTATCAACAACTTGTATATCAAGTGTATCTTCTATGCTATCTTATAACTTCAATCATGGAATGTAATGATTCTGTTTGGAGCTTTGCTCTTTACGTCTCTCTCTTGTGGAGTCTTCTCTTCTTATTGTCTCTACTTTTTCTCTGTCTCTATATTAATTGTGGGCCTAAAAATAGGCAAGGACCAACTTGAATTCTAGTCTCAAGACTTTGCTAGAGTCTAAAAATTTCTTTTTGTCTATTATTTATTTATTTCTTTTGAAAGTATCTCTGTCTTCTTTGAAAAATGCATTTTGGTTCGATGTTATTGCTTTCGCTTGTGACATTGATCCCCTCTAGTATGCATGCATGTCCTATTGCTATTTTGTATAGAGGCATAATCCCTAAATTAGCATTTTGGGTATCCCCATTTGAAGGAGACTTTACACAAGTCCATAATGCAATAATAAGTGCATCTTTTAGGTGATCGTCCTTCATGAGTAGTTCTCAGAGTCAAAGTTTGGTCAAGTGTAGAGAAATGTCTTCTAAATTCTTCCATTCTTGCTCTATTATCTTTTTTATTTTTCTCTCATGCATGCCCATCTACCAAGTTGTTGTCCAAGAAGAGCGAAATGACATATGACAATATATGAGAATTTCCTCACCTTGACCTTCATTCAAACCCACATCTCAACAATTATTTGCACTTGCAAAAGAATTTCCATGCCTTTGAACTTCACTTGTGCATAGATCTCAACTCTATATGGTGAGCTTTGGGTGATTTATGTTTCATAATAGCTAGGTGAATCTTTTGTTGGGATAAAGGCCCCAAGGACTCTACTTTTGTATGTTCTAGCCTTTCCAAGTGATATCTCTCTTTGAGAGCTTTTCAAACATATATTTTTAATGTTTTTTTGGCCCAATTCAAAGGCATTTTTATGTTTTTTAAATGACTTATGGTCACTTTGGTTTTGGTCACACTATTGGAAGTGCCCATTAAGATAGGTTCACAAGATCTTTCCAACACTAGAAACCACACATACATACACACCTTGAACCAAATAAGATAGATGAAGTTAGAGAATAGAGTAGAGACTAGAATTGAAACGAGTAGCAATATACCTACTTTAAAATAAATAAATCTGATGGAAAAATAACTATATAGTGTGTGTATATACAAGAAATAGTATAAAGGCTGAATATGGACTGAGCTAGGTACAAAATTTGAGAGAAAAGTGCCTAAGGGTTAAAGAAATGTATGTGTGTGCTGGAAAATAAGTGAGTAATTGACTGTAAATGGGAATTACAGTCGATGTGGTGTGTGTGCGTGTAAACAGCAAATATATGCTGTATAAACCTCCTTTGGTGTATATAACTTCAAACACCTCTTCTCTTGAGATAGGAGTCTGGGATCAACCTGGAACAGCAACAACATGTAAGAGGAACGGAATGTATGCAGCAAATACCTGAAAATAACACACAAGAATGTGTGTGTATGAAGAAGCCTGAAGAAGCAGCAAAACACCTTCAAACAACAGGCAATAGACTTCCAACAGCGGCACTACATATTAGAGCTCACAAAGGAAGAGTGTAAGCTCAATAAGTTATTGTATGTGAGCCCAACAAAGTGTTTATATAGACTTATGACTGTCATGCATAAGTACGAAAATCTGCCTTTTAGGCCTTTTATGATTTTTGATAAAGCTAAATTAGCTTTATTGATGATGTGGCAAAAGCTTTAGCTGCCATTATATTTGCTTTTGTAGCTTTAAATTATAGCCATTGATTTATAATAAAAAGTCTAATGAAAATCATGTGCAAAATCTGAAAATTAGGGTTACACATTTGAGGGATTAAATGATCTCATATGGTACATGTTATGTATCATTAGATAGCTCCTTTGAAGCTCTATAAGAATATGTCATAATTTTTCATCTTTGACCTTACATTTTTGGGAAATGGTGATTTTAACTGTATAGGGTTTGCTGGAAATTAGAGTTTTAACCCGTATTATGTATATGATATTGTTTCCAACATACACTTGGCCAAATGACCAAGTCCTCATTTTCATAAAACTAAGGTCCGATCTCACATTTCTAGGTAAGAACTTTTAGAAAACTTGTACATGCCTCTTCTTCCTCATCTTCTTCTTCATTTTTTTGCACAAGGAGCTCTCTCTTAACTCTCTTTCCTCATGCAACAATTCACCCCCTTGATGTTTGGAGTAAATGAGCACATCATCGTGTAGCTCCACTCTTTCAATTGGTATCAGAGCCTTGAGCTCTTCCGTTGTGACAAAGTTTCTTTCAATGTTTTTTTACTTAAGGTTATGCCAAGCTAAAGGTATTTTGTGGTGTTTGGAAGATTTTCATCACGAAAAACTTTCAAATTTACTGATGTTTGGAAGAGCACTACAGCATATACTGAAGCTTGAACAACTTCTCTGGTTCTAACTTTGAGCTCTAAATCTCCTCCCACAAGTGGTTTTCATCCTTGTATAAGCGCTTTTCGTGATAGAAGTGCTGCATTTGGAAGAACACCTAAGCCTATACGAAAGCTAAAAGTTTTGGGAGAAATTTGTCACAAAAAACTTTAACTTTGAGGCCTAAATCTCCCCCCAAAGGTGGTTTTCAGCATTATATAGGTGGTTTTCAGCATTATATAAGCTAAACTAACAAATTGCATGTCTTTATTGCAGTAGAACACTCTCATATTGAGTGGGGGTGAATGTAAAATCTTTGTGGAATGTTTTATTTGCTGGAAATTAAATTACAGCAAGTATTTTTTGCCCAAAAAGGTTAAAAATCAATCAATTTGCTACTCAAAATTGGGGTTTTAATGATACAAGATTTCATTGAATATGTATTGTCACGTGCTATGCATATTGTTGTTAAAAAGAACAAAATTTGTTGGTAAAAACAACAAAATTTGTTGTTGAAAACAACAAAATTTGTTATTGATTGTTGGAATTTTTGAGAAAAATTTCAGAAACTAATAACTTTGCTATTTTTGGAGTTTTGGGCCTAAACTTCATCCATAACCTCTTTAGGCTATTGATAATTGCACATATGTTTATCTTATTGATTTTTATTTTGGGTGCATTTTATCCGAAAACTAAAAAACATTGTTAATTTTTGAGTAAAACTTCAAAAAATCATATTTTGTCGTTTTAAGCTCTAGTGTATGCAAATATGACCATTGGCCTCTAGGTCCTCAGATATTTAAAAATCTTTATGAAATCAAGAGATTTGAAGGGAAAGGTTTTGATTTGTGAAATGAGAGAATGCTTGAAATTCTCTTTCTCAAAGATCGTGAAGAGGCCTTTGTTGAGACCAAGCCAGAAGACATGAGTGAAGGAATAAAAAGGCATCAAGCACCACAACCTTTGGAAGATAACTCTTGGCACATGTCATATTTGGCACATGTCAGATTCTCATGTTACCTTAAGGTACACCCCCATAATATATCATTATGGAGATCATGAGGCTAACGGAGTAGGATGGCATGAAGATAATATAGTGCTAGGCTCTCTTTTGAGAAGACAACAAAGTGCAAGGTCGACTTTGTGCTCTCCCCTCTCCTGTCGAGTAGTTTTTGCATTCGTGCAAAAAACAAGGTAAGCATTGAAATGCCTCCTCATAATCTAGTGATAATGAATGAGCGGCCAACAAGGGTAACATCCTCTAGGAGATCGACTATGTTTCTTGTGTCTGATGTATCTTGATGGCTATGCCATCCATGATCACCCTTCCTTGAAAGAGGGCATGATCATGCTCTCGCTACATGGCCTCCATGATCACCACAGTGTGCTCGGTCCATTCCCCTTGGAATGATGTGTACACACGGGTTTTCCTATACAAAGGAAACCCCCCACCAAGGGTTGCTAGATGACTAGCAAGTGCCTTCTGGTGACACATGTTACACATGGAGTAGTTCCTTTAGAAGTTGAGCATCCAACTTAGTAGCTCACCTCGTGGAACTTAAAAATCAAGTTAAACGCCATAAACATGAGACAACAAAGGACGACTCCTATGGAGTCACGACTCTTCGAGGATCAACCTTGCAACATAAGACATGAAAGAGCCATATTCACAAACATAGAAAGGCAAACCCTCTAGCCATATGGTCTACAACCAATATGGTAATAAAGGGCTTGACCACATGAGCCACATAGTTAAAAAAAACGCGTTTTTTTCGAAAAATAAAAAACGTTTAGGACGTTCGGACGTTCCGAACGTCCTAATACGTTTTTTTGGGTTTTTTTTGGGGTTTTTTTTTTTTTTTTTTAAGATCATCTTCAATTTTTATTTTTTTTTCATGAACAGAATTATGAGAATGTATGGTTTTCTTTCCTTCTTTACTGAATTCTGAACCAAAAGTCCCTCCTATCTGTTCAGAAAAAAGTCCCTATTTTGATTTTAAAAGATATTTCATTTAGCAAGGAGTAAGGACCATTAAATTGTTGACATTATTTTTCTCCATTCTTGACTCTATCACTCTAAATGCATTGTCTTAAGAGTTTTAATGTGCTTTAAGCTCATCAATCCTTTGTCTAACACTTCATTCCCATTTTTTGTTTACTTTAATCCAATTCGTTTTGGGATTTCCTAACTCCAGATCATTGTAGTGGTAGTAGATTAAGTTTTTTATGTGTTTTTAGCACTAGATATTGAAACGAGTGTTATATATACATTATTATTGGATTATTAGAGAAAAAAAATTTGAAATGTTGCGACAAAATATAATACTCGGTTTTTATTTCCATTTTTTTAGTACTCTACGTACTAAACGTTTTAAAACCCGTTTTTAAAACTCGTTTTTAAAACTCTCTTTGAACTATGATGAGCCATAAAGGCCTTGACAAATTATGTAATCTTAAAGGCACAAAACTTGACTTTTGTAATGAATGTCAATATAGTAAGCAAGTAAACAATTCCTACTACTTGGGTGTCTCTCTTAAGTCTAATGTGCTTGATCTTGTCCACTCTGATGTTTGTTGCATGCCTACCAAATCTATAGAGGATTCTAGTGTAGTAGCTCTCTTTGAGAGCTTTCTAGACATATACTATATTTTTTGGCCCTCAAATTGGGGAGATTAGACGTTTTTATGTTTTTGATGCCTAATGGTCACTTTGGTATGTTTACATTTGGATAAAAGTCTTCATTTTAGTAAATCAAGGTCATGTCTCATGTTTCAAGATAACAACTTTTAGAAAACTTGTACATTCTTCTTCTTCTTCATCTTCTTGATTTCTTTTTCACAAGGAGCTTTCTCTCTCTAGTTTCTCTCTATTCACGCAACAACTCATCTCCTTGGTTCTTGGAGAAATTGAGAATCATCTTTTAGCTCTCCATAGCCTTTTTCATCTTTAAATAGATAGTATTTTTTTTTGTCTTTGAAGCTATCTTTTAAGGTAATCACATTCAATATGAGAGGTCTTTTGCAATTCCAGTATGCTAGCTCAAGTTTGGTCCACACACTCATGTAGAGGGTCACTTTGTACCAGCCTGTCATGTAGAATTTTTTCTGTTTCTTTTGGTGCTCTAAACTTTTGCATGTATCCCTTATGTGGAAAAGTTGAGAGGGGGTGAGATTGTCCCAAGGAAGATTGGAGTTCTTGTTGATGTATGCTTTTTTAGTAAGAAAACTTTCTTAGCTTCAACAAAGGAGAAGTATAAAATGAACTCTCTCTTCTTTCGTATTTCCATATTGTCACTGCTCCTTTCTCGATCCTCTCTTTCTTTGAACTTTCCTTGATTTTGTGTGTGGGATGTGGGGCTCTCAATACCATCAAAGTTATGAGCACTTTCCCTTCCTCTTCCACTTTATTTTGGTCTTGTAGGTCTATAACTTGTACATGTAAAGCTCCTGTTTGTCTTCATAGTTATTCTTCTAATGCCATGTTGATAATGATAGGTGTGGAGGTGGTTATATCCTTACTTTCTGTTTCTTGATAACATCCATTTATTTGCTGCATCTGCTTTCTTTTGGGTTTCAATGATCTTTTCTAGGTTGGAGTATGTTATCTCTGTTGTCATCTTTTTAGGAACATACATATGCTTCAACAATCGGTTTTGAGCAGCACTTGTGACTTTGACCATTGATTCAGTTTTCATCACCATTTAGTTCGATCCGTGACCAGCATATTCACGTAGCCACACAGTAGAAGTTTGAACAGCATTAATTATCGATTTTGATAACTTTTTTTGCATCATCAAATTAGGGTTTTTGAGTAGAATATTCATGAGCAGCTTTATTCATTTATTTTCAGCTTTTATAAGAAAAGCAGGATCTATAATTAGAAAACCATCAAGTGATGCCAGCTTTATAAAAAGCATGACCGTTATTATTGCGAAATGGGACCTTTGATAAAAGAAGCTTTGCCAAACTTTTGACTTTTTTTTACTATTTATAAAGGAATTATTCACTTGCAGCCACAGCAGCAGCAGATCAGTTTACTGACGTGCTGGAGGGTATCCTGACTTTTCTGGAGCTGAGATTATATATGCTGGCAGAAGTATTCTATCATTATTTGATGCAGGTGAGCCTTCTTTGTATACCAGCTGTGATTTATGTATTCAGGTCAGTTCTGGTTGTCTGCTGTAGATGTTTTTTGTTGGACTGCTGATCTTCAAATAAAATCTCCACTGCATTTATATATCTGTTGGATATGTCAACATTTATATCTGTTAGCTGGAAGGACGTAAGTTGTGCTTCGCATGTTGTTTTGCTTGATCATCTTCTTTATCTGCTATATCTGGAGAGAGTGAGGATCTACAAATAGCTGTTCGGCTGTTTGTGCCTATTTGTTAACGGCAAATGTCTTTGTTACACATCTGTTACATCTGATCTTCTCTTATATGTAGAGGCATTTATGTAGTGATGTTTATCTGCTAATAACCACAACCTTTCGTGTACGGCCAATTTTTATAGTCTGGAAACTCCTCATTTTTAAACAATTTACTATCTGATTACTTTGTAGAACATTTTATACTATGCACCCTCTTATCTCATGCATTTAATGATCTCAAGAATTTGAATATCAACATTCCACCCATGATGATGTGTGGGCTTGTTGTTGCTTTTCATCCCTTTAAACTACTTGAATTGCTCTTTGATAATTTTAAGGTCTTCTATCATCGATTGCGAAAACTTACCTTCATCGAATCAAATTGTTTTATATTTGAAGAAATGGACGAGGTGTGTTGGAAACAGAGTACTGTAGCAGGAAGATGAAATATGGAATAGAGTAATGAAGTGGAAATCCTTGTGCAGAAGGGAATACTTCAAGGACACAAGGATGGCATTGTGAATGAGAGATGTGTGCTGAAATATATAGTCTATAGGCTGGAAGCAGAAAAAAAATCGAGTAAATAGTGGTGTCTGGGAAGAAGGAAAATACTTCTTGTAAATGAAATTAGAAAGATATATCGTCCAAAAGTCTTCGGTTGCTGTAAAACATGGATACACAGGGAACTTCTGCAAGAAGAAGCTTTAGTATGGTTGAAGTCTCTGCAAAACAGGTCATGAAGGGATTCCGGATCTTGAGCCTCACAATGATTAGGATGGAGTTCTGCGGAATCTTGTATTTCTTGTAGAGGAGCTTGCATATGCTGGAGCAGACTTGAAATAGCTGAAGGGAGGAAGTTTTGTGAGGTTTTGTGTGTTAAATAGGGTCCAGTAAGGAGTTTTTTGATGGGGCTCTCTAATCTTGTCATGGGAAAAAAAGATGAAATTTGATCAATTGTGTTCTGAGCCATCTTTTGTACCCAATTTTACAACTTATAATCAGGTTGGGGATGAACTCGAAGATTTTTAATAAATGTCAAATAACACCGTTTGCTAAAAAGTCTTATAACTGCTGAAAATAAAACAAATGAAATTTCTTCCAAATTATTGGTCTAAAAATTTGGAAAATTTGTAGATAAATAATTTGAGTATCCACGAACACAATAATAATCTCAAAATGGTTGAGATCTCACAGTATAAAAAGGTGAAAATACTATTTGAGCAATGGCTACACATTTATGCATTGATTGATAGACATGCTTCACTAATGGGAAATAGAAGATCAAAACTTGAGAAGTTAATAGAACTAGAAGAGTTTGAGAAAGCTTATATCTCATGAATCGGGAGATAGACTAATAAAAATAAAATCAATACATTTGGATGATCAAATAGGGTTTCTTTAGTCAATGAAACAAATAAATGAACTGTGAACAGGTCATAAACAATTGATTGTGTCCAATCCACTTTGATTGGTTTTAACTTTCTTTCTTTTTACAGTTTAACAAATTGTGAGTGGAGTATCCAAAGTGACTCTTTTTTGCTTTTTTGCTTTTTTGCAGATTCATCCAAAATGACAACAAGCACAGAACCATTCCGAAGGTAATTGTTCAAATGAGAATAACTATGAGATACTCATTTTTTACTCTTTTAGGATAAGTTAATGTTATTGAATGATCAACACATGAATAAATAATCAATTAAGGAAAATATTTTTATTGAGAGCATTCCATTTTTCTTGTTTTCAGTAATTAAGCATTATTTTACTTGTTGGAGGTATCTTTCAGCAGTGGAATGCAGGAAAGGAATGCTTTTATGATCAATCAAAGACTCAAATATCAGTTTCGGGTTTCAAAAACTTGGATAAAAGATAAGTGGAGTAAATGAAGGGTAATTTCAGCCCTTGATGTTGAAGAGCTTAAAGCCATCAAATTGTTGACTTTTGAGATGCGCAAAGAGTTTGAGCAGGGAGAGAAATAGATGATGGACAGATTGACAACAAAACATTGAGCTGAACAAAGGATGAATGTTTGATCATAAAATAATATTTACATATGAACATAAACCTATACAAAACAGTTGAACTGGATTTGAATGTGAACCTCTTGAATTCTCATTGGATATCTCACTGATTTGATGTAGAACCGCATAACATTGAAGAAGGTTGCTTTCAAACTTCTTGCATCTATATCAATATTGCTCAAATTCTTTAAAGTGAGAAAATCCAAGAAGCTAAATACTTCTTGAATGATATGAACTTCAAGTTAAAGATAGCCAAAGAAAACATACAAAAACCCAAGGATTGAGTATACTCATCCTAAGTGATGGGATGTGCCTTACAAGATGATCAAGTGTATCTCAAAGTTTTAAAGAAGTAGAAAACGCTTAAACAAGACATTGTCTAAAATTCTCTTTGTTGTATTGTGGCTCTTTCACAATACCGAGGAAGTTGGACCATTAGCCTACAAATTGCAACTTCTTGAAGAATCATTGGTTTTGTCAATCTCTCACGTAAGTAGACTTAAGAAGTTAGTTGAATTTGATAACTTGGAATCGGATATGATAGCCCATTTTGCCTTCATTTCCATAACCCATGAAGATTTTTGTGATGGACTTCACATCAAGCTTGTTTCTCAGTCATGTCTCACATACACAAAAGCATCATAGCCAAAGATGAGTAGATGGTCATATGAAGCCGGTTTGTGAGATCAAACCTATTCGAGAATGTCACATTCCAAGGTAGTGTGAGGGGAGAAATAGTAAATATGAATTGTATTTTTCAAAGCCTCTCCATAATTTCCTTGAGCAAGATTAGTTGCGGATAACATGCATCTCGTCTTTGACACAATGTTCAATTATATCTTCAAGCAACATTATTGAAAGAGGAGGCTGTTAGCTTCCTCCATTTGTTTAACAAATCCAATGCTTTCAAACTCATCCCCATTGCCTAAATGAAAGCGTTTCAAGTTTTTGTCATTTTGGTTGGTCACAAATCCACTAAAGTGCTTAAATGCAACAAAGGCTTCATCTTTAGATTTCAACAAGTAAGATTGCAAATTTTTAGAATATTTATCAACCCAAATAAAAAAGTATGTACCACCCCCCATGGACTTGGTGGGCATGCTATAGACATTAAAATGCACAACAAAGAAGATTAAACTTAAAGACACAATAGAGCAAAAGGAAATTTTCATTGCTTTCCATATTGACATCCATGACAAAAATCCAAATTGATGTGCACAATGCTTGGCATCCACTCTGTTTTTAGAAGGCAACATGTCAAAGCATTTTTGGCTCGTGGCCAAGCCTTTTATGCCAAAAGTCCATATGAGAGCTACAATCTACAACAACAATAAACTTTCCCAATAGGCCTCTATTATGCAAATAATTCAATGTGCCTTTTTGAGTGCCTTCGACAATCAGCCTAGAGTCTTTGGTAAGCTTCCATGACCTCACTTGGAGAGGATACTATATGCATGCGAGGTACACCCCTAACATCATTCAAAAACTAGCTCATTGGCACCATCCAAGATGGAATGCACAATGCTAATAACATTAACGGAACATGTATGATCATCCCCAATGTAAACTTCGCTCTAAGCCTGCATAAAAAGTAGAAAAACACTCCTTAATAGGAGTGACATGGAATGAAGCACTTGAATCCATAATCCAAATTTGTAGAAGTGCATCATTCATAATCAACAAAGCATCAATGACATTAGTCTTGGTAATGTGCATGCCCTATGCATGGGATGTATAAGAAGCATCATTATGACCAACATCATGGGTCGCAATGGTGGCACATTAGATGTCTTCCAGGTGAGCAACTCCTCAATATTCACACTGGAGGCCACATTGGTCTTCTCCATTCTCTTCGGAGCATAAGTGTGCGCTCAATGTTTGTCTCTTTCTTCCTTTTTCCACTTGCGTTCTTCTTCTTTGTTTTGCATTATAGTACTTGCAACTGAGTTGCTTGTGACTCTTTTGCCACATTGATAGCATATCACATTTGTTTTGCTTTTGCATTTGCCTTTATGTGCAAATGTAGGAACTTCCAAATATAACAATCAACAAGTCAACTGGTAGGATTATGCATATAATCCTTTGACAAATCTAATATTTGGATGCTGCCACATTTGGATTATGGGGAGAGGGAGAGAAAGAAAGAAAGAAAGTTATATTAACGTCTTCTTAAGACCAAACTTGGCCTATGAGACAAACCCATATACATCGGTGATACACCAAGTATCCATAAACAAAAAAGAGTAGAAACATCTAAAGTAAATTGAAATGAAAATATAATGGTGACGTGGTTCTGGCATCACAGAGAATAATCACATAGTGCGAGAGAGGAATATAATGATACCATGTGTATGGGCCACAATGGAAGCAACTAGAATGAATAGACCTATGAATGTAGAATGGGGGGGGGGGGGTGGATGGAGGATGTGATACATGGGTGTCGGATGAAGAATGGCATGCCAAGGTGTGGATAGTCGTCTCCACTCCATCTATTGCTCATGAAGTAGTCGTCTAGCTGCGTAACTTAGGGACATGTGGACATCTCTTAGCTTGTTGAGTCTCTGCCTCCTCGAGAGTGAGCCCTTGGTCACTCGGGGTCGGTCGTGGCTTGACCCTTTGAAAGAAACGAGTGATCCTCGGTTGTATAGCCTCACCTGTTGCATGTGTAGGTTGTATCAGTGTCTCGCATATGTGGTACGTAACAATGAGGAACTGCACAAGACGACACTGATCCACTCTCCTCATACATTGCTGTAATGATCCCTTTATCTAAAACTCTACTCTAAGCTAAGCATATGCAAGACATTGTCTCAAAAAATGCTCTTCGTTCTCCACCTCTATATTGCACATCGGGCAAATGCGATCCTCCTTGGGTATCCTGCTAGTTATCTCCGGTCGATGTCATGATACCCTAATCTACCCAATAGCCATTCATATAATGAGGCATAATGAATCCCTAGTCTGGATTATGTAGAAAAAGCTCACGATAATGGAGCTTTTTTGTTGCTACTATCTCCTCGGGTAGGATCCACATCCTCTCTATATACCTGTGCCATATCTCTTATCATATGATCCTATTTCTCTCATGCAAAGAGAGTGAATAGGTGGGAGCATGTGTATCATACTATAGGGGTGGTAGTCGGACCACGTCAAATCCATAGTTAGCCAACCGATATTTAGTCTGGGCATACCAACACGTAGTATCTCTTGCTAGGGCAAGATCTTGTGATGCTTGAAAGGCCCTGTGTGCCATGTGGCCGCTATCCATATCCTAGAGTCTATGGACTTAACATATTGCCTGGAACAAGGCCTCTACTAGCATCGAGGGTGTAGCGAGATCTACCCTAATGATGTCACGCATCAACTTAGAAATCATGAGTACATGGGTTCTCTCCACCAATGTCCATATATGATCAGCTAGACTTGGCCATCCAATTAGCTAGTCTTGGCCTCCAAATGGATGATCCATACATATGTGAAGGTGTGACTAGCGTATCAAACAGCTAACCCTTCATGCGAGGCTCCTCAAAGTGTGCCTGATGACATTGCCTCTCCATCGATGCCAATGTTGCATATCCACAAGTGACTCGATCGCGGGTTGCCTTTGCCATACAGAATGTACTTGAAATGGTTGTAAAAGTCACCCCAAGTTAAACATATGAACTAGTGATCTCAATGTGTCCACCAGCATTGTGAATACACTTTATCTTTGTGTATGTGCTGATGTGCCAAAAATAAGTATTTGTTTTACCAAGGTCCACTGAAAGTCCTCTTTGTGAGCAAAAAACAACTAACGCATGTAGGTGGCTGTGTAATCTTTCGGCTGACACTGAAATTAGGACTATCGTTAGCATATAAGAAAATGTGAACAATGGCTTCCCCCAACTCCACTCTTGAATCGCCACACTTCTATTTAAATCCACAATCTCATCAATGTATATCCCAAATAAAGTAGGGGATAATGGGCACCCCTTTTTTTACTCCTATAGTGCTAACAAGGGGATCGAAGAACCCTCCTAGACATCTGACCCTACTAGATACCCGCTCGTATACAACATAGATCCCCCATAACAAGTCATGTGTAACCCGAAGATCAATTAGTCGTTTGAAGAGTCTCTCTCTAGGTACTGTATCGAATGCTTTGCGGAAGTCCACAAAGCAACAATGTAGTCTCCTCTTCCTCACCTATGCTTGATCAATGAGACATCTCATAGTAAATGTGTGGTCCATGGTGGAAAAGGCACGTTGAAAGCCAGCCTGCTTTGGTGCTCGAAAGCCCTCTTGCTCAGCAAGAGTGTAGAACTCCTCCTCAAGAATCGCTCCATAGAGTTTGGCTAATATGGGTTCAATCATGATGGTTCGATAAGTGCTCAGATCCATCATATCCCCTTATGAATGGGCACAATAATGTGCTTTATCCACGAGACCGGGAAGTTGGAACCCCTCAACCAATGATCGGTTGAAGAGGTATGTAATGAGTGGTGCCAATACCTCTGTGCCATATATAAGATGCTTGGCTTGTAAGTCGAACGGGTCTTTGGTCTCTTCTCACACCTTCTTCTGTGTGAAGAAAGTGGAAATAGCTAGATGTGAGCTCTGAGGTGTAGGTATCAATGGATGATCTGATCTGGCCGATCTGGTATGTGATTTAAACTCTGTGCATATGATGCCATCTCACTGGATCTTGGGTGGGGTTGGGTTGTCTCCTCTTGTGTAAGTGATGCCATGCAATTAAATTTGGGAATTGAACTCATGACCTATCTGTTAGGAGTACGATGGGCTAACCACTTGCCCCAAAAGCCATGGTTGAGGATTACTTCCTAATCCTCCCTCTTAGGGTGTGGTTCAACCATCTTTTGCCTTTTGTTTCTTGAGTCTAACATGCTCTTCCCCTTCTAGAGATCATTGTCCTTGATCAATCCTTGATCTCCCCTTGAATTGATGTCCTCACCCTTGCACAGTCTCTTGAACCTTCTTGTTCTCAACCTTGGTCTCTTGATCCCTTTCTCTCAACCTTGGTATTTTGAACTTTGCCTTTTTGCTTCTTGGTCACTTGCCTACAAACTTGCCTTGTTCGCAACCTTGGTGTCTTGAGCCCTTGTTCTCAACCTCAGTATCTTGAACTTGGTTCTCACCAATATCCGAAACCCTCAATGTGAGCTTCTATTTGAAAGTTTCTTCCGAGAGCTTTCCAATGGTACCTTACATGTCTAAATCGGACCTACGGATTGGAAGATACACTCTAATCTTTGTTGGGCGCCTTCCATCCACCTTGCCGAAGCCTACTCCCTAGGCTTTGATACCAATCGTGGGAATTGAACTCATGATCTATCGGCCAGGAGTATGATGGGCCAACCGCTTGCCCCAAAAGCCATGGTTGAGGATTAATTCCTAATCCTCTCTCTTAGGGTGTGGTTCAACCATCTCCTGCCTATCATTTCTTGAGTCTAACATTGAACAATGCTTGCTCATGAGTAAATGGTATATGTCCCAATATTGGTGTTCCTCCCACTCCCTCCATTTACAGCGATAAGCATGCGGCACTCTTCTTGTCTGTGTGTAATCTCTCGTAGAGCTTCATCAATTATGAGGCATTGTTGTAGCCGCGACACTCCTCATAGAGCTGTATCGGGGCATGGTTCCAATGCGTGGAGGAAAGGTATGTGTATGGTTGGGAAAGCTCCCTATAGCCGAGTAGTGCAAGATGGATGCGATATGTGAGGTGAGTGTATCAAGAGGATCATGTGATTGAGTGGAAGATGGTGTGCATAGCAGTGTTGCATATGCAACACATTGCGAATGTTCGCAACCTTCACAATGCAACTCCTCGTTGTGTACACGTTCGCAACACGTTGCTAAAAAAGCAAAAAATAAAACCCTTCCCAACAGGTCAAAAGTGGTCCACAAGGAAGGGTCTTTTATGTTTTAACCATTACAACTTATGAACAAAAAAGTTGATGAGCTGAATCATCATACAAGAAAGGCCAATGCCAATGAGAAAAAAAAGGAAGAGACAAAGAGAGTATACAATGTCCCATTTACCATATGATCATTCCAACATCCTGTACCATAACATCATGCATATGCATATATATATATCTACTTATGTATGTATATACTATATATGTAATGTATGTATGTATATTCCTATTTTTATATGTTTACCCAAAAATATGTTTATTTACTTAGTTATGTATATACGTATATATGCATGTATGTATCTATGATGTAATTCCTATAATCTATTACTCTATGTTTATTGAAAAACATGTGCATTTACTTATGTATGTATCCAATATATATTTTTGTTATGTTTGTAATATGTACCTAGTACCTACTATGTACATAATATGTATGCATGTATGTATGTATGTTTGCATCTATGTGCTATGCATATATGTAATATGTATATACTATGTAGATATGTACGCAAAAGTGTATGTATTACATATGCATGTAGTATATATTTATTATTTACTACTATGTATGTAATATAATATAATCTATGCATATATGTATAATGTATGTATGTATTATATATATCTGTATCACCTTTTGCAACAAGCCTAGACTTATACCTGTCACCTGTTTTATATGGCTTACGCTTCAACTTGTATACCCATTTAGTGCCAATCGCCTTTTTGCCTCGAGGCAAATCCATAAAGACCAAGTACCATTCTTCATAATAGCGTTATATTTTGATTGCATAGCAGCCATCAATTTTTTTGAATTTCGTGCTTCATCAAAAGAAACAGACTCATTCTCATCACAAGGACTAGAGGAAGCCATAGCGTAGCAATCTGATGCAAAAGAAGCACTATGAGAGTCTGGGCCCTGAATGAGCATGGAGTACGATATGGCAGAGGTGGATCTAATTTCCTATCTCGCAAAGTCAACACCAGCCATTTAGGCATAGTTTTGCCTCCTCTATATCAGCCCTCTCATCAAAAAGTGCATCATGTAAATCCTCATAAAAAATGGAGTGATCTGCATCATCATGTGAAACTTGTAAAGGCTAAGAAACTCATTTGAACGAGCACTTGGCTGTCCACCTGTAAAAAGAGGAAGCAAGGTGTCATACACATCTCTAGAGCTAACTGAATGAAAGTAGTGGCCGAATTGCATCCTCCACAGAAACAACATCACGGCTAACCAAAGTGCACAAATGCTAGGAACGATGGTCATTCGACATGTGGGAGCAAAGGTCCCATCAAAATCAATGCCTCTCTCTTAAGCATAACCTTTTGCAACAAGCCTAGACTTATACCTGTCAATTGTTTCATCAGGCTTACGCTTCAACTTGTATACCCATTTAGTGCCAATGGCCTTTTTGCCTCGAGGCAAATCACATAAAGACCAAGTACCATTCTTCATAATAGCATCATATTTTGATTGCATAGCAGCCATCCAATTTTTGGAATTTTGTGCTTCATCAAAAGAAATAGACTCATTCTCATCACAAAGACTAGAGGCAACCATAGAGATGAGATCTGATGCAAAAGAAGCACTATGAGAGTTTGGGCCCGGAATGAGCATTGAGTATGATATGGCAGAGGTGCATCTAATTTGCTATCTCGCAAAGTCAGCACCAGCCATTTAGGCATAGTTTTGCCTCCTCTATATCAGCCCTCTCATCAACAAGTGCATCATGTAAATCTTCATTAGAAATGGAGTGATTTGCATTGTGATGTGAAAATTGCCTCATTTGGACGAGCACTTGGCTGTCCATCTGTAAAAAGAGGAAGCAAGGTGCCATGCACATCTCTAGAGCTAACTGAATGAAAGTAGTGGCCGAATTGCATCCTCTACAAAAACAACATCACGGCTAACCAAAATGCGTTTAGTCTCTGGATGATATAGACGATAACCTTTGCTTTCAAAACTATACAAAAAAAAAACATTTCACTGTCTTATTATCCAATTTCCTGCATTGTTGTTCAGGCACTAATGCATATGCTAGACAATCAAATACATGCAAATGAGCATGAGATGGCTTGCGACCATGCCAAGCCTCATATGGAGTGATAGACTGCAGTGCTTTGGTGGGACACCTATTAAGTACATATATTGAAGACATAACAGCCTGAAGCTAGAAGCTATGTGGTAAAGCTTGACTTTTGACAATACACCTCGCCATCTCCATGGAAGACTTGTTCTTTCTTTAAGCAATTCCATTCTGATGAGGTATATCCGGCACTATACACTGATGTTTTATCCCACGTTCAGCCATAAATGCATTAAAATCAAAAGACATGTATTCCCCCCCTCGATCAGAACGGAGGGTGCCCATTTTACATGCTGATAGATTTTTAGCCAAAACTAGAAACTGTTCGAAGCACATAAACTCTTCGGACGTTGCTTTCAATGGATACACCCATGCATGCATGGAAAAATCATCAATAAAAGTCACGAAGTAAAGGTAGTTCTCAAAAGGTGTCTGCATAGGACCACAGACATCATTGTGATCAAGTTGCAAGTTCTGAGTAGCTCGAACTGAACCATCTTTTGGGAAGGAGGAATGCTTGATTTTGCCCAAAATACAACCTTCACAAACATGTTTACTAGGGGCCTCAAGTTTGGGAAGAGAGGACACTATTTCAGATTTCTGCAAGAGTAGCAAACTAGCAAAATTCAGATGACCAAAGCGTGCATGCCATAGTGCCCAGAAACGGCGTTTCTGGGCCCCAGAAACGGTTCGACCGTTTCTCGGCGTTTCTGGGCCCTATTTTTCTAGAAAATTTTTTAAAGACTTTTAATATTCTTTTGTTGTTCTTTTGCGCGATCGTCGACTGCGATTCTTCCTGCCGATTTAGAGAGAGAGAGAGAGAGAGAGAGAGAGAGAGAGAGAGAGAGAGAGAGAGAGAGAGAGAGAGAGAGAGAGAGAGAGAGAGAGAGAGAGAGAGAGAGAGAGAGAGAGAGAGAGAGAGAGAGAGAGAGAGAGAGAGAGAGAGAGACCACTCAACCTTCACGAATCACTGTTCAGGTATATAACCCTTTGATTTTTTTCCGAATTCTTCCATTTTTGTTTTTCGATTTCTTCCAATATAATATATATCATATATGATATATGTACTTAGTATTTATTATTGTGTCTTGTGTAATAGACTACAGTGTACTGTGTATGTACTATGAAATTTGAATGCATGAAATTTGTCCTACTGTAGTGGAATGCCATCATGCCTTATCCCGAAGCTCTTCCCGTTGCTCGTGCCATTGCGTAGAGCATTAGTTCTGACATCATCTGGAAGGTTCCTGTTAATGGTGTCTCTCATTCGATTACTGCCCATGATGTTGCTCATCGCTTCTTCCTTCCTCTTGATGATTAGTCTACTGTTGAGCCTCTCTCTACACAAACGATGGCTCTATTATTTCCGAAGCAAAGCTCTAATGAGTATGTGATCTCTACTCACCTTGAGCCCAAACGCTCCATTATCCAATTCCTTGTCATTGCCCATAACCTCCAACATAAGCGCCATTGTATTTGCCAACACTTTTATTCTTATTTGTCCCATGCTGATGCACTGCATAACAACACCTCCCACTTCCTCTCCTATCGACTGCCCTAACCTATTGATGATGTGAACCCTCACTCTGCTTCATCTCGCAAATAAGATTCCCCTCCGTCTCTAACTTATTCTCCTCCGATGTATTCACCTACCCCTTCTCTATTGATATATTTAGGCAGTGATGTTTGTGAACACACTAGGACCTGGGCACTTTTTTCCCTCTTTAGGAGGTCCCCCCCCTGGCTTGTATATATGCCTATAACCCTAACATGTAACTTATCTTTGACTTGTGCTGCTTGTGTGCTTCCATAGACCTCAAACTCCCACAATTGGTATCAATATGTGATATGTGTGCACTATGTGTGTAATAGTTTATGTATGTACTATGTATGTTGCAACTTGCATGCATCATTCATGAATCATCAAGAGTCTACTATAGTCTATCACTAAAGTCTTATTTTCTTTATGTATGCAGATTCGGATCCCTACTGGAGATATGTCAAGAAGATTGGAGACTATTCTGGTGGAGGTGGATCAAGAAAAGACAGGTTCTGTGACAAGAGTGAAGGACCATCTTGCACGTGTCCCATGTAGAGATACCGGACTATGCAAAGAGATCCCTAATGATGTGTATGCAGGGCTTGAGGCATGGAGACGATCACGGATGGGAATGCCCTCATGTGATGAGGAAAAGGAAGAAGAAGGCACCCAAACAGCTACCTCAAGCCAATGTGTTGGCATTTCAAAGAGAACTAGAGTTGAAAGCTCTAGTATTCATGCCTCCTCTAGTGTGGGTGGTCCTAGTGCAATAAGGATACCTTTACCCAAAGTGGACAGCCATGCAAGAGGTTCATTGCAAAGTGCAAGCGTCAAAGCTAGCTTGCAAAAGCAAGCAATGAGAGATGCCACTAGGGAAATCACGCAATTATTCATTCGTTGTGCTATCCCCTTCAATGTGGCTAGGACCACTCAATGGAAAAACACCATAAAATCGATTAGCCGCATTGGATGTGAGTGGGAAGGTCCTTGAGCAGAGACATTGCGCACTAGGGAATTAAAGAAGGAAAAGGCATTTTTGGAAGTGCTTCTTGAGTTTTTGCGGGATACATGGAAGAAGTATGGATGCACCATCTTGTGTGATGGTTGGTCAGATGTCCGCAAGAGGCATGTATATAATGTTATTGTCTCATGTTGTAAGGGGTCCATGTTTGGGAAAGCTATAGATGCTTCGACTCCTTGTCTTACTATTACAGGTACCTTCCATTGGTAATTGGTTGAGTATATTATTTTGATTTCATGTGCATTGTATATTATGTAAAGTGTAAATTCTAATTTCTGAAATTTTTTTATTATTACATGTGCATATATTTGGGAGCATATAAAAATTGTCATAGAGAAGATTGGGGCTCATAATGTGGTACATGTGATAACAGATAATGGAAGCAATTGTGTTTCCATGGGGAATTTACTTGAACAAGAATATCCTTCTATTGTTTGGACCCCATGTGCTTCTCATTGCTTAGATCTTTTGATTGAGGATGTAGGCATATTTTGGGTGCATGCAATCTTTGCCACAGCAAGAAGTATGGTCAGATTTGTGACCAAACGTCCAAAAATGTTGGTTATATTTCGAGCTAACAGTTAGCTGGAGATCCTCAAGCCCGCCATCACGACGTTTGCTTACATGTTTGTGGTATTAGAGAGGCTTGTTCGTGTGCGAACAAATTTGATTCCCACAATCAGCAGTGATGAGTGGATTGCTTGGGATAAAAGCACCACTCCAAAGTTCTTGTAGTTTAGACGCAATGTAATGAATGAGTCTTTGTGGGTTGAGGCAGAGGGTTTAGTTAAAACCCTAAACCCTATATACACCGTCCTATGCATCACCGACATGGAGGGAAGTACGATGGGTCTTCTCTATGAGTATATGGACAGAATTGGAGAGGCCCTGAATAAAAACACATACTTATCTGTTGAGAAGTAAGTTTTTTCCATGTTTTATGTTCTCATTACTCTTTAATCTTGATTAGTCATTATAAGCATGACATATTTAATGTATTAATTCTTGAATTTTCTTTTCATAATTGTAGAGTGGAAGAGATACGACAGGAATGGAATAGGCGTTGGGATTGGTTTCAGAGACCAATTCATGCTTTCGCTCACATATTGCATTCATTATGGCGTAGTGAGGATCAACTTCAGAGTGAAGAACTAGATTTCGGCTTTCAGGAGTACATAGAACGTTATAGTGGTGGTGATTTAGAGATCATCCGTCGCATAGAGGATGATCTTCTTGCTTTTAGGAATGAGACACACCACTTTGGTAGACCGACAGCAAAGCTCCGAGAGACTCAGATCTAGCCTGTCTCATGGTGGGAGAAATATGGTGCATGTGCACCTACATTGGTAATTTTCTTATTTACTTTGATTTTATTATTTACTAATTAGTGCTTCTCAAGATTATGTTTTTGCTAATTTAATATCATTATGTTTTTGCTTAACAGAAACGTATTGCTCTTCGAGTTCTCTCTCAAGATTGTAGCTCTGGATCTTGTGAGAGAAATTGGAGTATATGGGCTCTTTTTCACGCAAAAAAGAGAAATAAATTTACGATAGCCCAGCTTGAAAGACTTGTCTTCTGCAATGTCAACTTGAAGCTTTTAGAGAGACTTTCAGCATCTCCTGATCCCATACAAATAGATGTTGATAAGCTTGATATTGAGAAGGTGCAGCACATTCCAGAGATTCCTCAGGAGGATAGAGATCTTTACACTTTGCTCTATGAGGAGTCCATTCAGCCGGCACATAATACACGCTCACGACGCCATGGTGATAGACGGAGGCATGCAGATGAGCCTACTAGAGATATGTTATCTTCTAGTAGTGAGGAGGATATAGAGAGTGATGATGGATCCCAAGATTCTATTGATGTAGAATCTGATTGATGTACTTTGTTTATGGAACATCTTTCGTGATGATATGTATTTGACACTTCAATTTTTATCTATGATGTATCATTTTGGCTTGGAATTTTGTGTATACATAATACAAGTCTTTATAAATTGTCTATTATCTAGAGATAAATGTTTAATTAATAATGTGCATATGCCATAGTTGAGCTTAATAATGTAAGGAATTTGAATGTTCAATGCATGTATGTATGAGTGTATCATGTATGAGCAGTTAGTGTGTGCAATGTGTGTGTGCATTGTGTGTATGTGTGTGTGTATATATATATATATATATATATATATATATATATATATATATATATATATATATATATATATATATATATATACACACACATACACACAATGCACACACATTATATATATATATATATATATATATATATATATATATATATATATATATATATATATATATATATATATACACACACATACACACAATGCACACACACATTGCACACACTAACTGCTCATACATGATACACTCATACATACATGCATTGAACATTCAAATTCCTTACATTATTAAGCTCAACTATGGCATATGCACATTATTAATTAAACATTTATCTCTAGATAATAGACAATTTATAAAGACTTGTATTATGTATACACAAAATTCCAAGCCAAAATGATACATCATAGATAAAAATTGAAGTGTCAAATACATATCATCACGAAAGATGTTCCATAAACAAAGTACATCAATCAGATTCTACATCAATAGAATCTTGGGATCCATCATCACTCTCTATATCCTCCTCACTACTAGAAGATAACATATCTCTAGTAGGCTCATCTGCATATATACACCGTTTCCCCCGTTTCCCATTTCCTGCCGTTTCCAAATTTTTGGAAACTTCGAAACTCCGTTTCTGACCGGTCCGAACCGACCGTTTCCAATCTTTGCCAAATCTTTGCATTTGCCATAGGCTCAGAATCTTGAACTTCACATGTTGAATCATTGACAGATTTTGCATAGTCTATGAGCTTATACAGCCAACGACATAAAATGCGAGAAGCAATAATAACATTGCCATTTGACAGATCATGACCTGCACATTTGTCGTCAACAAATTTGACAACCAAGCCGACCATGGCTAATGCTGAAATTGACAACAAATTTTTCTTGATCCCTGGCACAAACAAAGCATTTGACAATGTGAAAGAACTACCATCAACAATGGCTAGAATGATCTTACCTACTCCCATTACAGGATAAGAGTTGTTAGCGCATGTGACAATATTCCCTGTAGAGAAAGGCTCAAGTGGACTCAAGATACTGCCTGCAAGGTAATATGTTTGGTTGCTTCATTGTCAAAGTTCTAAACATCTGAGTCTATTGCAGATATACATTGTTCATGAAAAGATCGGTCATAGCTGCAAACAGTAGTAAACGCCCATTCTTCATTCTGCACAAGATTAATAGACTCTATTTTAGGTGTAGAGGCCTTTGCAACAACCATTCGAGCCTCTTTTATCTTTGCCTCTTTTGCCGCTAGTTTTGGAAAACTCTTTATGACATGATCATTTCCTTTACAGTATTTGCAAAATTGATTTTGCTTTTCTGTTTTCTTCTCATCTTTGTCTTCCCTTTTCGACTTTGTAGAATTAGCAGATTTTTGCTTACTAGTAGATTAGCTCTCTTTACCTTTGCCCTTCTGATTAGCTAAGAAAGCTGGATCTGCAACGTGCATAATGGACCTGTTCTACCTAGACTGATCTTCTTGCAATAAAACAGAGACTAACTCCTCAAATGTTAAGGCATTTGGATTGCCTTTCATCATCAACTGAAGAGTAGAAGCAAAACTCTGATATGAATTGGAAGACCATTAAGAACAATCTCCACTAGTGAATTATCTGGTAAGACTTCATTTGCAGAAATCAATTGCTCTTTCAAATCTTTGATCTTTGTCGAAAAAATGTCCTTAGAATCTCCTTCATTCATATGCTCACTCTCCAATTGTTTTGAGAGGTAAGCAACATGAGCATTTCTTGTCGGATACAAAGTGATAAATGTATCTCAAGCATCCTTTGCTGGTTTGTAAGAGCGAATATGAGGGATAATGGCATGTTTGACAGACAAAGCTATCGATGCATGTGCCTGAGCATCTCTTCCATCCCAACGAAGTTGCTTTGAAAGTAGGTGCACCTTGCAATAGGAACCGAAGCACGAACATGATTTTGAAGATCATCATCTTCAATGCCATTTGCATCACCTTCAATAACTGTATTTGCAGGTGTAGTAGGTCGTTTTTTGAACATCCTGCACAATATTCCGCAGTCTTTTTGCTACCAATACATGATGCATCATATATGGCCATAATGGGTAATTGGTACCATCCAACTTGTCCTCAACAACCAACATACGGATTACATCATTGCTTTCAATCATGGCCACTGACTAAAATACTATGATACAGAAAAATGACTTTATCTCAAAAAGTTGAAGAAAACTATCTTGTCAAGCTCTGCTATACCTGTAGCATACTTCGAGGCTCTTGTACTTGTGAATTGAAACTTGTATATATGTTTGGCATAAAAGGATGAAATTGCTTGCACAGACATTGCTATAGTGTGTTTGGAGGCCGAAATGAGCTCATATCAAAATTTTGACACGATAGAACGAAGCAGCTTTGAACTCCTAATCTCCTTGAGTATGCTCACCAATTTTCGTGCGATTCTGAGACTGTGACATGAGGGGCGTCGATGATGCCCTAAATGAAGCGACGACCTTCTTTGATACCAATTGTTGGAGTTTGAGGTCTTCGGAAGCACACGAAGAGCACAAGGAAGAAGAAGAAGCTTGGAGCACGACACACAATACTGAATGTATTACCAAGTGAATGTACAAAGATATATAACTTGTAAGGGTTATAGGCATATATACAAGCCGGGAAAAAAACCTCCTAAAGAGGGACAAAAGTACCTTGGCGGTCCTAAGTGTGTTCACACACATCACTATTGAAATATATTAACAATGTCTTTCATACCTAGTTGTATCCTGACTTGTATCAAAAGATAAGCTTCGAGTCCAAAGCTCATCTAGGTCTAAGTTGCGCATGATATTTAGCTGCTCCATATCATACAACGCACATACCCGGAGCATATCATACAACGCACATACCCAAGACTGTGGACGTGCATTGAAGTTCCCAAAGAGGAAGACCTCACCTAATGTAGAATAGAGAACTATGTCCTCTGATAGGGGAGTATATGGTGAATCAGTATCTCTATTGTGATCATCCCCATCTTGCTTGGCATATGATGAACTCTATGGGGGGGAAATAGCATATTTCTATATATATATCTCTCTCCATGGTCAACTCGATGCAAATCCACATATATTGTGCTTTTTAATCTCTCCTCAAAATCTGATTTGAGTATGGATGTCAAGTTTGAATAGGATCACCACACCATCAGACCCACGTGAGATGTCGTATCTTGTGGTAGACCTGAAAGTGGACTCCCACTAAAATCAAGCTATATGGGGTAAACCTCTATATGGGCTCTCATGTGTCTATATGATACAAATGAAGTCATGTGCATCTAGTAGTTCCTCCAAGTGGGCTGACCGTGTCCATAGTGGCCCATTGGAGTTCCAAAGTGCTCCTTTAAGAGATATGTCCTGATGTGCTGTTGTCTTATAGGCCACACACCCCTATTTAGTAGGGCGTCCATCCACAAAGAGCTTACCGTGATGATAAAAGGCTTTCTTCCATGCTCTCCCAACCTGTAATATATAAGGCATGCATGCTTGTCGGAGCTCAATCTGCATCCTCATGAGGTCCTTATCCATGAAAGGGGATCCTCCTAGAAATCCTCTTGAGTATAGGTCGCTTTTTAAAGAAATCAACCTTCATCTATGTAGAGCTCATATGAAGAATCAGTGCATGTGGTCTAGATGTGTCCTTACCCACTCTCCAAGCTTGAGTAAATGGAGTGTCCTCATATCCTAGCTTATGACATAACGCTTTGGCATCTGCATGAGGTGAGGTGCCTTTTAGAAGGCCTCTGATTCTTATGTTAAAGCTTCGAGCTTGTCTGAGCTTTCCCTCCTCAAAGATGTTTTGAACTTGAACCACTCTTCGTTTTTTGTATCTTCGTTGACCTCTTTTGCTATGCTCTCTCGTACTACTACCCATCTCCATCGTCTTTAGAGGCCCCATTTGCTTCAAGATTTTCCATCCTTGTTTGGAGGGCTTTGTTTTGTTCCTCCAACATTTTGTTTTTTTCCTGTAAAAACAGATGCGAAACTAGGTAAAAAGAAAACTAGAGTCTCCATAAACGTGCGTGTGGAGAGTCTATGGGGGAGGATATATGGAGTGCTATCTCTATGGTAGCCTATATGCAAGAGGGTGATACAAGTATGAGAATGCATCTAAGCAGCACAAAACCCCCCAACTAGTGCTCATATACGGATGTAGTATGTGGTACATAGAGAGAGAGAGGGGGGGAGAGAGAGAGAGAGAGAGAGAGAGAGAGAGAGAGAGAGAGAGAGAGAGAGAGAGAGAGAGAGAGAGAGAGAGAGAGAGAGAGAGAGAGAGAGAGAGAGAGAGAGAGAGAGAGAGAGAGAGAGAGAGAGAGAGAGAGAGAGAGAGAGAGAGAGAGAGAGAGAGAGAGAGAGAGAGAGAGAGAGAGAGAAAGAAAGAAAGAAGAAGAAAGAAAGTGTTTTTACGTCTATTAAAAGGCCGAACTCGGCCTATGAGACAAATCGATGTACATGGGTGTATCTTCTGTCTATCAGAGAAGATAAAAGTGCTGAAAAAGAAACTGGTAAAGCTGATACATATCTCCGTGAAATGCGTGTGGAGATACCCATGAAAGTGGGGGGGTGTATGGAGTGCGATATCTATGACAGTCTATATGCAAAGGGGTAGTACAACAAGCATGGGAATGCATCTGAAATGACTAACTAGCTCCATCCTGTGCTAGTGAGCGGGTGTAAGATGTGATACATAGGTGGAGGTGGAGTCAGGGCCATCGTGATAGTTGCAGCAGGATCGGCCATCATCTGGAATCGTCTCTCCTCCATGGCGCGATGGTGACGAGCCTGGATCTCTGCAATCTGATGTCGGTGATGTCTCGGGGCCCGATATCCTCTAGCACGGGGTCGTCTCCTAGCTCGGACAGTCTGAGCCTGCTGAAGAGTCACCCCTCTCGGTGTTTGGGCTGAGGGGGGGAGGGCTGCAGCAGCACGTCGTGGAATAAAGAACTCAGTGAGCTGACTCTGTCTCCCTCCTGTATGGGCTGCTACAGTAGGCTGGAGTAGGGAATCTCTATGACTCTGTATCTCTAGTAGGAATCGCCCGAGCTTTCGCTGGTCTCTAGAGTCCATGATCTCTCGGAGGGTGGGCTGCCCTGTAAATAGAGTCTCGTATCTACCTCTGATGCCATCATATGCGCTACATCTGCATACAAAGTGCTCCTCATCCTCCATCTCTACTCTGCAAACCCTGCATATCCGCTCCTCTCTGGGAATGTCTTCGGCTCTGCCAGTCTCAATCTCTAGTCTATGTGATGAGACTCTCAACTGGCCAATCGCTACCCTCGAGCTATGAGGCATGTAAGTATCCGTGTAACATGGCCGCCGGATGAAACCGTCTGCTAGGATGTCTAAGAACTGGTCTCGATAGTGCAATAGTCTCGATCCCATGTGTGGTGTGTGCCATGTCTGACTAATGTAACGCTGCCAAAGATCCTGTCTCAGCACAACATTCCTCTCATGACGAGAGAGGTGGATGTGAGGTGAGTCTGGGTCGTACTGAAAAGGCGGCAATCTGTCCATATCAAGCCCATGACTATCAAACCATACTCTAACCTGAGTGTACCAAGCTCTCTCATATCCTGACTCTGATATCTGTATAGATGCCTCAAAAGCTCTATGTGTGAGTCTGTCTGTAGGGAGCTCCCTCATCCTCTGAATAAAGCAGATAGTCTGGAATAGTGCATCTACTACCATGGGTGGTGCAGCTAGCTCTGCCCTGATGATGTCATGTGGTACCGACTGTTTCCCGCGAAATAGTCGCGAGATCATACGTACCTGGGGCCTCTCGATCGCACTCCACTGGGTGACTGTGAGGCCTGGGGCCCAAACTGTCGCAGCATACATCATAGCTGGTCGGACTAGTGTGTCAAATAGCCACCCCTTCGTGGGGGGCTCCTGGAAGTGTGCCTGGTGACATCTCCGCTCTAACATGGCTAAAGCTGCATATCCTCGTGTGAGTCTATCGGTGGCTGCCTGTCTCATGCTGAAGGGGCCAGGTAAGCTCGTGAATGTGACTCCGAGGTAGACATAGGAAGTGACCACCTCAATCTGTCCACCGCCGGCTGTGAATCCTGCTCCATTCCTCACCAAGGGGGAGGTGTGGAAGATCATGACCTTGGTCTTGCCAAGGTTTACTGTCAAGCCCTGCTGTGTACAAAACTCATCGAGGGCATCCAAGTGGCGCTGTAATCCATCGGGTGACTCTGAAATCAAGACAATGTCATCGGCATATAATAAAATGTGGACAGGTGTACCTGCGAGGTCTGCACCCTCTCCTCCAGCTCGGAGAATGTAGTCCTCAATCTCATCGATGTAGAGACCAAATAGAGTGGGAGAGATCGGGCAGCCTTGCTTAACACCGATGGTGCTAACAATGGCCTCAGACATACCTCCTGGACACTGTACTCTCCCAGTCACCTGCTCATAGAGTGCATAGATGGCCCAAATCATCCCTGATGGTACTCCCAAGCTCTGAAGGCGTTGGAAGAGCCTCTCTCGTGGCACTGTATCGAAAGCTTTGCGGAAGTCCACAAAGCAGCAATATATCTCTTCTTCCGCACCCTTGCCCCGTCAATGAGGCAGCGCAAAATGAAGATGTGATCAATAGTAGAGAAAGCTCACCGAAAACCTGCCTGGCCTCGTGCTCGTAGCCCCTCAGTCTCTGCATATGAGCTGAGCTCTGCCTCAAGTATGGCACCATATAGTTTGGCCATGGTGTGGCCAATCATGATGGTCCTGTAATTCCCTGGATCCAGGGTGTCACCAGATTTGTGGATAGGCACAATGGTGTGCCTAGTCCACTCCTCTGGGAAGCCCTCCCCTATAGCCCGGTTGTGAGAGAGAGAGAGAGAGAGAGAGAGAGAGAGAGAGAGAGAGAGAGAGAGAGAGAGAGAGAGAGAGAGAGAGAGAGAGAGAGAGAGAGAGAGAGAGAGAGAGAGAGAGAGAGAGAGAGAGAGAGAGAGAGAGAGAGAGAGAGAGAGAGAGAGAGAGAGAGAGAGAGAGAGAGAGAGAGAGAGAGAGAGGTAACACACCTGCACACACAGACATGTACACTCAAAGATTCATTCTGTTGTTTTAAAAAGAGTTCCACAGATGCAACAGAGCATAATTTCTTAAAAAAATTCATTTTTTGTTTATTTTCCTATTGGACAGGTTATCTTAGGAATTAGATTTAGTAATACAAACCATGTTTTAGTTCATTTTGTGTTTGTTGACCTCGTGGTATGAATTTTCTATGCAGGTTGGTGAAGCTTGTGGCTAGAGCTTTTTATGATGATGATATGAGTGTGAAAGCACCAAATAAACTGAAAATAGACAAGTCTGATAGTCGAGGGATTGCTGTTGTAGTACTTGATGCACTTACCAGGTTCTCTCTGCCCTGGATATCGTTGCTTTGAAGGTTTTTGGATTGGATTCTACTTTTTGATATTACAAGCTCGAGTTGCTACTGTAAGGACAAGTATTAAGTTACTCTTGCTGGAAACTGTAGACTCATGACAGATGTGTGATGCTAGTAGTGGTTTTTCTCTGTCTCATGTTCTATTCGGCTAATTTGCACCACATTATGTTCCTTCGATATTTTCCAAGTTACATTATCCTTATACAGCTTTGTGCGTGCCTTTGAGGACAGGAGGCAATGGGTGAAAGAGGATGACCTGGCGAGAGATTTACGCTTGCATCCAAAACAATTGAGACGCACACTGCGTACTTTAGAGGAGGAAGCACTCATTCTGCGAGAACATCGCCGTGAGGTAGTTTAAATTAGACATGAGGATTGATAAATGATTTGTGTGTCTTCATGATGATCATATCATTCTCATTTTCTCCCTGTCTGGATAGGGACTCCCAAAATATCCATTTAGTCACTAGCAGACATCTGATTGAGGACCATGTGTTCTATAGTTGAAGCAGTGTTTGGATATAAATGTAAGGATAATATTACATTATGTAACAGACGTACTGAGTTTTTCTGTTGACTTATTTCTGGCTCAAGCAGACCTGGATAAAATGAACGAAGACTTTATCATAGTCTTTCTTCTTGTACATTTATCTGAGGTATTATATTCAGGGACACACATTTGACTATGAAGCAAAACTGAGTAAATCTAAATGCACCCAAGAAAGGCATATGAGGTTACAGAGGCAAGTGATTTTATTATTTTCTGTAGTGGAAATATACAGTTAGGATCCTTAGGGTTTGAAGCAGATTTGTTTTTACACATATAAATTTTCTTTGTGAAGAAAGAGCGTTTACACCAGATTTTCTCTTAGCCCTAATTTAATAACTGTTTTACATTGAGCCACATGCCACGTCCGTGCCTAGAAGAGGGGGCATTGGAAATGTCCCTATGCCGCTTGGTGGATTTTAGCTTCAAACTCTTACGTATGCTGCCTCATGATATAATTGCATTTAGAAGATAGAGGGTGTTGAGATTTAGGGTCTTTGCTTGCAATAAAAAGGGTGCAATCTTTTTTACAAGTTCTTAGAGTTGTCTAGTAAGTGGAATAGGAAAGGAAATTACTATTTTGACAACTTTGATTTTCATAAATACATGGGTAAGGAGCTTGTTTGTGCGTTTGTTGAAACTTGAAGGCAAGTTATCTGGATATGTTCTTCTTGTTGAGAGTCTCCCTTGCCTTGCACATATCTTACCTTTTTATTAGTTCATCTCGCATACTCATACTACCTCTTCTCTTGGAAATGATACATTCTAACCTGCATTAGCATGTGGAGGAAGTGCCTATCACTTTTCCCAATCCTATATACATGCATCAACTTTGTCTTGAAGAGGCAGCTTCACAATCTTTGATCTTTGAGGCATCTGTAAGCTTGATCTTGTAGAATAAGCTCATGGGGCATGCGAGTCAATTAGGTTGTAAAAGGGCTAGGTCCTTTGTTTTGTAATTGATGAAATTGCTATAGGGAGCAAGAAGGGGGGTACAAGTTGCATTGTGTTTGTGATCAATCATCCTCAAACAAATGAAGTCCTTGAGTGATCTTGCTTCTTTGAGTGGATGCATGTTGGTCACTGGTGTAGGTATTTACAATTTTATCTTTTTTTTTTTTCCTCGAATATATTTTAATAGTTTTAAAAAGGCTTTTGTCAAGATGTATCTGGTAATTAAGTCCTATGAATAGATGATCACCATACTTTGAGTCTTGGTGGTTTGTAGAGTCATCAATACACCCATCTCGGAGTGGATGTGGTGATACAAGACACTCGGCCTTATAGTGATGGCCATGCACTTGGTTACAAGCACCTAGGCTTGGAGGTGAGTCCATATCGGTTCTATGACAAGGAGATGAACCGGATGTTTGAACGTTTATGTTTTTAGAATTTTCATTGTCTTGTTAGTGGAAAGGATTTGGCAATGATGACACTAGCACTTGTTCTCAAGACTCAAGTTGTTTTCTTAGATCTCCTTTGATGTTTCTTAGGGCAAGTTAAATATGTCAATGCTAGACTTTTGGGATCTAGAAGGACCTCATTCATAATCATTCTTGTTTAACTAGTGACCTATTTTCAACCTTGCCCATATATCAATTGTTGGGGATAAAGGCACTAAAGATTCTTAGAATTCTCCGTATGTATATTTTTACCCTTTAAAGAATATAACTTTTCATCAAGAGCTATTTATACATGTTTTTCTTGCATTTTTTTGGTCCTCATTTGATGGCAATACAAGCTGTAGAACCTTATGGGTACTTAGTTGTAGAAGCCCTATCTTTGTACTCATCCTATTCTTGTACTTGCATGTACTTTACTACTTTCATGTGGTACTTGTTGTACCCGAAGGGACTTACATGGGGTACTTTGTACTTGCAAATGATAGTTGCTGTACTTTTGGGTCTATGTACATAGACCCCCCTCTTAGGAAGTGAAGAATTGGATGTTACATGTATGTGAAAGAAAGGCCTCCCCCCTCAAAAATTTTATGTGTTACTCTCCTTCTCTCTTTCTATTGATATATAACATGGTGCCATCACAAACCTAAAACCATTTGGAAAGTCAAATCCTAATCTCTATCCAAAAGTTTCTTTTCATCAATTTATAATATAGGGCTCATATTTAAAGTTGCAAAAGCTAAAAATCAATGGTTCTGATTTTTTATTTTACCAAAAGCAACTTATAAATCCACTTTTTTGAAATTAAAAAGCCTCAAAAGCTGAGTTCTGTGATTCATGCCGGGAATCATGGAAACAACTTTTTTGGGCTTTTTTCCCTGAGTTTTGTGGGGCTGAGCATACTCTATATAAAGAACATGCTGTGAGCACCTAAAGCATCGAATTTTGTCATTTTTACACATACAAGCTCTAGGATTTTGAGCTAGAAGGACTCTTGGAGGACATGATGCAGATTTGGAGGAGTTTTTGACAGCATATCCTTCATCTTCTTCACACTTTTTAGTGTGCGTGCCGATTTTGCGAGTATAAGCTTCTTATTTAGGGTTTCTTCATATATTGTCACAGTACCAGGTTTCTACCTATCTCTTCAATACTTGAATGTTTCATAGCTTTTGCTCAACATATGAAAAGACCTAATTTCAGATTAGGGTTTCCTGTAACAACTGTTTTTGACAGTTTTCACACTTCATATTGTAGTTATTCTCTCACATAATACCTCCTAGGTGCACTTCTCTCATGTTTTGTACCTAGAACCTTTTCATTTAGCCTACATTCAGTTTCGTATCATTACACACATTGTATATTGACATCTAGCATTTAAAGTGTGTAGTTAGCATTCAACTTCTTTACTTCTATATGTGTCTTCTCTCTATTCTATCGTCATTCATCTCATTTGATTTAGACAAGGTGTGTTATGTGCTAAGGTTCTAAGTGTTGGAAAGATCTTGGAATACCTGTGATTGTTATTTGGGCCTACCCTACTTCCAACATTTTGTATGAGAGGTACACATATACCTTTGACTATATTGACTATAGAGATAGATTGGAACAAGAAGACAAGCTTGATGGAATGTCTAATTATTCAATGTGGAGTTTTATGATGATGAATTCGCTAATTTTCAAAGACTTGTGGAATATTGTCAATGGCAAGTACCCTAGGCAAAGAGAAGATGAAGAAGATGTTGCTTCTTCATCCAAGGAGCTTGCCACCCCAATTTTTGCTACCCCAATTTCTACACAAGAGACTGAAGAGGAAGAAGAGGAGATTACATCATCATCCACAATCAGAGGGAAGCATATTCAACCTTCTGACGAGGAGTCAAGATGGGATTCTAGAGATGCACAAGCTCTCTCATTTATTACTATGGGAGTGAAGAGGCACATCATTCTTCAAATCAGGTCATGCAAATCCTCTCATTAGGCTTGATTCGAGTTAAAGAATCTCTATCAAAGCAGAAATCCTGCAAGGAAAGGGCTCATTTGAGGAGACAAACAACACACGGATGAAAGTTGGTAAGTTCAATCTCAGAATTTGAAACTTAAGGATTCACGTGATCAACTTCTCAACGTTGGAGTTAGCATATCTGATTTAAGTGATGGTGAATATCCTTATCAATACACTTCCATCTACATATTGTTCTTTTTTTACTTCTCTTTCTTTCTCTCAAGAGAGAGAAATATCATTTGAAGAGTTGCAATTCTTGTTACTTCAAGATGAAGACCAACAGAAGAGTATGGAAGAAAATGATGAAGCCATGGTATCATTATCTAAAGGCAAAAAGAAGAAGGAGACTACAAAGAAAGGGAAGAAGAATCAACAAAATGAAAAAGAAAGTAAGTCATCATCATCTTCTACATCTTCCACATCTACTTCAACTACTTCTTCCACACCTAAAGAGAAGTCTATCTCAACTACATCCGAAAGGGAAGAAGAATCAACAAAATGAAAAAGAAAGTCATCATCATCTTCTACATCTTCCACATCTACTTCAACTACTTCTTCCACACCTAAAGAGAAGTCTATCTCAACTACATCCAACTCTAAGAAAGGTATGTCTCATTATTGCAAGACACCAGGTCATTTAATAGTAGAATGCAAAAAGAGGATTTTTAATGAGGAGAAAGAGCATCATGTAATAATGTTGAAGATGGTTCAAAACCTAAGTCTTCAAATGAAGAATCTTATGCATGTGTCAGTATTGAAGAAATAACTTTTGATCAAGTAGCATTAAATGCAATCTTTGAAAATCCTTGGATTTTTTATTTTGGAGCTACTAAGCAATGAGCATATGGCATACTGTAAGAAGGTATTTTCCCTAACTCTTTAGGTAGAAGGGTGACCATAACAGATGGTCATGACTTGGATGTTGTTGGTGTTGGAGAAGTTACTTTAAAGTCAAGAGGAGGAGGAAATTTCACTATTTCTAATGTTCTTTATGTTCCAAAAATAAAGAAGAATTCGCTTTCTATCTATTTTCTTATCAAATGATTATAAAGTTGTTTTTAAGAAGGATTTATGCTAGATCATCACACTTAAATGAGGAGCATTGTCTATTTCTAAGCGAAAACAGATGTGGCATGTTTGTGTTGTCCAAAATTAGACATGCTAATGTTGCATGATCTTCTACACCAAAGGAGAATATGAAGTTATGACATGATATATTTGGTCACATTAGTTACAAAACTCTCAAATACATCAAAGATCAAGATATGATGGAGAGTTTACTTACTTTTGCTTTACTAGATGATACAGAATCATGTGAAGGATGTCTTTAGGAAAGCTTCACAAGCTACTTTTCAAGAAGCATCGATACATCACTACTACAAGGAAGTTGCAGATCATACACTTAGGCATTAATGGACCCATGAAAGCATATTCTATTCAAGGATTTAGGTATTTTGCCACATTTATCAATGATTTTTCGAGATATTCTTGGGTTTAGGGATTAAAAGCAAAATCTGAATTCTTTCTTATCTTCAAGAAGTTTCTAGCTATGCTTGAAAATGAATGAGTTTATGATAAACATGCAGAAGTTCCAGAGTTTATTAAAGCAGATGATTATGCATCTTTCAAAAGAAATTTGGATGCTTACATTCAGCCATACAATGAGGGTAGTCAACCTTCTCAAACCCCGAAGGTTTCTGTTGATGAAGGTAAAGAGAAAGTTGCAACTCCTATTGTATATTCACCACTATGTACACCATCCTCTCCTAGTCCTACACAACCTCTTGATCTACAAATTTATGAAGTTGGAGAAACTTCAAGAGCTCCAGAAGAAAGATATGCAAAGGAAGAAAATGTTGCACCAGTTTTCAAGACACTTCCAAAGAGATTCTTTTCAACAGTGCAGAATAGTGGTATAGAGAAGTTCATAGGAAGAATAAGATGTCAAACAAAGAAAGATTGTACAGATCAAGTAAATTATGCAGAACATTTTGAAATTGATACCATTCTTACACCTATTTTAGTTGAGAATGAACGTGCTAGTATCAAAGATGCATTACAAAGTCCTGTTTGGAAGAAAGCAATGGAGGAGGAGATTGATTATATTCATAAAATTAAACACGAAAGCTTTGTGAGTTACCAAAAGATAAGAAAGCTATTGGTGTTAAATGGATCTTCAAGATCAAAAGAAAAGAAGATGGTACAAATCAATAGGTATCTAAAAAGCACATTGAGCTAGTCTATGTATCTACAACTGAGAATGTGGGACATATATTTACCAAAGCATTATCGAGAGAAAAACATAAAAAAATTTGTAGATTATTGAACCTTATGCCATATGACATTGAAGGGGGGGGGATTGTTGGAAAACAATGTAAGAATGTCTTAAAATGGCAAAAACTCTAGCAATCCTAATTTTGATACTCAGCTTATTTTGGGTCCAAGATGGCTAAAAATTTTATTGGCTAATCTTTAAGTACTCAAGGAGAGCTTCTCATTGATATATAACATGATGTTATCATATTGTAATTTTTGTCCAAAGGTTGCTTTTCATCAATTTATAATATGATGTTCAAATTTAAAGTTGGAAAAGCTCAAAGTCAATGGTTTTGATTTTATTTTCCCAAAAGCAACTTGGCTTTGGATCTTGGTATGTAATATGCTCTTGGCTTGAGTCTTTGATTGATGTGCATGATGCATTATGACTCATGAGTCACTTCATGTGTGTGATCACTAACATATGTTTGTAGTATGTGATATGTGTGTGTAGCATCTATGTACATTATAATTTGTGTGTGTGTGTGTATATGTATGTATTGTGTGTAGTATGAAATATGCATGTACATTATTTGTATAGTATGTATGTAATTACTAATGTGTGTGTAGTATGTATATACATTAGTATGTATATACATTATGTGTGTGTATATGTGTAGTATGTATGTATTGTGTCTAGTATGTATGTTCATTATGTGTAGTATGTATGTTACATGTGTGTGTAGTATGTATATACATTGCGTGTGTACCTATGTAGTATGGATGTATTGTGTGCAATATATATGTACATTGTACACACTGTGTGTAGTATCATGTATGTATGTAATATGTGTGTAGTATGTATCTACATTATGTGTGTATGTAGTATGTTTTGTGTGTGTGTATGTATGCATGTGTGTGTGTGTGTATATATATATATATATATATATATATATATATATATATATATATATATATATATATATATATATATATATATATATATATATATATATATATATATATATATATATATACACACACACACACACATGCATACACACACACACATGCACACACACACATATATAATTCTACTTTTTCCCGTTTCCTTCCGTTTTCAAATTTTTGGAAACTTTGAAACTCCATTTCATTGGTCTGGACTGATCGTTTCCCCCTGTGCTAGGGCACAATGGTGCGGCGAATCAGGAAAACAACTTTTTTGGGCTTTCTTTTTTGAGTTTTGTGGGGTTGAGCATACTCTATATAAAGTACATGCCATGAGCACCTAAGACATCAAGTTTTGTAGGCTACACACACAAGCTCTAAGGTTTTGAGTTCGGAGGACTCTTGGAGGAGAGAGTGCAGATTTGGAAGAGTTTTGGCAGCATTCCCTTCATCTTTTTCACACTTCCTAGTGTGCGTGCTGATTCTGTGAGTGCAAGGTGGTAAGGTTCGTAAGGTTCGGTACGCATTCGGTTCGAGGGAAGAACCTTACCCTCGAGGTAAGGTTCGTCCATGTATTAATTAATATATATATATATATATATATATATATATATATATATATATATATATATATATATATATATATATATATATATATATATATATATATATATATATATATATATAAACACAACTAGATATCTAAACTCTAGTTTCTACAC
Source organism: Ceratopteris richardii (assembly GCA_020310875.1). NCBI lineage: Eukaryota > Viridiplantae > Streptophyta > Polypodiopsida > Polypodiales > Pteridaceae > Ceratopteris > Ceratopteris richardii. The sequence goes on from CM035433.1 coordinate 19,739,019, forward strand.
CTTACACCATAACCATCAACAATTTAACATCACCATCTTATAAACTTTATGAATAATATCACCATCCACTTCAAACATCACTTTCAAAAATTAAAGCTATAACAAGTTACAATAATCACAAACTCAAGAGTCATGGTTCAGGAAACAAAGCAATGAGCATAGCATCCACATAACATGCATTAACTATGAACCAAAATGTATGTGAATAATACATGAAGCATGAAATGTCTCGAATCAACCATGAATCCTGATACAAAAACATAATGATGAAAGGACATCTATGAATAATGATGCGGCATGCCTAGATCCACTGTCCAATGTCAAACTCCACATACTGACTAATCTATATAGTATAGACTCTAGTCTCTATATAATGGGATCAATCATCAATCATCATGCTCCTCATCATCCATCCCCTCCGAAGAAGAGAATGATGATGACTCTGATGGAATGTCTCCAATGACAATGACATTCCCATCCTCATCGTACTCTGGCTCGGCAATCGGAGTGAAATCAATGCTATGTGGTGCTATGCTGATATCATGTGCCTCAGGAAGTGGATCTCCTCGTCGTCATGGGCGCATTTTGCGCCTCCTGCTGTACACCGGTGCTGGAGCAACACTCGTAGATGCAATGTCCACCTGAGGCTCAATACCCAATCGACGAGCACGTGCACGTGTCACTCTGCGATCGATACTCTCTAGCTCTAGGTGTAGCATGCGATAGATATCCTCCTGCTCGTCTCGAACAATTGTCATCTCGTCCTCTGTCTCCATAGAACTCTCAAAGATGGTAGGAGGTACCTAAACATTACATAAATGATAAAACGCAATTTGAATTACAATATTAAACTTAAAAGAATGAAGGACAAACTTAAGTATATAAAAGAATACCTGTTTTGGTCTATCAGTTTTTGTTTTGAGATCATGGACCAATCTCAAGTTGGCCTTGCAAAAGACCAACCTCTCTAATTGTTGTACACTCAACCTATTCCTCAACTTTGTATGAATGAGAGAATAGGCACTCCAATTGCGTTCACATGCACTAGAGGAAGCATCCTACATAGATTATAATCCATAAGCATTTTCAAAATAAAAGTATTGAAACTATTATGATAATATGAATCAATGTTCAATTATCAATACCAAAAAAATACCTGTGATAAGACTCGTAGAGCATGTGGAGCCATTGAAGGGTGACCATAGCCATAATGTAGCCACCACTCCAATGGCTCAGCAGTCACCTCTTTGCGCATAGATGTACTACGCGCATATGCGATGCCCACATTCCCCATATAACCTGTGAAATCTCTATCAAAGAGAAGTTGATCGTCTGGGGACATGATGCGTTGCATGTACTCATCCTTCATGTGTCGTAGTTGGCCTTCTGCCCATAAAGCCGGACTCTTGAAATATGGATACAAGAGTGCCGAAAATCCATGTATGGGTCTAGATAGGAAAGACCAACGATAGTCCACTAGTCGTAAAATATCAGATTTCCTACAAAGTAAAATACATGTCATTATGTCATATCTGAATTTTTATATAAATATATTAAATAAAAGAAACATACATAAATTTCATAATTCAAACACATACCTCTCTTGTGAAAGTTCCCTTCCTCGCACGATAGCCTGCCTCATTTGCATATAGAAATGGTAGATAAGTCCGAGTGTAGAACCCTCTTTGTCCACTATACGAAGCAAGATATATATGGGCTCCAAGACAAGCACAAGAGATTCTACTTCCTTCCAAAAGCTCTCGTCCAATACTTTCCTTTGCACATAACGTGCAAGCTCTGTCTGAGAGTGTGGTACGTTTGTCCATCTGCGATCTATGACTGTCACATGCAATGCATCTATGAATTGTTGAAGTCTATATAACACCACATTTATGTAACCGAATCTAGTGTCTGCAGGGCGAATCATCTCTATGGTGCTATGAGAACGAAATACGGATAATGCCAAATGATTTTTACGTATAAAACTCACAATCTGTTTGGCATCATTCACAATGGGCTCTATCCATGTTAGTTTGCCAATGTCCTCTAATAGGAGATCTACACAGTGTGCAGCACAGGGTGTCCAAACTATTTTAGGGAACTCACGTTCAATCATTTCCCCCATTCTCTTACAGTTGGATGCATTATCTGTGATAACTTGTACCACATTTTCAGCTCCAACCTCAAGAATGGCAGATTTGATATGCTGAAAGATAAAGTCACCAGTAATGCGAACCCCCCCTCTACTAGCATCCACGGCACGGAGGAAATAGGTACCTAGGCAAGATGATACGAGGATGTTTATAATATGGCGTCGACGCGTGTCACTCCATCCATCAGATATGATGGAACATCCATACATCACCCAACTTGTTTTAATAGGCTCTAGTTGTACCTCAATGCGCTCCTTTTCCTCATCTAACATGGTAGTACGCAGTCGCTTGTAGTCAATTCCATACCAATCATCGCATGGACCGACCTGAGCAATAGCTTTCACCATGCGTCTCCATGCCTCAGTACGTACCACATTGAATGCAAGATTGCATTCAATAACACACCTCCCAATTTGTATCTCTGCGGCCTTTTGTCTCTGTTTTTGTATGGCAGAGGATATAAATGAGGCACCAATTCCTTGCCTAGGACGTTGTGCAGGAGGGGTGGAAGAGTCCTCTTCCATATTGTCGGTTCTTTGTGATGCAGTCCGACTCCGAGTAGCACTAGTTTCAGGTTGCGTCATCTCTGAAGAAGGAACTATTTCCTCCATCATCTCGATATCGGCCGAAGCCAAATCACGATGACGCGAAGCACGGGCCTCTTGTGCCAAAGAATGCTCACGTATTACAATTTGAGCAACCTCTGGAGGGACTTTATCACAAGCAGAAATGCCCATTCCTCCTAAACCAGAAACATGACGTATAAGTCGTGTAGTCGTGGTAGAGAAGGACTTTGTGCAATATTTGCATGTCCACTTACGAGTGCCAGAACCCGAAGCACTTTGAGCATTAGCCAATGAGTGGTTAATGGTATGGGCATCCCACACGGTATTTACACTTCGAGGCATATTGAATATTTGCAAGATATGGATTCAAGACTCAAGTATAGGCTGAAAATGTAAGCTTGAACTTTAAAACTTAGAGCTCAATGGGCATTGGGCATTGATGATTGTTCTATGTACTATTGTACTATGTCCTCAAGGCTCAGCTCGACCCTCACAGCTTGAACTTCGAAGAACTCGAGTTTAGTATGAGGTCTCTCACGCAATGGGAATCCGGATTCGGGATGAAGCAAGGCTGCAAGACTGAAGCTAGGGGATGATGGCTGAT
>CM035433.1:19747341-19799841 GCA_020310875.1 Ceratopteris richardii
GAGGCATAGGTTTGAAGTCCAAAGCATTTCATCACAATATCCATTTCTAACTCCAACATTCTCTTCTGAAAAGATGTCAAACTTATTGTCATTCAGGTGCATAAAGGCCTGCTGGCTGATATTACGTCTGAAAGTTGTCAGCTCGAAATAAATGAACACTTCTGAAGTTCTATTCAGCCAGCACAATGTGCCTGGTACAAAGATCCTTGTATTTCAGTCATCATTTAGTAATCATGCTACTGTGCCTACTATTATTTGGTTCTTTTTTCCTGAATCCCATATTGGTTCAACTCTCAATCTCATATCGGTTCAACTCTTCTCGATTCTCTGGCTTTCTCCGATGGAGAAAGCATGCGTTGCTGAATCGTGCTAACTTTTGAACTTCGCCACTGATTGAAAGAAATAGTAGATTGCGCATTGATATCTGAAACGTTAATGGTGGGGCATTGTGAGCATTCTTACGTTCAGCGTCCACGACATTTTTCTTTTTAAGAGAATGTGATGTTGAAAAGGTAATACAGGACAATTGGAAACTTGTCTTTTGTTATATTTGATAATCCATGAGACTTTTCTTTTTAAGAGTATATGATGTTGAAAAGTTAACTTCGAACAATTGGAAATTTGTCTATGGGTATATTTGATAATTCATCAGAAAGGTAGTTCTCTTTATTGATTAAAATCCTAAATTAGTTTAAGGTTGATATTTATTGTCAGAGAAGTACAAAAAACACTCTTCTTGATGTTCTTGGACCTGTGTGAAGAGAATTATGTGCGGAAGTACTCCAAAATGGCTCCAAAAGACACCCCAAAAATGCTTCAAAAATAGGCTTTGAAAGCAAAGAATGAAGCTTTGAGGGACCAAAACATGTTCAAGGTAATGTCAACCTTAGTCTTTCCCCTTCTTCAGACACCACAAGAGTGTAAGGTATGCCAAGGTCTATGCCTTGGTTGCCGCCTTAGTCGTAAGCCTTTGAGAAAGCCAGGGGAGGGGGGGAGGGGCTCGCTTCGCTCGCACAAAAGGAACAAAGCTTTTGCGTCAAACTGCTTTGATACAAGTGAAGTATTTCATTGGCGATGCACCACAGTGTGTTCTCCTTCTCCCGAGCTCCACGACGATATCCTTGGAGTAGAAATTCCGAGCTCCTAAGGCCGCACATGGTACTCTGTACATAGACTACAGAATAGGCAAAAAACACAGTACACAGGGAGCATGAAGATGGACTTCTTAGGTCCTACAAATGCGATCGGACTTACAATCTGTGGCTGACCAATCCACTATATGTTTTATTAAAGAACATATACAAAGAAGTGTCCAGTGGCCATTTGGCCTTTCACATAGACACTACCAGTAACAAAAAATTAATCTCAATAGGTGGTGAAGGACTAGATCTCTCCCCCGTCAATGGTGAAATATGATATGGTTACAATGTGGACACATGGAAAACTGGTTGTATTCTCATGGTACTTGGTAATTCGAGCTTGAAAGTGATTGGATTAATTTGAGCAAAGATGGTGAATAGACCAAATCTCTAATGGTCTAACTTTGCACAAGGCCTTGAAGTGAGCAAATTGTTTCTGAGTAGTGACCTTTATCACCAATTTGATAGGATGGATTTTGAACATGATGCTGATTTGTATAATACTTATATTGTTCTTGAGCTTTATGGATCTCTTCCTTGAGTTTTGGCAATTGGCTTTGACATGATTTGAGATTTTTATACCCATCCTTGGATGTTTTCTATAATTTGCAAAGAAGAGAGTTTGCTTGCTAGATGTATGAATATTGTTGTTATGGGAAAACTCTGCAAAGGGTAAAAGCTCAAACCAATAATTTTGATGATAGTTGATGGTGTAGCAGAGATATTGTTGTAAGACTTGATTCACTTGTTTTGTTTGTCCATGAGTCTGTGGATGAGCAGGTTCGGAAATTCAAGAAAGAAAATTTCAATAAGTAAATGAGTTCCAAGAAAGATGGTTTACTATGCTATAAGAACCTAATTTATGTCCCTCCAAGAAAGCCCTAGATCCAAGTACTTCAACAACATCATGACAACCTTGTAGCAAGGCATTTTGGAGTGAATAAAATAGTAGAACTAATTATCAAGGGATTTTTGATGGCCTCAATTGTGGAAGGAAGTCAAAGAATATATCCGAACCTGTGATACTTGCAATAGATCTAAGGTACTATGACATGAACCTCATGGTCTCTTGCAATTATTACCTATTCCAAAAGAGCTATGGGCTTCATTATTTATGGATTTCATCACAAATCTAACAAGCTCGAAAAAGTATGATGCCATTCTTGTTATAGTAGATAGGTTTACAAAGATGGCACACTTCATTCCAACTACCAAGGTAATCATAGATATAGACATAGCTAAGATTTTGCTCAGATACATCTTAAGGCTTCATGAATTTTCTGAGATATTGTCAATGATCGAGGTCCACAGTTCATATCTAGCTTTTGGAAGAGCCTTTGCAAGCTCCTTGGTGCTCAAGTTAACCTAATTGATATTATAAAGCAATTCATAATGTGGTAGTCTCATGAACCAAATGAATCAAGGCTGAATCTTCATGATGGCTTGAAGAGATAGCTGCTAACTAGAGATGTTCAGGCTCGATTAATACACTCTCTTGTTGATCAAAGGCCTCTTTGCCTTTTGTTTATGCAAGGTAAGATCTTCTTGACAAGGCATCTAACTAACATTGCGGCATCCGAGATGGTATATGATGAGAAAGTGGAACCTAGATAAAAAAGCATCTTCATCGAGATTGCCTTCTGTTGAGGATGCAGGTGGTCATAAGATACTCTAAATTCTTATGATTTGTATACACAATAACTTTATGAGCTTCTCTTGATGCTAGGTATCAAAGGCATCCACTATCGCAAGAAGTTCTTAATCATGGATTTCGTAATTAATCTCTGGAGAGGAGAATTTCCTTGAATGGTATGTAAATGGATGTAGGTGTCCATCATCTCCATGTTGGGATACAATGATCCCTAAGGCAATGATGCATCTATCTCCTAGAAGAAAGGCTTGATAGAATCATGATGAACTGGAATTGGAACAATGATGAATGTTGATTTCAAGGTCTAAAAGGCTTTCTATGATTCTTTGGTTCATGAGAATCTTGTACTTCTTATAAGATTTGTAAGAGGTGACACTATCTTGGAGTAATTTGTGAGGAATATCTTATAAAAATTGGCAAACCCTAGAAAACATTATACATCTCAAACACATGAAGGTAGTTTCCAATCAAGGATTGCGTCAATCTTCTTAGGATCCCTAAAGATTTCTTTTTATGAAACATTATGCCCTAAAAGATCCACTTCTATCTGATGGAAAGAGCAGTTCTCCAATTTAGCATATAAACCTTTTTGTTTTAACTTCTCTAGAACTATGTTTACTTGACATTCATGATCCTCTAGATTTTTGAAGAATATTAAGAAATCATCGAGGTATATTACCACAAAATCATCTAAATATTCTTGGAAGATATCATTCATCATATGTTGAAAGATAACTGGAGCATTTCTAAGGCTGAATGGCATAACTATATATTCAAAATGCTCATAACTTGTTGGAAATGACATCTTCCATTTGTCTCCTTCTTTGATCTTGACAAAATTGTAAGCTCCTTAAAGGTGAATCTTTGTGAAGAACTTTGTTTTTCCAAGACGTTCCAAGAATTTTGATATAAGTGGTAGAGGATATCTTTTCTTTATAGTAACTCTATTGAGTCCATGACAGCCTACACACATTTGGAGAGTCCCATCCTTCTTCTTTACAAATAAAATAGGGTTCCCTACAAGAGACTTTGAGTGTCTAATAAACCCCTTGACTAGATTCTTATCAATATTCTTGAGTAATTCTATAAGCTCCTCTAGGGATAGTCTGTAGATTGATTGGTTGGTTCGTTCCTTACTGCATGTATGAAGGCTTTGGCTCCTACATATATCGGGTCCTTTTGGATATCTCGATGAGTGATTTTATTCTTTTCCTAATTAATGTCTGGATTATGTTTCTTTAGCCAGGGCATTCCAATGATAACATGATTTATTGGAATTCTTATTACATCGAAACATATATGGGAATCATGGCCACCAAGTTTTACTCTTAATAGTGTGGTTTCCATGGTAATATTCGTAGATCCTAGAGGTCATCCATCTACTACTTCTACTGGTTTTTTCTTTTGAAGTATTAAGATCCTATGTTTCTTAACGAATCCTTCATTGACGAAACATGAGGAGGCTCTTGAATCTACTAGGGCTATAAGGGAAAGGGTCTTCTTAGGCATTCTTATCTTGATTTGGGCAAGACATGTTTCTATGGGTGTTGTTGAAATTATGAGATGTTTTCTTATATGATGGTCCGATTATATGATTTCCTTTACAATTGAACTTCCTTGTTTCCCTACTCTACAAGGGTGACTGCAAATCTAGATTTTGTTTTCTTATTGGGATAATTTAATGCAATATGGCCAAGATGTCATGTACAGAGGAAACCATCCTGAACATTAGATTCCCTGTGACTTCTATATCTCATGATTGGTCTAGAAATTGAAGAAAACAATGTTTTCATTGCATCTGGAATGTGCCAAAACCCTAAGATTGATCGTTTTCTTTCTTGATTCTGATATCTAGAGATCATGTTTTGAATTAATGACATCATCAGTTCGTAACCGTCTTTGATGAACCACCCTTGGAAACCTATATAAGGAGGGGTTGGCCACCTCTGTCTTGCCAATACCAGTCTTGAGAGCTCAAGGAGTCATGACCGCCAAGTACTCTTCAAGTTCCAGTTCCAGTTCTTGTCTTGTTCCTTGTTCTAGTATTGTCTAGTCTAGTTCTTGGACATCTAACCTTGTCCTCTCGTAATCTCATAGTACGAGATCTTATCTAGTTATTTCTTGTATCTAGATCATCTCCCTGAAGGGAGTTCTTGTAACCCAGAGATCTTTCTTCAAACCTAGGAGTCTTGGGTTGTGGGACATCTTGTATCATCTCTAGTCCAGTTATTCATACCTATCAATCTCGGGTTGTGGGACATCTTGTATCGGTTACGTATCCTTGTATCATTTTCCCTACGTGGGTGTTCTTGTAATCAGAAGTGTATTTTTGAAATCTTGTCTATTGTAGTCAGAGAGCACAATCTAGTGCTCTCCTGACATTTTGGCAAGACTAGATTCTATCCAAGACCAGGCATCATGGAGAATGCTTATGAACAGATTATAGCATCACTTTAGAGTCTTCAATAACAAGTTGAGGACCTAACTCATTGACAGACACAAGTCAAGATGGGACATTCGGTGCATATAGGCGCACTTCTCCAAGAATTACAAGAATAAATCGGGAATCTTCAAGCAAATCAAGGGAGTATTCAAGTGAATCAATAGCCTAGTACATCCTTCATGAAGGAACCCAATATTTTCATGCTAGAAAAGTTCGATGGGGATCACACGAAGTTTTGTGGATTTCTCCAACAAGTTAAATTGTACATTCGTATGCAAATTGATAGATACCCTGACGAGGTATCCAAGGTCAGGTTTATTGGAAACTTGCTATGTGACCAAACATTATCATAGTTTTTCCCAATCTTGGAGAAGGACATGGTAGTACTCCAGACTACGAGGGGTTTCTTCTAGAACTCATTGCCACATTTGGAGATGCAGACACAAGTCGAGAGGCATAAATAAAACTTCGAAAGCTACCTCAAGGTAACCACCCTGCCTCTACCTATGCATCACAATTTAGGCAGTTGATATATGATCTCACTTGGCATGAAGATAATTTCATAAGACAATTTAGATGGGGTTTAAGAGATGATGTGAAGGACCTTCTGCTCAGGGTGCCAAAGGTTAAGACATTGAATGAATACATCATGCAAGCTATTCAATGTGATAATTGAATTTTTGAAAGGAGACAAGAAAAACAAGTAGATGGAAGACCTCGCCAAAGAAAATCCTTCTAGCCCACTCGTAAAGATGAGTCTATGCCTAAACCTATGCAAATAGATGTAACTAGGTTCCAACCTCTGACACTACAAGTGAAAAAGAGAAGGAGAGATAACAAGTTATACCTCTATTGTGGAAACCCTGGACATATTGCAGTTAATTGTCCCAACAAGAGAAAAAACTCTAGAGTCGCAACCATCCTTGTAGAGCAGGGAAACGAGGAAGTCCAGTTGTAAAAGAGACCATACAATTGGACCATGATATAAGAAAAGGTCTCATAATTCCAGCTAAATCAATAGAAACATGTCTTGCATCTGTCAAGTTAGTGTTCTTCACTACTTTAGTGTTCCTAGGTAGAATTGATTCATGGTGTCTTATCACGATTGTGGGAGCTCTCATCAACATGGAATTAGATTCCCAAGGGCCTATAAAGTGTGGAATATTCTTGTAAGGAATTGAATTCAAAGTCTAGTCTTTCACTCAATTGCACGTCTTCTTGCTCCTCATAGATAGAGGGAATGTTGTGAGGGAATTGATCATGAAGATCATTCACTTATTTAATTAGAGGAGGGATCTCTTTCTCCTTGGCCCATTTCTCCTCTTGTATCTCTCTCAAGAAATCTTGGAAGTAATGATTTATTGAGGAAGGAATTCCATTATCAATCAAATTATAAACATAAGCTTCCTCAGGTGGTAAGCATATCCTCTCACTTCCACTATTTCAAGGCTCTAGAGTAGTTAAAGTCTTGGATTTAACTACCAACTAGTTTAATATCTCCAAAAGTCCTTCAAATTGTAACTGTGGTTGGATTGAGTGTGCCTGATTGAAAACACGGCTAGCATCGAACATAGCTTAAGCTATATCTACCATTGTGGCACAAAGTTTAGTCCTTACAAATTCTAAATCTACTTGGGAATAACATTTATCTAACTTAGCCATGTTTGGTCCTTACAAATTCTAAATCTACTTGGGGATAATATTTATCTAACTTAGCCATGTTTGGTCCTTCTTGAATTTGATCCTTATAGGCCTTGAACATCATGTCCAAGTCTTTTCTAGAGTAGGATCTGCTAAGAATGATCATGCTCTGGGTGGTGGTGGGATGGATGCTAGGACTTGATGATGTGGGTTAGATGCTGGTGGTGGATCAGAGTGCATTTTGAGAAGCGATTTCAAATATTTTTGTTTTTGTTTCTTTAAGGCTCTCTTTTAGTTCACTCATTTTTCTAGCCCATTTTCTCTTCATTCTCTCTCGAATATTCTTCCACGATCTCATTATCTTTCTATTTGTTTTTTCTGACTCGCTCGTCTTTGATTTCTTTTACTGATCTAGACCTAGAGTCTTCTATAGACTATGTGCTCTAGTGAACACTTGTACAGGGGTAATATTAGTCACACTTCCATTGGGTTCTACTATCAAGCCAATAACATTGATAGGGATAATCTTTTGTGCATTGGCTAGATTCTTAGGAAAATTTCTTAAGAGATGTTCCTTTCCACAATCAGGAAAAAAGCCTTGAATAACTCTAGGTTGGGGCTGCCTTGGTGGAGGAAGCAGAGAATCTCATGTAAAGTGATCTTTTTGATATGTATAGCATAGTCCTCTAGGGGCTTGAGGTCTTGTATTAATTGGGGCCTAGGGTTTGGATTTGTACACATCACATTCGAGTATTCAGGCTCCCAAATAGGTTCCAATGGTGTTTCACACTAATAGATCTCATTATGCTATGGTGATTCTGTGTAGTAATCCGGTGGGCCATCTACATGGATGAGTAAAAACTTTGCATGTTACGATCACTTTCTGAGATCATGGGGGACACTAGCACCATGGCACTATTTGAGTTGTCTTCTATGATTGCACACTTTACTAAAATTACATTAGTAGGTGGTAGTGATTGCTAACCTAATATAGGTTTAGACCTCTTTCGAGCCTAGTGGTGTGGTTGATATGGTTGTTGTGGCCTAATATAGGTTTAATCCTCTGTTATGGATAGGGTTGGTACTAGTTTTGATATATACTTGGCTACTTATAGGGCTGTTGGTAGTTTTTCCTCACTGCTTGTTTATTGTAATGTAAATCTTGCACAATATAATTCGTGTATTTTATTTCAATGGTACAATACTTGACATTTAGATTCCTTGAATTTTGAGCCATCAAAGGGCATACATTGGCCATGTGGTCTCCTCCACAAGTGTAGCAATGCTTCACTAAGACCATCCTAGGAGATTGTCTACTAGGTACTAGTAACTTTCAAGGCATTTTTTTTCCAATTAATCTATTGATGTTGAGGGTTTGGATGTGAAACTAGTAGAAAAATATAAGTCCTTATAGAGTTTAGAAATGTTCTAACTCATCACCAAATTTATCCTTAATATCAATAAACATATGTGAAAATTGCTCTATGGCTTGGGGTTCCTTTAGATATACATATGATTGTATTTTTGCACTGAGTAGGCCATCTAAGAACAAGGAAACTTGCTTAGCCCGAGTAGGTCGCTCTAGGAATGAACATCTTTCTATGTACTGTCTAAGCCTATGTCCTGCTAGCCTAATAGTTTCCTATAGGTTATGCTTAAAGCTATGGATTAATGAGGATGTATTATGTCTGATGACACTCTTTGAGAACTCTGTGATGAATGGTTCTAACAACTCATTAATATCCCTGAATTGACCTTGATGCAAGAGTTGAACAAGGTTGAGGCTGTATTCTTCAAGGTTAGTCGAAAAGCATTGTTACAAGTGAACAAATCCTTGAACTCTTTAACTCTTAACACTTGCTTGAACTCCGCTACATGATCGTATGGGTCTCCTTTACCATCAAAGCAGTTCTTCATCAACTTTACCAGTTGATTGGGTCTCAAGCTTCTAGGGTGTTCTCTCGATCTAGATAAAGGGAACTCATCCATGCCTCTTTGGTGTCTATGCCCTCTAGGTCTTTCTTGTTCTGTTCTATTAGTGTTATATCCCGATCTATCTCTTCCTAAAGGATTTTCAAATCTTACTGTTGACCACTCTCTCGACTTCTCCTTATGAATACTTATTGCTTGAGAGGATCAAGCTCCATTATGACCATGAAAATTAGTAGACTTGTGTGGAGATAAAAGTGGTTCACCTTCCCATGTGTAGGCATGCCTACTATGTTCCATTGCTCGAGACATTTTATAAGTGCTATCCAAATAGGTAACCTTCCCTAAAACATCAGGATCTTTGAGTTCATATATGATAACTCCCTCCACTTCACTAGGCTTGTCTGGCTTGAATCTCCAAAATGCTTCCTTAGTATCCTTGTTCACAAAGATTTCTATACTCTTATTATCATGGGGATCGACTTACCTCTAGGTGTTCTACGTTCTCTTGGTGGATTTTCCTGATCCAAATCTCCTGAATCCAACTCAAGGATGATTTTTCCAATCTCATTCATCCTATCTGGTAAGTTGATTACCACATATATGGATCCTTGCTTATCTATGTAGGATGCCAATAGAGAAAAGGGATCTTGACGCACAAGTTTCCAATGAGGATGAGGTATCAATGTGTACTCAAGAAGGATTCAAGTAGAGTAATTACATTATCCACAAGATATTTGTTGTACAAAGAGAGGATGTGTGTCCCTAGATATTTTGAGATGACATGCCATATATTCCATGAGTTTCATGACACATCTAGTGTGGGACACCCAAGAGTTAACAAGACTCATAATCTTGTTAAGAGGTAGTTTTATTGGACTAGACTTCATAAGGACATCCTAGAGTATGTGCTTAAATGCACGAAATTCTAGGCAAATAAAGTTGATAGATTGAGAAAAGGAGGTCTACTCCAACCCTTGGATATTCCCAATGGGAAGCGAGAGATTATCTCCATGGATTTCTATAGTAAGATTACCTAAGACACAAAGAGGGCATGCCTCGATCTGGGTAATTGTGGATATGTTAACCAAAATGGCTAGGTTTATTTTGACATGTAGTATAGTGAAGACGCCTGAGTTAGCTAGGTTATTTTTTGAGATCCTATACTGATTATATGGTCTCCCATTAGACATTGTTTTAGATCCGAATAGGAAGTCTACTAGCCACTTTTGGAGAGTAGTCTTTGAGAGGTTGGATACTAAACTTAGCTTGAGCATGACTGAGCATCCACATGCATATTTTCAAATCAAGAGGGTTAACCAAATACTAAAAGATATGCTTCCGCTATATGTAAATGAAAGGAAAACTAATTTGGAAGAATACTTATCTCTAGTGGAGTTTGCATATAATATTGTCTAAGAGCTCTTCCATCAGGCATGCTGATTTATGCATTTGTATGGGTTTCAACCAAGAGCTCCTTATGCAATAGTTTTGCAGCATGAGAAAGTCCAAGCTACAAAGGAATTTTTGGAAGAAATGAACGTGATGCATAGGCTTTCCAAGGAAAGCATTAAGAGATCTCAAGATAGGGGTAGAACCTATGGTGATCCTCAAGGGAGAGGAATCATCTTTGGGGTAGGAGAACAAGTCTATCTTAGAGTTCCCTCTATCTCTCAAACCATCAAATCTTGTCCAAAACTATCTCCAAGATATTGTGGACCATTTCCAATACTTAAGAGAATAGGAAAGATGGATTAGAAGCTCCAACTTTTGGATAATAGCTAGATGCATCCAATATTTCATGAAAGCTAGCTCAAGAAAGGATTCGGTGAATAAGAAAACTTCATTCCCTATTAGTGCCCTAGTAGAGACAATTTTGTTTCAATCTATTTGACATGAGTATGAGAGGATATTATGCACTAGAGAGAAACAAACAAGGAGTCACCTATATAAAGAGCTGCTAGTAAAATGGAAAGATAGTTCAAAAGATAGTGCAACATTGGAGGAGGTTACCATCCTTCAAAGATGGTTTCTCAAATTTTCTTAGGCTTCCAAAGAGTCTTCTTAAGAGGAAGGAAATGGGCAAACACCACATAGATATGACAATCTACATCCGGTACATAGGATTTAGTGGGGATTCCTATCGCAATGTGTATCTCTCTTTCATCAGGACCTTGCAATGCCATTCTTTAAGGAAAAAATGGATTTGAGGGGAAGGAGATGTTACATGGTTGCCTCTCACCAAACACCTTGGGAACTACAAGGTTTATGAGAAACCGACCTATGTGCCTTCCATCTTTGGGCTCTCAAATGAGTTCCATGTGGCACCCATATAAGGAGTCAATTGGTATTTCCATCATGAGAGAGAGAGAGAGAGAGAGAGAGAGAGAGAGAGAGAGAGAGAGAGAGAGAGAGAGAGAGAGAGAGAGAGAGAGAGAGAGAGAGAGAGAGAGAGAGAGAGAGAGAGAGAGAGAGAGAGAGAGAGAGAGAGAGAGAGAGAGAGAGAGAGAGAGAGAGAGAGAGAGAGAGAGAGAGAGAGAGAGAGAGAGAGAGAGAGAGAGAGAGGAGGGAGGGAGGGAGGGAGGGAGGGAGGGAGGGAGGGCGGGGGAGGGAGGGAGGGAGGGAGGGGGAGGGAGGGAGGGAGGGAGGGAGGGAGGGAGGGAAGGGGGGGGGGGGAGGGAGGGAGGGAGGGAGGGAGGGAGGGAGGGAGAGAGAGAGAGATGTTTTGTTCCAAATCACTTTAAGTATTGTAATAGATGAAGGTTTTAAGAAGAAGTGGCTTGCACAAGAAGTGGTTTGCTAAGAAAGGTTCATGCAAGTACTTCATAGAGTTCAAATTCTTATTTAACTTGAAAACCTAATCATTGCACAAGAATAGCTATCAGCATTTAAGGTTAAAGTTACTAGTTATTTAATGGGAAAAATAACTAGAAGATATTCTAGTGGTTTTCTACTCTCACTTGGGAGTGGTACTATTACATGGAATAGTAAGAAGCAACCCACTGTTGCTTTGTTAAGTACAAAGGCCAAGTATAGAGGCATGCAATGGCAATATGTGAGGTATTCAAGTTAGAGATGCTACTTGCAGATTTAGGTTTAGAAGTGCGGAACCCTATGGCATTAATTATGATAGTCTTAGGAACATATCGTTACCATGAAATCCTTTTTCTTTTCATGTTAGAACAAAGTAGATGGAGCTAGAAGATATTGACAAGTGATATGATCTTATCTATGTGAATTTAAGAACTTAAGAGCTCTTTTGAGAGAAATAAGACCTAGAATTTAAGAACTCAAATTTACTTTACTGAATTTAAGAAGTCGAATGAGAGAAATAAGAAAGTCAAAATTCTATTACTTCAAATAAATAACGTTAATTTGATTTTAATATGAACAAGTAAAATATGGAATATATTTCCATCCATGAGAGTAAAGTTTCGAATATTATATGTTCACTAGGACACATTCTCGTATTTTTATGAGGTTTTCCTATTCTTGAAGTAAAACATTTCCTTAGATATATGTAAACGTTTCTTAAAAACCTAATGTTTATGTATTAATGTTTTATATACAAATTTAAATCCTAAAACACTATTTTGTATTGTATTTATGTATCTATAATATACACACACACACACACAC
Organism: Ceratopteris richardii; assembly: GCA_020310875.1. Taxonomy (NCBI): domain Eukaryota; kingdom Viridiplantae; phylum Streptophyta; class Polypodiopsida; order Polypodiales; family Pteridaceae; genus Ceratopteris; species Ceratopteris richardii. The sequence continues at coordinate 19,759,784 of CM035433.1, forward strand.
ACACACACACACACACACACACACACATATATATATATATATATATATATATATATATATATATATATATATATATATATATATATATATATATACACACACACACAACAAGTTAGGTTTTCTTTCCATCCTTGGGTGTTGTCCATAATTTGGAAAGAAAGGAGTGTGCTTGGTAGATGTATGAACACTATTGATATACGCGAATTCTAAAAAGGGTAAGAGCTCAAAGAAATCATTCTGATGATCGTTGGTGGTGCAATTGAGATACTCTTCTAGAACTTGATTCACTCATTCTGTTTGTCCATCAGTTTGTGGATGATTCACCGTAGACAGTTTGACTTGAACTCCAAGGAGCTTGAAAAGACTGTTCCAAAATCTGGATATGAATTGTGGACCTTGATCATTGATAATATCATTATGCAATCCGTGAAGCCTAAAGATATATTTGAGAAAAAATTGGGTAGTGTTTGCACGTGTGATTGCCTTGGTAGTTGGAATGAAGTGTGCCATCTTTGTAAATCTATCCACTATAACAAGAATGGCATCGTACTTATTCGAATTGGTAGATTTATGATGAAATCCATAGATAATGAAGCCCATGGCCTTTCTGCAATAGGTAAAGGTTGCAAGAGCCCATGAAGCTTATGTCATGGTAACTCAGATCTATTATAGGTGTCACACGTTTGGATATATTCTTTGACCTCTTTCCACATTTGAGGCCACCAAAAATCCCTTGACATGAGCTCTATTGTTTTATCTACTCCAAAATGCCATGCTGCAAGGTTGTCATGACATTGTTGAAGTACCTGGATCCTAGGCTTTCGTAGAGGGACATATAATAGGTTCTTCTAGAATAATAACCCATCCTTTTCTTGACACTCATTAACTTCTTGAACTTTTCCTTCTTGAATTTTGTGTTTGACGTTACAAAACAGTTCATCATGTGCTAGTGTCTCATGAATCAAAAGAGTCAAAGTTGAATCTTCATGGTGACTTGATGATTGGAGTTGTTCAGGCTTGGGTAAAAAACTCTCTTATTGATCAAAGGCCTCTTCGACTTTCTTTGGCGCAAGGTAAGATCTTCTTGACAAGGCATCTAACTGACACTATTAACATTCTGGATGGTATGTGATGACAAAGTCGAATCTAGATAAAAAATTACTCCATCGAGATTGCCTTCTATTGAGGATGCGAGTGGTCATAAAATAATCCAAATTCTTATGATTTGTATACACAATAACTTTATGGGTTGCTCCTTCTAGATGGTGATGCCAAGTATCAAATGCATCCACTATTGCAAGAAGTTCTTTATCAAGGATTTCATAATTAATCTATGGAGGGGAGAATTTTTTGGAGTGATATGCAACTCGATGTAGGTGTCTATCATCACCATGTTAGGATAGAATGGCCCCTAAGGCAAAGTTTGATGCATCTATCTCTAGGAAGAAAGGCTTGGTGGGATCAAGATGAACTAGAATTGGAGCAGTGGTGAATGCTAATTTCAACGTCTCGAAGGCTTTTTCTACTTTGTCTGACCATGATAATTTTTCATTTTCTGTAAGTTTTGTGAGAGGTGTCACTATAATGGAGTGATTTCTTATGAATAACTTATAAAAATGGGTAAAACCTAAACAATGTAACCTTAAAACTCCACTTATGTCTGATGGAAAAAGCACATCTCCAATTTTGCGTATAAACCCTTTTCTCTTAGTTTCTCTAGAACTACCTTTACATGACATTCATGATCCTCTAGATTTTTGGAGAATATCAAGATATCATCCAAGTATATTACCATAAAATCATCTAAATACTCTCAAAAAATATCATTCATCATATGCTCGAAGATGGCTGGAGCATTTGTGAGATCAAATGGCATAACTACATATTCAAAATGCCCATACCTTGTTCAAAATGTTGTCTTCCATTCATCTCCTTCTCTGATCGTGACAAGATTGTAAGCTCCTCGAAGGTCAATGTTTGTGAAGAATTTTGTTTTTCCAAGGCCTTCCAAGAGCTCTGATATGAGTGATAGAGGGTATGCATTCTTTATAGTGACTTTATTAACCCACAATAGTCTAGACACATTCAGAGAGTCCCATCCGTCTTCTTTACAAATAAAATAGGAGCTCCACTTGGAGACTTTGAGTGTTTGATAAATCCCTTGGCTAGATTCTCATCAATTTTCTTGCATAATTTTGTAAGCTCCTCTGGGGATAGTCTGTAGATTAGTCCAAAGGTTGGATGTGCTCCCCCTTGAAGTTCTATGGCGCAATCATAAGCTCTATGCTATGGGAGAATATTTGCATTCTTCTTTTCAAAAACATCTTCAAAGCCTTGGTACTGATTGGGTAGTTGCTTTGGATCATCTTTCTTGGATTCTTGAGTTGATATGGCATAGATCATATATGTCGATTCTTTCTTATTGCATGCATGAAGGCTTTGGCTCCTACATATGTTGGGTTCTTATGAATATCCCAACAAGTGATTTTATTCTTCTCCCAATTGATGTGGATTATGTTTCTTTAGCTAGGGCATTCCAATGATAACAAGATTTGTTGGACTTGATGTTACATTGAAACATATGTGTAAATCGTGGTCATCAAGGTGTACTCTTAATTGTGTGGTTTCCATAGTAATATTCCAGATGCTAGAGGTCATCCATCTACTATTTTAGCTACCACTGCTTCTTTCTTTTGAAGTAATGGAATCCTATGTTTCTTAACCAATCCTTCATCGATGAAACATGAGGAGGCTCGTGAATCTACAAGCACTGTAAGGGAAAGGGTCTTCTTAGGCATGGTTAACTTGATAGGGGAAAGACATGTTACTATGGGTGTTGTTGGAATTATGAGACCCTTTCTTATATCATGGTCTAGCTGTATGGTCTCCTTTACAATTGGACTTCCTCGTTTCCCTACTCGATATGTGTGACTACAACTCTAGAGCTTTTTCTCTTGTTTAGAAAATTAATTACAAGATGGCTAGAGTTTTCATAATAGAGGCATAACTTGTTATCCCTTCTTCTCTGTTTCTCTTGTGGGGTTAAAGGCTAGAACCTAGCTATGTCTATCTACATAGGTTCATGCATAGACTCTTTTGTGCGAGTGGGATGGGAGGGTTTCCATTGGCAAAGTCTCCCTTCTACATGTTTTTCTTGTCTCATTTCAAAAAGGTGGTTATCACATTGAATGACTTGGGTGATGTATTCATTCAATGTCTTAACCTCTCACATCATGAGTAGAAGGTGCTTCACATCATCTCTTATACCGCATCTAAATTGGCTTATGAAATAATCTTCATGCCAAGTGAGATTACATCTCAATTGCCTAAATTCTGATGCATAAGTAGAGATACGGCGGTTACCTTGACCTAGCTTTTGGAGTTTTGTTTATGCCACTCAACTCATGTGTGCATCTCCAAGTGTGGTAGTGAGCTCTTAGAGAAACCCCTAAATAGTCATGATGTACTACCATATCCTTCTCCAAGATTGGGGTGAACCATGATAATGCTTGACCATAGAGCAAGCTTCCAATAAAACTGACCTTGAATGCATCATCAGGGTATCTATTAGGCTGCATATGGATGTACAATTCGACTTGTTGCAAGAAAGTGTGGAACTACGTGCGATCACCATCAAACTTTTTTGGCATGCAAATCTTGGGTTACTTCATGAAGGATGACCTAGGACATTGGTTCACTTGAATGCTTCCTTGATTTGCTTAAAGACTCCTAACTTGTTCTTGTGATTCCTAGATGAGTGTGCTTGCATGTACCGGATGTCCCATCTTGACTTGTCTATCAATAAGTTAGGTCCTCAACTTGTCATTGGAGATTCTGAAGCAATGCCACAATCTGTTCAAGTGCGTTCTCCATGATGCTTGGTCTTGGATAAAAGCTAGTCTTGCCAAAATGTCAGGGGAGCACTAGATTGTTCCCTCTTATTAGAATAGACAAGATTTTGAAATTATACTTCTAATTACAAGATCACCCAAATGAAAATAATACAATAATATGTAGCTAATACAAGAAGTTACACAACCCGGGACTCATAGGTATAGATAACTCAACTAGAGATGATACAAGAGATCCTACAACCTGGGATCATAGGTATGAAACAAGATATTTGGATTACAAGAAATCCCTTTAGGGAGATGAAATAGATACAAGGAATAACTCGACAAGATCTCATAGTATGAGATTACAATAGGACACAATAGGATGTCCAAGGTACTAGACTAGACAAGACTAGAACAAGGCACAAGAATAGAACTCGAAGAGGAACTTGGAAAGTAATTACTCGGAGATCGTGACTCATTGAGCTCCCAAGACTAGCATTCACAAGACAAAGGATGTATGTGGCCAATCCCTCCTTATATAGGTTTTCAAGGGCAGTCATCAAAGGCAGTTTCGATCTGATGATATCATCGATGATATCAACAATCCGAACAAGACCTCTAGATGTTAGAATCTAGTAAGTAGAGAGTTGATCTTAGGGTTTTTGCATGTTCGGAATGCAATGGAAGCATTTTTTTCACCAAATTCTGAACCAATAATGAGATATAAAAATTCACATGAAATTTGAGATTCAGGATGGTTTCCTTTGTCCATGATAGGACCCACTTGTTTTTGAGCTTTTTGCCTACAAGAATAAACACTCTATGTTGCTTAAAGGGGGACTGGGGGGAGGGGGCTGTACTCCAAATCGTGTCTCCTAGAAAAGCAATAGAATTCTCAATACATTAATCTCTAGGAGGTCTGTTGAAGTTGGCCACACATATTTGTTTCTAGATTTTCCAAAGTGCTTCATTCCTAATAATGTTCCATAAAGGACTACAGTAGTAAACCACTTAACAAAGCAAACTGTGCTTCTAGATAACAAAATAAGTCAACAAAAGGAGTTTCTTGAGGCACTAGAAATCACAATGTTCTTATGATAGCAAAAGAAAATTTGACCTAAGCCTAATTCTTCCTTGCCCCTAAAGCATCTCTTTCACCATGGAGGAGCACCACAATTTTTACAAACTTTGACATTTTTCCAAATACCCAGATGCACAATTTGCCACATAAGGACCAGTTTATTGGTCTCAATTCATGGGTGGCACCTGCTTTGAAGTTAAAATCTCATCCTATCCAGGTTTAATCCAAGCACCGCTTCTTATTTGAAGAATGTAAGAAGTTTAGATCTCCTGCATTTCCCTTCAAGTGGGGGATCCTAGCCAAGGAGGAAACACGTACTTGCACCTTTTGAGGCATTGATTTTGTGTCTCAAAAGACACCAATCATCATAGTCATCTCTACAATTCATTTCAATCTCCTCAAATCTAATCTTATTTCTTCTATCTTGGTTCCAAAGGAGTTTGCACATATAAAGACTTGTGTATTACATGTCCCCTCCGCTCTCTCGATGTTCTCTTTTTCCACCCATATGATACAATAAACCCTAAACCGAATTGATTCATGTTTTCTAATGCACACCATCCACTTCCAAACATTATTGATGGAACAAAAGGGTTTCATTTTGTTCCATCCCTTTGACAAAGAAAAAAAAACAAATCCAAACCCATGAGAACAAATCGGGTGCAAAAAAATTAGAGCATAATTTGATCAAGATCTTTCTATTTTGAGGAAGAGAATGTTTGGAAAGAATAATTTGCATACTCTAAACCCTCCTAAATATCACTAGTCTTGAAATATTGATAATCTTGGATAAAGCATTTTTGTTCCTCATGGAACTACACACAAAGATGGTTTGCAATGTGGTTGGATAGGAGCTTTGCAAAGAATCTTTACATGATCAAAATCATGGTGATAGTCTATCACCTATTTTTTCTATCCGACTTGCATTTCATACTTAGTGATATCCACAACATTTGCATTGTATGATGGATACCGTTTTACATTTTTTATGAATAGCCACATAGGACTATTCTTTCCCATTTCCTATAATGATTGTTTTAATGTACAACTTTAAATCTCCAAAAACAAAAACAAAACCTCTCTCTCTCTCTCTCTCTATATATATATATATATATATATATATATATATATATATATATATATATATATATATATATATATATATATATATATATATATATATATATATATATATATATATATATATATATATATATATAACTTGTCACCTTCTCTCTTTCAATGGACTAAATGCAATGTTTCATGATAATGAGTACATGTAAGACGAACTTGAATCACCTTCTCATATTAATATAATTTCAGATTTTTCAAAAGAAAAATCCCTTTCAGTTTAAATCACATCTTTTACGATTTAGATCACAACTTTCAGTTTAAATCACTTCTTTTCCTCCTCGAGCATGAGTTGTTTCTTGAAAAAAAAAATCTTTACATTATAAACAAGTAAAAATTACAAGAATTTTAGAAAGAATTACAAGGAATGTTTATAACCTTTTTATCCATCCTTGTGAGGGACACACTTATTTGTAATCCTGTTGTCTACAAGAATAAACACTCTATATTGCTTGAAGAGAGGGGAGGGTTTCTTTTGTACTTACAAATTGTGTTGCCTAGAAAAGCAATAGAATTCCCAATACACCACTCTCTAGGAGGCTTCTCAAAGTTGGCCACACATCTCTGTTTCTAGATTTTCTATAGAGGCGTATATAACATAATGAGTCAACAAAAGAAGTTTCTTGAGGCACTAGAAATCATAATGCTCTTATGATACCAAATTGACTACAAAACATTTGCAATTCGTGTTAATGTACTCAAATCTGACGGACTTTCTTCTATTTTACTTCAAAAGATATTTCCAAAGAACCTTGGTTCTCTCCATGTTCTCCTATTCCATTATGGTTAAATTAATCCTAATTACTGATGAAACAAAAGGGTTTCAACTTGTTCCATCACTTCCACAAAGAGAAAATGAAATAAGAACCCTTGAGAACAATCATGATAGGAGAAAATAAGAGCGTGATTAGATCAAACTCTTTACATCTTGAGGAAGATGATGTTTTGCAAAGATTAATGTTCACAGTCTTAACCCTCCCAAATATCGGTGATGTATTCAAGGATGGATCTATCTTGCATAAAGCTTTTTGGTCCTCATGGATCCACATACAAAGATGGATTGCAATTTTTGACAAAAGCCTTGGTGAAGATTTTGTATGTGATCTAAATCATGGTGATAGGCCACAAGTTGTCTATTGTACTCTTTCTATCTTTCTTGTGGATGAGCTTTATAAGGTCTTCATTGAAACATCTCACTAGAGCAGCAAAACATAAAGCCTCACACCAAACCAAGAGAAGAGAGGGTACTAGAACATCTTTAAAGGTTTGGAAAAAACACTAATAAGGATGTCTAGACCCATACTCTTCCCTTTGGGGAGGGCATCATAATTTCTAGAATCTCTCTATTATTGAGGAGAGTATCATGAAAGCACGCAACATCTTGAGGGATCTTCTTTTTTTCTGATGTTTGAGATGACGGCCATACAATCCCACCTCTCTGATGATAGTAGCATGAATACCCCAAAACGTTGGCCAAATTAATTGACAATGAGTTCCCAATTTTCTTCTTCCAAAGTGTATTCAACACCATTGTTGTCATTCATTTGGGGAATGGTACTTTCCTTTGTTTTATCTTTAGGAGGTTGCACATATCTTTACATTATTTATTAGCCTACCAATCTGTAAACAAGAACAAAGGCTTCTTTCTCATGACGTCCTCCTTCTATCTTCGACATACAAAACATCCACAATTCTTCTTTGCACCAACCTGATTATTAAATCGAATAAAAATACATAAATTAAATGTAAAAAATTAATAAAACATATAAGAATTAAAAATATAAACTATTAGTTTATATACCTTATGCTGAGGAAATGAATCTTGAAGATGTAGCTCTCTACGAAAAAACTGCCATATGTCAATCAGTATGTTAGGTATCCTCTTATTTTTGTCCACCATACAATATCTCCTCTTATTTTAATCTCAAATAGAAAAAAAGAATCAGATTACAAACACATACATACACATACATATAGCATGCGCATACACATATACATACACTTACACATACATACATACATACATACATACATACATACATACATACATACATACATACATACTTACATACATACATACATACACACACACATACATACATACATACTAAATACATGCACACATACACTGTTAGATATGATCAATACTCAACCCTCATGTGACCACAAATGATCCATGGTGCTCTAAGTTGTAAGGTCCCCATTATGAGGAGAAGCCATTCTGAGAGCCTGATTATTTGTGGAACCCTAACTTCCAAGTTAGATGAGGTCGATGTGTGACCGTTGATGGTTGTAGGTGATCTTTGTGAGCCTAGCCATTAGGTTAGGTAGGGCATAAACTTCCAGGCCATTGGGTTGCAATTTAAGGTGAAAATAAAGGCCCTGTGGCGTTGCGTGGTTTCCCCATAGAACCTTAATGGGGAGAGTGCAGAGGGGCGCTTGCCCCCTTCTGTGGGGTCTGGGGGGCCTATCCCCCAAATCATAGGGCCGAGATGGTAGGACTTCTGGTCCTGGAGATATTGTCGGATCGTATATTTTACCGACTATTTTGTATCTCCCGACTATGTTTATCTATACCGAACCACCTTGTAAAAGCTTTATAAGCATGGCCGAGGTTGAGCTTTACATAGCATTGCACACTAGTAAGCCCTTCATCTAGAGTATGTCTAGATTGCCATCTAAGCTCCATAGTGGGAGTGCACGGGTGGACAACACCATCATTGTAATTGCATTACACTCGACAATCTGAGAATTTGAGTTCTCTATCTCTCATTCCGCTTCTATCTTTGTCTGCGTTTTTCTCTCAACTCTGTCTATAGGTCTATTCCACTGTGATGTTATTTTTCTTACATGGTCAGAGTGGTGCAAAAGCAAAAACGTAGAGGCTATAGAGGCGTGAACAACAAAAGAGAGAAGATTTCAAGCGGCATGTCATCATCTACAATTGGGAGTCAAGGTGGTTCATCAATAGGAGTAGGTGGCACACAAGCGGGAGCAGCAATGATGTCGGTCATCCCAACGTTGCGGATACGGCCACCAACCTTCACAGAAGGTAAACTTGATGGTACGAACTACACCCTGTGGAAGTTCAAAATCACTTCCATTCTTGATTCGTATGAGCTTTTGGAGACTGTTCTTGGGGTTGATCATGGGCCCAAAGAAAGGCCTGATCCAAATAATCCTGGTTGAATGATTCCTCCTGATGCTGATCTTCTACGTGCTTGGAAACATAGAAACGCAGATGCACTCTGTGCTCTTGTTACAAGTACTTTGGATAGTGTTCTAACTCTCATTCAGCATACTACAAAGGCATGTGAAGCATCGAACATATTGAGAAATCAATATGAAACTCGTAATCAGACACAAATTCAAAACTTGGAGAATCAGCTTGCAACAGAACAATTTGCTGATGGGGAGACTGGAGAGGTGTTTATCACTTGCATAAAGAATCTACGAGATGAAGTGGCACGAGCTGTTGGTGTAAATCAAGCCTTCACACTTGGCTTTGATTTGTACCTTGAAGACTCAACATAAAACTTGGACCTTGGAAGCTTAGCTTAGATTAATTCATGAAGATATCATTTGAAGAATGAGCCATAGGAACTCATGCTTATGGGTTCTAACCTTTTACTCATTGTAAAAGTCATTGTGACTTGGCATTTACATGTAATCATACCTACCTGATTAAGTCGTGGAAAGTTTGATTGATTGAGTGGGTGAATGATTGAGAGAATATCTCATTCACTTTTAGGTACAAGATTCTAGGAGATTTGAATTAGAGTCCAAATTCAAAATCTCACTCAATCTCTATAAAAGCTACTAGGAAAATGTCGCAGGCATCCTTCACTCTTCCCGAGGCATTTCTGAGTCAATTATTGAGTGTGTGTGTGCTACACCATAGCCTACACCTCTGAGTACCATTGGGCATTACATATCATGCCAATGGGAATGTACAATTAGTTGATCTAATACATATACTTACATTCATCATCTCTGTTATGTCTGAGTGAGCATCTCCAAGTCTATCAACTTCAATAGAGCATATCTCAGGATCTACTGGGTCAAATCAAGTGATTCAAAGCACATTGGAACAAGCTTGAAGCATACTATATGCCTACAAAATTTGAAGGTCATTGGATCAACCATCTGGGAGAAATCGCGCTCGAAATAGCCTCTGGTATTTTTCTGTATAGTTCCTAAAATGTCGGGGGTGTTCCTAAGGTTGCTAAATTGATTTCTCAGAGTGTGGTTTGTCATTTTCACTCATTCCACTTGCAAATGGAAGCTTGTTAAGCTAATTGAATATGTCCAGAAGCAATTAGATCAATTTTAAGTGTGCTGGTCATACTGAATGAAAGACTGAGCACGTGTCATTACAGAAATAGCAAGTTTTTCAGGATTTTGAAGTCACAAGTAGTCTGTCTTGATTTGATCATTACTTATAACATTTGCAAAGCACATATATGGTTTCTTGGTATCATTTGGAAGCTCAAGGAGTCTACTAAGCATATCTGGAATCAAAGGAGGGCTGGTGTGAAGCAGGATTTGCAGCATCAACTCAATCTCTTGATTGCATCCTACATCACTCCCAACAGTGGTATCAGAGCATATAAGGTAACATGGGTGATGGTTTCCCTTCCTTCATTGACAAATTAGACAGGAACAACTACCAAGCTTGGTCCCTGAGGATGAAGACCTATCTACAAGGAAGGAGCTTGTTTGGATTCATATCAGGAGATGAGGAATTGCCCTCATTCAAAGCTAGAGGTCTACCCACCAAGGAAGAACAAGAGAGACTCAATCAATGGTGTGCAAAAGATGCTTTGGCAAGGTCATATCTTCTAAACTCTATTTCTGATTTTCTTCTACCACATATAAGGAATTGCAAAACTTCCCAAGAGACTTGGGAAACCTTGTCAACCTATTTTTCATCAAGCACAAGGGCCAGAAAGAATCAGCTATGGATTGAGTTTACAACTCTTAGGAAGCAATCAAAGCAATCTGTCTCAGATTTTGTCACCAAGGTCAAAGACATTGCAAGGGGCAGAGGAGGTAAGACAGGTAGGGGGAGACCCTACAACCAATCTCCATGCAACATTTGTGGCTTGTCTAACCATACCACAGATGAGTGTTACAAAAACTACAAGAACCAAAGAGGAAGAGGTCACCAAAGAGGAGGATACTCTCAAGGAAGAGGCAGATTCAATCAACACCAAAGCTACAATGGATACAACCATCAATACAACAACAATTACAATTACAACCACAATGGTAACTATCAAAGTGGATATAGAAATAGGAAGGACTACAACAACTATGCAGAGGAGCAAGATGACTCCCTATTGATCATGAATATGACTTCTAAGTCAGGTATCAATGATGATCACTTATTCTATATTGATTCAGGTTGCTCTAATCATGTAGCTGGCAATGTTGCATTACTTTCTGATTTGGAAGAACCCAAAGGCAAGCACCAAGTGCAGACAGGTGATGACACTAAACACTCAGTTGTCAAAGTTGGTAATGTCAAAACTAGTGATGGTAATCAGAATCTATTGAGCAGAGTCTTGTATGTTCCAACAATCACTAAGAACCTAATGAGTGTAGGTCAGATTGTGGAAAAAGGTCTACAGGTCAGATTCACTCAACATGGTGCATATGTGGAGGATCCAAGACTTGGATTCAGAAGGATAGCCAAGGGAGAAAAATCAGGTAGATTGTTTACCTTTGAACTTGAAGACACTAAGAATATTGCTTTGTACAACTATAAGGATCAAACACTATCAGAATTAGAGATTTGGCACAAGAGATTAGGTCACATTGGAGAGAGGACCTTAAAACAAATGTGCAGGGATCAATGTGTGCTTGGGATACCTAATGTATCCAAGCAACACATGATTTACAAGTGTGGAGCATGTCAGTTTGGTAAGTCTCACAGGTTGCCCTATTCAAGGAAAGGATTTATGCATAATGACTACCTAGACTTGGTACACACAGATGTTTGGGGACCTAGCAAGGACCCTTCCATATCAGGATCAAGGTACTATGTGTCTTTTATTGATGATTATAGCAGGTGGACAATCTTATACTTTATGAAGCATAAAGATGAAGTGTTTAATTGTTTCAAGAGGTATCTTGCACTAGTTGAAAATCAAACAGGTAGACATTTGAAGAAGCTAAGGTCAGATGGTGGTGGAGAATACTTCTCCAATGACTTTGAAGATTTCTTGCAGGAAAGAGGCATCAAGAGGGAGATTACTACAAGGTACTCACCTGAACAAAATGGAGTAGCTGAGAGAAGGAATAGACTCATTGTAGAGACAGCTAGGTCTATGCTTAATGAAAAGAAATTGCCAAATTATCTTTGGGCAGAGAGTGTATCTACTGCTACATACCTAATCAACAGGTTGCCATCAAAATCACTTGATGGAATGACACCCTATGAGGCTTGGCATGGTAAGAGACCATCTCTGGATCATTGCAAAATCTTTGGTTGTGTTGCATATGTGCATATTCCCTCACAGGTAAGGGGAAAGCTAGACCCTAAAGCTGAAAAATGTATCTTCATTGGTTATGATTTGAATCAGAAGGGATACAGATTCTACAACCCCTCAAACAAAGGCTTCAAGGTAAGCAGAGATGTCATCTTTGATGAGAATGACTCATGGTATGAGAATGAATGCAGGAAGGTTAGTCTACCTTATGACATGGAAGAAGACTTCCCCAAGCTTATCAAGGAAGAATCAATTCAGAAAAAGGACACAAGTTCAGATGATGAAGACACCATCAACCTTGAGGAGTTCAAGGCTTGGAAATCCAAAGGGAAAATGAAGATGAAGAAGCTAGAGGATATACCAGAATCCTCAACTCAAGCTATGAGGAGATCTCAGAGAGAAAGTAAGAAGCCTATTAGATATGGGTATGATACTTCTCTTGTAACTAAGCATTCTGTATATCTTGCAAAGGATCTCTTGAATGAAGAACCAGGTACATTTGAAGAAGCAATCACTAAATCAGAATGGAAGGAAGCAATGGATGAAGAAATGGAGGCTCTCAAGGAGAGTGACACTTGGGACTTGGTACCCAAGAAAGAGTCTATGAAGGTGATAGGATCCAGATGGATCTACAAACTCAAGAGAAATTCAGATGGTACAATTAACAGGTATAAAGCTAGGCTGGTAGCCAAGGGTTTTGCACAAACCCAAGGCATTGATTATGAGGAGACATTTTCTCATGTGGCCAAGATGCCAACTATCAGAGTTATGGTAAGTGTAGCTGCATCCAAGAATTGGAACATGTACCAATTGGATGTGAAGAATGCATTCTTGAATGGATGGATATCTGAAGAAGTCTACATGTCACAACCACCTGGCTATGAAGATCCCAAAAAGGTAAATCATGTTTGCAAATTGAAGAAGGCTCTGTATGGTTTGAAGCAGGCACCTAGAGCATGGAATTACAGGTTGACAACCTATCTCCGAGACCAAGGGTTTGTGATGAGTAAAGCAGACACTTCTCTATTCATAAAGAGAAGTAGCACAGAGGTAATATACTTGTATGTCTATGTTGATGACATCATTATTACAGGAAATGATGTTCAGGGAATTAGACACATCAAAGGTCAAATGATGAAAGAATTCAAGATCAATGATCTTGGATTATTGAAGTACTTTCTAGGTCTTGAGTTGGTGTATACAAATGCAGGTATATATATCACTCAAAAGAAGTACATTCAGGATATGGTCAAGAAGTTTAATTTGCAGGATGCTAAAGTCTCAAGCACTCCTATGGAGGTCAACCATAAACTCAGTGCTCATGAAGGGGAAGAACTCCAAGATATCACAGGTTACCAAAGTATGGTAGGTAGTCTTAATTATGCTACCTTAACCAGGATTGATATAGCATATGGTGTTAGTGTGCTTAGCCAATTCATGCACAAACCTAGAGTACCTCATCTAGAGGCAGCAAAGAAGATATTGAAGTACTTAAAGGGAACTCAAAATCATGGTTTGTACTTTCCTTACACATCAGACATTGACATTAAGGTATATTCAGATGCAGATTGGGCAGGTTGCAAGGATGACAGGAGGAGCACATCTGGTTACATATGTTTTGCAGGTGATAAACCAATTTCTTGGTCATCCAAGAAACAACCCACAGTAGCCTTGTCATCTACTGAAGCAGAGTATAGAGGGCTAGCCAATGCCACTCAAGAAGCTATCTGGTTGAAGCTTTTGTATTCAGAATTGGGACTATTCACAAGGCCACCAATCATCTTTGGTGATAACACAAGTTCTCTTCACCTTGCAGCTAATCCAATTTATCATGCTAGGACAAAACACATAGAGGTTCATTACCACTATGTGAGGGAGAAATTACTTAGCAAAGATATCCAATTGAATTATGTGTCTACTAATATGCAATGTGCAGATTTACTTACTAAAGCATTGGATGGAAGCAAGCTATGCAGATTTAAATCCATGATTGGATTGCAGGATGTGATTGAACATTGAAGATGAAGACTTAAGCCAAAGTGTTTGGCTTGAGGGGGAGCTGTTGGTGTAAATCAAGCCTTCACACTTGGCTTTGATTTGTACCTTGAAGACTCAACATAAAACTTGGACCTTGGAAGCTTAGCTTAGATTAATTCATGAAGATATCATTTGAAGAATGAGCCATAGGAACTCATGCTTATGGGTTCTAACCTTTTACTCATTGTAAAAGTCATTGTGACTTGGCATTTACATGTAATCATACCTACTTGATTAAGTCGTGGAAAGTTTGATTGATTGAGTGGGTGAATGATTGAGAGAATATCTCATTCACTTTTAGGTACAAGATTCTAGGAGATTTGAATTAGAGTCCAAATTCAAAATCTCACTCAATCTCTATAAAAGCTACTAGGAAAATGTCGCGGGCATCCTTCACTCTTCCCGAGGCATTTCTGAGTCAATTATTGAGTGTGTGTGTGCTACACCATAGCCTACACCTCTGAGTACCATTGGGCATTACATATCATGCCAATGGGAATGTACAATTAGTTGATCTAATACATATACTTACATTCATCATCTCTGTTCTGTCTGAGTGAGCATCTCCAAGTCTGTCAACTTCAACAGAGCATATCTCAGGATCTACTGGGTCAAATCAAGTGATTCAAAGCACATTGGAACAAGCTTGAAGCATACTATATGCCTACAAAATTTGAAGGTCATTGGATCAACCATCTGGGAGAAATCGCGCTCGAAATAGCCTCTGCTCAAGGAGTCTACTAAGCATATCTGGAATCAAAGGAGGGCTGGTGTGAAGCAGGATTTGCAGCATCAACTCAATCTCTTGATTGCATCCTACATCACTCTTGATTTGCTGATGGGGAGACTGGAGAGGTGTTTATCACTTGCATAAAGAATCTACGAGATGAAGTGGCACGAGCAGGTGTTCAAAAGTCAAGTGAGGAGCTAGCTCCACGTTGTCTTTGAATCTGTCCACCTAAGTTTGATGGTTTGGTAACTGCTCTTAACGCTCAAATCAGACCTCAACCACTAACTTTTGAAGAATTCAGTGCCTTACTCATGGAGGAGGAGCTGCGGCTCAAGGCAAGGAGTGGTGGTAGCAAAGGAGATGCTGCATTCATAGCAAATGCCAAAGGAGGCAAAACAGACTCTTCAAAAGATGGAGACAAAAAGAAGAACGACAAAAAGAAGTTCAAGGGAGAGTGTTTCCATTGCAAGAAGAAAGGACACAGAATCCAAGACTATCACATCAAGAAGGCAGAAGAGAAGAGTGGCTCTTCAAAAGGTGGCAAGGGCAAGGAGTCTACCAACCGAGCAGAAATAGAGCTTGAGTTATTTGTTACGATAGAGGAGGTGTGATCCTCGGCTGAAGATTTAGGAACAAATGACTCATGGGTGTTGGACATTGGTGCATCTTGTCACATGAAGAGTAGAAAAGACCTTTACAGTTCCTTACAGCCTCTAAAGGAACCCATCACAGTAAAGGTAGGGAACAATGCAAGTTGTCCTGTAGAGGGCAAAGGTACGGTTTCTTTCATTAACTGTAATGGTGATATCAAAAAGCTTTCAAATGTTTTGTATGTTCCACAAATAAAACAAAATCTACTTTCAGTAGCTTCTATAGCGGATCAAGGTCATCAAGTATCTGTCTGTAAGACAGGAGCTAAGATTATGGACGATAACAACAACATTTTTGGGACTGGCATAAGGAGGAACAACCTGTATGAGTTGTTTGCTCTTACAACCACTACAAACGTGGGCACAAGTAATCTATGGCATGAGAGATTTGGCCACATTCGATACCCTATACTAAAGGAGATGCATCGCAGGGGTATGGTTGCACACCTACCATTGATTGCAGAAATGAAGGAACCATGTGAAGCTTGCATGATGGGCAAGCAACAGAGGAAGGCGTTTCCACAAGAAAGCAAGAATAGGGCAAGCTATTCTCTAGAGTTGGTGGATGCTGACTTGTGCGGAAAAATGCCTACCCAGGCCTTGGGAGGATCTTCCTACTTCAGGTTACTTGTCGATGACTATAACAAGAAGATGTGGGTGTACCTCCTCATGATAAGGCTCAAGCTTTTGGTAAGTTTAAAGAATGGCTTCAACTTGTTGAAACTGAAACACAGAAGAAGATGAAGAAATTCAGGACAGACGTTGGTGGTGAGTTCAGATCAACAGAGTTTGAAGATTTCTGCAAGAGTAAGGGAATCAGACATCAACTCATAGTAGCACATAGTCCTCAAGAGAACGGTGTTGTAGAACGTCAGAATCAAACCATCATGGAGATGGCAAGGTGCATGTTGAAAGGAAAGGGTTTGCCTAATCAATTTTGGGCAGAGGCTGTCAACACTACTGTCTACATCTTGAATGGAAGCAACACCAAGGCACTTGATGGAAAGACTCCACGAGAAGCCTACACTGGTAAAAAACCTTCAGTTTCCCATTTCAAAGTATTTGGAAGTGAATGCTATGTACATGTTCTAGATAGGAAGAGAAACAAAGCTTCAACCAAAAAGCATCAAATGTATGTTCTTAGGGTACAACAAAGATAAGAAGGCTTATAAGCTTTATGACCCTGAGGCTAAGAAGATCATGGCGAGTCATGATGTGGTGTTTAAGGAGGAGCAGCCACATGCAGTGGAGGAGGAAAAGAGAGCTTCCACTTTATCATCAGGCGAAGGGGCAACCCACGATGAACCTGGCCCAAGAGCTATCCTTTCTACACAAGAGAAGGAAGCGTCATCTTCAAATGATGAGTCTGAAAGTCACCAACCTTCTGACACCCAAGTGGAAAAGTCATTGCCACGTTGGGTGAGGCAGCTCTATGATTCTGCAAACCCCATCCCATAGTCACTAGAACAAGTTGCAGATGGACCGAGGCAATCACAGAGAATAGAGGAACAGAGACGGGCAAGCGCCCATATTGTAAACAGAGCCTTGATGGCTGATCTCATTCGAGAAGAAGCAAAGGAACCAACCAATGTGGAAGAGGCACTCCATGATCGGAATTGGAGGGCAGCCATGCAAGTAGAATACAACAATATCATGAAGAATGGAACTTGGGAGCTAGTGGATCGACCCCTAAGTTTAAAGTTATTGGCACCAAGTGGGTCTGGAAGCTAAAGTACAAGGCTGATGGCACTCTAGAAAAGTATAAAGCAAGACTTGTTGCACAGGGCTACTCACAAGTTGAAGGCATTGAATTTTGTGAATCATTTGTCCCAACTACAAGAATGACTTCTATCAGAGTAGTACTAGTTGTGGCTGCACATAAGGGTTGGCCAGTCTATCACATGGATATCAAATAAGCATTCCTGAATGGAGACCTCAAGGAGGAGGTATATGTATCTCAACCACCAGGGTTTGAAGCTCGCCTTTAAGATAACAAGGTATGTAAGCTGAATAAGGCATTATATGAGCTAAAAGAAGCCCCTAGAGCACATAGGAATACAAGGACAGGAGGCTACAAAGTTGAAGTGTGACAACCAAAGTTGCATGGCCATCGCCAAAAATCCTGTTTTCCATGCACGTACCAAGCACATAGAAATTCAGTATCACTATGTGCGTGATTTGATTAAGGAAGAGATCGTGGAGATAAGCTATTGTCCTATTGAAGAAAATGGAGCAGACATCTTCACCAAGGCTCTTGGGAGAGAGCAACTTCTACGACACTCTCCAAAGCTTGGTATTGGACCAAGGAGGAAGTTCACCGTAGGGTGGACATTGAGGGGGGGTGTTAGATATGCTCAATACTCCACCCTCATGTGACCACAAATGATCCATGGTGCTCTAAGTTGTAAGGACCCCATTATGAGGAGAAGCCATTATGAGAGCCCAGACATATGTGGAACCCTAACTTCCAAGTTAGATGAGGTCTATGTGTGACCGTTGATGGTTGTAGATGATCTTTGTGAGCCTAACCATTAGGTTAGGTAGGGCATAAACTTCTAGGCCATTGGGTTGCCATTTAAGGTGAAAATAAAGGCCTTGTGGCATCGCGCTATCTCCCCATAGAACCTTAATGGGGGAGTGCAGAGGGGGGCTTGCCCCCTTCTTTCGGGTCTGGGGGGCCTATCCCCCCGGCCAAGACGGTAGGACTTCTGGTCATGGAGATATTGTCGAATCGTATATTTTACCGACTATTTTGTATCTCCCGACTACATTTATCTATACCAAACCGCCTTGTAAAAGCTATATAAGCATGGCCTATGTTGAGCTTTACATAGCATTGCACACTAGTAAGCCCTTCATCTAGAGTCTATCTAGATCGTCATCTAAGATCCACAGTGGTTTATATACTGATTTATATATATACTATTATAAACATATAAATTATATATATATATATATATATATATATATATATATATATATATATATATATATATATATATATATATATATATATATATATATATATATATATATATATATCTGTGTGTGTGTACATACATGCACACATAAACATACATACATACATACACACATATAGTTATACTTACATACATACATACATACATACATACATACATACATACATACATACACACATACACTTATACATACATACATACATACATACATACATACATACATACATACATACATACATGTCCACACACATACACACATACATGCATACATACATACAAAATACATGCACACAGTAACATATATGCATACACACATACACTTATACATACATACATACACACACACATACAAATACAGATACACATACACATACACATACACATACACATTCCCACACACACATCCATGCAAACATATACACATACATACATGCATACATATACACATATACATACATACATAAACACACATACACATATCCACATATATAGATACACACATACACATGAGTGCGTATACACACATTCATACAAAATACATGCATTTATCCCACAAGAATGTGTATTTGTGTATATGTGAATATGTGTGTATGTGTAAGTGTGTACATCTGAACGTGTATGTATGTAGATAATCAGATTATTAATATCTTATACCATTATTTGAAGATTTTGATCAATGAGACAGAACTCCACCACGGTCTCGTAATCATCGAAGGACTATATACTATAAGTATATCAAACTTTTAATTTTAAATATATTTGATAGATAGATAATTGATATATGTTCTTTTATTGTTATAATCAGATTCCGATCAATCAGAGGGCACTCCACCACCTCCTACCCATGCAACGACTTCACGTGTCCTCCGATAGGAATTATGATAAATTTTACTATCAAATGCATATTATATGTTGGTGTAGATTTTGCTATGGCATATATCGAAGACAACAATTGGAATGTATTGAACATGAGGTAGAGTATGGTACTTTTGAGCATGCACCACCACCTGGTCAACATGATAATGCTTGGTTATTCTTTCTATAAATTAATGTCATTATTTTATTTTAAAACCATATACAAAATCAAATTATTGTTGATATACAGAATATTTGCTTGATGATGATGATGATAATAATATTTCTCATACTCACAATGCTAATATACCTTGTACACGTCATGCACTTGTTGTTCATCAATTACAAGAAGAGGTTTTTGGAAATCCTGTACCTCGTGGTTTAGACACTGAAACGGCTAGAGATTATCCATTGCCAGCTCGTGATCATTCTCTAGTATAAACATATGATAGAAGAAGATATGAAGGATAGAATAGAGAACCACTTCCTTTAGATGGAGAGGTTTTTAACTTTTGGGGTAATCGCTATATGATTGCTCCATCCACTATTACTAGTGTTGGTCATGGTCTCTTTATTGTAGAGGATTTCTATGTGCCTCGTGACTTTGAAGTCACTCTTATGTCATTATCTAGTCTTATATATGGATGGGGAGATTGGCATCGACTTCCACATTATGTTCAAAGCATGAGTACTTATGGTATATGCTTGAATGCAACATCCCTTACTAGTAAAGGGATTTCACATGGAGAAAATGAAAGATTATATATTGATGGAAGACCTTACATGCATGGAAATATAGCAAGTTTAATAAATAGTAGTCGATGGTTACATAATAGTTCAAGGACTAGTTGCACATTTGAGGAGTGTGAAAATAGTCATGAATCACCATACATGAGTAGAGATGTAGCAAGATACATAGCTGTCAATGCTATTACTTCATTACATGCTAGCGATGAATTATTAGTGAATTATGGATGTTGTAGACCTCCAAGAGCACCTTTTAGCTAGGGAGAAAATGAAAACTTTCTATCCACCTATCCTGTGTTGCATTGAAAAACTCTACTTTCAATCTCTTTTCAATATAACTTACATATTTAATTTTATGTTTAAAGTTTACTTTTCATTCATTTATGGAATACCAATGATTTTTATTCATGTGTGTAGATTCCAATGTATGATGTTGATGATACTCCACCACACCATTCAAAGTTGCCAGTAAGACCTCATCTATCAGAAGCTTCTATGAGGAGGCTATGCAAAAGTGATCTTGTGGAATATGCAAGGTTGAAAGACCTATATTCAAAAGAAGATAAAGTACAAGATTTGTGTGACAATGATGAAGATGATGGCATGACTGATTTTATTGAGAATTGTTATTAAAATGATAGTGAGAGCATTGATATTTCTAAAAATGAGAAATATCTTCAAGAGGAATGTCTAAAGCATGTATATGAAGGAAGTCGCTTGACACGACTGAGTGAAAGCTTACTTATTATCAAACTTCAAAATTACTTTGGATGGAGTAATGTATTTATTTCGACACTATTAAGGTATAATTTTTAATTTACCATCTATTTTTATATATACATGCATACACATACACATATAAATACATATATACATAGACATACACATATACATGAGTGCATACACACATATAAACATACACATGCATATACATACATACACATGTTATGAAAGTAAGGACAAATTATACACAACTATATCGAATGAAGATATTCTATCCACCTAGGCTTTGGAATTGTCCGCCCAACCTTTAGAATATTCATGACACATCTGCTTCTCCTATTCTAGTCGACCTAATACCTGCACGGCTAACTCCTTTATAAACTTTGCATACAAATATTAAGTATTAGTTAACTATGGAGGTATTAAGTCGTTTGGAAAATAGCAAAAGAAAATTTATCTAGAAGATTTTGAAGGATGGAAGAACAATTTTAAAGGATGGGTAGAAAGAAAGTGTCCCATTAGGGTGGAAAATGACAAAAAATGGGCCGTGTAAGGACTTCAATTAGTTTGCTTAATCGGTATTAGTATCGTGAAGAATGGAACTTGGGAGCTAGTGGATCGACCCCTTAAGTTTAAAGTCATTGGCACCAAGTGGGTCTCGAATCTAAAGTACAAGGCTGATGGTACTCTAGAAAAGTATAAAGCAAGACTTGTTGCACAGGGCTACTCACAAGTTGAAGGCATTCACTTTTGTGAATGCCCAACTGCAAGAATGACTTCTATCCGAGTAGTACTAGCTGTGGCTGCACATAAGCATTGGCTAGTCTATCACATGGATGTCAAATCAGCATTCCTGAATGGAGACCTCAAGGAGGAGGTATATGTGTCTCAGCCACCAGGGTTTGAAGCTCCCCTTTCAGAGAATAAGGTATGTAAGCTGAATAAGGCATTATATGGGCTAAAACAAGCCCCTAGAGCATAGTACCAACGGATAGATAAGTATCTCTTGGATCTAGGTTTCAAAAGATGCGCTTTTGATGCTAACTTGTATGTTCTAAAGAGAGGAGGGAAGACAATTGTGCTTGTACCCTATGCAGACGACCTTGTGATTACAGGAAATGATGATGCTCTTCTTCAACAAACAAAAGATGCCCTGAGTTCAAAATTTGAAATGACAGACTTGGGCTTAATGTGTTATTGCTTAGGTCTTGATGTTTGGCAGGAACCAGGGAAGATTTTCATCTCTCAACAAAAGTATGCAAGGCAGATATTGAAGGCATTCGACATGAAGGATTGCAAGCAAATTTCTACACCTATGGAGGTCAACACAAAATTATCTATTGAAGATACTTCATCTCCAGTGGATATTGGAAGATACAAGAAATTAGTTGGAAGTCTCATCTACTTGTGCAATAGTAGACCAGACATCTCTTATGGTGTTGGAGTAGTAAGCAGGTTCTCTAATAAGCCTTGCCAAACTCATTGGAAGTCAAGCATGCGGATACTCAGGTATGTGAAAGGAACTACTGATTATGGTATTCTTTATGAAGAAGGATCATCTTTGGATGGATACTGTGACTCAGATTGGGCAGGAGATATTGATACCAGAACATAAGTTTCTGGATATTGCTTTTCTTTAGGATCATGGATTTTCGCTTGGATTAGTAAGAAGCAACCGACTGTAGCATTATCTTCTACTGAAGCTGAGTACAAAGCTGCATGTGTTGCAACATGTGAAGCAGTATGGTTGAGGAGGATCCTATGGCACATAGGATTACAAGGACAGGAGGCTATAGAGTTGAATTGTGACAACCAAAGTTGCATGGCCATCACCAAAAATGCTGTTTTCCATGCACGTACCAAGCACATAGAAATTCAATATCACTACATGCGTGATTTGATTAAGGAAGAGATCGTGGAGATAAGCTATTGTCCTACTGAAGAAAATGGAGCAGATATCTTCACCAAGGCTCTTGGGAGAGAGCAACTTCTTCGACACTTTCCAAAGCTTGGGATTGGAGCAAGGAGGTAGTTCACCATAGGGTGGACATTGAGGGGGGGGGGTGTTAGATATGCTCAATACCCCACCCTCATGTGACCACAAATGATCCATGGTGCTCTAAGTTGTAAGGCCCCATTATGAGGAGAAGCCATTAAGAGAGCCGGGAAATTTGTGGAACCCTAACTTCCAAGTTAGATGAGGTCTATGTGTGCCCGTTGATGGCTGTAGATGATCTTTGTGAGGCTAGCCATTAGGTTAGGTAGGGCATAAACTTCCAGGCCATTGGGTTGCCATTTAAGGTGAGAATAAAGGCCTTGTGGCGTCACGCTGTTTCCCCATTGAACCTTAATGGGGGGAGTGCAGAGGGGGGCTTTTCCCCTTCTACAGGGTCCGGGGGGCTATCCCCCTGGCCCGTAGGGCCGAGACGATAGGACTTCTGGTCGTGGAGATATTGTCGGATCGTATATTTTACCAACTATTTTGTATCTCTCGACTACACTTATCTATACCGAACCGCCTTGTAAAAGCTATATAAGCATGGCCCAGGTTGAGCTTTACATAGCATTGCACACTAGTAAGCCCTTCATCTAGAGTCTGTCTAGATCGTCATCTAAGCTCCAGAGTGGGAGCGCACGGGTGGACAACACCATCATTGTAACTCCATTATGCTCGGCAATTTGAGAATTTGAGTTCTCTATCTCTCAGTCTTCATTTATCTTTGTCTATGTTTTTCTCTCAACTCTGTCTACAGGTCTATTCTATTGTGCTGTTATTTTTCTTACATACACATAACCACACACACACACACACAGACACACACACACACACACACACACACACACACACACATATATATATATATATATATATATATATATATATATATATATATATATATATAAGTATATAGTGATTTATATTTATATTTTATATATATATATATAAATTTAGTGTATATATTTATATTTACTATATATATATTTATATTTACTATATATATATTTATATTTACTATATATATATTTATATTTATATACATATTTATATTTACTATATATTTACTGATTTATATTTATAATATATATATATATATATATATATATATATATATATATATATATATATATATATATATATATATATATACATATATATATATATACACTGATTTATATATATACTATTATAAATATATAAATAATATATATATATATATATATATATATATATATATACATATATATGTGTGTGTGTGTGTATATACATACATACATACACACATACACTTATACATACATACATACATACATACATACATACATACATACATACATACATACATAGATACATACATACATACATACATACATACATACACACATACACTTATACATACATACATACATACATACATACATGCATACATGCATACATGCATACATACATACATACATACATACATACATACATACATACATACATACATACATACACACACATACACATATCCACACACATACACACATACATGCATACATACATACAAAATACATGCACACAGTAACATATATACATACACACATATACTTATACATACATACATACATACATACACACACATACAAATACACATAGACATACACATACACATACACATACACATACACATACACATACACATACACATACACATACACATACACATACACATACACATACACATACACATACACATACACATACACATACACATACACATACACATACACATACACATACACATACACATACACATACACATACACATACACATACACATACACATACACATACACATACACATACACATACACATACACATACACATACACATACACATACACATACACATACACATACACATACACATACACATACACATACACATACACATACACATACACATACACATACACATACACATACACATACACATACACATACACATACACATACACATACACATACACATACACATACACATACACATACACATACACATACACATACACATACACATACACATACACATACACATACACATACACATACACATACACATACACATACACATACACATACAGATACCCACACACACATCCATGCAAACATATACACATACATACATGCATACATATACACATATACATACATACATAAACACATACACATATCCACATATATACATACACACATACACATGCATGCATATACACACATTCATACAAAATACATGCATTTATCCCAAAAGAATGTGTATTTGTGTATATGTGAATATGTGTGTATGTGTAAATGTGTACATGTGAATGTGTATGTATGTAGATAATCAGATTATTAATATCTAACACCATTATTTGAAGATTTTAATCAATGAGACGGAACTCCACCACCGTCTCCTAATCATCCAAGGACTATATACTATAAATATATCAAAATTTTAATTTAAATATATTTGATAGATAGATAAATGATATATGTTCTTTTATTGTTATAATCAGATTCCAATCAATCAGAGGGCACTCCACCACCTCCTACCCATGCAACAACTTCACATGTGTCCTCCGATAGGAATTATGATAAATTTTACTATCAAACGCATATTATATGTTGGTGTTGTTGAAATGAAAAAGGACTACTCCTACTCTACGCACATGCACACATGTAACAAGTTAAGGAGGAAGGAACAAAAGATAACAAAACATGATGAATGAATTAAAATAGAAATGGAAGTGACTTACATGAGATGCTCTATGAGCATGGTGACTCCATGAGGAGTGGAAGTGCACTCTTGGCAATGAGCTAGAGTGGAATGACTTGTGTGGAGTGAAGGGAGGCCTTGCTTATATGGAGTTTGGGAGAATTCCCTTGCATGTGGGATATATGTGCTTGCATGTGAATGAATCTAGGTTTGGACAAAAGGGTGGAGCATTGAACTCTCAACAGCCCCCCTTCATGTGATGACCCTTTTGTTTTTAGCATGGGGACTAGTGACATGTGGGATCACTTAGTCCATTCGGTTTTTAGGATCTAAGGACATATGGGATCCTTAGACATAGCTTGGACTTATGGCATCCAAGTGTAGGACATATGGCATCCCTAGGACCTTGGGACATATGGGATCCCACATATACTTGGACATTTGGGATCCAAGTGGTTTTTGGGATCTAGGGACATATGTGATCCCTAGACATATAGGGTTTACATCATGGGGTAGGTAGTGCTTTTGGAACCATTTGCCACCTTTTGAGCATTGTTCTTTTTGTTGTTGTAGTCTTCCATGCATTGAATCTTGGAGATTGTTGGTGATCTCTCTTTGTGGTTGCCTTTGGTTGTGATCCATTGTTGGGATCCTTCAAGCTTTTATCCTTCTTGGTCTTACCACTTTATTATGTGGCAGTGTCTACTCCCTTTACAAGTGGCTATAGATATATATGCACTAAGAGGCTTTTGAAGCTAAGGGCATTGGGAAGGTCCTACTATGCTTAAGCATAGTGGTGTCTAGTCCCATTACAAAGCGCTATATGAGCCGTGTATGTGGCATATCCTTGAGATAAAATGTGAAAGCATATTTGCAATTTACAAATGACAAATGAACATCGGATGCAACCTTAAAAAAAAAAATGTTGCATCCACGTTTTCAGCACCATATTCATTGAATGGATACAGTTCAGAATAAACTGCATGACATCATAGCTTACATAGAACTCCAGTCTTTGGCACACAGATTCATGGCTGAAATTTACCCAGCCAAGAGGATGAAGCAAACAAGGTCCCCGTTCGAAGAATCTATAGTCAAGTCGCACATTCGTCCATTATTTTGGCGTTCATCAATGAGAATTCAGGAGTAGCTAGGAGTCCATCTTCTTCTCTGTCTGTGCACACAATCACAGGTAGTAGGAGAACATGAACAGTACAGAACGGAATATCTTACCTTGCTCGATTACACACTACTTAGTAGTTCTTGCATAGCATTTTCAGAGTAGCATAGACCACCATCCTCTATTCAGTAGACTAGCAAGGATTGCATACCAAAAACTGTCGATGGTTGTGATTGCTTTCTAGGCCATATCTGCGTGTAGTAAGAATGTACCATCCAAAACATTGCAGAATAACTTTTGATAGAAAATGATTGTAATCATGCTCTTAGAACTTTCTCTAATGCTCCTTACATGAATGCAAATTTTCGATGCGTGCCATGTGCCCTCGAAGCATGACTGAATAGCTACTGCCAATGAAAAATTGGCTTCAATCCTTGAACTTTGCAAGGAGATCAAGTAAGTGGGATTGGAATAGCTCCGTGTAAAGCGCAAGGACATTAGATACTGCCACAACTGAATCTGATCGACACTCTTTGTCTCTATGCTTCTTTTCTATCTGAGAGGGGGTTTCAGCTTTTGATCTGTAACAGAAGTCAACTATAAAAGAATGAAGAGGATACGGGGACTCTGAGGAGGACGAAGAAAGAGAGTGCTCAAAGTCTATAGAGTGAAAAGAATTCCATAACTCCTTACTGTAAAGAGACTCCTTCGTTATGGCCTTATGTTGATGATGAGGAATGAGCATTTGTTGAAGTGGCGGTCTTCTATTGAATATGAACAACTGGACATCTCTCCGTTGCCAGTTGGATGAGAACTTTCTTCGAATACTCTCGCATAGCCCAACCGAGTGTGTGGATCTGGCGTCTTTTTGCACGCATTAGGCACATGTATAGAGTTTGTGTTTCTGAGTGTGAGCACCCCAGGAAAATGGAGGTAGACCTGGAGGTAGCTGATTGCCATCCGCTTCCTCAAATCCTTTCCCCAGATACCATCGTTCCTTTGAGTATTGCTACTACATGATGATGAATATTCTTTTTCAGATGGACTTACGTCTTAGGCTATAATTATTTTTCGAAAACTCATGAAAGAAATGAATTTGTTGCTAGAACCATCTCAAATTTAGGAGGTTTGTGATGGATTTGGAGTGAGTAGAAAGGGTTATAGATCAATTTCAAAAGTTTGGTGTGATTTTCTTAAATTTAATAAAGTAAAATGCTTTGGATTGCCTAGACCTCATCATGTAGGAAAGCATCGGCTCTGGTTGAATAAGAGTATCACATCTTTAATTGGTGACTATAAACACATTCATAGTAACATGCCTTATGAAGTAGGAAAACAAACTTTACATTTTACTTACAATGTGTTTAACAATATATGGATATATATAACAAGCATGGTTCAATTCTATAATATAAAAGAACATGAATGTTCTAGCCTTTTGAAATTTGTAATAAAACTTGATGAAGCTGAAATTAAAAAACATCAAAAGCTCGAGAGAATAAGTATTGCACTAATGAATAGAGCTTTGGACTGTAGCCTTTGGAAACTGGATACTCCATCCCTCAAACTACAATAAAAAATGGAGTTATGGTGGGTTGGGTGTGCTCAAGTTCCATTTGAGAATCATAAAACACTTAAGTGGTTATTCTTATAGATAAACATTCCAAATGTTATCCAAAGGCATCACTCAAGAGAATTGTTGAATGTGAACCACTATGGAAGCTTTAAAATTGAGTGGTAGTTGAGTGAAGACTTAAAGACTCTAAAATGCATGGTTGGTATATGTGGGGGTGCAAATTGTAAGTACCCTTGTTTTTACTATATGCAAAGTCCAAGTACACGAGGATGGATTGCTAGAACTGAGGCTAAGGAAGCTCCTTCCAGACAAATGTTAATCTACATAATTACTCATCTTCTGCCATGATTTGGGATCCCATACTTCCAATAGAATTCATTAATGTACACATATGTATGCTCCATGCAGAGTTAAGGATCATTCATAAATTGGTCTATCTTCACTTCGATTATGCATATTCCATCAAGCCTAAAGCTCTTGTAGCTGAATGCATAAAAAAATGTGAAAATCATTGCTTTCAAAAATGGGATTTCATGGTGGTGATGTTCATCTAATAAAGGATCCAAAGCTTTCACAAAATATAGGTGATGTATTACAGGATGTGTAAATGGGAGGTGCAAAAGCAAGAAGATTCTTTAACAACATTGATGGAAAACAACTAAATGCAATGTGGAATTGTTGGAAACAATTTTTTGAGTTTATGAAAAATGTAAAAAGAAATCCAAAAATAGAAAAAAAAAAGAATGGAGGTTTGGGTCAGACTATGTGATTGAATTCAAAAGCACAATCAGAAAGCTTATAAAAAACATCACATAGGCATGGGGTGTCAAAGACATACCTTACTACTTGATAAGTTTCAAAGAAATTTACTCCACCAATACTTGGTGTGTTTTGAAATATTCATCTCATGATATTTAACTTTATGTTTTTACAACATATTCTTGTTTTACATGATCCATTCTTTGCAAAAAAGGAAACACTTGCCATGTGGAACACTAAGGGCATGGAAAAATCTCATTATCAAGCAAGAACAAGCTTCTTCAAATGCACAAGAAAAGGAGGAGTCACAAAAAGTAATGTTTTCAAAGAGCTTTTTGATTGGTTCTATAGAAGACAATTACAAAGGAGCACATGCGAGATATCATCACCAGATAATCTATACATATCACATCAATGAGGACTATCACTAGATGTCTTTTAGGACATGGATTTACAAAAAAGAATGAGATTTCATTCCAGTTTGAAGTATAATTTTTAGAATATCTTTTACGATTCTTCTGCCCATAAATACATGTGGATGTATATACAGTTTCTAGAACTCATGAATTTTTGAAATGAAATATTTATTCTTCTTTCAGTCTTTCAAGGGAATAGGCTCATAAAAAATTGTTCGATGGGCCTAATCACATATCTACAAATTTGCCTGTCTTGATGTATCTTGACCTCATCTTCCTCCTGGATCAATTCTTTCTCATCAATCCTTCTTGTTCCTTTGTCGTCAGCTACCTCCACAAACGAATATCCTTGTCCGAACGAGTAAATCCCCAAATCTTTTTGCCGTTGATAAAAATCTTCATCTGCAAGGGTTGGCTTCTGTGAGATCATTGTTTCATAGCATGTTGAGAGACCTTTGGATGAGTCTTTGAATTCTTCATTTGACAAGGATAAGTCGAGGTTTAGAAGTTCCTCTTTAATTTCATTCTTCTCATTTATAAACCTCCTTGCAACTTCTTTTGATTCAGTTATAGCAACAAGGCAATAGTCTTTTCTAATGTTGAAGAGCTCTTGAAATGCAATACAGAGGAACAAAAACCTTCCGAGAGATAAAGTGATATGGGAGATTTGGAAGAAGGAGTGATTTGTTTGAGATCTTCACATCTTCTTCTCGATCTCTTATGGTAGTCTCTGCTATGAAAGAAGTGACATCAAAGTTCCTTACCTCTTCTTCTTCTGCTTCGAGGTTAATCTCTTCAACAATCTCTTTGACTTGACTTTTTGAATATTTCTCAAGAGAAACATCTAGGGATTCCCTTTTATCTTCGTCATGTTCCTTTTCTTCAATATTCCCAATTTAGATGTGATCAAGCCAGATCAAAAACCCTATGCTCAAGTGCACTAAACAACAATTGTTTTGGTGTTTTGGGCAAATTTCTATCCTTCCTGGCAAGGGGGAAAATCCTCTTGCATTTTCTAGTGATTTTGGCCCTATCCAAAGGATCCTTCCCAAACATCACTAGGTGGATATAAGTTTTCCCAGAAATAATAACTTCTTGACCATCTACTATCCTAAGGAAGGTCTCCCATTCATCCGAAAGAAATTCCTTGCTTTTGTCCACAAGTGCTTCAAAATCAAAGGTGGGATTGAAGATTTTTATTGCATTTGGAAAATGATTGACCCTCAATGCCTCTTGAATCATAAAATCTAGAAGTTTTTTAGATGGAGAAACACTTAGAGTTACATTCTTCTCTTCCATGTCAAAAGGTGATCGATACAAGCGAATAGGCGTAGTTAAAGAGAGTCAAAGAGGCATGATTGCTTGAATTGGTTTGCCTATAGAACTGAAGCTCGGAGTGCTTGGTTATGAAGGTAGAAATTAGATGAAGGTTGAAAATAAGAAAAGAGCAAGGCAAATGGTATTTATAGGTGAAGAGAGAAACAAACGGTCACATGATGTGGACCAATGAAAGTATGCCACATGGAAAATTTGAATTTGAAATTTCAATGATCAGATGACATGGACTACTAGAATATTGACACATGGAAATGTACGTTGGGATTCCCAATGACTACATCACGTGGAACAATCAAACATTGCCATGTGGCATTTAACAGTCAACTCGACCTTGAGACTTATTTAAGCTCCTACCTTCATTTTTGCCATTTTTTTGTGACATAGGTGCTCTCCCGAATTCCACTAGTTTTCATGCTCCCATCCTCTTTTGTGAATATCTCTTAATCCTCTTCTCCTTGAGCTTGCTTGGTGTGCAAGGTAATATCCATGAGCTTGGTATCTTCTAGAGATGACCGATTCAAGAGATTACTGGAATCGGAGATTACCGAATTTTCCCAATTGCTTGAATTGGTCGTGCCTAGTTCAAATTATTTATTCTTTTAGGATCAGGGTAGAAGATAAGAGGATTCTATTTTTTTCACTTGCTATTGAGACAATCGATTCAAGCAATTAGGGGAATTGGAGATTTTTGGATTGACTGATTCGCTTGAGTTGGTCTTGTGCAAGGTAATATGCATGAGCTTGGTATCTTTTAGAGATGATCAATTCAAGCAATTAGTGGAATAAAAAATTACAAGATTTGCCTAATCGTTTGAATTGGTCGTGCCTATTTCAAAGGATTTTTGAGATTATTTATTCTTTTAGGATTAGGGCAGAAGATAAGAGGATTCTATTTTTTCACTTGCTATTGAGACAAAAAATTCAAGCAATTAGGGGAATCAGAGATTTTTGGATTGACCTATTCGCTTGAATCAGTCGTGTCTAGTCAAAAAACATGTTTATGATCTATTTTTCATTTAAAGGTAGGAACATCTATAAAGAGTTCATGGAATACATGAAAAGAAAGCAAAGGCCTTGATTTGTTTGATACGACCGATTCAAACGATTAGGAGAATCGAAGATTTTTGGATGAACCTAATCGCTTGAATCAATTGTCTAATGAATTTTTACTTTTCTTGTTGTGATATGTGTTTGATCCCCTTCAATTCTTGTTTACACATTATGGCTAGGGTAAAGAAGACTCCTAGGAAGTTGTACTCTCAGGAGCAACAACATGGGGGACCTGTTCCAGAGGGGTAGGCACCTGCTCTAGAGGGGTAGGGACCTGCTCCAAAGACCACAAATAGCCAAGATAAGATTGATACACAGAAGGCATACACAAAAAAGAGAGTTAAATATCATGTAAAATCACTGAGGGAAATCAGAAGAGCTCAAAAAATTGTGGGACTTCTCATCCCAAGGCTTCCTTTCATGAGAGTGGTTAAGGAGATCTCTGCCAATCTTTGCTCTATGATGAGGACTACTTCATTTGTGAATGTCAAATGGCAGACCCGAGCTCTTCTATGCTTGTAAGAAGTAGCATAAGATTTTGCAAATTGATTTTATGAATGATGCTTATCTTTGTGCAGCACATTGTCATAGGGTGACACTTATGACCAAGGACTATGTTGTTGTGTCCAGGCTAAGATAGAAGTTTGATAAAGCCATTGTTCCTCTTGATAAGCATGATCAAGATTTTTTGATATTCTTAATATACCTATAGCAGGAAAGCCTAAGCCATCTACAGTCAAAATTGATGAGGTCCCTTCTCATGACCATTCAACAAGAAATGCAGTAGAGACTGAGGAGGAGAAGAGAAGGATGAAACTTATGATAGAAAAATATGTTATCCTTGAGTACATTCAGAGGCTGAAGAAGGCTAATTGAGAGCTTTTAAAGAAAGGATATGGCCAAGTAATTGTCAATGCTTCAATGCCATGGGAGGAAGACTTCATGCTTGACATTAGGCTTGAAGACAACAAAATGTTGAGAGACTTCAATGTTGACATCTCTGACAGCATTGTTAATATAGCTCTCAGGTATTTTTAAGGCCATAATATGCTCCATTTTATCAATACTTGATCTCCTTGATGCATCTACTAATGGTTTTATATTTTAGGGTCTTACTCCATCAATGTGAGGAGTAAGTCTCAAGGAAGGTCATTATTTTGGATCCCCTTGTGAATCACTGTATATTATACAAGCATGGAGAAATTGTTCATTTTCTCAAAAGTTTTAGTGAGGAGATACTATATATAGTTTATCCATATATTGATAATAAGTTTTCATTTCTATTTTTCTTATAAAGTCATTCCTTTCTTGGTGGTTTGATTAATGAGTATATGTCACATTTTGAGGGGTCACTAGAGTCTTATAATTATTGATTTTGTTGAACACCAAGCCTTATTCATGAAATCTCTCCAATCTTAGCATGGTAGTTTTAAACTATAAGTTCACACTTGTATTGCTCTTTGAAAATTCTATTGGCATGCATTCTAATATTAATTTAGCCTTGCCCTTCTGCCAAACTTTTGAAAATGCACATTGATGAGAAATATCCAAGCAAAGTAAATGAAGAAAAAAAGTTTGGTTATATGCAAATTCATGTGCCACTATAGAAAGACAGTACATCATGTGGATGCAGAGTAATTTCCAATGCAGTAAGGTTTTTAGAGCATAGATTTTACAATCCTTGTCTAAATCTATCTGACTATCCAGATGCATGGATCCTTTTGGTCAGAGAAAAAGAAATTCATGCCATCTTAAAAGATGCTATCTGTTCTTATGATGCAGACTCTCCTCCATTGCCTCCATCACCACTAAGACATAACAATACTGAAGATAAGAAGAAAGGACCTGTTGTTCACTCTCCATTGAAGCATGTCCCAAAGAATAAGCAAAGAAGTGAGAGCTCCAAAAAGAAGAAAAATATGCAAAAAAGGTGAACGCTCCAAAAATGTATAGATTTTTGTATCTATCTTGATACTTATCCCATTACTTCCAAGTATGTTGAAAGATATTTATATGCTCTTTGTTCTAAATACAATTTTGTACACAAAATAACCTTCAGAGCATTGAATGTATTAGGAAATGGTGCCATTCTATATTTATGTCGAAGATAGTTATTGTAAATCATGTTTCTACAAAGAAATGGTTTCAACTTATTAGTGTTGGCAGTAGTTTTTCTTAAATATAAACTATGGTCTCGCTTTTTTCATGACATAAAATAAGATAATAAGTTGTTTATCATTAATTTCTTAAATGCTATTCTATAACATGATTTGATGATATGGAATTGAAAAATTGGGCTTGTGAAGGAAAATGGAGAAGATTGGAGGACACGACCAATTGAAGCAATTAGGGCACTTTGAAATCCTCCATTGCTCCTAGTCACTTGAATCGGTCGTATCCTCCAATCTTCTCCATATTGTAATCCTTGATGCTCTTAAATATGTTTTTCACCCACTCAAAAGGCACGACCAATTCAAGTGACAGAGAAGTCCAAGAACTTCAATTGGTCCTTATTGCTTGAATCAGTCATGGCCTTTCACAACGCCCATTAACATTGAAAAAGAAAGATCACCAATTCAAGCAATAAGCACCTTCAGAGAACCTTCATTGCCTCTTATCACTTAAATCGGTCCTCTCCTCCAAGCTTCCCCCCTTTGTAATATTCCTACCTTATTGCTTGTTGACAATCAAGGTCAAGCACAAGGTGCAAGAATGCATCAAAGAAGTGGACACACAAGAAGATGAAGCATGAAGGGAACTTCAAGAAGTACATGTTAAATTTTTAGAAGAAATCCCTATTAAAACAGTGATTTTCATCAGTAAAAACCATTGTAAATACCATTTCACATTTTTGCAACTCCATTTTGTTCAAGCCGAGGAGTCCTCAAGCTTGAGGAGCATTAAAAGTATTCATGCTATTAATTTTCATAATTTTTAGACTCTGTTTGAACCCTCAAATAAGCCCTAGAACCTAATTTTTAACTAGGTCAGACACTAGGTCCGGACATGGCCAAAACCACTTAAAAAAACTATAAAAAGAGCTAGATAGCTCATTTTTTAGGTGGGCTTGTTAGAGATTTGAGCTTTTGTAAGAGAGTTATTTTGTAATAGAAGCTTTCCATTGTTCCTCTCTTTGCTCTTGCCATGTGCATATGTGTGTGTATGTGTGTGCATGCTTGTGTGCTTCTCACTCACACACTTGTGCCACCACTTGCTCATGGTCTTCATACCACTCCTCACATCTCCGCGGATTGAAATTTATGAGGTGATCTCCTCATGTTGGTACTTACCATTGTGCTGGAGTGACATTGCTCTATCTTACTTAGAAGTAACATGGAGAAGTTCTTATCCTTACCATGTCCATTAGTATTTTTTTGGACAAGTAACATGGAGAGCTAATTATCCTTATCTTGAGAAATTGAAACCTTGCACAACAAAAGTCTTTGCACAATAGAAACCTTAAAAAGGTGATGATATAAACCAAAACATAGCCAATACCAATATCATGATTTACATAAAAAAGAGATATAATTTTGCACAACAGTTGCATGTTTGAGACAATGATAAAAGTTTTTTTCTCATTGGAGATATTCTTTAATCTATAAAAGTCTTTGCACAATATAAACCTTAAAAGAGTGATGAAATAAACCAAAAATATGCCAATATGAATATGGTGTATTTAATAGAAAAGAGATGTATTCAGTAGAAGAAAAAGGGCAAGATTGGTTACATTCTTAAGGGCTCGAACTTGATCACCTTGGGTGGCAGACAAGTTATGCAAGATAGTATTTTCTCTGATCTAATGTTTACCATTGCACCATCAATTGAGAATCTAAGTTGTGGTGAAACTTCATCAATGAACTCTAGGAGCCCCCTTACATTTTTGAGTTTCCATGAATCAATAATTCTAACTCAAATTCTGGACATCTCTCCTCTCAACCCAAGGGTATCCAGAGTCCAAGATATTTTTCCACCTTCTATAATCATATCCTAAAACAAGTGATTGTTGAGATATCTGATATGAAATTGAAAGAGAATTCGGGCTAACTTTACATAAAATGATGTTTCCTAGCTTTTGATCTTCTTTGCTATCCCATTCCCTACCTAAAACATCATCAATCTCTGAAATCAAAACTCTCCTATTCAACCACATTGTTTTTGTTTTCTATAATGACATGTTTTTAAAACATGCTACAAAAATGTGAAGAGGAAGGGATCATTGAATCTTTATCCTTTGAGAAATTCGGCTTGCTCACATTGCGAGGAATGGATATGTGAGTCACTTGCATCTATTGGTGTGAATGTAGATGATGATGATAAGGTGGAAGTGTGCCTCCATGGTTTAGGAGCTGCATATAAGCAATTCAGAACTTCTATACAGACTAGGGAAAGTATTTTGAATTTTGATGATCTGGTATCTATGCTGATTATTGAAGAAAAGAATCTTGGTGAGGTTTCAAACTCCCAAGGAAAATCTAGTTCTGAGCAGGTATTCTAGTCTGGAAAAGGAAGAGGTAGAGGTAGCGGTTTTGGAAGTGGAAGAGGAAACAATAACCAGGACCAAGGTCAACAACAAAATCATGCAAGAGGAAGAGGATAGTTCCAGGCAGGGGGAGCCAAAGAGGTCGCAAAAATTTCCAAAGAAATGATTCAGGTAATGATTATAAAGGATGCTGGAATTGTGGTAAACCTGGACACTTTGAATGTGATTGCAGGTTGAAGAATAAAAATAACAGAAGGCAGCAAAACAACTATGCATCCACAAGTGCACATGATTGTGAGAAGCTGTTCATGGTTCAACATCACATGATGAATACAATGGCTTCTGGCATTTCAAAAACGAATGATAATGTCTGGTATGTTGAGTTAGGTACTTCAAATCACATGACCAGTCATGCGGAATGGTTTAGTACTTTGTAGAGATTGCTAGTTCCTAGATCTGTTGAAACAGGTGATAACACATCACACCCTATTGAGCATACAGGAAACATAGCATTGTCTATAGAGGACGGGAAGGAAAAACACCTTGCTGATGTGCTGCATGTTCCAAATATAACAAAGAATCTGGTTTCTGTTGGACAAATGGTTGACCAGGGATTACAAGTCAGGTTCAATGCTGATGGATTATATGTAGAAGAGTATAAGTAGGATGGATGATTGGTTGCCAAAGGAAACAAAGTGGGTAGGATGTTCACCTTAAATGTGAAGATTCCGTAAATGAATGCAGCCATGTTTGGAAAAGGTGTAGGAGTTATTGCAGATATAGAGATGTGGCACAAACAGATTGGACATGCAAACTTGCAAAGGCTGAAATTGATGCAGTCAAAGGAGATTGTCCATGGACTACCAAATTTCAAAGTTGTAGAAATGCAAAAGGTATGTGCAACATGTCAATTTGGTAAGCAGTCAAGAGCATCATTTCCACATGACAAGCATGTTAGTGAGAATGTACTAGAAATAGTACATATAGATGTTTGGGGTCCGGCAAAGACCACATCTATGGGCGGTTGCAGGTTTTATGTTACTTTCATTGATGACCATACACGCAAAGTATGCGTATATTTCATGAAAGAGAAGAGTTAGGTGTTCACTCGCTTCCAAAATTTTAAAGCTATGGTGGAAAAGTAGATAGGGAAGTACATTCAGACATTAAGATCTGATGGAGGAGGTGAATACATGTCAAATGAGTTCAGAAATTTTCTAAAAAATCATGGAATTCGGCGTCAATTTTCATGCAGGTACACACCACAACAGAATGGCATTGGTGAATGCAAAAGTAGAAATATTGCAAAAATAGCAAGAGCCTTGATGGCTGAGAAGAATATGCCTCATTGTTATTGGGCAGAAGCTGTGCATACTACTGTATACATCATGAACAGAACTCGGACTGCTGCTGTACATCAAGTTATACCTGAAGAGAATTTTATAGGTAAAAAGACAAACTTATCATATCTGAAAGTTTTTGGCTGTATTGCATATGTACATTTTCCAGATGAATTGAGGACGAAACTTGATCCAAAAGCACAAAAGTGTGTCTTCATTGGATACTCCCTTGAGCAAAAAGGATATAAATGTTATAACCCACTCACATGACAGGTAAAGGTGAGCAGAGATGTGGTATTTGATGAAATGTCAAGCTTCTATGTAGATGCCAAAGAAGGACTGAATCTTGAACCAAATGACAAAGAAAATGATTAAAAATCAAGTGCAGAATCTCAAGTTTTGAGTGGACCAGATGCATCACCAAGCAATAGTTCCAACTAAAACCCATGGAGTGGAGGATTGCGTGGAAATTTCAGTCCAGCAAATTCATCAAATACATCCAAGAAAGGTAAAGAAAAGCTTTCTGTTGGTAGTAAAACATGTGCAAGGTTTGATGACGTTGATGGAGATTCAAGCGGTTTAGAAAAGAGTCTTGATGAGGAACTTGGATTGACCTCTGTGAAGATTCCAAGAGTAAGAAGGGCACCTGCAGATGATACAAGGAGGTGAGCCAGGACCAAGAAGATCTGGGAGGATGCAGAATTCAGTGCAACGATTGACCTATGATAGTTATATGGCTCGTCCTTGTGCCTACATGACCAAGGTAATACAAGATGCTGAACCTTCTTGTTTTGAAGATGCAATTGGAAATGTAGATTGGAAAAAAGCTATGGATGAGGAGATGGCTTTATGGGAATGATACATGGAAGCTGGTTCCATTGCCACAAGGAAAGAAACCCATAGGCTGCAAATGGGTTTACAAGGTAAAGCATAATGTTGATGGTAGCATAAGCAGGTATAAAGCACAATTGGTTGCTAAAGGATATGCACAGACATATGGCATTGATTATGAGGAAACATTCAGCCTGTAGCTAAAATGTCTACTGTTAGAACACTTCTTGCATTAGTGACAACAAAACGATGGATTTTGCATCAGATGGATGTGAAGAATGCTTTCCT
Organism: Ceratopteris richardii; assembly: GCA_020310875.1. NCBI lineage: Eukaryota > Viridiplantae > Streptophyta > Polypodiopsida > Polypodiales > Pteridaceae > Ceratopteris > Ceratopteris richardii. The sequence continues at coordinate 19,798,989 of CM035433.1, forward strand.
ACATGTTGAGTTACAGGAAGAAGTATATATGGACGAACCACAAGGATATGAAGATTCAAAGTATCCAAAATATGTTTGCAGGTTGGAAAAGCTTTGTATGGGCTGAAGCAAGCTCCTCGTGCATGTCATGCAAGGATTGCTAATTACTTAACCAGCATTGGGTTTTTTATGTGTGATGTAGATCATTCACTATATGCAAGGAAGGGTGATGATGGCATGAAAATTGTGGCTATCTATGTTGATGACTTGATTGTAGGTGGTGATAATGAAGAAGGCATCAAAGAGGTAAAGCAACTTCTTATGCAGGAATTTGACATGAAAGATCTTGTTGTGCTGCGCTACTTCTTGGGCATTGAGTTTATACATACAAAAATAGGTATATGGATGTCGCAAAGGCAATATGCCTTGAATATGCTGCAAAAGTATGGTATGATTGATTCTAAGCCAATTTCTATGCCATTAGATCAAAATTTGAAGTTGGATAGTACATCAGGTGAAGCATTGGAAAATGCTACTTTGTACAGGAAAATTATGGGAAGGCTTATATATCTCACAATTACAAGGCTTTCTTTAAGCTATATTGTTGGACTTGAAAGATAGTTTATGTAGGTTCCCAGGAAGCCACATTTGGATGCTCTGAGGTGCACTCTACGTTATGTGAGTGCTACTTTGGATTATGCATTGTTTTATGGAACTGGTGTAGATTTGAAGGCTCATGGATACACCGATGCAGATTGGGCTGGTAGTACTCATGATAGAAGATCTACTAGTGGCTTTCCATTCTCACTTCGAGGTGCAGCTACTACATGGAGCAGCAAGAAGCAACCCACTATTGCTTTGTCGAGTACAGAGG
>CM035433.1:19807341-19824841 GCA_020310875.1 Ceratopteris richardii
GCGTTCTTTTATGAAGCTGGTGTAGATTTGAAGGTTCATGGATACACTGATGCAGATTGGGCTAGTACTACTCCGGATAGAAGATCTACTAGTGGCTTTCTATTCTCACTTGGAGGTGTAGCTATTACATGGAGCAGCAAGAAGCAACCCACTGTTGCTTTGTCGAGTACAGAGGCTGAGTATAGAGGTGCTGCAATGGCAGCATGTGAGGCATCATGGCTGGAGATGCTAGTTGCAGATTTAGGTGTGGAAGTACAAAAGCCTATCACTATCTATTGTGATAAACTTAGTAGCATACAGTGAGCATGGAATCCTATTTTTCGTTCCAGAACAAAGCATATCGAGGTACATTATCACTTCATCAAAGAGAAGGTATTAGCCGATGATATTGATCTTGTTTATGTGAGAACAGATGAGCAGGTTGTTGATATTTTCACCAAAGCACTTGGAGCTGAGAAGTTGAAGAAGTTTCGAGAGATCCTTGGATTACAGGATATGACATTCAGCTTGAGGGGGAGTGTTGAGATATCAAGCTCAACATGTGATGATCCAGGATGACACGTATCAAATTTTTGTTTCTCTGAAATGTATAGTGGTCACACCGATATATGTCAGGGATAGTTCATTGAGCTTTATTAGATTTATCTACTGAGAGTGATGTCACATTTATTTCTTGCCAACTCACTCATTCATGGTGTTAAATGTTAAACGCTTCGTTCTAACTATCAGAAGTGCGTTTAACCGACCTAAGTGGGTTCTTGGGAGTGGTAGGGGTCTGTTATACAGAGGCCCTGTACTTAGTTCCCAAAGGTACTGTTCACACTCAGCACTGTAACAATACTGAGAATTCTATCGAATTGCCGTACTTAAAATTTACGGTCACAGTCTTAGCTCCACCAAACGTACCAAATACATTAAGATGCCATATTGCATCTATGCATAAACTTACTGGAATTACCAGGAACAAGAGTATTCGATCGACTTCGCAGAATGGATTTCAACGACCACATCACACCGTAACATAGAGAACTTGAGAGTTCAACACACCGTGCTGGAGGCTCAATATTTAACTTAGCAGTGCCTTACTGTACTTCACTTTACTGCAGGCAGACAGATCCCAACACTACAACAACACAGTACAGATCTGAATATCAGAACACTAACACAGTTGCTCGGAATTCACCAATTCTTGACAAAAACACATCCAAGAAGTCGTAACATATAGTGTGCGAGCACAATCCAACAGAGAAGTATGAATAACTTACTCAGACAACAGTAATGGAACTCGTAATCTCAACGGGGTCACTAGGTAACAAACACAGATACACACAGTATCGTCAATCTACGCAGAAGATCACCAGATACTTTGGGTTACTCCAATCGTTGCACAGTAACATTAAGAATGATAGTATAGTTATCTCTCGAACGTTATAAAATTCATCTACAGAAACGAGGTCGTTGACAGACAACAAGAACGATGGACGATGCCAGATACGAGTAAGAACTTAGAACACTGAGATTATGTAAAAACAAACACTACATCAACACTCAGACATTCATCCAGACGAACAGTCTGGTGATACCCAGAATTGGCCTGACAACCGCCATTCTTGCGCATTTCTTTTCATTGCTTTATATAGAAAGTACAAATAGGTGCGTAACCACCTTTCGCGCGTGTTCTGCCACGATTTTTGTTACATCTGTCCCAATCCGACGGCCGACTAACACTGGCACGTCCGGTGGACTTGAACCCGCAAGTTTTTACAAAATTACTGTTCATCGATTATACCTTCTAAGTACATGTTTTGGGCTAATCTAAATGTACAGGCGATCTTTTTCTTAAGGGTCTCTAATATTTGTTTAAGGGTATCTGGCTCTACTAATTGCGCATCTATTCTAACAGAGCTTAGAGCGATGGCTTCGGTGAGAAAAATCTCGGCCTGTGTTTGCAAAAAGGCCTCCTGTATGTAGAACTCGTTGGACACGGCTGCATCTCTTGAGACCTTCGTTTCTTCCAGTTGCTTCTGCATATTGATTACTCTATCCTTTTGATTTTCAAGCTGATTTTCTCTTCGTTCAATCTCTTGGTTTTGGCACTGTATAGTTCTGGAGTAGGCGTCGCGTTCTCTTTTTAGATCTGTGATCAGCTTCTGTGTCTGTGCTTCTTGTGTTAGCTTTCGTCGTAATATGTTGTTTACCTGATCGAAATCTAACTTAAATCTTTGGAGTTCCTCAGTGGTTCTCATTGCCAGCTCGTGCTTCTCTTGTCCTTTTTGTACCACTTCGTCCAGTGTTTGTCTTGTTTCTTCCAGCAAATTTCCTAATGCAATTCTGGCATCCTCCTTATCCTGCAGGTCTAGCTTTAATTGACTGATTTCTACCTGTGTTTTGGTTAATAACTTATCTTTTTCGGTGAGCTCTGCCAGTGCTGTATCTCTCTGATTGATCAGCATTTCCTGTTCGGTGAGTTTTTTTTGTAGTTCCTTCAATTGATCTTGCAGGGATTGGTTTTCGGCTTTTTCAATTAGTAATTCCTCTTGTAGGGGGCTGATGTCAGCTTCTAGCATGTCAACTTTATGTTGTAGCTCGTTGCGGATACTGTCTGTGGCGGCTTTCATGTGGATGGGCAGTTGCTGAGATAACTTGATAAGAACTTGGCCCATATTGGCCAGTTCGGACAGTATTGGAATGGAAGGAAGGGGTTGCTGGGGTTGTGGTTGGGAAGTGGATGCGTTGAGGAGCTGTTGGGAGTTTGGTAGAGAGTAGTTGAGGGAGCAGGATGAGGATTCGGCGGTTTCGGTAGGGCGAATGGGCTGGAGAGGGATGATGGGTGGTTCTGGTGGGGGAGTGGGAGTTACGGTTTGAGTTGTTACCTGATTTATGTTTTGTTGTTCTTGCTCCGCAAATGTGGATTCTACTGCCTTAACTAATCTGTCTAGTGCGTCTTTAGCAGCTTGCTCTTCCTCTGTTTGTTGTTCTTCTTCGGACTGCTGATTTGACGTTTCTGTGGGCAATGTTGTTTCAGCTTCAGTACGAGTTTCTTGTTGTTGCTCCTGGGAAGATTGCATAGAGGATTCATTCTGCATGGAGGTGGCGGTGTCGTGGAATGTGTCTTCTTCTTGCTTTTCTTCTTCTTTATTTTCTTCTTTATCTTCTTCGGCTGACTTCTGTGCTTCACTCTCAGACGAGCTAATTCTGATCCTTTTTCTGCAGAAAAGCTGGTTGAGTTCCTCTTCATCTTCTTCTTCATCGTCTTCTAGCAGTTGTATCGACTCCTCATGTCTCAGAATGGGTCCCCGGGGTGGTGGTTGGGCTGCAAGGATTGCCGGAAAGAGAAATGACAAGATATGGGGCAATCTAGATCTAGGCGTACTACCCTTGTTTACTTGTTTGATTATAGCTACGCACTCTTTGTGGATACGTTGGAAGAAATATGTAGCGAAGTTTACTGGTTCTCGGGATGCTAAATCTATGGCTGAGTAGAATGGCCGGGATATGCCGTAAGTGCACTTCTGTAGAGTTAGGATTGCTACCAAGAATTGGAGTGTGGTTCTTTCGGGTTCCGGTCTGCAAAGAATGGCATATTCGTTAGAGGAGTATCTAGGGAATAAATGGTTCATGGTGGCTAATGGCAAATTCGGGCCATTCTCTCGGCCTTGTGAAGGGAGTCGATACGACTCAGCGAAGGTCTGGAAGGTGATTACGGTTCGAGAAGGTAACGATGGGAAAGCCCATCTGTGCTCGTTGGTTGGTGATTGAGCGATGGCAAATATGATCTGTGCAAAGAAGGGGTGGGCTTCCACTGAATGCCATGGCAGTTCAGCAAAATTAGCAAGCCCATGGTTGCACAGGAACTCTCCTACGTCGGCAGGGAGTCCATTACGGAAGGCGGCGTAATTTGCCAAAGCTTCCATAGCGCAACAAAGACAGTAATCACACAACGTAGGCACACAAGGAATACACAAACATACAAAGCACGAAAACACAATAGCGATTTTTGGCGGAATGGAGAAGGTTATGTAGATGCGCTGCCGGGAAGGGTAATGAGGGATGGTTAATCATCGTGCGGTATTGAAATGATAATTCTTTAACTTGGTGTGCATGCGTGAGTAGCTGGCAAGAGCAGGGCAGCTTATGACATAATTAGGAATCAAGACGCAGATATTACAGACATAAATTATTAAGCACATAAAAATAAAAGAAAGGAAAAGAAAAGGAAAGAAAAGCGAGCGCCAAACGACGCGGTCCACCGAAAAATGTTTCAGCACGGGTTAGGGGTGTGTTTATACGGCCGCAGCTTCGAACAGTTGATGTCCTTCGGAAGAGGGTTTCCGGTCAACGTAGTCAATCGAAAAGTTGCTGGGCCCACTTGTTCTGAAATCCGGTAAGGGCCATACCATCGTAATTTGAATTTACCAGCAGACCAATTCGACTTTGCATTATAAAAAAGGACAAGTTGTCCCATCGTAAAAACTGGAGTTTTCAAGTGTCGATCATGCGTCCGAGCCTGTCTTAGTTGTACTTCCTGCATAGTTAAAAAACTGTGCCATCGATGCTCGTCTAACTCTCTGAGTGTATCCAACCGAAATGACAGTGAGTCTTCCGGTAGCAGTTTCTGTTGGTGCAAGCAAGCCTTAACACTTGGCATTGTTGTGTGCCTTTGAAGACCCAACATGAAGCTTGGACTATTGAACCCTTGGAAAGCATAAAAGATTGAACCCCTGGATGATATATGCACAAGAGTCAATAATCATGTGAACCTAGTCTTATTGATTCTTACTTTTATCTCATGTAAAAGTCCATGTGACTTTATCAATAATGTAATCATACCTACTAGACTAGAGTCGTGGAAAAATTAGGTGATCTAGTTGAGGGAATATCTCCCTAAGTCTAGTGGAGAGAATCAAGGGAGCTTTAATTTGAATTCAAATTCAAATTCATTAAAAAACTCCTATAAAAATCAATGTAAAAGTCGCGGGGTTAGTGACACTCTTCCCGAGGCTAATCCAAGCATATTTGTGAGTGTGTGAGTGCTACTACCTAGCCTACACCTCTGAGTACCATTGGGCATCATTCTACATGCCAATGGGAATGTACATTTGATAGTATCAATACATATACTCATAGTTTTTACTCTGTGTTTTCTCTGAGTGACTACCTCCAAGTCTGTCAACTTCAACAGAGCATATCTCAAGATCTACTGAACCAAATTTGATAATCAAGGGCTCATTGGAACCAGCTCAAAGCATTCTACAACACTACAAAGTTTCAAGTCAATCTATTCAGCCAATTGGGAGAAATCACTGTCGAAGTGATCACTGGTATATTTCTGTGTGTTTCCTAAAAAGTCGGGAATGTCTCCGAGTTTGCTAAACATCATGCTCAGTGTATAGTTTATCATTTGGAGTGATTTAACTTGCTAAAGTTAGCTTGTTAAGTTAATTTAATACTCCCAGAAGGAATTAGATCAATTGCAAGTGTGCTGGACACACTGAGCTTAGGACTGAGCAGGTGTCATTACAGAAATAGCAAGTTTTTGGACTTATGAAGGTTCAAACTTATCTGTTTTGATTTGATCATTTCTCAATCACTTTGTAAAGCACATATATAGTTTCTTGGTGTCATTTGGAAGCTCAAGGAGTCTCCTAACCATATCTGAAGAAAAGAAAGGGCAGGTGTGAAGCAGGTCTAGCAGCACCACCTTGATCTTCTGATTGTACCCTGCCATCACATCCAATAGTGGTATCAGAGCAAACAAGGTAATCATGGGTGATGGTTTCCCTTCCTTTATTGACAAATTGGATAGGAATAACTACCAGGCATGGTCATTAAGAATGAAGACTTATCTACAAGGGAGAAGCTTGTATGGATACATATCAGGAGATGAGGAGTTGCCCTCATTCAAAACCAGAGGCCTACCTACAAAGGATGAGCATGAGAGACTTAATCAATGGTGTGCTAAAGATGCTTTGGCAAGGTCATATCTTCTAAACTCTATCTCTGATTTCCTTCTACCTCATGTTAGGAACTGTAAGACTTCCCAAGAGACTTGGGAGACCTTGTCAACATACTTCTCATCAAGCACAAGGGCCAGAAAGAATCAGCTATGGATTGAGTTTACAACTCTTAGGAAGCAATCAAAACAATGTGTTTCAGATTTTGTCACCAAAGTCAAAGATATAGCAGATCAACTTGCAAGTGTTGGAGAAGAAATTGAAGAAGAGCAAATTGTTAGACAAGTGATAAATGGACTCAAAGCAGATGACAAGTGGGAGAGCTTTACCACTGCAATGGACTTGTACATGGACATTCAAGCACCTGATCTAACAACTCTGATTGGACAACTCTTTACACATGAAGCCAAGATCACAAAGAATGGAGAGCAATCAAAAGGTAACAATCCCTCTGCCCTATATACAGATAAGAAGTCTAAAGATAAGGGTAAAAGCAAGAAGGTTGATGATGAAGGATCCACCTCCCAAGCAAACTATGCAGGGAGAGGTAGATCATCTAGAGGTAGGGGCAGAGGAGGTAAGTCAGGTAGGGGGAGACCCTATAATCAATCTCCATGCAATATTTGTGGCTTGTCTAACCATACTACAGATGAATGCTACAAAAACTACAAGAACCAAAGAGGAAGAGGTCACCAAAGAGGAGGATACTCCCAAGGCAGAGGCAGATTCAATCAATCTCAAGGCTACCATGGCTACAACAATAATTACAACAACAACTACAACAATAGCTACAATCACAATGGCAATTATCAAGGAGGATACAGGAACAGAAAGGATTACAACAATTATGCAGAGGATCAAGATGATTCCTTGTTGATTATGAACATGACATCTAAATCAGGTATCAATGATGATCATTTGTTCTATATTGACTCAGGTTGCTCTAACCATGTAGCTGGGAATGTTGCCTTACTCTCTGATTTGGAAGAACCTAAAGGCAAGCACCAAGTGCAGACAGGTGATGACACTAAACACTCAGTGGTTAAAGTAGGTAATGTCAAAACAAGTGATGGTAATCAGAATTTGCTAAGCAGAGTATTGTATGTCCCAACAATCACCAAGAATCTGATGAGTGTAGGTCAGATTGTTGAAAAAGGTCTACAGGTCAGGTTCACTCAATATGGTGCATATGTGGAGGATCCAAAACATGGATTCAGAAGGATAGCCAAGGGAGAGAAGTCAGGTAGATTGTTTACCTTTGAACTTGAGGATACTAAAAATATTGCCTTGTACAACTATAGGGACCAAACCCTATCAGAATTGGAGATGTGGCACAAGAGATTGGGTCACATTGGAGAGAGAACCATAAAGCAGATGAGCAGAGATCAATGTGTGCTTGGGATACCTAATGTATCCAAGCAACACATGATATACAAGTGTGGGGCTTGTCAATTTGGTAAGTCACACAGATTGCCATATACCAAGAAAGGATTTATGCATGAAGATTACTTGGAATTGGTGCATACAGATGTGTGGGGACCAAGCAAGGAGCCATCCATATCTGGATCAAGGTACTATGTATCTTTTATAGATGATTATAGCAGATGGACTGTCTTGTACTTCATGAAACATAAAGATGAAGTATTTAATTGCTTCAAAAGGTATCTTGCATTAGTAGAGAATCAAACAGGTAGACATTTGAAGAGGTTAAGGTCTGATGGTGGTGGAGAATACTTCTCCAATGACTTTGAAGAGTTCTTGCAGGAAAGAGGAATCAAGAGGGAGATTACCACAAGGTACTCTCCAGAACAAAATGGGGTAGCTGAAAGAAGAAATAGAATCATTGTGGAGACAGCTAGGTCTATGCTCAATGAGAAGAAACTACCAAATTATCTTTGGGCAGAGAGTGTATCTACTGCCACATACTTGATCAACAGGTTGCCATCAAAGACACTTGATGGAATGACACCCTATGAGGCTTGGCATGGTAAGAGACCATCTCTGGATCATTGCAAGATCTTTGGGTGTATTGCATATGTGCATATTCCCTCACAGGTAAGGGGAAAGCTAGACCCTAAGGCTGAAAAGTGTATCTTTATTGGTTATGATTTGAATCAGAAAGGATACAGGTTCTATAACCCCTCAAACAAAGGCTTCAAGGTAAGCAGAGATGTCATCTTTGATGAAAATGATTCATGGTATGATAATGAGTGCAGGAAAGTGAGCCTACCTTATGATATGGAAGAAGACTTTCCAAAGCTTGTCAGGCAAGAACCAACTCAGAATGAGGACACAAGCTCAGATGATGAAGACACCATCAACATTGAAGAGTTCAAAGCTTGGAAATCAAAAGGGAAGATGAAGATGAAGCAATTTGAAGACAATCCAGAATCCTCAACTCAAGCTATGAGGAGATCTTCAAGGGAAAAGAAGAAACCTATTAGGTATGGATATGATACTTCACTTGTAACCAAGCACTCTGTATATCTTGCAAAGGATATCTTAAGTGAAGAACCAGGTACATTTGAGGAAGCTATTACTAAACCAGAATGGAAGGAAGCAATGGATGAAGAAATGGAGGCTCTCAAGGAGAGTGATACTTGGGACTTGGTACCCAAGAAGGACTCCATGAAGGTCATAGGATCCAGATGGATCTACAAGCTCAAAAGGAACTCAGATGGTTCAATAAGCAGATACAAAGCTAGGTTGGTGGCCAAGGGTTTTGCACAAACCCAAGGCATTGATTATGAGGAGACATTTTCTCCTGTGGCAAAGATGCCAACTATCAGAATTATGGTGAGTGTAGCTGCATCCAAGAATTGGAACATGTACCAATTGGATGTGAAGAATGCATTCTTGAATGGATGGATATGTGAAGAAGTCTACATGTCACAACCACCTGGCTATGAAGATCCCAATAAGGTAAATCATGTTTGCAAATTAAAAAAAGCTCTGTATGGATTGAAGCAGGCACCTAGAGCATGGAACTATAGGTTGACAACCTATCTCTTGGATCAAGGATTTGTGATGAGTAAAGCAGATACTTCATTGTTTATAAAGAAGAACAATTCAGAGGTAATATACTTGTGTGTCTATGTTGATGACATCATTATTACAGGAAATGATGTTCAAGGAATTAGACACATCAAAGGTCAAATGATGAAGGAATTCAAGATAAATGATCTTGGATTATTGAAGTACTTCCTAGGACTTGAATTGGTCTACACAAATTCAGGTATATTCATTACTCAGAAGAAGTACATTCAGGACATGGTCAAGAAGTTTAATTTGCAGGAAGCTAAAGTCTCAAACATTCCTATGGAGGTCAATCACAAACTCAGTGCACATGAAGGAGAAGAACTCAAAGATATTACAGGTTACCAAAGTTTGGTAGGTAGTCTTAATTATGCTACCTTAACTAGGATTGATATCTCATATGGTGTTAGTGTACTTAGCCAATTTATGCATAAGCCAAGAGTACCACATTTGGAGGCAGCCAAGAAGATAATAAAGTACCTAAAGGGAACACAAAATCATGGTTTGTATTATCCATATTCATCAGACATTGATATCAAGGTATACTCAGATGCAGATTGGGCAGGTTGCAAGGATGACAGGAGGAGTACATCTGGTTACATATGCTTTGCAGGTGATAAACCAATTTCTTGGTCATCCAAGAAACAACCCACAGTGGCTCTATCATCTACTGAGGCAGAGTACAGAGCGCTAGCCAATGCCACTCAAGAAGCAATATGGTTAAAGTTACTCTATTCAGAATTGGGCCTATACACAAGGCCACCTATCATATTTGGTGATAACACAAGTTCACTACATTTAGCTGCTAATCCTGTGTATCATGCTAGGACAAAACACATAGAGGTTCATTACCACTATGTGAGGGAGAAATTACTTAGCAAAGAAATCCAATTATCATATGTGTCCACTAATATTCAATGTGCAGATTTGCTTACAAAAGCTTTGGATGGGAGCAAGCTATGCAGGTTTAAATCCATGATTGGATTACAGGATATCATTGAAGACTAAAGATAAAGACTCAAGCAAGTGTTTGGCTTGAGGGGGAGCTGTTGGTGCAAGCAAGCCTTAACACTTGGCATTGTTGTGTGCCTTTGAAGACCCAACATGAAGCTTGGACTATTGAACCCTTGGAAAGCATAAAAGATTGAACCCCTGGATGATATATGCACAAGAGTCAATAATCATGTGAACCTAGTCTTATTGATTCTTACTTTTATCTCATGTAAAAGTCCATGTGACTTTATCAATAATGTAATCATACCTACTAGACTAGAGTCGTGGAAAAATTAGGTGATCTAGTTGAGGGAATATCTCCCTAAGTCTAGTGGAGAGAATCAAGGGAGCTTTAATTTGAATTCAAATTCAAATTCATTAAAAAACTCCTATAAAAATCAATGTAAAAGTCGCGGGGTTAGTGACACTCTTCCCGAGGCTAATCCAAGCATATTTGTGAGTGTGTGAGTGCTACTACCTAGCCTACACCTCTGAGTACCATTGGGCATCATTCTACATGCCAATGGGAATGTACATTTGATAGTATCAATACATATACTCATAGTTTTTACTCTGTGTTTTCTCTGAGTGACTACCTCCAAGTCTGTCAACTTCAACAGAGCATATCTCAAGATCTACTGAACCAAATTTGATAATCAAGGGCTCATTGGAACCAACTCAAAGCATTCTACAACACTACAAAGTTTCAAGTCAATCTATTCAGCCAATTGGGAGAAATCACTGTCGAAGTGATCACTGGTATATTTCTGTGTGTTTCCTAAAAAGTCGGGAATGTCTCTGAGTTTGCTAAACATCATGCTCAGTGTATAGTTTATCATTTGGAGTGATTTAACTTGCTAAAGTTAGCTTGTTAAGTTAATTTAATACTCCCAGAAGGAATTAGATCAATTGCAAGTGTGCTGGACACACTGAGCTTAGGACTGAGCAGGTGTCATTACAGAAATAGCAAGTTTTTGGACTTATGAAGGTTCAAACTTATCTGTTTTGATTTGATCATTTCTCAATCACTTTGTAAAGCACATATATAGTTTCTTGGTGTCATTTGGAAGCTCAAGGAGTCTCCTAACCATATCTGAAGAAAAGAAAGGGCAGGTGTGAAGCAGGTCTAGCAGCACCACCTTGATCTTCTGATTGTACCCTGCCATCACATCCAATAGTTTCTGAGTGATTGCTACTCGTAAACTTGGTATAACTATCTCCATTGGTGCTATTGCTTCTAATCCATAGGCTAGTTTGAAAGGTGTTAATCCTGTTGTTACCTTGTATGTAGTCCGGTATGCCCATAATACTGCAGGTAACAGTTGATCCCATCTTTCCGGTGCTTCCATAATCAATTTCTGAAGCATATTCAGCAAAGATTTGTTTGTACTTTCGGCCAAAAAATTAGCACGAAGATAATAAGGAGAACTAAACTTATGCGTGACCTGGAACGACTGTGTAAGTGCCTTCATTAAATTGTTTACAAAATGAGTGCCTTGATCTGAAACAAGCTCCAGTGGTAAACCAAAACGTGGAAAGACATTGGTTAGCAGACACTTTGCTACCGCAATAGCTGTAGCAGATCGTAGAGCCCAGGCTTCTGCCCATCTGGTTGCATAGTCTGTACAAGTCAGTATGTAACGATTGTTACTGAAGACTGCTGGAGGTGTAATCGGACCGATAAAATCTAGACCCACTTTTGGAAAGGTTCTAATGGTAAGATGGGTTGCAGAGGGAACAGATGACGTTGTAGGGGCTGTCCAGTTCTTTGACAAGTATCACATTTTTTGACAAACTGTGATACATCTCTGTACATAGTAGGCCACCAGAGACCACTTTGCAGAATTTTTTGGTGTGTTAAGTCTGCAGCAAAATGGCCACCGGAAGGAATTGAGTGAGCCAAAGTAATAACTGAGTTAACTTCATGTGGTGGAATACATCGAAGTAAAATTCCGATATGATCCACATAGTATAATTCTCCAGCAATTAACCGAAATCGATGGCTAAAGATTGCAATTTTCCTGCGTACTGCCGTAGAAGTCTGAGATGGAAGGCATCCATCAGTGAGAAAGGTCAAGATCTGATCATAATATGTAGATGGTATAGGAGGGTCTGTAATTTCATCATTCGTTGGTTCAGAGACATAAATCACCGGAGTTGTGTCATCTATGCCTACCGGAGCTTCACCGAAATCTAAGCGGGAGAGGAAATCTGCTAAGGTATGTGAACTGCCTGGCCGATGAATGACTTCGTAGTCAAATTCCTGTAAAAGCAGAACCCATCGTGCTAATCGACCACCTAGATGCTGTTGCCAAACCAGATAGACAAGTGCACCATGATCTACATGAAATGTAAATTTACGGCCCATCAAATAATGTCTAAATTTCTTGACAGAATATACTAGCCCTAGACATTCTCTTTGTGTTACAGAGTAATTCTTTTCAGCAGGGGCTAATCTGCGGCTTGCATAGTACACTGGTCTGAACCACTTATCAATTTGTTGCATCAAAACACTTCCTATTGCTATATCTGAAGCATCAATAAATACATGAAATGGGCGATCCCAGTCCGGAGGCTGTAAGATGGGAACTTGTGTTAATAAACTCTTTAATCGATCAAATGCTATCTGACATTCTTGAGTCCACTCAAATTGTCGGGGAGTCTTGGTGATTAGCTTGTTCAGTGGTATTGCCAAATGAGCAAGCCACCGTAAGTGTCATCCATGCCATCTTACTTGGCCCATGAAGCGCATAACTTCCTTCGGTGTAGTGGGCACTGGAGCTTCTAATACTGCCGAGATTTTATCTTGATCCACCTGTATGCCTTGTGCAGATACAATGTGACCAAGTAGCTTGCCACATGAAACCGCAAACACAGATTTGTTTGGGTTCAAACAAAGTCTGTATTCTCTGCATTTCTGAAAGCAGCACCGTAAATGGAACAGGTGTGCTATCATCTTACCGAAAATTGAAAAATCATCAAGATATACTTGCATAAAGGAGGTAAGGTAAGGAGAAAATATTTCCTGCATACACCTTTGAAATGTACTTGGGGCATTCCTTAATCCAAACCACATAACAGTACATGCGAAAACACCCCAGTTGGTAATGAAGGCGGTCTTCAGTATATCCTGTTCAGCCATTCTAACTTGATTATACCCACTGTACCCATCTAAAAATGAATACATTTCATGTCCTGCTACTCTATCAAGCATTGTGTCAAGAAAAGGGATCGGAAAAGGATCAGGCACTGTAGCTGCGTTTAGTTTCCAGTAATCTACACATATTCGCAACTGCTTATTCTTTTTTGGGTCAATAACAATTGGTGAGATCCATTCAGCATGTTCTATTGGTACAATAAATCCGACTTTAAGTAGCCTATCAAGTTCTACCTTTACCTGTGATGCATAGTTTGGATTCATCCGGTAGCTGGGTTGTTTGTTCGGTTTGGCTTCCGGCTTCAGCATGACTCTGTGCTGATAGATGCACGGGTCCAATCCTTTCATATCCTTGTAGAGAATTCTCGGAGTAGCTGGATTAGGTCTGCTTGAAATGTTCCCGGTAAGTTTTGCTTTATCTTCACAGGACGTGGATGATCTTCATCGCCTAAATTATAAGTGATCAACTGATCTTCTGGGACATAAAATTGTTGAGGCTTCTCTGTATCGTCAGCTGGCTTAAAAAGTTGTTGTAGTTGAGCGTCATCTATAACCGCAGTATCTTCCTTTTTATCTTCTTCTGTTACAGTCATTACTGTACAAACTGCAGGGTTCCAGTTATCTACAACAGATTGTAGATCAACAGTTCCTAGGGAGATCAAGTCAATGTTGTTCTTCAGAAACTCTTCTTCTTCATCATCTGATAATCCATCTAGCATATGGACTGGTTCTGCCAAATACGGTCTAGCATGCAACTCGCAGGGTTGTATGGCATCTAATTTTACAATGTATTTACGATTTTTATCCTTGAAAGTGAGCTCTTGTGCAGACCAATCCTGTATCACCTTAGCGTGCTTCAGCCAAGGTCGGCCGAAAAGGAGGTTGTAATCAAGAGTGGATTCCGGTAAATCCAGTATGACGAAGGTCATTTTAAATGTTGTACCTTGTAAAGTGATTGGTACATTTTGTACAAGTCCTATGGGATGGACTCTTGATTGGTCGGCCATTCTGACAAAAAACTGAACTGGTTCGATTTTGGTCCACCCTAGCTTTTTACATAGTGCAGCAGTAGCAATGTTGACTCCAGATCCTCCATCAATAAGTACCTGTGTGATTTTATGATTCTTATACCATACCATAATTAAAGGGACTGAATGATCGACCGTAGAATCGGGTTCTGGTTGTACTGTTGCTGTCGCCGGAATGCAGGAAGGCACAGGACTGAACTGTTGTTGAAATTGCTGTCGAACTCCCGGTACTAGTGCAAGTAATTGACACAAAGGAAGAGTGATGGATGTTTTAGATAAAATTTCCCAGGCCTTTTGTGATTGGATTGTTTCCACAGATTCTGAAGATGATGCCCCTACTGAAGATGATGTGTCTGCCGCTGAGGAGGTGCCTGCTGCTGCTGATGTACCTGCTGCTGATGATGTGCCTGCTACTGAATTGGAATCCTGTTGTTGTGTTCCTTCTTCGATTAACGTAGTCTGGGTTATTGGAATAGGATCTGGGAAGACCGGAGGTTCTGCGGTGGTCCATTGACTAGCCTTATTGTACATCCTTTGTTGTTCGCGTATACCTGGTTCAAATAATTCTGCTGCAGGCTGCAGTTGTTTACCGGAGCGAGTATGAATTACTGCAGCGTGTGTTTCTACTGGTGTAATTTGTACCATATTAGCCATTGGATTTTGACGTTCTTTCTTCCTCTGGTCATATTCAGCTGCATCTTTACAGAACCTTCTAATGTGACCAAATTCACCACAGAAATGACAACGCGGTGGTGGCAGATTGGGATTTTCCGGTGGAGGTCCGGTCTGCCAGTGGTTTGCATTGTAGTTGTTATTTCTCTGTCCTCTGTAATTTTGATATCCTTGTTGCTGATTGTTCCTCATTTGCGGAGGTACATAATGATTGGCTGGTTGTCCTGGTTCCTGTATAATAGCATTGACAGTTGCGGTTCCCTGCACTTTGGCGTTGTATGCGCAGTTTTCGGTGGTGTGTCCGGCAGTATTGCAGATAGCACAGAATAACTGATTAAGTGCACAAGTGGCACTAGTATGGCCTGAATTCTTGCATGTGATGCAGTATACTTGTCTGGTCATATCTTCAGTGATATTTCTGTTTGTTTTTAACCACTCCAGGTCTTCTGTAAATCCTCCAACCTTGTTTTCTAGCTGCAGAGCCATTGTGATTACTGCATCTAGCGTCATAGCTCCTACACAGCGTATGATCATAATCTGTTTAAGTTGTGGAGTCAAGCCATTGATAAACCACTGAGTAATAATGTCATCCGGTAGATTGGCGTGTGCTGGTGGTAACTACCTTAGATGCGTCCTGAATAGAGTAGCGTACTCCTGTACAATTTGATTTATCTTCTGTCTATTATATTGCAGGTAATCAAAAATTTCGGTTGGATTCTTCTTTAGCCTAAATCTCTGCAAAAAGGCATCTCGTACTGCTTCATAGGTGCCGAAGTGATTAATATCATATTTTGTAAGCCATCTAGCTGCTTCATTGACCAATGTAGATTGAAAGACAATAGCTTTATACGCCGGATCCGGTGGATGGTTGAGAACTGCGTAGCTTATCTCGAATGTGCGTACGTGAACATCCGGATCATCTCCTGGGAATCCACCAAATTTAGTGTACGTCACTCCTGTTGGAGGCGGCCTGGGTGGACATAGCTGTTGTTGTTGCTGCTGTTGTTGTTGTTGTTGCCCGTTCATCGTGCTGCTGGTTGTATGATGACTTTCTCCTGTATCCAGAGGCTGAATATCCGAACTATTGGAGTTTGTATCGCTGGATTGTGCACTTTCCGGTTCGATAATCTTGTTCAGTATGCTTCGAATCTCGGTTTCGAACAACTTTCCTTCCTTCTTGATGTCAATTGTAAGGGAACTTACTCCAAAAAGCGGTGGCTGAGCTGAAGATTCACCAAAAAATGGTAAACCGTCGCCGAAAAACTGTGATTTTGTTACCGAAATATCACCAGAATGTGCCAAAATTTCACCAAAATAAGGTGCTTTTTTGCCTTCGCCAATTTCTTTGGCTAACGTGTTTCTAGTCGTAAACAAATTTGAATCTTTATCCAAGATTGTTAAACTAGCTTCAGACTGCGTCTTGGTAGATTCTGGAGTTACTATATCTTCGACAGATTGTGCCAAAATAGTACCGGAATGTACCAGAGGCGTAACACGTCCCACCGGAATATGACCGGAATCACTTCTAATGTTGTTGACTTTCTTGACAACTGGGTCAGACCTAGTTGTACGTCTACCTCCCGGGGTTGTCTTTAGTACATTAAGTACTCCAGGCTGATGGTTCTTGGGATACGTTTCACCGGATCGAGTAACCGGCATGTATCATCTTTTGTACTAATCGCGTATTATCACTATCGATTGAAATTTTATAATCACGTTTCCACAACAAGTTGCAACAATCTGGTTCTGTTGCTACTTTCAACAAACTAACGGTAGTCTTGATGTTCGATTCCACAGATAACACTTTCGTCAGGTAAATGGCAATCTGGATGCCACCTTCCCACAGACGGCGCCAAGTGTTAAATGTTAAACGCTTCGTTCTAACTATCAGAAGTGCGTTTAACCGACCTAAGTGGGTTCTTGGGAGTGGTATGGGTCTGTTATACAGAGGCCCTGTACTTAGTTCCCAAAGGTACTGTTCACACTCAACACTGTAACAATACTGAGAATTCTATCGAATTGCCGTACTTAGAATTTACCGTCACAGTCTTAGCTCCACCAAACGTACCAAATACATTAAGATGCCATATTGCATCTACGCATAAACTTACTGGAATTACCAGGAACAAGAGTATTCGATCAACTTCACAGAATGGATTTCAACGACCACATCACACCGTAACACAGAGAACTTGAGAGTTCAACACACCATGCTGGAGGCTCAATATTTAACTTAGCAGAGCCTTACTGTACTTCACTTTACTGCAGGCAGACAAATCCCAACACTACAACAACACAGTACATATCTGAATATCAGAACACTAACACAGTTGCTCGGAATTCATCAATTCTTGACAAAAACACATCCAAGAAGTCGTAACATATAGTGTGCGAGCACAATCCAACAGAGAAGTATGAATAACTTACTCAGACAACAGTAATGGAACTCGTAATCTCAACGGGGTCACTAGGTAATAAACACAGATACACACAGTATCGTCAATCTACGTAGAAGATCACCAGATACTTTGGGTTACTCCAATCGTTGCACAGTAACATTCAGACTGATAGTATAGTTATCTCTCGAACGTTATAAAATTCATCTACAGAAACGAGGTCGTCGACATACAACAAGAACGATGGACGACGCCAGATACGAG
>CM035433.1:19832341-19877341 GCA_020310875.1 Ceratopteris richardii
CTGATTTTGTCACAAAGCTCAAGGACATAGCAGATCAGTTGGGAAGCATTGGAGAGGTAATAGATGAAGAGCAAATTGTAAGGTAGGTCATCAATGGGTTGAAAGCAGATGACAAGTGGGAAGCATTCACCACAGCTATGGATTTGTACATGAACATGCATGTACCTGATTTCAATACACTCATTGGACAATTACTCACTCAAGAGACAAAGCTTATAAAAAATGGAGAAAGATCTAAAGGTAATCAATCTTCAGCTTTATACACTGATAAAAGCAAGTCCAAAGATAACAAAGGAAAGGCAAAGAAAGTGGATGATGAAGCAAGTACATATCAAGTTAACTATGCATGTAGAGGAAGACATGGCAGAGGTAGAGGAAGAGGAGGTAGACAAGGCAGGGGGAGATCCCAAGACTCCAACTCATGTTCTATTTGTGTATTAACTAATCATACAACTGAAAATTGCTTTAGGAATTCCAGGAATCAAAGAGGCAGAGGATACAATAGAGGAAGTTATGGCTACTCAAGAGGAAGGTTCAACAATTATCATGGCAAATACAACAACTACAATCATTCAAACTATCAAGGAGGCTACAAAGGAAGGAGAGACTTCAATAACTACACAGAAGACTCAAACAAAGAGGATTCATTATTGATCATGAACATGGCTATGCCACAAGGTAAATTTGATGAGCATGTTTTCTACATAGATTCAGGTTGTTCAAATAGGAGATGATACAAGACACCTTGTGGAGAAAATAGGAAATGTCAAAGCACCTGATGGAAACATCAACCTACTCAGTAAGGTACTCTATGTCCCTACCATTACAAAGAATTTGATAAGTGTTGGGCAGATAGTAGAGAAAGGTTTGCAAGTCAGGTTCACAAAAGCAGGAGAATTTGTTGAAGATCCAAGCCAAGGATTCAGAAGAATTGCAAAAGGTGAAAAGACAGGTAGATTGTTCACATTTGAATTACAAGACACTAGAAACATTGCTCTCTTTAATTATGGTAGTCAGACACTCACTGAATTGGAAGTATGGAACAAAAGGTTAGCACATATTGGTGAAAGGTCATTTAAGCAAATATGCAGGGACCAAAGTGTACTTGGACTCCCTAACTTGTCAAAACAACATATGATTTATAAGTGTAGTGCATGTCAATTTGGAAAGTCTCACAGGTTACCATTCATGAAGAAAGGTTATATGCATGGAGATCTCTTGGAGTTGGTTCATACAGATGTATGGGGACCTACCAAGGAAGCTTCAATATCTGGATCAAGGTATTATGTCTCCTTTATTGATGATTGCAGCAGATGGACTATCCTATTCTTTATGAAACACAAAGATGAAGTTTTTTCATGTTTCAAAAGATATTTGGCTCCTGTGGAGAATCAAATAGGTAAATCGCTAAAAAGGCTAAGATCAGATGGAGGGGGAGAATACTTCTCCCATGAGTTTGATTCTTTTCTTCAAGAAAGAGGAATCAAAAGAGAGGTAACTACAAGGTACACTCCTGAGCAAAATGGAGTGGCAGAAAGGAGGAATAGGACAATTGTTGAAGCTGCAAAGTCCATGTTAAATGAAAAGAATTTGCCTAATTATCTATGGGCTGAGGCTATATCTACAGCCACTTGCTTGATTAACAGGTTTCCTTCAAAATCCCTTGATGGGATGACTCCATATGAGGCTTGGAATGGAAGAAGACCTAGCTTAGATCATTGTAAAATTTTTGGATGTATTGCTTTTGCTCATGTTCCTTCACAGGTTAGAGGCAAGATGGATCCAAAGGCAGAAAGGTGTGTATTTATTGGAGATGACAACAATCAAAAGGGTTACAGGTTATACAACCCTACCAACAAAGGATTCTTGGTAACCAGAGATGTAGTTTTTGATGAGAACAATTAATGGTATGAAGATTCATGCAGGAAGGTCAAATTTCCATATGACCTTGAAGAAGATTTCCCAAAGCTTGGCAGAGAGCATCAACCAAAGATTGAAGAACAAGATACTTCAGAAGATGATGAAGAAACTGAGATGGAAAAAATCAAAGCATGGAAGTCTAAAGGTAAAGCAAAATTGCAGGAACTTGGACATGAGGCAAAATCATCACAACATGGCTTAAGAAGTTCTATAAGGGAAAGAAAAAAACCAGAAAGGTATGGGTTTGACACCTCATTAGTAACTAAACATTCTATTTACATAGCACAGGACATAAATCAAGAGGAGCCATCATCCTTTGAAGAGGCCAAAGCAAAATTAGAATGGAAGCATGCACTGAAGGAAGAGATTGAAGCACTTGAGGAAAAACACTTGGGATTTTGTGCCCAAGACTTCATCCATGAAGGTAATAGGCTCAAGATGGGTCTATAAACTCAAGAAGAATTCTGATGGTTCCATTAACAGGTATAAGGCATGGCTTGTAGCAAAAGGCTTTGCACAAACTCAGGGAATCGATTATGAGGAGACCTTCTCTCTTGTGGCAAAGATGCCTACTATTAGGGTTTTGCTTAATATAGCCTCTTCCAAGAATTGGAAGATACTTCAACTAGATGTAAAGAATGCATTCTTGAATGGTTGGATAACAGAAGAGGTATATATGGCACAACCACCTAGTTTTGAGACTCAAGTTTATCCTGATTATGTGTGTAAACTTAACAAAGCATTGTATGGTCTCAAGCAAGCCCCAAGAGCTTGGAATTTCAGGCTTGTTTCATTCTTGCAGGAGAAAGGCTTTCAACCAAGCAAGGTAGATCCTTCACTCTTTATTAAAAAGAGTAATTCTGAGATCATCTACCTATGTGTATATGTAGATGATATTATATTGACATGAAATGATGCAGATGGTATGAACAAGATCAAAGATCAGATGAGAGAAGAGTTCAAGATAAGTGATTTGGGTTCATTTACCTACTTCCTAGGTTTGGAAGTTGTCTAAAAAGATCATGATTTGTTTCTCACTCAAAGAAAGTACATTAAGGACATGTTGGGCAAAATTCAAGATGCAAGATTGTAAGATTTCAGGTACTCCAATGGAGGTCATTCACAAATTGAGCTCACATGAAGGTGAAATCATAGAGGACACCACATCATAACAAAGTCTAGTGGGTAGTCTCAACTATGCCACATTGACAAGAGTAGATATATGTTATAGTGTGAGTGTGCTAAGTCAATTTATGCACACACCAAGGAAACCACACATGGATGCTGCCAAAAGGATTCTCAAGTATCTCAAAGGAACCATAAATGAAGGAATTTATTATCCTTATGTATCTGATTTAGTTTTGAAGCCATTTTTTGATGCAGATTGGGCTGGTTCCAAGGAAGATAGAAGGAGCACTTCAGGATATCTTGCTTTTGCAGGTTCAAAGCTTATTTCATGGTCATCCAAGAAGTTACCTACAGTTGCTGTTTCTTCCACAGAGGCTAAGTACATAGGTCTTGCCATAGCTAGTCAGGAAGCTATGTGGATGAAGACATTATTCACAGATCTTGGATTGGAGTTTGGAACTCCAACTATTTTTGGTGACAATATGAGTTCTATTCATTTGGCTGCTAATCCTATTTTTCATGCAAGGACTAAACATATTGAAGTTCATTATCACTATGTACGAGAGAAAGTTCTAAGCAAAGAGATTCAAATATCATATGTGTCCACTCATCAACAATGTGCAGATATTCTAACCAAAGCATTGGATGGTACAAAGCTTTGCAAATTCAAGGCTATGATAGGTTTGCAGGTAATCATGGAAGATTGAAGACCTCAAGCATACTTGGCTTGTGGGGGAGCTGTTGGAGCAAGTCTATGACAAGCCTAAGTATTGGCTTCAGTTCCAAAAATTCAAAGAAGAAGCCTTAAAATGAAGACAATGTAAAGTTCACTTGTGAACTACCTCTTGTAACTTTTGAAGACTTTACTTAATGTAAAAGTGAAAGAATCTTAAGTGGTTGAGTCCACTTGATCAAGAAGGGAAAGAGGAGCCACGAATTCGTGATTTGTGGTAGATAGAGAATCAAATCAATCACTAATTGATTGGAGAGTGATATATTGAGGGAAGTTAGCCTCCCAAGATCAACTATAAATAGATGGCAGCTTTAGTCCTGGTTAGAGAGACCTCAGAGAAGACCTCGAAGAGCTGAGCTTTATGCCATATCAAGGTGTGATTCTAAGGCACACATATGTATCAGTAAGTCCATTGTATTTTACAATCAATATACTTTCATTTTCATGATCATTTGAGTCATATTTCCATGTTCTTGTGAAGTGTACTACTCACTACCATATCTCTTAGTTTTCTCAGTCCAATTGCAGAGATGGTTTCTCTGAGCTTGGTGCATCATTTTTAGTGATCTAACTTGGTGAAGTTAGCGCTATAAGTATACTATATGGTCACCAATTTTCATTTCATTTGGGTGTTTCAATCTCCAGTTATGCTCAGTTGAAGTAAACCCTGTCTGTTCATTTTCACTTCTCTGTCAGGTACCCGACTTTTGTACTCATCTTGTCATAGCTGTTTCTCAGTGTGTACTTAGCATACTATCTAGTATAAGCATACACATTTTCATAATCATTGGATTCTTAAATCGTGAGTTATGTTCATTTTTCTGCTCACTGGTCTCATTACTGTAGCAGCCCGTGAAAATCGGGATGATGTCATCACTTGTTAAACATCATTCTCAATGTGTGGTTCACTATTTTTGATGCGCTTAATCTTGAAAGTTAGCTCTTTAGGTTAGCTAGACTTACCCAAAAGGAATTAAGCTAATTACTGCTGTGCTCAGAGAATTATGCAAAACACTGGACATGTGTATGAACCAAAATAGCAAGTTCTTCACCTCTGAGCTAACTCCAACTTATCTGTTTTGGTCTATCTTTTTGAAAGTGATCTTCCAAGGTACATAGGGTGTCTAGTACATCCATTTGCAAGCTAAAAGGGTCCACCACATACTCTTGGAGTTCATTTGGCTGGTGTAGATCAAGGATTTTGCAACACCTCTTCATCTTCAAGCACATACCTATCCATCTCTTCACAATATATATATATATATATATATATATATATATATATATATATATATATATATATATATATATATATATATATATATATATATATATATATATATATATATATATATATATGTGTGTGTGTGTGTGTGTGTGTGTGTGTGTGTGTGCGCGTCTGTGCATGTAAATTTATGTGTGTGCTGGTCTGTGCATGTCCAAGTATATACATGTATGTAACTATTTGTGTGTAAGTATATGCATATGTTTGTGCACACGTATGCATGTGACCTGATGTGCGTATACATATATGTATGCATATGTATGTGTGTGTATATGCATATGCATGTGCATGTGTGTATCCTTGAGTATGTGTATATGCATGTGTGTATGTATGTGTGTGTATATGCGTGTATGTATATGTGTGTATGAATATGTAAGTACATAAATGTGTGTGTATGTGTATGTAGGTGTATATGTGAGTGTGTGTATGCATGTATATGTGTATGTGGGTGTGTATGTGTGTGTATGATTGTATGTATGTATGCATATGCATGTGCATTATGTATGCATATGCATGTGCATTATGTATGCATATGCATGTGCATTATGTATGCATATGCATATGTGTGTATGTATATGTGTATGCATGTGTATGTGTGAGTATGTGTCTCTATCTATGTGTGTATATATATGTGTGTGTGTATGTATGTACATATGTGTATGTATATATATGTGTGTGTAGTTAAATTTATGTGTATAGTTATGTGTTTGTTGGTCTGTGCATGTCCACGTATATACATGTATGTAACTATGTCTGTGTAAGTACATGTGGGCAGGTATGCATGTGACCTGATGTGTGTATATGTATATGTATGCATATGTATGTGTGTGTATATGTATGTATATGTATATGTGCATGCATGCGTATGTGTATATGCATGTGTGTATGTATGTGTGTGTATATGCATGTCTTTATATGTGTGTATGTATATGTAAGTACATACATGTGTGTGTATGTGTATGTAAGTGTATATGTGAGTGTTTGTATGTGTGTATATGTGTATGTGGGTGTGTATGCATGTATGTATGTGCATATGCATGTGCATTATGTATGCATATGTATGCATGTGTATGTGTTTGTATGCGTGTCTCTATGTGTGTGTATGCATATTTATGTTTAGTGTGTGTATGTGTGTTTTCATATGTGTGTATGTGTATGTATATGTGTATGAATGTGTATGTGTGAGTATGTATCTATATCTGTGTGTATATAAATATGTAAAACTATGTGTATATATATGTGTGTGTATGTATGTATACATGTGTATGTATATATATGTGTGTGCAGGTAGATTTATGTGTATAGTTATGTGTCTTCTAGTCTGTGCATGTCCGGGTATATACATGTATTTAAATATGTGTGTGTAAGTATATGCATATGTTTGTCGACAAGTATGCATGTGACCTGATGTGCATATACGTATATGTATGCATATGTATGTGTGTGTGTATATGTATGTATATGTATTTGTGTATGCATGTGCATGTGTGTATGCATGCATATGTGTATATGCATGTGTGTATGTATGTGTGTATGTGTGTGCATATGTGTGTATGTACATGTGTGTATGTATATATAAGTACGTATATGTGTGTGTATGTGTATGTAGGTGTATATGGAAAGGTGTGTATGTGTGTATATGTGTATGTGGGTGTGTATGTGTGTGTATACATGTAGGTATGTATGTATGCATATACATGTGCATTGTGTATGCATGTGTGTTTCTACGTATATGTGCGTATTCATATTTATGTCTAGTGTGTGTATATGTGTTTTCATATGTGCACATGTGTGTATGTATCCACATGTATGTATATGTATGCACATATGTGTATGTATATGATTTTCTATGTATGTGCGTGTGTACACATGTATGTGAGTGTGTGCATATGTGTGTGTATGTATGTATGTATAACTATATATATATATATATATATATATATATATATATATATATATATATATTTGTGTGTGTGTGTGTGTTGTATGTACAACTATGTATATATATATATATATATATATTATTTATATATTTATAATATTAATATGTTTATGTATGTGTGTCTACTTGTGTATCTCTCTCTCTCTCTATCCTCGTTGTGTATGTGTGCAACTCTCTCTCTCTCTCTCACGTCTCAATCCTAACACAAATGTGTGAGGGGAAATGGATTTTGTTTTTATGAATCAAGAGTGTTGCTTATGCGAGGCTAGAGCATCACAGGTAGTTTGCCAACATCACTAGTAGCATCGTTAATTAGCGACACTGATAGTGACGGTTGAAATAGCATTGCATAAGTGACACTTTTCATTGCTTATGCAACACCCATTATTTTTTATAAATAAAAAAAGGGTTTGTTGATTATGCTATGATCCGAACAATTAGCATCACATAAGTGAAGAACCCTGCTTTGTTCTTCAATGGTAGGCATCGCTACACCCCCCCTCCCCTGATTCTAGAAGTGATTCATTCTTTAAAGTATGCAAATTTTGACTTTCTTATTTCTCTTATTTCACTTCTTGAATTATATAAACTAACATAAATTAGGGTTGTAAGCTAGCACAAATCTTGTTTTTTCCATTATTCTTCCCGCATATTCTTTGTCCCACTAAATTATCAAGATGAAGGAGATAAGTAAGAGAGATCTCACACAGTCTCACACAAAAGAAAGGATCACACACAGTCTCACACAAAAGGATCACACACACATTGAGGCAAGGAAGAATGGTCTTCTTCTTCCTTTTCATCATGTAAAGAGATTGTAAAATAATGAATGAATACAAGAATAACACAATTACAATATATAAACAGCACCAAAAAAACCATAGTCATTGCATACAATTGAGCTAACAGGAAACAAATGTTCCATCACTCTCAATAGATAAATTCTTGTGAAAACTGAAGTTATCCCTAGAACATATAATTATAACCACTATGCATGCCAAGTAAAAGAAGTGGTATGCACCATGACTCACAATAGATAGATTCTAATAAAACTCACTCAAGTTATCCTACCACATATAAGTATAACCACTATGCATGCTAGTCAAAAAAGTGGTATGTTTCATCCTCGATCATCACACGATGATCTCGATATCTCAATAATCCTCTTCAAGATGAATTTTATGTCCCTTTATCCTAACATTTTTGTTGAAGAATCAAACACAAATTGGACATAAATTTGAAGGTCAAAGTCTAAGAAGAAAAGCACATGCCTATGTGAAGGGACAATTTCACACATGTACTATATTTGTAAAGTTAGACTAAACTTTAGTTCTAGAATTTTCAAAAGTCATGAGATTGAGAAAATCTATATAAGTTAGTTTGTATCAACAGACGCTATGCGAATGTAAGAATGAGAGGTTGCAATCTAGAGTTCATTTTGTATGACTGAGAAACAATTGAACTTCTTTGAGTTAGAAAGCACCATCAAATTTCAACGTAAAGGCGATGCCTAGCATCGAATTCCATCATAAAAGTGGGTTTCTTCATACCTGTGGTTCATGGGGTATTTCAAGTGCTAAAAAATTGGACTTTTATGCACAAAGTTATAGATCTAGCGAGCCTTTTTATTGTTATTCTAATTACCTCTTCCTCTTCCAAAGCCTCTTGCTCTTCCTCTACCAGTGCTTCTACCTCTTGCGTAATAAACTTGAGAACTCAATTCCTCTTCATTCTTTGCTTTACCTTTATCTCCTTTCTTTTTGTTCTTCATGTACATTGCCGAACTTTGTCCTTTATCTCCATCTCCCTTGAAGTCTTGCTCAAATGTGAGCATCAAACCAAGAAATTGATTCAAATCTGGAACATAATGATTCAAAGAAAGTTCTGTTGACAAGCCAAAAGTTTTCCACCTTTCATCTCCTCTCAAACCTATAAGCAATTGAACAATCAATCTGTGATCTTCAATATCTTCATCTATGGATCCAAGACTATCTGCTAGATCCTTCATCTTAGTGACTTACTAATACTTGGATTCCTCTTGAATGTAGTAGACTCTGACCATAGACTTGCTTTCCTTGCTTTGGTAGTACTTTGAAAATGATATTCCAATGCATTCCATATATCTTCAGCTGATTCCAATCCTCTGATGTGTGGTAGCCAATGATCTGAAATTGTATTATAGATGTAGGCCTTTGCACTTGCATCCTCCTTCTAAAAATGCTTTAAAGCATCCAATTCCTCTTTCTTTGGTTGGCTTTCATCTTCAAATACTGTCTTCTCTTCTTCACCTGTTATGTACCCCATGAGATCCTTACTCATAAGTAAGGCTTCCATCCTCATTACCCATGCATGATAATTATCTCTGTCCACTTTGTCAATTGAGATATGATCTACCATAATTCTTTGCTTCTACTTCAGCCTATGAGTTTAAAGGATAAAGAATAATACCTTTTGGAGTTCTTTTGTATAAATATACTTTTGAAGTAATCTTTTGATGCCTTGTGTCTTTGAATGCTTCATCTTTCAAACTTTATTGAAAACTTTCCAAAACTTCTCGTACCTTTCTAGAACCTTTCATCTCTAATACCACTTGTTGATATATGAAACAACATAAGAAATGAATTAATGTGACACTAGAAAATCTCTATGGTCACCATTAACTTAATGCTTCTCCAAAATTTGAGAAATAGTAGCCAAAACTAAGAACTTTACTTCTTCAAAAATTTCTAGTTACTTAAATAACATACCTTCACTCCTTTTCTTATTTCTCTTAGCATAAATACTATTTTGCAAAGATCTTCGGGTCAATGAACGTAGAAGAGAAGAGATTTCCAAAAAGCTATTAGTTCCTAAAA
The DNA here is from genome assembly GCA_020310875.1 of Ceratopteris richardii. NCBI lineage: Eukaryota > Viridiplantae > Streptophyta > Polypodiopsida > Polypodiales > Pteridaceae > Ceratopteris > Ceratopteris richardii. The sequence continues at coordinate 19,842,205 of CM035433.1, forward strand.
ACTTTCCACTGCACACCAAGTTATGGCCTTCACAAGTTGACCCTCTTTGAGCTACCAAATAGGAAACCTTGCCTATTTTAGTGAAATCGCCTGTCTAAATATAAAACTTTTGAACTTAGCATCAACCTCCCACACAAAGTCCATGCTTGGCATGGTTGTTGGCATAATCAGCAAGGATCAAATCAAAATCAAAATAACAATAGCAAAGACAGAGGTGGAAGATATCAAAGTTATTCTCAAAGAGGTAGACGAAATCAAAGAGGACGCTATGGTAGAGGTGGAGGAAGAAGTTGGGGACAGAATCAATCCTACAACACCAACTACTACAATTATGCAAATGACACACATAATGAAAGTCATACATCATTGATGATGAATTCAATCAGCACATCAGATAAAGAAGATCTAAATGTATTTTACATTGACTCTGGATGTTCTAATCATTTGTCAAGAAACATAGAATTGATGTTAGAATTGGAAAAAGGCATTTCTAGTCATACAGTTCAAACATGTGATAATACAAAACATAGTGTACATTCAATTGCAAAATTGAAATGCAAGAGTGGAGCAGATTTGCTAACCAATGTTTTGTATGTTCCCACAATACCTAAAAACTTGATTAGTGTGGGATAGATAGTTGAAAAAGGTTTTCAAGTCAGGTTTACAAATGAAGGAGTATTTGTTGAAGATCTAAAGAATGAATATAATCAGATTATTTGTGGTAAGAAAGAAGGTAGAATCTTTACTTTAAGAGTGCAAGGGAACATTGGTCAAGCTTTGCTCGCACATGGTGAAGGAGTGATTACAGAACTTGAACTCTGGCATAAAAGATTAGGTCATTTTAATGAAAGAGGAATTAAAGCTATGGTGGCAAATCATTTTGTACTAGGATTACCAAATGTGCATAGTCAACATATGATTTATAATTGTGAAGCATGTCAAATGGGAAAAGCACACAGGGTACCATTTCAGAAGAAAGGATTCAAACATGATGGAGTACTAGAGCTCATTCATATAGATGTATGGGGACCAACAAAAGAAGGATCTATCAGTGGCTCAAGGTATTATGTTCTTTTCATTGATGATGCTACAAGATGGATAAATCTGTATGTTTTGAAGGAGAGATTAGAAGTGTTGGGAGTTTTGAAGCATTTTCATGCATATGCAGAAAGATTCATAGGTCAAAAGCTTAAGAGACTGAGGTCTAATGGAGGGGGAGAATACTTCTCGCAAGAGTTCAATGATTATCTTTGGAATGCACATATTAAGAGAGAAATAACCTACAGGTATACATAGAACAAAATGGTGTACCAGAAAGAAGAAATAGGACTTTGGTTGAGTTTGCTAGAGCTATGTTGAAGGAGAAGAATTGTCCAAATTATCTTTGGGCTGAGGTTGTAAATACAACTACATATCTTGTGAATAGATTACCATGTACAACTCTAAATGGAATGACTCCATATGAAGCTTGGTAGGGTAAGAAACCAACACTAGATCATTGTAAAGTGTTTGGATCAATTGCATATGCTTATGTGCCATCATGACTTAGAAATAAAATTGAACCAAAGGTAGAAAAGTATGTGTTCATTGGTTATGATGAAAAGCAGATGGATTACAGGTTGCAGAATCCTCTAATCAAACAATTTCTTATTTCTAGAGATGTTACATTTGATGAACAAAAAAGTTGGTATGCAGATCAAAGTCATACAATTGAAAAATTTGAAGAAGAGGTAAGAAGATGTGAGAAAGGAAATACAAGTGTGTAGGTGAATGGAGATGAAGAGTATATGCAAGCAAGTACATCCACAAGTGGATTAACAATAAGAAATGAAGAAGCTCCTATATGTGATGAAGAGGTGTATCCAGATACACATGAAGAATGTGAACCAAGGAGGTCAAGTACGACAAGAAGGCAACCAAAAAGGTATTCTTATGATACTTCTTACATAACTCGGAAGAACTATGCATATATGGTCAAATATGATGAAGAACCTCAGAACTATGACCAAGCAAAAGGTAAGAAGCAATTGGAAGAAGCAATGGGAAGAAGCAATGAAGGAAGAATTCAATGCACTAGAGGAGAACAAGACTTGGGAACTTGTTTAAATACCAAATGGTAAGAAGGTAACTGGAAATAAATGGGTCTATAAAGTGAAGAAGCTTGCAGATGGAAGTATAGCCAGATACAAAGCTAGACTGGTGGTGAAAGGCTATGCCCAAACTTATGGAATAGATTATGCTGAGATATTTAGTCATGTAGCTAAGATGTCAACTATGAGCACAATTATTGCTATTGCACCTTCAAAAGGATGGACTCTGAGTCAACTCGATATAAAGAATGCATTCTTGAATGGATACATATCAGATGAGGTATACATGAAACAACCTCAAGCATTTATAGATTCCTGGTATCCAAATATTTTTTTGCAAATTGAGAAGAGCACTCTATGGATTGAAGCAAGATCCAAGAGCATGGAACTATAGATTGGTGAAGTATCTCAATGATCTTGGATATCAAAGTTCAAAAGAAGTTCCAAGTCTACTCATCACAAGAATAGAGGAAGGTACAATCTACATTTGTATTTATGTAGATGACATTATAATCACATGTACTTCTGATGAAGGAATTAAGGAGATAAAGATATTAATTGAGAAAGAATTCAAGATCATTGACCGAGGAAAGGTATCATATTTTCTTGGAATGGAAGTCACTTATACAGATCATGGCATATATGTATCACAAGAAAGGTATTTTCTGAACTTGTTGAAGAAGTTTGGTATGGAAATTGTAGAGAAGCTTCAACTCCATTTGAAGTCAATTACAAGCTTAGTAAATAGGATGGTTTCATATACAAAGATATAAGGGAGTATCAATCTCTTGTGGGTTGTTTGATTTATGCTACACTAACAAGACTTGATCTTAGTTATGCAGTGAGAGTTCTATCACAATTCATGCATTGTCCAAAGGATCTAGATTGGATTGCAGGATAAAGAGTTCTCAGATATATCAAAGGAACCATAAAGGAACGATTATATTATCCTTTTACTTCAGATTAGAAGTTGAGAGCCTATAGTGACTCAGAATGGGTAGGTAATCAAGATGACAAAAGATCAACTAATGGCTACATGATATACATTGGTGATACACTTGTAAGTTGGTGTTCAAAGAAACAACATAGAGTAGCATTATCATCAACTCAAGCTCAGTACAAAGGACTTGTAGAAGGAGCTAAGGAGGTCATATGGATGCAGGCATTATTCAAAAGCTTGGGAATTAATCAAGGTATACCTAAAATACATGGAGATAACATGAGTTCACTTTATCTTGCAGCAATTCTAGTATTTCATGCAAGAACAAAACATATAGAGATAGAGTATCATTTCTTGAGAGAAAAGGTAATGGAGAAAGAAATTGAAGTGGAGTACATTTCTACAAAGGATCAAATAGAAGATATAATGACAAAGAGCTTGGATGGTGTGAAGACTAGTAGATTCAAAAGCATGGCAGGAGTAAAAAGAAAAGAAGATGGTATGAAGAAACAGAGAATGTCAATTAGTGATTGAGGGGAATCTGTTAAGAATTAATCACAATTTGGACATAAAGTTGAAGGTCAAAGTCTAAGAAGAAAAGCACATGCCTATGTGAAGGAAAAATTTCACACATGTACTATATTTGTAAAGTTAGACTTCACTTTAGTTCTAGAATTTCCAAAAGTCGCGAGATTGAGAAAATCTATATAAGTTAGTTTGTATCAACAAACAGTATGAGAATGTGAGAATGAGAGGTTGAGATCTAGAGTTCATTTGGTATGACTGACAAACAATTGTGCTGCTTTGAGTGAGAAAGCACTTGTCAATTTTTGAGTTTCCATAGCTATCAGAAGGATTAATAGAAGTTCAGTGTATGAGACTCTCTTGTCCATCTCCATGCTTTGCCTATTGTGGTAATGACTTCAAAACTTTACGTTTCCCAAGCAACTTGATGCTTGGCATTGAGTTACATTCTTCCCCCCTTGGGGAAACATTTTTTTCTATGAAAATAGAGCTATATAAATACCATAGGCAACCCTCGAGCCTCATGTTCTAAAACCGAAAGAACATGGTCATGTTCTAAAATTGGAAGAACATGTCTCATCTCTATGGTGGGATGCATGCCCAAATGATTCAAAACACCATCTCACTTTGCATTTTGATAACTAATCAAGGTACAACATAGTGAATGAATAATAAGGGTGGATCTAAAAACATCCTTGTTCAATTCATAGTTTTTACTAAGTGTGATCTCGGCACGAACATGTGAACCGGGTGGACTCAAATTACAAGTCCATTTCTTGGCGTGATTGGTGCATGGACTTAGTAACTAATGTGGGATTCTTGTTCCTAACCAATCTTTAAGAATTGTTGATTCAGTTGAATTGGATTTGAAAATTTGAAGTGTGATTGACCCAAACATCTAACTTCGATGTTTGTACAATGGTTTACTCCTATCCAATAATTATTTGATTTTTTCACCTGATTGGAGGACTATTTTGTCCTAATGGGCTTAAAAAATCCTATGTAAACTGTATGAGAACTTTTACCATTTTACTTTAGGTCGACGGTACTATAACTTGAACAAGTCAAATACAAAATGAGAATCGTTGAACTTAGGATACTTTTCTCAAAGAATTTATCTTAAAGTTCTGGAATCCACTATACTCAAAGAATTTATCTTAAAGTATAGTGGACTCCAGAAAGTCATTAGAGTTATGCTAGAAAACTGGAAGCAAACTCAAATGAATAAGTCAATCTTGGACTTATCATCTTTCGAAGATTGAAAAGGTTCTTATATAGAATATGCATCTAGGATGTTTAATTTAGTTATTTTGTTCCTCCTGACTAACTCTAGACTTTTGAAAGAAGAATCAAATACCGTATCTGAGTCAAATCCATAAGATTTGAAAAGTTTAAAGAAAGAACTAAAACTTTGTACAACAAATTCAAACTTCACAGATACATATACTTTCTACAAGTCAAGTTCTAGATGACTACAGATTTTAACTTCAAAAAGATATGTTTCAGCAAGGTATTGAAGCATTTTTCATACCTTTAAGAGAAACAAACTAGATTCTAAAAATATTCAGAGCAAATCTAAAACATCATCCAATTGCAAGATACTAGTGTGGTATCTAACATCAATGTGTCGATCGACTGAGGTTCTTTTGATGAGTTCTTTACTCAAATAATGCTTCACTTGAGATTAAGTTCATGCCTATATTCAATCTTTATGAATGCTTAATGGTAATGCAATTCTTGTGCATTTATTTGAGTCAAAGGATTGAATTTACCAAGTTACACCATGAACTTCGTGCTTGACTTAGTTAGTCTATTCCATAGTTGAAAGGATCTTTTCAATGTCAAAGTTCTACTTATTTAGAAATTTATCAAGTATTTTTGAATCAAAAACACTTTATCCTGAAGTGTTTCTCAATGATTCAAATAAGAATAAGTCTTTTCCTTACTTGAAAAAGAAGATTTTGGAAGTCATTTACTTCATATCTTCGTACTTTCTTGATCTTGAAGTATATTGAGATCATGCTTTTATCCTCCTTGAATTAAAACTTCACCTTTGAAGTTTAAATTCCCTTGAGGATCAAATCTAACTTCAAGTTTCATAGTCAGACTACAAGATAATTATCATCCCATGGTCCAATGTCCCATACCATCTTTCCTACATCAATCTGAATATAAAATCTAGTTTCCCATACCACCCTATTTTATAGTCACATTCATGTGTGAGTGATATTTATCCTAAAGCCTATGCATATCTTGATAGAGTACTATCTCTTTTAAATTCTTTAAAAGAATTTTGAAGTTTGAGGCATTACCTCTAACTTGATATTCTAGGTTTTGATTCCTTCACATGATCATTTCACGATCACGTGCTTTTCCTTGGAAACTTGCAAATCTCTTAATAGAACATCCACTCTTCTTGAATTTTATACATTCAAGTCCAATTGGTTATACATGAACAATTTGTAGTGACAAGATCTTTTTACTTCTTGTCTTTAGATTCCTTTCTTACCGATGCTTTAAGTAGCTACCCTGATCAAGACTTTACAGGAATCTCTCTACAACTTAAGTCTAAGCATCCACTCATGCATTTTTGGATTTTACCAAAAGCCCTTTAAAGATAGGTAAACTTTATGTTGTGCCTTCCACATACTTAATTACCATCGACATGGTTGTAGACTACATAGTTGGAACCTTTATTATATTCATAATTGGAACAACTTACTAGTTTGATTGCCAATACTTGGGCAATCTTAAAAGTAGTTCCAATTGCAAGTTCTTGGACAATCATGGCCAAGCTTGATCAAGTTTGGTTGACCTTGGGACAAGAAAAAAGACTTAGTCTTTATCGTTAAGATCTCTTTGAACTATCAAAAGCTTGTTCGCTTACCCATGGGATTCTACATATCTTTCCCTCAACTTAAGCCCGAGCATATGCTTATGCCTCTCAGATTCCAAAGCTAAGAATCTTTGATATACCTTTAGGTTATATCAATCTTTGGACTTAAGTACCACTATCGGTGGTTTGGGACTTTATGGGAACTACTTGCTACCAAACTATGGAGAGAATTTTATTCTTCAAGTACTCAAGATTACTTTTAAGGAATCAAATAACTAGAGCAATTGATTCATCTAGGAATCTTTTGCATTATTGTACTACTTTTTGGAAGAATTTCATGACTTTTCAACGTGAATTAGTGCATCTATATTGGAGTGTCAAGAAAACTAATGCTTTGGTCCAAGTACATGCTAAAAAACCACATTTAGGGTTAGACATTTCACCCTTTTCTAGATATTAGCATTCCGAAAGTTATTTTCTAAATAACTTTCTTGAATAAACATCCATATCTTGAAGATGTTTAATTTCCCTTCTATTAAATTTGATCCGAAGCCTCCCAATTATGTTCCTCCTCATTCTTGGGGAGAGACTTCTTTTTTGAAGAGGTGGGAGAATTCATCCTTAGTTGAGGTTTTTTATAAGTCTGAATGAGACTCATCCACCACCTGTAGGCCTTAGGGCCTAATGAAAACTGGTCTCTACCACTTGCACAAGTTCGGGGTTGTTATTGAAAAATATACAAAGAATGATGTAGGACTATATGATAATGTATAGCAAGATTCCGGATCTCAACCCATACTGGTCAGCCTACACCAACTGCCTCAAACAAGGTGTATCCATGCACCCAAACTACTCTAGACTCATATCAACAAGAGTCGAGCTCACATCTGACTCAGTCAAGAATGGATGAAGTTTTTGCAAAGCTCCCACTCACTCTATGTCTATGTCAATCATTGAATGACCGAAAACTCCAAGTGCAAATGCTCCAATAGTTACTGCAACATCTAGTCTTGAGCATAACAACTCGTACATCAGACTCCCAAATGTTGAAAAGATCTATGCTATCCTGGATAACCTAACCATGTCAACCATGCCTATATCTAGGGCGTCCAAAGCACCATCATCAAGAACAACATGTCTTGACATATCTGTGTTAACATCTAGCATGAGAAAATCCTAGAATGACTGCATAACAACTAAATCTTCAGCATCCAAATTAGCCATCCTATCAACCAAGGATGTGTCTAGCTATGCGTATCGAGAGCTAAACTGCTCTATTATACAATGTGTATCATAAGAGCTATCTTGCTCTACCACACCAAGTGTATCATCATGCTCCACAAGAGAGAGAGAGAGAGAGAGAGAGAGAGAGAGAGAGAGAGAGAGAGAGAGAGAGAGAGAGAGAGAGAGAGAGAGAGAGAGAGAGAGAGAGAGAGAGAGAGAGAGAGAGAGAGAGAGAGAGAGAGAGAGAGAGAGAGAGAGAGAGAGAGAGAGAGAGAGAGAGAGAGAGAGAGAGAGAGAGAGAGAGAGAGAGGGAGGGAGGGAGGGAGGGAGGGAGGGAGGGAGGGAGGGAGGGAGGGAGGGAGGGAGGGAGGGAGGGAGGGAGGGAGGGAGGGAGGGAGGGAGGGAGGGAGGGAGGGAGGGAGGGAGGGAGGGAGGGAGGGAGGGAGGGAGGGAGGGAGGGAGGGAGGGAGGGAGGGAGGGAGGGAGGGAGGGAGAGAGAGAGAGAGAGAGAGAGAGAGAGAGAGAGAGAGAGAGAGAGAGAGAGAGAGAGAGAGAGAGAGAGAGAGAGAGAGAGAGAGAGAGAGAGAGAGAGAGAGAGAGAGAGAGAGAGAGAGAGAGAGAGAGAGAGAGAGAGAGAGAGAGAGAGAGAGAGAGAGAAAGGACAATTACGTTTTTTGGGATTTATATCAATATATATGAAGAAAGTTAAGGGTATACACTAGGATATATACATAAACACTTAAAAAATAGGGTTTCATGATTTATATTTGTTTATAGGAGTATACGTAAAAAAAATTAGGCTTTAAGATTTAGATTAGTTTATATGCATAAACACATATAGAACTATGGTTTATTAAATTTGTATGTCTACACACATAGATAGATAAACAATGAGAGTTTCATGTTTGTTATGTGTACACACATACATACATACATACATACATACATATATATATATATATATATATATATATATATATATATATATATATATATTTCTCCTAAATGTTTAAATAAACTCTTTATAAATACATAAAAATTTGGGTTTATAATATAAATGAGTATGAATGTTCGAGTTAGACGTCTGCGGAAGCACGCAAACAACACAAGGAAGAAGGAGAAGCTTGGAGCACAACACACAATACATAATGTATTACCACTAGAATGTACAAAGATATATGACCTGTTAGGGTAATAGGTGTATGTACAAGCCGAGGGAAAAACCTCCTAAAGAGGGAAAAAAGTGCCTCGGTGGTCCTACTGTGTTCACACACATTAGTACCTAAATATATCAACAAATCCCCCCTCGGAGTGATGTGGTGAAAAAGAAGTTGGCACGCATGTGTAAGGAAGTGCCAAGCTATGTGGAATCAATCCACAAAAGGATGTAAGCCCAAAGCTTTGCAGAAAGCTTCAAACTTCTCCCTAAGCAAAGCCTTCCTGAAAAGGTCTGTAATGTTCTCCTACGTGGGCATATAGGCCAAGTTGATCTCTCCAACAGAGAACCTCTCCCTGACATAATGATAATGCACCTCAATGTACTTAGTGTGAGCATGGAACATAGGGTTCCTTGCGAATGCCAATGCACTCTGACCATCAGTGAAGATGGTGGTGGCACAAGACTGACCAACACCCAAATTAGCCATAAGGCATCTGAGCCACACACACTCAATAGTCACTATGAAAGCTGCCCTATACTCAACCTCAGAACTAGAAGTGGCCATAGTAGGCAGCTTCTTGCTCAACCAAGATATACATGAGCTACCAAACATGAAGCAAAAGCCACTAGTGGACACACAAATGTCATAGCAACTAGCCCAGTCAGAGTCAGAAAAAGCATGTAAATCTAGCAATAGTGATCCCCCCTTGGGATAAAACAATCCAAGTAGTCGAGTACCACTTAAGTAGCAAAAGATGTGCTTGACTGCTTGCCAATGCTTGACACCTAGGCAATGCATCAATCTGCTCATCTATGAGATAGCAAACTAAGTATCTGGCCGAGTAATGCATAAGTAAATCAAGCATTCAATAGGGTGCTCATAGAGAACAGCATCAAATGCATCTTGAGCATCATGGAGACTCAATCGTAAACTTGTCTCCATAGGAGTGGCAATAGGTTTACAGTCTTCAAGGCCAAAATGCTGCAATAATGTGTCAATATATTTCGTTTGACACAAAGCTATTCCACCATCAACTTGCATAAATTGAATGCCCAAATAATGATGCAAATGCCCCAAATCAGACATCTCAAATGAGGCATGTAGATCAGCCTTAAAATCAACAATATGCTTCTCATAAGGACTTGTCAGAAGCATGTCATCAACATACACAACAACGATCAGAAGCACATCATTAGCATGCTTAACATATAAGGTGCTCTTGATTGGACTATTCTCAAAAACATGTGCAATCAAATAGGCATGTATCTTTTCATACCAAGCACATGGTGCTTGCTTCAAACCTTATAATGCCTTTTTCAATCTACACACTTGATTTTCATGACCTTTCTACACAAAGCCATGGGGCTAAAAAACATACACTTCTTAATGAAAGTCACCATTCAAAAATGGAGTTTTAATGTCCAATTGATGTACATTCCAACCATGATGTGCTACAAGTGCACAGATGTTACGAACAATAGTCATTCTCTACATTCGGCGTGTAAGTGTAAAGATCTTGTCAAAATCAATGCCTATTTCTTGTGCATAACCCTTTGCAACAAGCCTAGCCTCATACCTATCAATTGTTCCATCAAGCTTACGCTTCAGCTTGTATACCCACTTGGTGCCAATGGCTTCTTGCCAAGAGGCAAGTCACATAAAGGCCAGGTACCATTTTGCATGATAGTAGCCATCCAATTTTGAGAATTTTGTACTTCATCAAGTGAAAGAGGCTCATCCAACTCTCTGATTGCATAGTAGCCATCCAATTTTCAGAATTTTGTGCTTCATCAAATGAAAGAGGCTCATGCTCATCATAGAGACTAGAGGAAACTATAGCATAGAAATCTAATGCAAAAGAGGCACTATGAGAGCTTGAACGAGTATGATATGAAAAAGGTGCATCTAATTTGCTATCACATAGAGTCTGCACCAGCCATTTTGGTATAGTCTTTACCTCCTCAATGTCAGCTCTCTCAAGTGCATAATGCAAATCGACACCAAAAATAGAATGATCTGCATCATCACATGAAACCTCTAAAGATTGAGAAATCACCTCATTAGGCCCAACAATAGACTATCCACTTGTAAAAAGAGGCAACAAAGTATCATACATGTCTTTGGAGCTAACTAATGTCTCCTTAGTGCATCAAAGTAGTGGTTGAATAGCATCTTCCACAAAAACAACATCACTGCTAACCAAAATGCATTTTGTCTGTGATGATACAGACGATAGCCTTTTCTTTCAGAATTGTACCCAACAAAAATACATTTCACTCCTTTATCGTCCAATTTTTTGTGCTCTTGTTCAGGCACTAATGCATATGCCAGATAACCAAAAACACACAAGTGAGCAATAGATGGCTTAGGACCATGCCAAGCCTCATATGGAGTGATAGATTACAATGCTTTAGTGGGACACCTGTTAAGTACATATGCTGCACACATGACATCCTCAAGCTAGGAACTATGTGGTAAAGCCCGACTCTTGACCCTACACCTCGCCATCTCCATGAGTGACCTATTCTTCCATTCAACAACTCCATTCTGTTGAGGTGTATAGAGGACTGTACAAGGATGTGTTATACCGCGTTCAGCCAGAAATGCATTAAAGTCAAAAGACATATATTCCCCCCCTCGATCAGAATGGAGGGTGCCCATTTTACATGCTGAGAGATTTTAAGCCAAAACCAAAAACTATTTGAATCATATAAACACTTTTGACTTTGCTTTCAGTGGATATACCCATGCATGCCTAGAAAAATCATCAATGAAAGTCATGAAGTAAAGATAGTTTCCAAAAGAGGGTGTTTGCATAGGACTAGAGACATCACTATGAACAAGCTGCAATTGTTGAGTAGCTCGAATTGAACCATCTTTTGGAAAGGAGGAATGCTGCATTTCGCCCAAAATATAGCCTTCATAGACATGTTTACCAAGTGCCTCAAGTTTGGGCAAAGAGGACACCATTTCAAATTTCTGTAGGCATAGCAAACTAGCGAAATTCAGATGACCAAAGCATGCATGCCAAAGCTTTGCATCTGACATAGCCTGAGAATCATGTACTACACATGCTAAATCATTGATATATTTTTCATAGTCTATGGGCTTATACAACCCACGACATAAAATGACAGAAGCAATAATCATATCACCATTTGATAGATCATGAACTGTACATCTGCTATGAACAAATTTTACAACCAAGCCAATCTTGGCTAAAGCTGAAACTGATAACAGATTCTTTTTTATCCCTGACACAAATAAGGTAATATGTTTGGTTGCTCCATTATCGAAGTACCAAACATCTGAATCTACTACATACATACACTATTGAGGAGAAGATGGGTCAAAACTACAAACATTAGTAAATTCCCATTCTTCATTTTGTACTAGATTAGCTGAATCTATTTTCGATGTAGAGGTCTCGACAATTTCCAACCTCTTTTTTCTTTGCCTCTTTTGCAGCCAATTTCAGACAATTTTTTATGGCATGATCATTTGCTTTACAATACTTGCAAAACAATTTCTGCTTTTCTGTTTTCTTTTCGTATATGTCATCCTTCTTTGATTGTGCAAAGTTAAAAGATTTTTGCTTACTAGTAGAAGAGCTCCATTTACCTTTGCCCTTTTGACTAGCTAGGAAAGCTTGATCTACAACATGCATAATGGACTTGTTTTTCGTAGACTGATCTTCCTGCAATAGAACAGAGACTAACTCCTCAAATATTAAGGCATTTGGATTTCCTTTCATCATCAAATGAAGAGTAGAAGCAAAACTCTAGTATGAATATGGAAGACCATTCAGAACAGTCTATACAAGTGAACTGTCAAGCAAGACTTCTTCAGCAGAAATTAATTGTTCCTTCAAATCTTTGATCTTTGTTAGAAAATTATCCATAGAATCACCTTCATTCATATGCTCACTCTCCAACTGTTTTCGGAGGTAAGCAACACGAGCCTCATTCCCATCCTTGTATAATGTGGTGAGCATATCCTAAGCATATGCGTGTGTCTATGTGTGTATATATGTGTGTGTGTATGCATGTGTATGTGTGTGTGTAAATCTATGTGTATGTGTGTGTGTATATGTGTATGTGTGTGTATGTTTCTATGTGTGTATGTGTGTGTATCTGTGTGTGTATGTGTGTGTCATTGTGTGCATATACGATGTGTATGTGTATAAATATGTGTGTATGCATGTGTATGTGTGTGGAAATGTGTGTGGATGTGTGTTTGTGTGTGTGTAAGTGTGTATGTGTCTATGTATCTATGTGTGTGTGTGTCTGTGTCTATGTGTGTATGTGTGTGTCTATGTGTGTATATATGTGTGTGTATACATGTGTATGTGTGTATGTAAATCTATGTATGTGTGTGTATGTAAGTGTATGTGTGTGTATGTGTCTATGTGTGTATATGTGTGTGTATGTGTGTGTCTATGTGTGTATGTGTGTGTGTGTATGCGTGTATGTGCGTGTCTATGTGTTTATATATGTGTGTGTGTATGGATGTGTATGGATGTGTATGTATTTGTGTGAATCTGTGTGTATGTGTGTATATGTGTGTGTATGTGTGTGTGTATGTGTGTGTGTGTATGTGTGTATGTGTGTATGTGTGTGTGTGTCTGCATGTGTATGTGTGTGTGTAAATCTGTGTGTATGTGTGTGTATGTGTCGATGTGTATGTATGTGTTTATGTGTGTGTATGTGTCTATGTGTGTATGTGTATGCATATGCATGTGCATTATGTATGCATATGTGTGTGTATGTGTGTGTATGCATGTAAGTATGTATGTATGCGTATGCATCTGCATTATGTGTATATGTTTCTATGTGTGTATGTGTGTGTATGTGTGTGTGTGTATCTATGTGTGTATGTGTGATTATGCATGTCTATGTGTGTGTAAATATGTGTGTATATGTGTGTGTATGTGTGTGTATGTGTATGTGTGTATGTGTGTGTATGTGTCTATGTGTTTGTATGCATGTAAGTATGTATGTATGCATATATGTGTGTATGTGTGTGTATGCATGTAATATGTATGTATGCATATGCATATGCATATGCATTATGTATGCATGTATGTGTATATGTCTATATGTCTCTCTATGTGTGCGTGTATGCATATATGTGTGTATGTGTGTGTGTCTATGTGTGTGTCTATGTGTGTATGTGTATGTGTATGTGTGTATGTGTATGTATGCATGTAGGCATGTATGTATGCATATGCATGTAGGCATGTATGTATGCATATGCATGTGCATTATGTATGCATATGTATGCATGTGTGTGTATGTGTGTGTAGGCATGTAAGTTTGTATGTATGCATATGTATGCATGTATGTGTATGTGTGTGTATGTCTCTACGTGTGTGTGTGTATGCATATATGTGTGTATGTGTCTCTATGTGTGTGTGTATGTGTGTGTGCATGTCTGTGTGTATGTGTGTGCATGTCTATGTGTGTATGTGTGTGTCTATGTGTGTATATATGTGTGTATCTATATATATGTGTCTTTCTGCATGTGTATGTGTGTGTGTAAATGTGTGTGGATGTGTGTGTGTGTAAGTGTGTATGCATCTATGTCTGTGTGTGTATATATGTGTGTGTATATGTGTGTGTGTATGTGTGTGTGTGTGTCTATGTGTGTATGTGTGTGTGTGTGTGTCTATGTGTGTATGTGTGTATGCATGTGTATGTGTGTGTGTAAATTAGTGTGTATATGTGTGCGTGTAAATCTGTGTGTATGTGTATGTATCTTTGTGTGTATGTGTGTGTTTGTGTGCATATACATGTGTATGTGTATGTATATGTGTGTGTGCATGTGTATGTGTGTGTGGAAATGTGTGTGGATGTGTGTTTTTTTTGTGTGTGTGTGTAAGTGTGTATGTGTCTATGTATGTATGTGTGTGTATGTGTGTGTGTCTATGTGTGTATGTGTGTGTGCCTATGTTTGTATGTGTGTGTGTGTGTCTATGTGTATGTGTGTGTATCTATGTGTGTATATGTGTGTGTATGCATGTGTACATATGTGTGTGTATGTGTGTGTGTGTGAGCTTACCTTCCTTCATTGAGGTTGTGTGCGCTAAACCGGTAGCTCCAACTCTCTCTCTCTCTCACTCGTTATCTCTCTCTCTCTCTCTCTCTCTCTCTCTCTCGTGTCGCAATCACAACACAAATGTGCTGGGAGAAATCAAATTTTTTTAAACATTCAAGAGTTTTGCTTATGCGACACTCTGAAATATCAGGATGTCGTTTATGCGATGTTGTAGCATCATAGGGAGTTTTCCAACATCGGTAAAAGCATCGCTAGATAGCAACACTCCTTGCGATGCACATTCGAAGCATCACATAAGTGACGCTTTGCATCGCTTATGCGACGAATGTGTTTTTTTTTTTAATAAAAAAATGTCTTATTGCTTATGCGAAACTAGCATCGCATAAGAGACGAGATCCACTTTTTTTTCATTGGGTGGTGTCGCTACACCCCCTATTTCTAGTAGTGGCTCTCACTAATGCCACTACACTTTTGGTAGCTTGATGTTTAACACACGACATCTTTCCCTGATTCTTTTGTCATGTTAAAATCGTCTCTGATTGCGGTACCTATTTTGCTAATGATCTCATTAGATCTATAAGCATTGACTTTGACGTCCTACATAAGTTTAGCACTCCGTATTATCCAAATGAAACGGTCTCATTGCGAGTACAAACAAATCACTATTAACTATGTTGAAGAAGTTTATTCAATTCTCACCGAAAAGATGGGACCAATTCCAACCCTCTCATCCAGCAGGTATGGTTTAGTGGATGTGCCTTGTACTCCTCAGCAGATGGGCAACGTTCAAGTTCCACCTAGGGCTGGATGCCTCAGAGTTCCCCAAGATGGGTGCCTCTACCTTATGAGGTCGGGTGTGTGTGTGTCTTTCCAATTTATTGTACTCTCAAAAAAAGATTTCCAAGCCTCTGTTTTATGGGCTTAGCGTATGACCTATAAAGTTGCTACTAGATTTACTCCATTTAAATTGGCATATGGAATTGAATCCATTGCACCCATGGAGCTAGTTGTTCCAAGTTTACGAGTTTCTATTGACCAAAACTCCTTCTTGAACGATTGATTTATGATCCTTTGGACGTCCTTGGTGCTTAAGAAGAAGATCACTTTGCGAGTTTCCTCGTGATGCAAGAGTTGCAAATCTATCAAGCCTGAACTCATGATAGACTTTCCCTATCTTTATGCTCCATCAGTTAATCCTAGTCTATAATTGCAAATCTTATCATACAGCTAGCAAATTTAAGGTTCGATGGTCTCGGCCATACTGTATTTTAGGCCCAATTAGGTCTGACTACTTTTTGGCTGGAAACATTGACCAAAGAATCCTTTTGTAATCTTATCAATGGCTCCAAATTACACTCGTTTCATTCCCCACTCATGCATTAAAGATTCCGGATGGCCACTTTAAGCACATACTTGATAAGCTCAATGCATTACGCTACATAAATGAAAGGCATAATGGTTGTACTTAGTTCAAGCAGTCAATCACATCAAGAGTCAAATGGATTTTGAGAAGTAATTCATTTGGAAGGACTTAAAGGAAAAGTTGGTGTATGTGGGAGACAATATATGTCACCTACAGGTGAGGTGGTTTCTTTGCGGACTGCCTTTCTAGAGAAGCATGATGCTCTTAGCAAAGTTAGTTCAATGTTGGAGGCACAATCTAAAAGAAATGTTATACTAGAGTAGTCTTGTGCTACTCTGACATCTAGTCAATGACAGATGGATGCCGAGATTGCCCAAGTTAAGGATGAATTATTCAAGATTAATATGAATTACGAAGTACAATTGGGCATAATGTTAAATTACACATGGAATTAGAAGCTACACAAAGGGAGCGGCAAGCCTTCTTTAATACATCAGAGAAGCGGGCATTGTAGCTACAAAGAATGGAAGGCACTTTACATGATCAGGCCACAAAATTGAAGTAGGTTGAAGATATCAAAGAACAAGCTAAAAAACAATGTAAAACAGCATTGCAGAATGTTTTTTATTTATAGGAAGATTTTTTGGTATTACAAACTCAACAACTGGTTGCACAAGCAGTCCAGGAAAGCACTTCTAGCCTTGAAGCACATATTTGGGATGATGATGGAATAAAAAGATTGTTAAAGGCCTTGTAGAATAAAATAAATATACTTTTGAGGAATCCTAAGAATTATATTTATAGGGTATTATGGATGAAGATTGTTTCACTTAGGGTTTTGAGTCCACCATACATGCCAGTGTTAGGCCATGCAAATGTATATATGTAATTTGGTAATTCTTATCTAATTTCGATGAAACGACTTATCAAACTATTGTAACTATTCATCCACATATTAATGAAACCAAAATTTTGGGTTAAGAGGAAGGGAGGCAATGAGTTGGAGTGACTCGATCGGCCTATGGATTCTAATTGCAGTGATGATTATCCAAATCTACGTTATGTTGTTTTTGTTCCTCCTCTATTATATGGTAATGTAATCTTTTGTGTGATATGTTAAGTTAATGATGCGATTAAGTTTGTTTCGCAAGTGATTTTGTACGTAGTGATTCGATAATTGATTTTGTTGCCAACTAACACTGTAAAGAGTGCATGATCTAATGGAAGTATTAAGTTAATTGTATTGTAATTTCTGCAAGTATCTTGTTAATGTTGTTTCGATGTTAATTTGTAAGTTAGTAGTTGGAAAATAAGTCAGCCTATAGGTAATAATTGTATTACTGCCACCCAAGAACCCTTTTTGTAATCCTTGCTTTTAGGCCCTAATTTTTCAATAGATGTAGTGTGGCTAACAATTTACAAAGA
This sequence comes from Ceratopteris richardii, assembly GCA_020310875.1. Classification (NCBI taxonomy): domain Eukaryota; kingdom Viridiplantae; phylum Streptophyta; class Polypodiopsida; order Polypodiales; family Pteridaceae; genus Ceratopteris; species Ceratopteris richardii. The sequence goes on from CM035433.1 coordinate 19,859,825, forward strand.
GTTTTCAATTTTTTACATAAAAGCACACTTCATGCAAAATCTTAAAAGAGGTTCTTCTTCCAAAGAAAACCAGAGTATCTAGGACATATAGTCTCTAGAGAAGTATATGCAGACCTTAATAATATAATTACATACTTCTAAGTCTCTTAAGGATGTAAAGTCTTGCCTTCGATAGACTAATATCTACACAAATTTTATTAAATGGTTCTCATACTTAGCAATGCCAATCACTTTTATTATTGAAGAAAAAAGCTAACTCTGAATGGGAGTTCTAACAACAAAACTCATTTGATGCACTCAAACATGCACTTCCATATATAGATATTTTACAATAATGATATTTTTTCACGTCTTCTCATGTAGCTACAAGTGTTAGTTGTTCATGCATATATGATCATCCTATTGTATTTGAGAATAGAAAAGCTAACTCATTTGGAAAGAATTTTCGCACATATGATTAGGAAATTTTAGTGATTGTGCATGCATAAAAAATTTGGGTATGTTATCTTATGGGTTTGGAGTTTTTATTCAAAACTGACCAACCGTCCATTAAACATTTATTATATCAATCATTGATTTTTGATAAACACATTAAATGGTTTTATTTTTATTCAAAATTTACAACCTATGATTCAATATCAACCGAACAAGTTTATTACAGTTGTTGCAACTCTTTGTGACTTATGTTCATAGTAATAACATCTTTTTCTTGTATACTAATATTTCAACCATTAGTGTTCACTCAGTTCATGATATGGTTCTCACTTAGGCATCATATGTATTTTGCATCTAAATGGTTTCTTGTAAAACATTCTAAATCATATGATTTTCTTAACTATAATACTTATAATCCAAACTATTGTAAAACTCAAAGTCATAATGAAATTTACATTACAATATATCTTGTTAAATATTTAAATATTAAATATCTAAACTATTGTGAGAGTCATATTCACAATGCAATCAAACTTTCACAATAGTTGCTAAATAATCTCCATGATATTGAAAGAATAAGAATCGAGACCGCACTTTAAACAAACACAATATTTGCCAAAGTTCTTAACTATTATCAAAGTAAAGATTGAAGTAGCAATTTAGAGAGTTGCAATAGTTATTAGACATATTCTATAAAAATATCAAAGTAGGAAACACTTTCAACAATCATAATGTGCACACTTGTAATACCTGAATATTGAACACAATCATATATATTAAGAAACACTTTTGTGAATCGGGCATGTATATGAGCTAAGTATTAATGGAGGACTAATTCAAAACACATTAAAAGGAGATACAAAAAAAGCAAAGAAAGAAAAATAAGGACTCATCCGAAATCCAAAACATGAATATGAAACATTTCTTAGGCGGTTTAATATCGAGGAATTTTTCACTCAATGTCCTTTATACCAAAATTAAATGTTCTTTTTGTGTATAATTCGGTAAAATTCTAATATTCAAGCCAACGAATGAAGCTAGTACATGAGTTTTTGCTTCAAAGCTCAACCATATCTTAGAGTTATTATTCTATGACATTCTTCATGTATTTAGTCATGCTATACTGCTAATCGTTATCTTCAAGCTGTATTATTGACTGTCTAAGAGCGGAGGCAAGAAGACCAGAAAAAGTGAAGATGAGGAAAGAAAGCACATATCCTTTCTGAAGGTATATATTCGTGTCATGCGTTGAAGGCTATCGATTTTTCGGTAGTAGTGAAGGTGGATAAGAATGAGAAATTAATGTTTTCGAGAAAGAAGAGAATATGTTTGAAAAATTAATCAGATTATTTGTTTTTAAGAGGAAGTTCAGCCGAAGCTTAATGTACAAGTAAACAGCTGTACATTAATTGATTAAAAGAAAAATTGTACAAGTGTATGCACATAGTATCCATAGGACCCTCTATATCCCACAAAGTAGGGGTTAAGATTGCCCGACGGCGATACAATAATGACGGCCCGAAGGCAGGAAAAATAGTAGGTCTGCACTGGTGTAAGGCCTATTACATGTTAACCACAGCTGGCAAGGGTTGAAACCCCACCACCGCCTCAAGAAGCAGGAGCTGAGCTCAGACCAGCTGAAGTAGCATGCCCGGACAGATCAATTTGTACTGAGAAGGTTCACAGCATCATAGATAGTATTTGGAACGACATATTTGAGAAAATTGTGGTTGTTTGTCCGAAATAAGGTAGAGTTGTAGGACTAATATTTTTATATTCAGAAATAGAAGCCTGTGCAAAACAGTAATGAGCTTATTATTTTTTGTGCGGCCCCTGTACAACTGCCTGGAATGTTGAAATGGGCGGGTGCTGTGTAGCGTGTAGATTATTACCGGATTCACCTTTTGTTCCTGCCTTTTCTGCTCGATACTTGCAAACAACGTAGAGTACAATACCCAAAACGACTATGATTATGACAAAACAAACAAGAGCTGCAACTATAATAATAGTTCTCGTTCGTTGAGAAATGGAACCAGAACCAGAACTAGAATCCGCAAATGGACTTGACTGATTGACTTCTGCTGACAAATATTGATTTCCTGAATACCTACGAAATAAATGGCTCATTCTGTAAGATATCACGCATCACGTAACATAGAGAAGAAGCATATGAAATGGCCCTTTCCACTCAGAAAGCATTGAAAACATACTCGAATACGAGGGAGTAAGCTTGCTTTCTTCTTAATAGTTCAGGTGGAATCTGCCCCGAGAGATTATTATTCTGTAAGTACCTGATTATGATTTGTATATTAAAAGAGAGATTAATTATAATGGTATTGAGACATATCTTAACTGTGCATTCCACAGAGAGAGAGAGAGAGAAAAAAAATGCACAGATTTACTTACAAAGCCTGCAGATTTGGCAGCGCCGCCAAAGTGGCGGGAATGGGTCCAGTTAGTCGATTGTTTCGAAGGTCACTGCGCAAATGTCAGAAGCGATTTGCTATCACGAAGCAAAGATTGGAATGATAAATGTAACATACATTTTCAAAGTTATCGAACATATGAATCGGACGTTGAATCTACATACAGGATTTCGAGACGTTCGAGTGCGCTCAAATCTGGAATAGGCCCTTGTAGATCGCTCCCATCCAAATGTCTGTGTAGTAAACAGATGTTGCAGCCAAACCATTGGTATTCTGAGGAAAAGCCATTGCTACCTTAATCCATCGTCATAGAAGAATATAGAGAAAACATCTTACATCTCTAGTAATGTATCTAGTGAACGTATTTCGTCCGGTATGATCCCTCCAGTTCGGGAGTTTGACAGCAATCTTCAAGGCAATTCAAAGTAAGATATGAAATACCAAGCTGCTAAAACCAACTAATTTAATGAATAGTTTTATAACAAAAAGAACTAACATTGCCGTTACAGAATCCCTGCTGGAACAATTCATCCACTCGTACCCATATCCCTCAGGAAGGCATGGATCGCCTGTATAGCTCGTCAAGTTTAAGGCACTTTTCAAAGCCTCCACCGCTGCCACTGCACAGACAAGTAGGTGTTTTTTGAATCAATCACGTCCGGCTTTCCATTAAGATTCACTATAGAAAACACAATATAAGCAAGTCAACACATGAATTTTTCTTAGTAGATTCGTGCGTGCAGACGCGTGCATTGCGTACATCGGGCAGCGGATTCTATAAGAATATGTGCTTCTTTATGAACAGAGATACACTATATAAGAGTATAACGACCGAGAAAACCTACATGTACCTGCATCTCAGGAATCAGGATCCGTAAGCATGAATAAATGAAGCATTAATTTCAACTTATCCGTGTACATCTGTATTTATGAATTTTCTAGATCTCAAGTCGAATATAAGACGGAGAAATCACCGATGTGAGAAGACGTCAGCGGCTCTAACCGTGTTGGAGTGAATTTCTCTATCCCTGCGAGGAATGACGGGAACAAAGACTGGACGGAGGGTGTCAAGTTGACGGAAAGCGTCCCTGACTGATCAGAATCCGCACCGCCGCTGACCATGTAAGGAGTGTTTGCTCCGACCGCGGCAAACACATCTACTGGTCCTACGAAGCTCGTTTCTTGTAATCCATTTATAAAAATGTTGAACACACGGGCTCCAGTGCTGTTTACTTGAGGATCGATTTCTGCAAAGTAAAACTGCATATAGAATGTGAAAGAAGGCACCAACTGAGTCCAATAGAACGAAAGATAGGGAGAGCCCTTCCACGAGTCCTGAAATAACGTTGAGGGTGCAATATCGATATCCTCTGGTCTTGTGAGGTTGCGTATATCGCTCAAATTTATTTTATAGAAGGGGCCATTATCATCCAGGGCTATATTTCTCCAGTATCGATCAGCAATGTCTGGAGGATAACTGTTTGTAATTGCCAAAAAACATCAGCAAAATAATCTTCCTAAAACTATTTAAATTCTCGTCTGAAGTAGACACTGATTTCAAGTATGTTGTATAAATTTTGACTCTTCTAATGTTTCCTAAATGAACTCTATAAGATCCTAATGGGTTTAAAGCTACCAAACATTAAACGGCGTTCTAACCGCTTATATAGAAAACTGGATATGTTAAGTCTGTTGCAACAGAAGTTTCATACAAGAACACGGAAATTAATTTTGCAAGGCCTACCTGATCAAAGAAACTTCCAGAGGGGCCATGTTATAGTGCTGGACCTCTGTGAGAATCGTATTAGTCGAGCTCATACGTTGGACGGAGGAGAAGCTGGCGGGGAGGGGGCGAAGCTCCAGGGTATTGATGAAAGGGGCATCCCCATCAGGCGTGCTTCGAGCCAGGCAAACAGATATGAAATCCCCTTGAGATCGCACGTACGCTTCATTGTCGTAGGTTTCATTTACAGCAACACTGACGGTAGACCATTCATTAGCATCTACAATCAGCTTAAATACCATAGTCCCATTTGCGCTTTTCGGTGTGTATGGTGGAGTTTGTCCTGGTCGGATATAAACCCTGAGAAGGAATGCGGCACCCAATCGGACGGCGTTGTTTGATAAGTTGTAGCAGTACTTGCTTTGGTTTCCCTGGAACAAGCGCATAGTTCTTCGTGGCAGGTAGGCGTCATCATTCGGAAGGTTGTAGGTTGTTCCACCAGAAACGTAGCCGCTGTCCGAGACCCACTGAATGCCCCAAGCATCAGGGTAAGTCCACTCTGGAGCTCTCCCGCAGCCAAGACTCAGAAATCCTGCACAAGAGGAACAATAATCTCGGGAGCGTTAGTACTCAACTGCTCAGCAGATGATCCCTCTATCAGCATATGAGACAGAGAGAGAGAGAGGGAGAGAGAGCCATGTTGTAATACCTTCCTCTTGTGAGCGTGCGTAAATGGCGAAGATCACAAGATGCGGAATAATTGCTTTGAGAAACAGAAAGTAAGGTATTGAAGCCATTTGTCGACTGCGAAAAGAAGGCGATGAGAGTTGAGAAACTTCAAAGACAAATTCTGATCATTCTGATCTCAAAGACAAATGAAAGTAGAGAAAGACGTCCCTTCTGAGCTTGTTTCGAACCAATAAATAATCCGGCGAGTGAGATGGTTTCGTCCTTGGAAGATAACAACGTGCAAAAAGTAGCTAAGCCTCCGGAACGAAAAGGTTTCTTGTTTTTTTTTTCTTTGAGTAAGTCAAAGGGAAGCTTCACAATAGCCTTCTCCCTGAGACTTTAATTAAAAAAAAGAACCTCCCTAATCCACAAGCTGATGACGACGGGTTCATCGAAGTCAGAAGAAGAAGGAAAAGAAGCCCTAGGGCAAATCGCGAGCGAAACAACTTGTCAGCTACCCCCTCTAGCAATTTGTATTGCAATTTGGAAAAGGAGATCAATGAGTTCGACTACCCAGGTGGGAACCCACATGAGGTTGACACCAACGACAAAGCCCTAGAGATCATTGACAATAAAGAAACCTCCCAGGAGGGCTACGCAACAAGCAAAGAAGACGGCTTCACCACTAGTAACGAAGACAACATGGATAGTGAAAGTTCCATCATCGGATCGAGTATTCCGAAAACGATGCCGAATACGGTGCCCAAGTCTCCCCAGCAAGAGGCATCCCGCAAAGGAAAACAACCTATGGAGTTACCCTGGAAAAGCCCCCACAAGAACCTATTGCTAATTCGGGATCCGATTCCAGCGAAAAAGAAAGATGAATCCAAGAAAAGAAAGGACAAAGCTCCCTCCCGCAAAGAGCGATCACTACGAAAATGATCATCATCTCGTTAAATGCTAGGGGGCTAACTGACCCCTCAAGAGCGACCATCATTGGTCAATGGCTCCGCGACATTAGCATAAACCCAGATTTCATTTGTATTCAAGAGATTAAAATCGACGGAGAAGACCTCCAAAAACGGCTTAGACAGGTCTCCTCGACCCATGTTTGGATCTCAACGACGCACCAACGGGGATCTGGTGGAACGGCTATCAGCGTTAATCAACTCTGGTTTGAAAAGCTTGAGAAATCCATTGAAGATGAAAGCCACCGTTGGATCGCTGTTTCTTTTGGTGCTCCTCTTTGTGTTACTATGGTTTCTTTGTACGCCCCTAACGGGGATCTGGAGAGACTGAACACATGGGCCTCCTTAGACTCGCTTCCCCACAACGTGCTTATCTGTGGAGACTTCAACATGGTGGAGGACCCTATGGACAGATGGATGGGCAAGGGCAGGGTCATCGACAGTCGGGAGAAAGAAACGTGGGACAGGACCAAACTTCACCTGGATTTGGTGGAATTCAAAGACTCGAATGGCTTTTCCTGGTCAAATCTCCAAGCGGGCGAGGACCTGAGGAAAGCTAGACTCGACAGATGCTACATCTCTCAGAGTTTTACCCATCAGTGGGGCCACCCAGCCATCACGCAACGCACTGACCTCACTATCTCTGATCACTACCCGATCGTTATCACTTTTCAACCTTCCAACAAGATCCGCAAGGCTCCGTGGTTCCATGCCAATGCAACCACCTTCTCTCTCCCCTCCGTCCATCAAGAAATTGCTGATGCGTGGAAGGCGGCGTTCGCCTCCGGTTTGTCCCCAGCCAAGTGCTGGAGAAGTGCAGTCGACAAGTCTCGAAAGATCATGATCAGAACTAAGAAGATGCTCGAGACCGTGCGGCGGGCTCGTAGGGAAGCTCTTTACCACAGACTCTGGAGGCTCGAGGAGGAAGTGAACAAAGGAAAACATCAAGCCCAGATAGGTCTCCGAAAAATCAGAGCGGTGTTGAGATACGAGGAAGAAATACAAAGGAAAAACTTGCAAATTTTCTTCAAGGAATGGTGGGCTGGCAAAGCCGACAAACCCACCAAAGAGATGTGCCGTATCCTTAAAAGGAAACATAACAGAGAATCGATCCCCCTATTACTAGACCTTCATGGCAATGTATGCAATTCGGAAGAAGATAATTTTGGCATCATCGAAGGGCACTTCACGAGACTCTTGGGAACCTCGAACCCCCTCTCCCACCATAGAAGGGACTGTATGGCAGCCATTTCTAGGGTTTCCCCCCGTAGGATACCACCCAGCCTCCACTCCCTGCTTCACGCCCCTATCTCTGAATCAGAAATCATTGAGGTCATTGATGCCCTCCCTCTCGGTAAAAGCCCGGGACCCGACGGACTCACTAACGAGTTCTTTAAATCCTTCAAGCTGGTGGTTGCCACCCCTCTTCGGATGGTTTGGCAAGAGGCGTTAAAGTTTGGTGCTCTTCCTTCTTGCCTCAATAATGGAATTATCAAGTTAATACACAAGAAAGGGGAAAAGAACAGAATCGAGAACTGGCGGCCTATTACGATGCTCCAAACAGGATACAAGATCATCGCCAAAGTCATTGCCAACAGAATCTCGTGCCACCTGAGAACGTGGCTAAGTGAGGACCAAAAAGGTTTCATCAAAGGCAGGTCTATATTGGAAACCATTCTAGATATTTGGGAAGGTATTCAATTTGCAAATGAGTCTAATCAAGATGTGGTCTTCCTCAAGATCGACTTTGACAAAGCCTACGACAGGCTAGACTGGGACTATATTCTGCAGTCGCTCCAAGATCTCGGATGTAGCCAGAAATTCACCAAGATGATCGCGACCCTTCTCGGAAACGCAACGACCCAAATTAACGTCAACGGCAAACTTTCGAAGGCGATCAAACTTAGAAGATCTATTAGACAAGGGTGCCCACTGGCCCCCCTTCTCTTTGCCATCGCCACTGAGGGGCTTAGCAGGCTTGTGGCGCATCATGTGGAGGCTGGCAATATCAAAGGCCTCCGGCTACCTCACGACCACAGTCAAATCACCATGAGACTATTTGCCGATGATATGAACGCATTCGTTCACAATGATAATACCAGCCTGGAGACATTCTGGAGGTGTCTTGCTACCTTTTGTGAAGCCTCTGGATCCAGAATCAACCACTCCAAGACCGCCTTTAGAGCTATTGTGGGACCTCATCCCGGCCTTCTCATTGATCATGGCTGTCAAATCATTCCGCAGGGCCAAATCTTTCGACTTCTCGGAATCCCCTTGGGGTTTGGCGTCTCTATGGAACAGCGATGGAACTGGGTGCTCGCCAAACTCGAAAACAAGCTTAACTATTGGAGAGGTATGCAAATCAATCTCACTGGGCGTGCGATGGTTATCAACACGTTCCTCCTCTCTTCTACCATCTATTTCCTGTCATGCTGGAGACCGAATGAGCAAGGCCTGTCCAAACTGAATAGTATTTGTAGAAACTTTCTTTGGACGGGTGATCATAACAGAAGGGGGGTGCCTAAAATCAAATGGGCCATCTGCACTAGCCCTAGAGATAATGGGGGGCTTGGTATCCTGGACATTGGGTGTATGGCTAACAAATTGGCAGCCAAATGGATGATTAAGGCTTGGTGCAATAAGGAGGCCTCGTGGGCCAAGCTGATCTTCAGAAACAAGAATGAGTTGGCTCTCATGGGGTTCCCAAACTGGAAGAATCTTGACATCTTGACCCTGCTATTCTCCTCGATCCCCGTCTTCCCGAAAGGCTCCAATCTCGTGTGCTCCCTTTGGAAGGGCTGGAATAAAGTCAAAAGCTTCATAAGAATTAGTGAGGACTGGAAGTGGGCGGCAGGTGTCAGACAAAACGACTCTATCTGGTTTCCGATACATGGCATCCGGAGTGTGGAGTCTTGGAACATTCAAAATGCCAAGAAGTTATGGAACAAAGGCTTCAAAAAATGGAAACACCTCTGGAAACATGACACCAACAGCTGGATCAACTTCGAGGATATTGACCCTGGCATCAACATCTCGTACGAAGAATGGAACACTTTGCAAAGCAGATGTCTCGCATGGGATCGTCACAAGACTCGCCTTCTCATGGGACACGACACACCGAACTCACTTGGTCTCAAATGGCACAATGGGAATAGCCTATTCAAAATCCCGAACATCAAAGAAATGAATGACCTTCAGATCAACCTCAACAAGAAGTGGTGCCTGTCTTGGACACGGCTTCGGTGGGACATGAAGTTCATGGGTATCTGGCACCCCCTTATAGAAATTAAGAAGTCTGTCCTCTTATGGCAAATTCTTCATCGAGGAATTTGGACCAACCATAAGGCTAGCAAACTTTGTGGGATCCCCCCTTGGTGCAAACGCTGCCACCGGTCTATCGAAGATGTCATACACATCTTCTTTACTTGCCCCAACTCCAACAAAATCTGGCAGACGGTTGGAACGAAAATAAGACTTCAAAATCAGCTTAATTGGAAACAAGTCATCTTGGGAGAAGCGATCGGCTGCTCCGCGGCACTCTGGAACGCCATCAGAGTGGAAGTCCTGTGGAAAATATGGCGGGAAAGATGTGCTCTCAACTTCGGTGACCCCCCCAGGGAGTGGTCGATTGAGAAATCACTATTCCTCCTTGGCAAAAGGATTGTTAACAGTAAGAAATCCCCCCCCCCTTCAGGCACCATCAAGTCCTCATTTTGATCAACAACAAGCTCAAACCCAAATGGGCCCCGCATGAGGGCGATGAGAGGGTGATTAACCTTCTTTGTAATGCAACCTAGGCTCTATACAAGCTTCCCCTGCTTTGTGGGACTCGGGAGGTCCCGTGGGCACTAGTCCCCTTCTATTGTACTTTTGTTTCTTTATTTAATTCAAGTCCGGGAGAGTAGGCTAATGCCGAACCTCCTTTATATTAAAAAAAAGTAAATGCGTCTAGCATTTATGGGACCCCCGGAATCCCACAAAGTAGAGGTAGGTTAATCTTTCTAGAAAACATTAGAAAGAACGTTGATAACCCTTTCATCCCTCTCATGGGGGGCCCGCTTGCTTTTAATCTTGTCTCTCTTGAGGAAAAATGCTCTATGATGTGTAAAAGTTGGGGGAGTCTTATAATTGGAAATCATCTAGCCTAAAAAGAAAAGATATTTTTCGATCGACCATTCTTTAAGAGGGCTACCAAAGTTGTTAGGACACCTCTCTTTCCAGATCTTTGAGAGGGTCTCACTTCTTATAACATTCCACAATGTTGAGGAACAATTAATGGCTTCGCCCAATAATGCTTGCTTCTAGTTGATTTGTACCCGCAACAACATGATTCTCCCAAGGGTCTCCCAAAGCGACATTGAATTGGAACATGAAAAGAAGAGGTGTCCCAAGTTCTTATTGCCATGAAGGCAGGCTCCACAAATTTTATTAGCTTTAACATTGGTCCACATTCCTTGGTGGAGGAGTTGCCACATAAGAGCAAAGTTTTTTTACCTCAATCAGGGGATGCCAAGTAGATTGCAACTTAAAATCTCACATAAAACTCAACCAATCCAAACACCATCTCCTATTACGCATCACATGAAAGTCCACATTCTTCTTGAATCTCCGAATTTTATCAAGCTTGTTGTCATTTTGCCATCTAAGACCCTCAAGGTGGGAGGAGTCATCCCCAATAAGGAGGCTAGTCCTTGAGCTCTCCCAAGCATTGAAAATGCTCCATAGTAGGCATCATTCTTCATACTCCACTCTCTTAGCCGATTCAATGTCCTCAAATCTAACCCATTGGCATGTTTCTTGATTCTAGAGTTTCCACAATCTAAAACCATTGTTCCAAAGCTTACTAGCTGTTTGGAGGCTCCCAAAACTCAAGACCTTTGATGCGGATCCATATCAAATCATTTTTTCTAATATCGGCTGCCTATTTCCAGTCTTCATTGATCTTGGAAAATTTTTTAATCTTGTTCCAACTCTTCCATAGGGAGCAAAGTTTGTAAATTTTCTTTGCAACTCTCTTTAATGTTCATGTATTTGCTCCTCTTGTTAATTGATAGCGCGAACTTTAAGATATAAATAGCATAAAAATACTCCACCCATTGATTTGGGTGTAACAAGTATGTTTTCCACATGGTACTCCTATCATCACATAAATTCAGATTTTTTTAAAGGTTAGATCTTTTTAAAATGAGAATTTGTAGAGCATTATCAAAGGTAGGTAGAGATGGAGATAGAACTCATCATCATGCTCCAAATATACTACAAAGTCTTCCCCAAAATCCTCTCCAACCACCTTAGGGGCCATTTTTGTGTGTGGATCAATGAAGATTAGAAAAGAAAATTATAAAAAAGTAGATCTCTAACTTTATTCTATTTTTTTGTTTCGATATAATTTAAAGAGTGTTTGAATATAATAATAATAGTAATAATAATAATAATAATAATAATAATAACAATAATAAGTAGTAGTAGTATAGTTAAAAAATCTGAAAAATTGTACGGCATGAGCATTGTATTTGTGAAATTGGAGATTTTCAAGAGGGAACGGATGTAAGAACAAGTATGCAAATTTTTTACCATGAAGTGATAATCTTAAAAAAAATTCACTACGAATATCCAAATTTGAATGACCCTCAGAAAAGTGCAGAATGAGTTCTACCGCACAGTGTGAATTTATTCAGTTGTTTATTTCACAGTTGCTTTGAGATTGTGCAGATATACAGAAAAAAATATATGGACCCTGCAATGGAAAATGATGGTTTATTATGATTTCTTACATGAATATGAGGATGCTTATGTGTTTCGGACCTTCTCATTTACTTGTTAACATTCAAAAATATAAAGCATATTTCCATCTAACCATGTGTAATCGTTTAATTTCTGCTATGTGGTGTATTGCTTTATTATTTACAGTTCAAGGCACTCATTAAAAAGGTTTATTATACTAATTAAAATGTTTCTATTACAAATCGATACTTTTCTGTCGAGAACAATAGTTATTACAGCCCATTAGATCCCACATGTAAGTACTAATAGCCTTTCACATATGGATACATGTTGATACACCTATTCCTCTAATCTGATTTCATCTTAGATCTTCCATCCAGCCAGTTCAAGGCTTAACCATCCAACCAGTTCAAGGATTAATCAATTCTGAAGCAATAAGCGCAAATGTGATCAAGAAGAATACATTTCATTCACATTATCCTAACTTTGCAATAATCCTTTATACTATTTCGAAAAGATGTTCTATGAATACTTTAGTTTGCTCGATTTCCATAATGTGGTAGCTTAGCGATGATAAGATTTCAGAAACCATTATTTTAAGGTGAAATAAGAAGAGTAGGACTGGTTTTATTTTCGAATGAAAGTCAAAAAAGTGATTGAGATGTTGAGTTGGGAAGAATCTATAGAGTACTTGTTTTTGAGTCAATACGTATTTTGGTGACAAGGCTGCAATCATGCGTAACGTAGAATATGAGAATACGAAAGAAGCTACTATTATTAATATCATAAAATATTCGAATGTGAGAATTAATATCATACATGGCCTACCTGATCGAAGAAATTTCCGGAGGGGCCATGTTATAGTGCTGGACCTCTGTGAGAATCGTATTAGTCAAGCTCATATATTGCACGGAGGAGAGGCTGTCGGGGAGGGGGCGAAGCTCCAGGGTATTGATGAAAGGGGCATCCCCGATTCCCCATCAGGCTTGCTTCGGGCCAGGCAAACGGATATGAAATCCCCTTGAGATCGCACGTACGCTTCATTTTCATAGGTTTCATTTACAGCAACACTGACGGTAGACCATTCATTAGCATCTACAATCAGCTTAAATACCATCAGCTACAATCATTCATCTACAATCAGCTTAAATACCATGTTCCCATTTGCGCTTTGACCTGGTCGGATATAAACCCTTAGAAGGAATGCGGCACCCGATTGGACGGCGTTGTTTGATAAGATGCTTTGATTTCCCTGGAACAAGCACATAGTTCTTTCTGGCAAGTAGCCGTCATCATTCTGAAGGTTGTATGTTCTTCCACCAGAAACGTAGCCGCTGTCCGCGACCCAGTTAATGCCCCGGCCCCCGACCATCAGTGTAAGTCCACCCTTCATCTCTACCGCAGCCAAGACTCAGAAATCCTGCACAAGAGGAACAATAATCTCGGGAGCGCTACTACTCAACTGCTCAGCAGATGATCCCTCTCTCAGCATATGAGAGAGAGAGACACACACACACGTTGTAATACCTTCCTCTTGTGAGCGTGCGTAAATGGCGAAGATCACAAGATGCGGAATAATTGCTTTGAGAAACAGAAAGTAAGGCATTGAAATTTGAAGCCATTTGTCCACTGCGAAAAGAAGGCGATGAGAGTAGCGCAACTTTAAAGACAAATTTTGATCATTGGTTGCAAGTCAAACCCACATTAAAGAGAGAGACGTCCCTTCTGAGTTTCGAACCAATAATAATCGCCGAGTGAGATGGGTTCGTTCTTTTTTTTTATAAAATGGAGGTTCAGCCGAAGCCTACTCCCCCGAACTTTAACTTTGAAATTGCAAGTGTACAAGTGAATGGGCATAGCACCCGCGGGACCCCCGGTATCCCACACAGCAGGGGTTAGACAAGGTTACAACTGAAAGAGACATGGTTACAACTGGGTTTAACTGGCCTAAACCATAACATGTCCAGCCCGGGACTTGAACCCTGGACCTCCGCCTCAAGAGGCCAAAGCTCAACCAACCGTCCTACGGGACGTGGACAAATGGGTTCGTTCTTTGAAAGATAACAATGTTCAAAAACTAAATAAGCCTCCGAAACGAAAAGGTGTTTTCCCTTTTTTTTTCAATAAGTCAAAGGGAACCTGCACAATAGCCTACTCTCTCACACTTTAATTAAAAAAAAGGAACATTAATTCTACAAGTAAACGCGTCTAGCACTCATGGGACCTCCAAATCCCACAAAGCAGGGGTAGCTTAATTCTTGTTAGAAAACATTACAAAGAAGGTTGATAACCCTTTCATCTCCCTCATGGGGGGCCACTTGCTTTTAATCTTGTTGCTTTCGAGGAAAAACACTCTATGATGTGTAAAAGATGGGGGCTTCTTACAATTGGAAATTCTTTTGCCTAAAATGAAAAGAGATTTTTTGATCGTCCATTCTTTAGGAGGGCTACCAAAGTTGGCCGGACACCTCTCTTTCCAAATCTTTGAGAGGGTCTCACCTCTTATAGCATTCCGTAATGTTACGAAACAGCTAATGGCTTCACCCAATAATGCTTGCTTCTAGTTGATTTGTCCCCGCAACAACATGATTCTCCCAAGGGTCAACGAGATTGACATTGAAATATGGCATGAAAAGAAGAGGCGTCCAAAGTTCTCATTGCCATGAAGGCATCATTTACACCATAGAGCGGATCCACAAATTTTATGATCTTTTACATTGGTCCACATTCCCTAGTTGAGGATTTGCCACATAAGAACTGACTCTTTTACCTCGATGAGGAGATGCCAAAGGGATTGGAGCTTAAAATCCCACATAGTACTCGATCAATCCAAACACCATCTCCTATTACACATGACATGAAAGTCCACATTCTTCTTTGATTTCAGTATTTTTATCAAGATTGTTGTCGTTGTGCCATATTCTAAGTTCCTCAAGGTGGAGGGAGTCATGCCCAATAAGGAGGTGAGTCCTCAAGCTCTCCCAAGCATTGGATCTGCTCTACAGCAGACAACATTCTTCATAGGCCACTCTCCCAGCCGATTCAATCTACTCAAATCTAATCCATTGGCATGTTTCTTGATTCCAAAGGTGTTTCAACAATCTAAAACTTTTTTTAAAAAGATTCCTAGCTTTTTGGAGGTTGCAAAACTCAACACCTTTGATACCGTTGATAGAGAACCATATCGAATCATTTTATCTAATACTTGCTACCCATTTCCAATCTTCATTGATCTTGAGAAACTTTTTAATCTTGTTCCAAATTTTCCATAGGGAGAAAAGGTCATAAATTTTCTGTGTAACTCTCTTTAATGTTCATGTATTTTCTCTTCTTGTTAATTTACAGAAGGAACTTTGAAAAATAAATAGCATTAAATAGCTCACCCTTTGATTTTGTGTAAGAAGTATGTTTTCCACAATGTAACTCTATCGGCACATAAATTCAGACTTTTTTAAAGGTTAGATCTTTTTAAAATGAGAATTTGTAGAGCATTATCAAAAGTAGGCAGAGCTGGGGATAGAACTCATCCTCATGCTGGAATTATAGTACAGATTCTTCGCCAGAATCCTCGCTAACCACCTTATGGGCCATTTTCATGTGTGGATCAATGAAGATTAGAAAAAAATTATCAAAAAATAGATCTATCCACGAAGCCAACATTGCTACTTGGGAGGGAATTCAACACGTGAAGGAGTCCTCCCAAAATATTCTCTTCCTTGGAATTGATTTTGACAAAGCATATGACACATTGAAATCGGATTTTATCCTTTAATCCTTCAAAAACTTTTGATTCCACTTTAAGTGTATGAGAATGCTTTCCATGTTTATGGGGAATCCTTTTGCTAGGATTAACATTAATGTCCAGCTATCCTCGACTTTCTACCATAAGTGCTCAATTAGGCAAGGTTTCTTGCCTGCCCCATTGTTGTTTGCTAGTAGTGTCGGTCTCAAGTGCCACTAATTAAGTTCAATCAAGTCATATTGGGGGTCTCTATTTTCCAAATTGCTAGGATTTGATGGTTCGTAGACTCTTTGCAGATGACACCAATGTACTTCTTGAGAATGATACAAGGTGTATCTCTAGATTTTGGCATTGCCTTAACGTTTTCTGTGAGGCTCATGGATCAAGGATCAATCATTTGAAGACTACTCACATATCCCTTCTTGATCTATCCCTCACCTTTTTTTGGGCGTCCAAGGATGCTACGTGCTTGACAGTGGCCATGTCTTCTATGCATTGGGCATCTTGGTGGGCTTTTCCATTTCCATGAGCGAGCCATGGGATTGGGTGCTTGCTAAACTTGACAACAAGCTTCACTATTGGACGGGCTTGCAACTTAATGTGGTTGGGTGTGTAGTGGCAATCAACAAATTACTTATCACTTCTATCATCTATTTCTTGGTTTCTTGGATTCGTGCAACAAAGATCTACTCAAGTTGGAAAGGATGTATAGGAATCTCCTTTTGACTAGGGATTCCAATAGAAGAGGGGTGCTGAATATCTAATGGGGTATTTGCGCTAGCTAGAAGGATGAGGGAGGGTTGCTTATTTTTTATATGGAAGCCCTAACCAAAAACATGGTGACCAACTAGATGATTAACTCATGGAGTAATGGTCCTCCATCTTCTTCCAAGCATATCTTGCGAAATAGTGGCTCCCATCTTTAGCGAAGATCCTAAGATGAAAAGAGCTTGAATTAATCACTTTCTTCTCCTCTCCATTTCTAGTTGTTGTGAGGGGCTTGAATTTTGTTTTCCTCCTGTGGAAGGGTTGGAACATGATTAAACCCTTCAACACCATTACTAATGATTGGAAGTGGGCCATTAGCATTATGCAACATGAATCTGTTTGGTTTTCGATTGCTAGTATCACAAGCATGGATTTTGAGAACCTCTAAATAACTAAAAGGCTTTTGCATGTGGAAGCACCTTTCAAACCACAATATAAGACATTGGATCAAATTTAAGGAAAATGATCCAAATAACATAGTTGACTTTGAAGAATAAAGTCTATTTAGGAACATATTAATCAATGCTTGGGATGAGTCAAAGAGCCACTTGTCGATTGGTGAAGGGATCCCATTCATGGAAGGTATGCGATGGCAAAATGGCAAAAAATGGAGGATGTCGCAAGACTCAAAGAAAGCTTGACTTTCATCACTCACTCAACAAGGAGTGTTTGAACTAGTCTTAGATTAGATGGAAATTAAAGTTCATTAAGGACATGTGGTAACTGTTTATCAAGAACAAGAAAGGAGTACTTATGCAGCAAATTCTCCGCAAGAGGATTCGGACCAATGTCAAAACTAGCAAAATTTATCGTGCTGTTCCATGGTGTACTCGATGCTTTTGTGGATAGGAAGACTTGAGCCACCTTTTTTTTTCTTGTCCTAAGAGCATCCTTACTTGAGAGGGCTTCAACAAGATCTTGTTATTGCCTCATCAAGTTTAATTGAACCAAGTTGTGTTGGTTGAAGCAATTGGTTTCTCTTCTATGTTGTGGAATGGCATTAAAGCAAAGCACACTAGAAAATTTGCAAGGAAAGATGTGCGATCAAATCTGAGAAGCCTC
>CM035433.1:19882341-19884841 GCA_020310875.1 Ceratopteris richardii
ATTTTGAACTATTGACATTTTTTCCAACATATGTGTTTGTGTATGTACAGTAATATACAATCTAAAACCCTAAACTTTATATATCTGTGTGGATATATTAATATATATCCTAAAATCCTATTTTTACGTATTTATGTATATAAACTAATATAAAAACCTAAAACCTTACACACACACACACACACACACACACATATATATATATATATATATATATATATATATATATATATATATATATATATATATATATATATATATATATATATATATATATATATATATATATATATATATATATATATATATATATATATATATATATATGTATGTATGTATGTATGTATGTATATACATACATATATACATAAATACACACACACATATACACACACATATATATATATATATATATATATATATATATATATATATATATATATATATATATATATATATATATATATATACATATTTCGAAAAGATGTTCTATGAGTAATTTAGTTTGCTGGATTTCCATAATGTGGTAGGTTAGCGATGATAAGATTACAGAAACCATTATTTTAATGTGAAACAACAAGAATAGGACTGTTTTTATTTTCGAATGAAAGTCAAAAAAGTGATTGAGATGTTGAGTTGGGAAGAATCTACTATAATTAATATAGAATACTTGTTTTTGAGTCAACACGTATTTTAGTGACAAGGCTGCAATCATGCGTAACGTAGAATATGAGAATACGAAAGAAGCTACTATTATTAATATCATACAATATTCGAATATGAGAATACGGAATCGTTTGAGCTAAATGCGCGAAATATAAATGTCCACAAATTTCTGAGAAGGAGATGGAGTGAAATATGTCTCTCTCTCTCTCTCACTCTGCACGCCTAGCTAGTAGCGATATCGATTAAAAAAGGAATTTTCAGATCTTGTGGAGATTTCATGCTCTGAACGAGTCAAACAAACATTTTTCAATTTTTTTTTTCGTTACTTTTAGTAGAGCATGGACTTCAAGTTAATGGAATTTTTGCGTATGTTTTACATTATACTTTGTTTTCTTACCTAAAGCTATAAGTGATAATTAACAGCATTCAACGAGGAATTTGATTTTCTCATTATCTATAATGAGTATGAGCAAATAAGAAAAAGAAAAAGAGGATTAAAAACCTAGATTCTCTACAAAGTTTTCTTTTTAGTTTGAACTATCTAGGCTTTATCCATAACTCATTTCATTGCTTCACCACAATAGATGGATGGTTTTTAGACTTGAATTGTGAAACACACCCTTAGCACAAGCACGAAAATGCCCATTGTTGGACATTCGTTAGTATTTGTGTCCCTTTCCCTGTTGCTAGTGAAGTGGGTAGATCAATCAAAAGTCTAGTTGATAGTTCTTCACGTGCATGACATATGCATACCTATACCTCCACATCTCTTGACATACATCGTACACTTAGATACAAGCACCTGTAGACCTAGTCCCAGACACTCCCATAATCACACACATAATCTATTTGCAATTACACACTCATACATGCACACACGTGTATGCATCGTAATCTTAACCATATCTAAGTATATATAGTAATATCGAAATACACTAGTATGAATCCTAAAACCCTAATTTTATATGTACTTATGTTTTAAATAGAATTTAAATCCAAAAAACGTTTTTTGTAATTATGTATATATACTAATAGAAATCCTAAGATCCTAATTTTCTATACATTTATGTATTATACTCATTTAGATTATGAAACCCTAATTTTCATGCAGTTGTAATAATATAAATCCAAACACACTAATTTAACAAACCCAAAACCTAATTATTTCTTTATTTATGTATATGCTAATATAAACTATATATTTATGTGTGTGTGTACACATAACAAGCATAAGTCCCTCATTATTTTCCTATCTATGTGTGTATACATACAAATTCAATAAACTGTAGTTATGTGCTTATATATATATACTAATCTAAATCTTAAATCCTTATTTTTTTACGTATTTACTAATATTAACAAAAATAAATCTTGAAACCCTATTTTTTAAGTGTTTATGTATATATCCTAGCGTATATCCCAAGTTTTATTTATTAGTATTGATACAAATCCAAAAATTCTAATTCTTCCCTCTCTGTTTCCCTCTCTCTCTCTCTGTCTCTCTCTCTCTTTTTATCTCTCTCTCTCTCTCTCTTTCTTGCTCTCTCCATATATATATATATATATATATATATAATATGAAAATTCATTATGCATTTATGTAGATATACTAATTCATATTTTAAAACCTCGTTTTTTCATGTGTTTTTGTATCCATATTTAAATAAATTCTAAAATCCTACTTTTTTATGTGTTTATATATGTATCTTATTATAAAACCTAAAACCCTAATTGTTTTGTGTATGTACGCATACTGCTAATATAAATCCTAGAACCCTCATTTCGTATATGTTTATCTGCATATAATAATATAACTTTTGTAACACTTATTCTA
>CM035433.1:19887341-19937341 GCA_020310875.1 Ceratopteris richardii
CCTAGGGCACCTCTAACACTATTGTGCAGATCGGAGTGCTCAACATTTCTGTCTCTCACAAGCCTTTTGGAATTTTGCATTATTTTGTCTCTATTTCTATTCAATTCCATGATTTTGATGTATACGTATTGTCGTGAACACCTCTGGATGTCCTCGGATAATTCTTTTCATTGATTTGTTTTTCTACTTTTGATAGGTACTGCTAAAGGAAGCGCTTGAATACTACAAATCAATTCTTTTGTGAAAGTTTTTCATGCAACACATGGAGAGGCAAGTATTACTATATTTGGTAAATCATGCACTTCCTTAAGCACGATCAAATCTATTTTGAGAAATATTTGTTGCATCATGTAGGAAGACACTCAATATTATAGAATTACCTTATGATTGAGAGTGAGAGTGAGAGTGAGAGTGAATGAGATTGAGAGTGCAAGTGTGAATAAGATTGTGACAGATGAGGGCTGGGTGGGAGGTTGAGGGCTTAACAAGAAGTTATTTTCAAAAGCTATTATATCCAATCGATTTAAATCTATGATACCAAAACTTCTCTTTCTCAATGTCATATCTTGTCTACTTGTTTACATATGATTTTCTCTCACCTTGTGCAAGTTTTATTTTTCTCTCTTCTACTATTCTCGAGTGATCAGAAGCTCATGACCGGGGATGTCATGTGATTGAGGAATTTCTACAAGTGGTGTTAGATCAGAATCGATCATCCACAATGATGGAGGGTTAGACCTGAAAAATAAGTGAGCAAGAGGACTTATTCAATAGATTCTTAGAGAACTATCACTATAAGGAATACGGGCGTATAGCGACGGTTAAGGCGACATAATTTCATCGCTATAAAATTGCAACATGCATCGTAATTAGCGTCGCACGCGGACCGTCGATTAAACGACGAAGCAAACGATGGTTTTTGCGACTTGTGGTGCGACGGGGCTCCAACCCTCGCATACAGTGTCGCTAACATGAAACTTTTAAATAGCGTCACATAAGCGATGCTTTTGTACGTTGCATAGGCGACGATTTGGGCATCCCATAAGCGACACTAAAAACATGTCGCTTATGTGACGACGGGTAGCATCGCTTACACGACGATCTCTTGACGAACAAATATTAAAACGTTGGTGGCTCTTTGATCGGCATTTTCACGCATCGGATCGAAGAGCTCTCCAAAGTTCGCAATTGCGCTGTGCTTACGAGCTGACGGAAGTATATGCAGAATTGTTGTTTTTCCTAAGCTCTCTCTTATTGTCTCCCTTTGTCTCTGTTTCTCTCTTTCTACATCTTTCTCTCTTTGAATTCTCTCTCTCTCTCTCTCTCTCTTCTTTCCCTCTTTATTGCAGGTTATTCAAGAAGCTAACCAAGCAAAAAGTATGGCTAACTATTGTAAGTACAATTTCTATTCTTTCTATATCATTTGAATTGTGTTATTTTCATTACATAGCATACTCACACTTATTGATATGCACTTATACACTTATACATGATGAAGATGCACTTTCACACATATACACGTATACACATGCACATACACACACATATATACACATAGATACATGTGCACATACAGTTCGACATACACACATATACACATGCATATGCACAAACATTCCTACAACCACATAAAAAGACTTACATGCATGCATTATTGCACACACACACACACACACACACACACACACACACATATATATATATATATATATATATATATATATATATATATATATATATATATATATATATATATATATATATATATATATATATATATACATACACACATTAACATATACACAAATACATGTATATGCACATCCACGTGCATGCACATTCACATGCATGCACATGGAAATGCATCCACATACACATGCATGTTTCATACATATACACATGCATATACATACATATACACATATACATGCACATACACACATATACACATAGAGTTACACATATACATGCACATACATATACACACATATACACATGCACATGCACATACTCATACACACATATACACTTACACATGCACATGCACATACTCCTACACACATATACACTTCCACATGCACATGCACATACATACATATACACACACATACACTTGCACATACATACATATACACACACATACATATACACTCAGGTACACACATATGAATGAATTATATAATTAAAGTATTAAAACACATATACGCATGCACACACACATACACATACCTACATATACACATATACATGCACATACGCACATATACACATAGAGTTATACATATACATGCATATACATATACACACACATACACATGCACATGTCATACACACATTTACACTTATACATGCACATGCACATACATACATATACACACACATACACATGCACATACATACATATACACACACATACATATACACTTAGGTACACACATATAAACGATTTATATAATTAAAGTATTAAAACACATATACACATGCACACACACATGCACATACCTACATATACACATATACATGCACATACACACATATACACATAGAGTTATACATATACATGCATATACATATACACACACATACACATGCACATGC
Source organism: Ceratopteris richardii (assembly GCA_020310875.1). Classification (NCBI taxonomy): domain Eukaryota; kingdom Viridiplantae; phylum Streptophyta; class Polypodiopsida; order Polypodiales; family Pteridaceae; genus Ceratopteris; species Ceratopteris richardii. The sequence continues at coordinate 19,889,940 of CM035433.1, forward strand.
ACATACTCATACACACATATACACTTATACATGCACATGCACATACATACATATACACACACATACACATGCACATACATACATATACACACTCATACATATACACTTAGGTACACACATATGAATGAATTATATAATTAAAGTATTAAAACACATATACACATGCACACACACATGCACATACCTACATATACACATATACATGCACATACACACATATACACATATAGTTACACATATACATGCACATACATATACACACATATACACATGCACATGCACATACTCATACACACATATACACTTACACATGCACATGCACATACATACATATACACACACATACACATGCACATACATACATATACACTACATACATAAACACTTAGGTACACACATATGAATGAATTATATAATTAAATTATTAAAACACATGCTTAATATAAACAATAATAACAATCAATAGAACAAAACTCTTCATTACTTAATACCATACACACAATTCAAAACATAAGTGAAATGAAAAATATATAGATAAAAAAAAAAATATATATATATATATCAATGTAAATACATATAATCCAATGTCATAATCAACTAAAATCCTAATCATCATCATCATGATCATCATCATCATCAGGAATATCATGATCATCCTGATCTTCCTCATCCTCATCGTCATGATCACCCTGTGACGATCGAGATCGTCCCTCCTGTGTCTGTCTCTCCACCTCATCCATATTTGTCTCTCCATAATACTCCTGTATTACATATAACAAACATAAATAAATAAAACAATTAAACCACTAATAAAAATAAAATAATTATATAAAATTTAAAAATACTCACAAAGGCATCAGGATGATCTTGCATATACTCGCTCAAATGCCGATATCCAAAATGTGTAGCATACTCGATCTCATGTTTCGTAGGATATCGGCCATAATCCTTCCGCTGCAAAGAAACAAATAAAAAACATTAGTTGCTTGCATTTTAACTAAAATTAAACATATACTTAGAATAACACATATACTTACAAATGTAGCTACAAAACCATTATGGCCCATTTGGCCTAGGTGCGATGTGTGGCCCGACTCCACTCTCTTCTTTGCAGTAGCCTGATTATTCAAAAAAAAAACTTAAATTAAATGTAAAAAATTACTAAAATATATAAAAATTATAAATATAAACTATTAATTTGTGTACCTTCTAATGAGGACATGACTCCTGAAGACGTAGCTGTCTACGAAAAAACTACCTTGTCTCAGGTGGTATGTTAGCTCGCCTCTTATTTTTTTCGACCATACAATATCTCTTCTTAATTTAATCTCAAACCGAAAAAAAAATCAGAATACATACATATATATACACACACATACACATACACATACCCACATACACATATACATGCAAACATATATGCATACATATATGTATACATATACACATATACATACATATAACATAAACACACATATACATATCCACATATATAAGTACACACACATGCATGCATATACACTCATTCATACAAAATACATGCATTTATCCCACAATAATGTGTAGTTGTGTATATGTGTGTATGTGTAAATGTGTATATGTGGATATGTGTGTATGCGTAAATATGTATATGTGAATTTTTTGTGTATGTAGATAATCAGATTATTAATATCAAATACCATTATTTGTAGATTTTGATCAATCATATGGAACTCCACCACCGTCTGCTCATCGTGCAATGAATTTATACTGTAAATATATCAAACATTTAATTTTAAATATATTTGATGGATACATAACTTATATTTTTTTTTGTTTCTTATTATGTGCAGATTTTGATCAATCAGAGGGTACTCCACCACCTCCTACCCATGCAACAACTTCACATGTGTCCTCCGATAGGAATTATGATGAATTTTACTATGAAGAGCATATTATATGTTGGTGTAACTCTTGTTATGGCACGTATCGAAGACCATGATTGGAATGTATTGAACATGAGGCAGAGTATGGTACTTTTGAGTGTGCACCATCACCTAGTCAAGGTGATAATGCTTGGGTATGTATTTTCTATATATATTAATGTCATTATTTTATTTAAAAACCATATATAAAATCACATTATTGTTGATATATAGGAATACTTGCTCGATGATGATGATGATGATGATGATGATGATAATTTTTCTCATAATGTTAATATACTTCGTACACATCATGGACTTGCTGTTCATCAATTACAAGCAGAGGTTTCTAGAAATTCTCTACCTCCTTGTTTAGAGAATGAAATGGCTAGAGATTATCCATTTCTAGCTCGTGATCGTTCTTTAGTACAAACATATGATAGAAGAAGATATGGAGGATGGAATAGAGGACCACTTCCTTTAGATGGACAGGTTTTCAACTTTTGGGGTAATCGCTATATGATTGCTCCATCCACTATTACTAATGCTGGTCATGGTCTCTTTATTGTAGAGGATTTGTATGTGCCTCCGAACTCTGAAGTCACTCTTATGTCATTTTGTGGTCCTATATATGGATGGGGAGATTTTCATCGACTTTCACGTTATGTTCAAAGCATGAGTACTTATGGAATATGCTTGAACGTAGCATCCCTTACTAGAAGAAGGATTTTACATGCAAAAAATGAAAGATTATATATTGATGGAAGACCTTACACACATGGAAATATAGCAGGTTTAGTAAATAGTAGTCGAGGGTTACATAATAGTTCAAGGACTAATTGCACATTTGAGGCATGAGTAGAGATGTATCAAGATACATAGTTGTCAATGCTATTACTTCATTACATGCTGGTGATGAACTAATAGTGAATTATGGATGGCGTAGACATCCAAGAGCAGCTTTTAGCTAGAGAGAATAAAAATTTTCTATCCATATTTAATAAGTTATATACTTAATTTTATATTTAAAGTTTACTTTTTATTCATTTATGGAATACTAATGAATTTTATTCATATGTGTAGATTCCAATGTATGATGTTGATGATATTCCTCCATAGCATTCACAATTACCAGTAAGACCTCATTTATCAGAAGCTTCCATGAGGAGGCTATGCAAAACTAATCCTGTGCAATATGCGAAGTTGAAAGATCTATATTCAAAAGACGATAAAGTACAAGATTTGTGTGACAATGATGAAGATGATGGCATGGCAGATATTGAGGATTGGTATCAAAATGACAGTGAGAGCGTTGATATTTCTAAAAATGAGAAATATCTTCGAGAGGAATGTCTAAAGCATGTATATGAAGGAAGTCGTTTGACACAACTAAGTGTGAGCTTACTTATTCTTACTTTAGATAAGGTAAGAACAAGAACTTGAATTGAATGGACACTTTTTGTCCGCGTATCTTTTAAAAACTATTAATGCATCTTTCAAAATATTTACGAAAAATTTGATTGTTTGGATGGCAGGATACGATTGTTTGTTTTGGAGGATATGAAGTATGTACCTTCATTGAATGATTTGTCGATTCACACATATGTTCAGTTTGAAAGTATGAGAAGCAGATTTATAATTGCTATTCAAAGAATTTGGTACTGTTTATAGGCCATACAATGGTGACCTGGATTGAGGTTACTCAAGATAGAGCAATCTGATTATAATGGACTAGTGCCAGCAGGATTCCTTGGGTATGCAGTAAACCTCTTGCATGTCAATGATGAGCATCTGAACTTTAGGATACAAAGTGGAAATCATGGTGGCTTGAGAGGATCACTTTTATACAGCTTGTTCAAAAAAATTTAGTGTCATAAACCTGAAGTTCTTTGAACAAGGTGTATAAAAGTGATCCTCTGAAGCCACCATGATTTCCACTTTGTATCCTAAAGTTCAGATGCTCATCATTGACATGCAAGAGGTTTACTGCATACCCCAGGAATCCTCGTAGTACTAGTCCCTTATAATCAGGTTGCTCTATCTTGAGTAACCTTTGTGCATGCCATTCATCCAGGTCACCATTGTATGGCCTATAAAGAGTGCCAAATTCTTTGAATAGCAATTATAAACCCGCTTCTCACACTTTCAAATTGAACATATGATAGAATCGACAAATCATTCAATGAAGGTACATACTTCATATCTTCCAAAACAAACAATCGTATCTTGCCATCCAAAACAATCAAATTTTGTGCGAATATTTTGAAAGATGCACATAAGCATATATATATATAAAATTATATGCATATATATATATATATATATATATATATATATATGTATATATATATATATATATATATATATATATATATATATATATATATATTTATTTATTTACTTTTTTTAATATATCTTTTTTTGATAAACTTACAGGTTATTAACTGAAAAGTTTTTAACAAGTCAGAATATTCTGCCTACCTCATATGATGAAATGAAGAAGATAATCAACAATCTTGGTATAGATTATCAATGTATACATGCATGTCCTAACGATTGTATTTTATATAGAGGTGAATATGCAGAATCTTTGACATGTCCCAAATGTCAATCTCCTCGATATAAGGGTGAAGAAGGTAAAATCCCAAAAAAGGTATTGAGACATTTTCCATTGGCTCCACGGATTAGACTTATGTTTCAAAGCCTCGAATTATCAAAGCTTTTGACTTGGGGACATGATCACAAAAGTACTGATGGAATAATCAGAATTCCTCATGATAGTGTTGCTTTTCAGCATCTTGATTCTACATGGCCTAAATTTGCACAAAATCCACAGAATCTAAAGTTAGGAGTTGCATTAGATGGGGTTAATCCATTCTCCATGAAATCTAGTAAATGGTCAACATGGCCAGTGGTAGTCATAAACTACAATCTTCCGCCATATCTTAGCATTAAAAAGGAACATTGAATGCTTTCACTTTTAATCCCAGGCAAAAGACAAGTTAAAGATATGAACATATATCTTGCTCCTCTCATTGACGATCTTCAAGAGTTATGGAGAGGTATTAATGTCATTGATGTATCGAAAAGCATCAATGAAAGACATATTAGGGTTCGTGGTATTGTGGCTTGGACTATTCATAATTTTCTAGGATATGGTGTTTTTTCAGGTATTGATGTAATATTTTTATTCAATATGTATGTAAATGAATATGATTTAATCTAATTATATTTTTATCATTTTCCATGATGCAAGAATATCTACTAAGGGTTATAAAGCTTGTCCATATTGTGGTTATTGGTTGAGATCAATCTATAGTAAGAATCTCAACAAAAATATTTATCTTCGACATCGATGATTCTTGCCTGATGATCATCCATTAATATCTAAAAGAGAAGCGATACATTTTAATGGAAAGCTTGAAACAGGTCAGTGTCCAAAACCTATGACGCCTATGGATTGGTATAAAAAATGGACTGATGGAGCTCTGATAGATCCAGAAGCAAAAATCTTCAATGATCATTCAGATAATGAGTATGTGAACAAAGGTAAAGAAAAATTGGCACTCGCAGAGAACATATCAATATGGTATTCTTTGGAGTATTGGAAAGAGTTAAAAGTATGTCATCTTCTTGATCCTATGCATATATTAAAAAATATTGGTTATTCACTATGGCAGCATCTTCTTGGTCTAAAAGATACCACAGCATCAAGGAATGATTTGAAAGATCAAAAATCCAAACCAAAGTTATGGCCTGTTTTTGATAGACGTCGATAAGAAACGACTTATGCACTTGCTCCATGGGTACTTACAACAAAAGAGATACATACTATCAACAATAGAATTCAATTGATTAAGACTCCTACATGATATGGAGCATCTTTTCAAAACATGTTTACTATGGATGATAAGAGCTTATCTGGGTTAAAGACCCATGACTGGCATAACTTTTTGAGACATATTTTACCTTTGGTTATCGCTGGATGTACAACGAAAGGAGTACGAGATGTGATCTATTGTCTTGGATCACTTATAAGGTAACTATGATACTTTTATATTTAATATGTATGAATATTGGATATCTTTTATTTTTTAATTAACTTCTTTATAATTGTTTTTATGATATGTATAGGTGGATTGCATCTAAAGAGATTGACAAAAACTCGATCCCACAAAAAAAAACATGAATGCAAAGAGCTACTATGTTTGATGGAGAAAGAACTTCCTAGTTCATTTTTGATATTCAGGTTCATTTATTAGTCCATCTTGTAGATGAGATAGAGATTGCAGGTGTTGTCAACACTCGATGGATGTTTTGGGTCGAGCGATTTATGGGAATACTAAAAGGTTATGTGCGACAAAGAGCGAAACCAGAAGGATCCAAGGCAAAGGGTTGGATGCTTGAAGAGTGCATGTATTATGTTAGTGAGTACCTTGAAAGAGTTCATGAAGAAGCTCCACGTGCATGGACCAATGAGTCTTCTTCAAGAATAATAGATAAGGTATTATGAGGTAAGGGGGTTCCATTCTTATTTACATTTCAAGAAAAAAATGATGTTTCTACTTTTCTAGCATATAATAGCGAATGCATGCAAGCATTCCTTAGGGATTACGAGGAACTTCAAAATCTCCGAAGTAAAAAGCGAAAAACAAAAGATTTAGACATCATCTCGATAACAATGAGATTACAGATATATCTTCTTTCATGGATTGGCTATATAGTCGTTTGCAATGCGTGTCAATGCAAATAATGAAGAAATTTTAGATGAGCAAGGAGAGTTAATGATAGGTTGTGAACGAAAGGTAATTTTATTAAAATAATATTTTATTTTTTTCACATATGTATGGTAGTTTCTATTTACTAATTGAATTTATTTTGCAAGCTTGAATGTTCACTAATATGTGGGCTTTTGGACAGCATATTAGAATCAAAGCCATTGATTCTTTACGTAAAACAGAGGATTCTAGTATTGTTGCTTCTTTCAAGCAACTATCACGTGCTAGCTCAAAAGTCATGAACCTTATAGATAGCGAACTTGGTTATGTAGGAACTATTGTTGGTATCTACGAAATTTCATTTCGTACATTCAAACAGGTAGAAAAAGGTTTATATTTTTTTAATAGACTTAGTTATTTTTTTAAGCACGTAATAATGGGTTTTTGTTGTTATATATTTTGATAGGTCATTTTGCAGGTTTACTGTTTTTGAGCGGAGTATAAAGGTAGTAATTCCACATTAAGAAAGGAATTATCTGGGTTTTGGGCAATTGATTCTTCCAAGGTAATGCGATCTACTAAAGAACCATATATTCTTCCTAGGCATATTGAACAAGCATTTTTTTATAAAAAACCCAGATGCTCATCCTTGGTGGCAAGTCATTCATGTGCAACCTAGAGGTAGGTCATTGTTTGAACAGTTTATTGTTAGAGAGATCGAAGAAAGTTCCTTGATGATTCAGCATCAGATACTGATACATCAACATCTAAAATAGAAATTAGAATCTTTACATGTGATAATGATACTAATCTTTTTGATGAAGAGGATAAATCTCTACATGCTGATTCTACTGACGAGGAAGAGGAATTACCAGAAATAGATATTAATCCATCAATAGATGATGTGATTCATGAGAACATAGATTTAACAATAGAAGAAATAAATGAAATCAATAAGGATAATGAAGATGAGACTATATTGATGTCTTACCAAAATAATGGCAATAATGAAAACATATGAGCCGATTAGATAGTAAATTCTACTCTAGTTATCGATAAATAACTTGAAGCTTCTGAATGGATATCAGATATTAGATTTTTTTTATTAAGTTGAATAACGATGAATCCTAGTAGAGAGATGAAATCATGTTCTTCTAAGTTAGAACATGAAGCCCGAGGGTATGCCTAATTATTTTATATATAGCTTTATCTTCGAGGAGCAAATTTTAATCATGTATGTATGCATATGTGTGTTTATTCATGTGTATTATATGTATACATATGTTAGTGTGATGCATAATATATCTACTCCATTTTATATTTATGTATGTGTATCTAGATGATGTGTATATATCTTTATATATATTATGATCCTCGTTGATTCGAGTAGCTATATATAGAGGCTTAAGGTTGGGAGGAGAGACATCTCTCTAGTAGGACGTCGGAGGAATAGATGCAATGCGTACATATACTTCAAACATATGGCTAAAAGGTTGAATTAGAGTTTTTAAATTAGGGGTTTTAAAACCCTAATATCGAAATTAGTGTTTTCAATTTAGTATTTTTGAAATAGGATTTATTTATTTATTTATTTATTTATGCGTATGCATGTGTTGTGTATGTATGTGTGTCTATATGTGCATATGCATGTGTTGTGTGTGTGTGTGTATATATGCATGTGTATATGTATATATATGCATGTAAATATGATTATATGAGTCTATGTGTGTGTACATATGATTATGCATGTGTGTGTATGTGAGTATGTGTATGTGTCTATGTGTATTCATTATATGTGTGTAACTGCATGCATGTGTATTTGTGTGTGTAAAAATGTGCATGTATGTGTGTGTATGTATAAATGTGCATGTATGTGTATATGTGGTGTAAATGTGCATGTATGATGTATATGTGTGTGTATGCGTGTATTTGTACCTCTAGTCTCACTCTTTTCTCTCTCTCTCTCATATACATATATACATGCATAAACACACATACTCATATCCACATATATATACATAAAAGCAGTGCATACCGTGCATCATCAGGGCGATGAGCCATAAGTGTCCGCATCTCGTTTAGATACCACTTAAGCGACCATCCTGTCCCAAACTTTGTCTCAAGTGAACGAAACGTATGTTTTATCCCTCTCATCATGCTCACTACAAAAATTAAAAAAATAATGTAAATAAACATAAGATATTTATTTCAATTTATATGTAAAATTTTTACTTACTTCCACGATAAGTGGTCAAAGCGTAGGTAAGAGTTGCATAGTGCCCACATTCTTCTCTTGAACTCCAATCCATTCCCTATGTACACAATGTTCCCCTCTGGCTCTATATCGCACTCTATTCCTAAGGTGCCTATGCATGTCCTCATAGGCAACTCTACTCTGCTATCACAATTTGGAGGTGGTATAGGTGTCCTGAAAATAGATAAATAAAAATAAATAAAAATATGTGTTATAATATCATTAAAAAGTTTATGAAAAAAAAACATACCTATGAGCAGATAGCTCTCTTCCTGCATGTGGAGCCGTAGAAGAGCCCTCCTCTGATCGCTGGGTAAGGATCTGGATCGTATAGTCCAGCTCCTCATCAGACATCTCTGAGTAATCACGCATGATGGCCCCTAGAGTATCAGACGAAACTCTTGCTCTCATAAGACTTTTTATGAGAGTGAGTTTCGCCTTTCTCTCTCTACTAGGATCCATAATACCTAACATATAAAACAAAATGGTTAGAAATCAATATATATATATATATATATATATATATATATATATATATATATATATATATATATATATATATATATATATATATATATATATATATATATATATATATATATATATATATATATATATATATATATATATATATATATATATATATATATATATATATATGTATGTATGTATGTGTGTATGCATGAAGTATGTGTTTGTATGCATGTGTGCCAGTGTATGTGCATGTATGTGTGTGTATGTGTGTTTGCATGTGTATGTGTGTGTATGCATCATTATGTGTGTATGTATCTATGTGTGTGTATATGTGTGTGTGTATGTGTGTGTCTATGTGTATGTGTGTGCATCTATGAGTGTGTATGTGTTTATGTGTGTGTATGTGTCTATGTGTGTGTATGTGTCTATGTGTGTATGTGTATGCATGTATGTATGCATATGTGTGTGTATGAATTATGTATGCATTATGTATGCATATGTGTGTGTATGCATTATGTATGTGTATGTATGCATGCATGTATGTATGTATGCATATGCATATGCATTATGTATGTATATGTATGCATGTATGTGTATGTGTGAGTATGTCTCTCTATGTGTGTGTGTATGCATATATGTGTGTGTATGTGTGTTTGTATATGTGTTTGTATGTGTGTATGCATGTGTATGTGTGTGTATGCATCATTATGTGTGTATGTGTCTCTGTGTATGTGAGTGTGTATATGTGTGTGTGTGTCTATGTGTGTGTGTGTGTCTATGAGTGTGTATGTGTTTATGTGTATGTATGTATCTATGTGTGTGTATGTGTCTATGTGTGTATGTGTATGCATGTATGTATGCATATGTGTGTGTATGCATGTGTATGTGTGTGTATGCATCATTATGTGTGTATGTGTCTATGTGTGTATGTTTGTGTGTGTATATATCTGTGTGTGTATGTGTATGTGTCTATGTGTATGTGTCACTATGCATCTATGAGTGTGTATGTGTTTATGTGTATGTATGTGTCGATGTGTGTATGTGTATGCATGTATGTATGCATATGTGTGTATGTGTGTTGTATGCATTATGTATGCATATGTGTGTGTATGCATTATGTATATGTATGTAAGGATGTGCATTATGTATGCATGTAATTATGTATGTATGCATATGCATATGAACTATGTATGCATGTATGTGTATGTGTGTCTATGTCTCTCTATGTGTGTGTATGCATATATGTGTGTGTATGTGTGTATGTGTGTGTATATGTGTCTGTATGTGTGTATGCATGTGTATGCGTGTGTATGCATCATTATGTGTGTATGTGTCTATGTGTGTATGTGTGTGTATATGTGTGTGTATGTGTGTGTGTGTCTATGTGTATGTCTGTGTATCTATGAGTGTGTATGTGTTTATGTGTGTGTATGTGTCTATGTGTGTATGTGTCTATGTGTGTGTATGTATCTATGAATGTAAGTATGTATGTATGCATATGCATATGCATTATGTATGCATATGCATATGCATTATGTATGCATATGCATATGCATTATGTATGCATATGTATGGATGTATGTGTATATGTGTGTATGTCTCTCTATGTGTGTGTGTATGCATATTTGTGTGTGTATGTGTGTATGTGTGTGTATATGTGTTTGTATGTGTGTATGCATATGTATGTGTGTGTATGCACCATTATGTGTGTATGTGTCTATGTGTGTATGTGTGTGTATATGTGTGTGTATGTGTGTGTGAGTCTATGTGTATGTGTGTGTATCTATGAGTGTGTATGTGTTTATGTGTGTGTATGTGTCCATGTGTGTCTATGTGTCTATGTGTGTATGTGTATGCATGTATGTATGCATATGTATGCATATGTATGCGTATGCATGTGTATGTGTGTGTATGCATCATTATGTGTGTATGTGTCTATGTGTGTATGTGTGTGTGTATATGTGTGTGTGTATGTGTGTGTGTCTATGTGTATGTGTCGCTACGCGTCTATGAGTGTGTATGTGTTTATGTGTGTGTATGTGTCTATGTGTGTGTATGTGTCTAGGTTTGTATGTGTATGCATGTATGTATGCATAGGTGTGTGTATGTGTGTGTATGCATTATGTATGCATTTGTGTGTGTATGCATTATACATGTGTATGTATGTATGTAAGTATGTATGTATGCATATGCATATGCACTATGTATGCATATGTATGCATGTATGTGTATGTGTGTGTATGTCTCTCTATGTGTGTGTGTATGCATATATGTGTGTGTATGTGTGTATGTGTGTATGTGTGTGTATATGTGTGTGTATGTGTGTATGCATGTGTATGTGTGTGAATGCATCATTATGTGTGTATGTGTCTATGTGTGTATGTGTGTGCGTATATGTGTGTGTATGTGTGTGTGTGCGTCTATGTGTATGTGTGTGTGTCTATGAATTGGTATGTATTTATGTGTGTGTATGTGTGTATGTGTGTGTATGTGTCTATGTGTGTATGTGTATGCATGTATGTATGCATGTGTGTGTATGCATTATGTATGCATATATGTGTGTATGCATTATGTATGTGTATGTATGCAGTTGCATTATGTATGCATATGCATTATGTATGTGTATGTATGCATGTGCATTATGTATGCATGTGCATTATGTATGCATATGTGTGTGTATGCATGTAAGTATGTATGTATGTACGCATATGCATATGCATTATGTATGCATATGTATGCATGAATGTGTATGTGTGTGCATTTATCTCTATGTGTGTGTATGCATATATGTGTGTGTATGTGTGTATGTGTGTATGTGTGTGTGTGTGTATGTGTGTGTGTGTATGTGTGTGTGTATGTGTGTGTATGTGTGTGTATATGTATGTGTATATGTGTGTGCATGTGTATGCACTATGTGTGCATGTGTGTATGCAACATTATGTGTGTATGTGTGTGTATTTGTGTGTATGTGTGTGTGTTTATGTGTATGTGTGTGTGTGTGTCTATGTGTGTATCGAGATGCGTCTCTCTCTCTCTCTCTCTCTCTCTCGGTCTCTTTTTGCTCTCGCGTCCAAATCCCGGCACAAATGTGCCGGGAGAAATCGATTTTTTTTTCTTTACATGCTAGAGCGTCGCATATGCGACGCTGTCTAGTTTGCCAATGTCGCAAATAACGTTACTAGTTAGCGATGGTATTTGCAATGCACTAATTTAGCATCGCATAAGCGAGGCAGGCATCGCTTATGCGATGAATGCCCGAAAAAAAAAATCCGAAAATAGCACCGTCGCTTATGCGACACTAGCATCGCATAAGCGACGGTGCTCGTTCTTTTTTCAATTCGGGGGCGTCGCTATGCCCCCCTATTTCTTGTAGTGACTCCTTTCCTTAAAAGAGAAACTCATGAATTTATTTACTCCTCTCTTCCATAACTAATGCATAATCCCTCATTACATACATTCCTATGAAGATGGAGAATAAATCTCCTATAACTAATTAAGGTGCGTGAAGTGAAGAGTGGAGAAAATAAATTCCTTATAAAGGTCAAAGGCCTATGCTAAAATGGTCCGCAATGATATGACATGATACCATAAACACATGTGTATTCATACTAAAGAGCTATCTCTGTCAACCATCCTCTATGAATGGATCTATAAGATCCAATCAAACGAATGGAATTATCCTTCCTGGAAACCTCAAAATAAGTATGTGATACGAATGGTGATAAAATCACCCATGACATTCTCTACAAGAAGAATAATCTTCCCAAAACTATGAATGATAACTCCCAATCCTAAGGAGATGTCTACTAAGAGCTCTCCTCTGACCTATTGAGACATGCCACAATGAATGATGAGTCCTTTCTCCCTGGCCATAGAAGAAGAGTCTCAAAGGGAAGTCATTACCACCGTTCCATACTATCGGAATCTTCTTCCAAGTCATGGTGTCATAACTACACTAAAGTGAATATATATTCCTTACATATATATACTGGAATATGGAGGTGGATTCTAATGAATCCTATATGCTAAACTCATCTCGATGCACTCAAATGAGTCCCATGTCCTCGAACTAGTTAGGTTGGTTCTATTCAATATATGAAAATGGATATCCCTTTCTATTCCAAACAAACTTTTTCCTAGGTACTAAGACTACGTCTAAGTACCTCTCTATAGATCCCAACATACATATATGTATTAGGTACCCTAACCATTTCTGACCAAGGGATCTATGCTCTATATAGTAGAGCTAGTGCCATACATGTAACCTTCCTAATCATCACTCGAATCACATTAGCACCCATCGATGCTCTCTTATGAAACCCATCTATGTGATCCCATCTATTTGGTTTCCTATCTTCTTCCCCTTAGCAATCCTATGGTTTAAATCCATAATGATTATGCATAGGGATCCTATTACTTTTGAAGTTGCCTTATCTATACTACTATGATCGTACTAAGACCATCAAGTACATGCTTAAAAGCATGCTAACACCTTAGTGATGTTTGCAGAAAACAACATGTTACCATGCCATAACATTCTTACCTAAAGGTAAGTGCGTATATAATGCCATGAGTTGGGAAAAACTTCAACAACATTTCCCCAAGGAAATGGAGTCCCGAAAAAATTTAACCATAAACTCAATGGCACACAGGCCATCCAACAACATAAGGCTTGAAAAGTCGATGGCATGCATGCCATAAACTCATACATGGAATCCATAACCTACAAAAATATAAAAAGAAATGCTAGAAACAATCTCTTTGCTACATAACCATGTAGTTCCGGCAACCATCTTTCCTACAAACAATCAAAAAGTGTACCCCTACCAAGTTGATCCATACTTTTAGAATTAGACGAAATGATCAAGTTTGATGTATGCATTCCAATCCATGCATGTACATACAGAAAATCCCATACTATAAAGTAAAATGCCTAAGATATAAACCATACATCCCTGAATGGTTTGGTATTGCAATTGCATGCATTCAATCCTTTTTGACAAACTTCAAGACCTCTGCACCTTCCTCTTTAGATCTTATCATAAACTTTCAAGTGTCTAAAAACATCTGATCACTTCCCAAAACATAGAGCATGGTCAGATGATTACCAAAATAATGCAAATTTACCCAACAAATGCATTTGTAATCCCTTTTTAGACCTACAAAAACCTTTTTAGAACTTGCAAATAATCTTAAAATGACATATGTATCATATGCAAGTGGCTCAACATGGAACTACTTCAATCGCCTTCCCAATTTGTAAACTATGGATCCTAAAAGGTAGTTACCAAAAATTGTTCACACTTTGCAAACATGTACAGAAGTGCAAAGATACTTGATCTCAAATTTGTTTTTCTTAAACTTGAAGTAGATCTTTTTGCTTCGAAATGAGCCATAACATCTCCAATTTAGAGTTTCCCAGCCCAAGATATGACCTTTGCAAGTGTGACATGCCAAACTAGTGAACTGGTGGAGGGGCTGGAAAAAGTATGAAAATGTGATGTTTGGAGTGCCCAAAAGCATTCTTCCATCAAGCAAATCCTAGAATTCTCTCCATAACCTCTGAGAGTAGTGTATGAAGATGCTTGGACCTTTTTTCACTTTACCAAAGAATCCCTTGGTGCATGCTAATTTTCTCCCCAAAAGATGTCTAATTCAATATTTTTACTTCCATGCAAAAAGATAAATGGGAGATCTTAGCAAGCTTCTAATCCACTCCTAATGTGGATTTTTCTTGGGTTTTCTTGTTTCCAATGGCACTATATATACCACACTCCATGAATGTATACATTAATCCATGGGAAACCTCTTAAATGATCTCTTTTCTTGCTCCCTGAAAGTGGAGATTTGCTAAAATTAGCACCTGAAATGTTTTCTTAAAAGTGTGGAAAGGGGGTTTTTTGAGGAAGTGAAATTCCTCAACTTATTATTCTCATGAATCTAATGATTCCGTTATGAAGTCCATATAAGATACTCTCAGTATATATATATTTTCCCATCCATCCATACCTAGTGCACCTCTTTTTCCCTCTTCTAAAATGAGAGTTTCTTAATTTCAGGTGCTGAAATTTTTTCTCAAACAGTGATGAAAGGGGGTCTTGTAAAGCTTCAAACTCCCATCATATTGAGCTATATTGTGGATTTCTTAATCTTATATGGAATTTAGTATGCTAGAATATAGGTATGCATGATTTTTCCTACCAAAGTAAGAAAAATCCCGCTTCATTTCCCTTTTCCAAAATGGCTACTAGTCAACATAAGCCCTAAAATCTATGTGGAAATCATAAACATAGCTACTTTGGAGATACCTAGATCTTACACTTTCTTGTTGTTTGAGGGATTCCTTGTCTCAAGATGAGAGTATATATTTCATAATCTCCCTATATATGATTTACCTCCAAAATCTTAGCCCAAAGCCCACCATTTCTTTTGCCAAAAATGAAGTTTTACAATGATAAACTCCTAGAAATAAGAAAAGAAGTTTCATACCTGTGTTTTGAGATAATATCTCCCTTTCTCAAGAAACCCCATGCAAATGAGCTCACGACTTCATCCATATAGACGTGGTTGTACCCCGTCATCCAAGAGATCCTCTCGATCATTGCACATGGCTAGGGAGGAGGGATCGATTTTCCTCTTTCTCTCACGGCTCCGTGTAGAGGAAACCAATACATCAATGCGATGAGAAGTAAAAAAAAAAAAAATTTAGCATTTACAATCTCTCCTTCCTCTATCTCCTTGACTTGCTTGCTCCACATGTGACACAATACAAAATTCTTGTTTCTCCTCCCACTCAAGTGTGTGGAAAATTCAATGAATATATATATATACCACACATAATTTACATCCAACCCATATGGCAACGTGGATAGACTAGTCCCCTCTCATGGCGATGGTGAGAGATCAAATGCTATGGCTTGCAGCTTATTTGCGTGGCTTGAATCGAGCTGCTCTCATACCATTGTAGTGATCCTTTCACGAACTTCTTCTTTTACTACTTGTTCCATGTCTTTAGGAGCACTACACACAGAGTTTGGTGTTCACCTCTACCCAATTGTCAAGCTGCTGTAAGAGACTTTTTTGCATTAGTCCTACTCTTCTGATTCTTCTACCCTTCATATGGAGGATTACCCAAAAGGTGCCATGTGGCAACAACCTATATGTGACACTTGCAAAGAAAACTAATTTTTCATTATGATTTCTTACACTAACATGTGAATGCTTATGTGTTTCAAACCTTCTCATTTACTTGATAATATTTAAAAATATAATATATATTTCCATCAATCCATGTGTAAATTGTTTTTTTCTATATATATATATATATATATATATATATATATATATATATATATATATATATATATATATATATATATATATATATATATATATATATGTGTGTGTGTGTGTGTGTATGTATGTATGTATATATGTGTGTGTGTGCGTTTGTGTTTGTGTGTAGACTCATTCACTTTAACTCAAAACACATAAACACATGTAGACACTTGGTAGAAACAGAACAAAGATGCACATGTATATCCACACATGTACACAAACATATATTCATATGAAGGATCATTCAATTTGACTAAACACAATAACACACATTTTTTACATGGATTAATGTAGCATATTAGTGCATTTCACACTCAAACAATTAAATATATTCACACTCACCAACTGAACTAGAACATCATTCCAAGCATCGTTGCAACACGAATCACATAAAATGGGAATGTAAGCATTTATTTTCATCAATTATTTTCTCACAAGCTGTTCAAGGAAGAGATCACCAAACTCACTTATGTTCATAGATTCTTATAACTTGACTTTCCCCCAAGCATTGATTGACTCCTTTGGACTCGTGGCCATCTTTGCAACTTCCAACTCGATTGCGGGCTTGACTATGAATTTCGACTTCAAGATTGGAGCTCTTGTTGTAGTTACACATGGAAATAACATTAAAGCGCTAGACAGAGCGAAATAAGAAAACATATTTCTCTTATCCTAAGTATGAATATAGGTTGATTTTCCATATATAAGGCATACATACAAGCATGAAGGATTGGTAATGCTTTCTAAGGACGTTATTTATATGGTCATCAATCACTCCCTCTCCCAAAGCATGGACATTGTCGTGCTGCTTCACTACATGATTGTTATATCTTTTAAGGGCTTCATTAAAGGTAATAATGCTAAGCTGTTGTATGTCGATCCCACGGTTTTCTTGCTCCCCTCGGTTTGAAAGAGAATATCACTCGCTTGGAGACAATACTTTTGCGATCACTTGTGCCTTACTAGGAGTTGGGTTATTGCAGAACTCAAAAGGTGATGTAAAGAAATTAGAGAGAGAGAGAGAGAGAGAGAGAGAGAGAGAGAGAGAGAGAGAGAGAGAGAGAGAGAGAGAGAGAGAGAGAGAGAGAGAGAGAGAGAATGAGAGAGAGAGAGAAGCAGGAAACTTTACAGAAGGCTCTCTTTCTTGGAGTTTCGAGTTAATAAGGGGAAATCTCACTTGCCAAAAGGCTTTCATGGCATTGTTAGATAGAAAGAGGAAGTCAGGAGATAGAAGCCTTTGTCCTTCTTTATAGATTGGTGGGCATTCTCTAAATGAATGACAACAATGCACTTTGGAAGACGAAAATTGGGAACTCATTGTCTATCAATTTGGCCACCGTTTTGGGGTATCCATGCTACTATCACCGTAGAGGTGGGATTGCATGGTCCTCATCCCAAACATCAAATAAAAAGAAGATCCCTCAAGTCTAGACATCCTTATTAGTGATTTTTCCTAACCTTTAAAGATGTTCTAGTAGTCTCTCTTTTCTTGTTTTGGCGTGAGGCTCTATGTTTTGGTGCTCTACCTAGATGCTTCAATGAAGGCCTAATTAAGCTCATCCACAAGAAAGATAGAAAGGGTAGAATAGACAACTTGTGGCCTATCCCCATGATTTAGATCACATAAAAAATCTTCACCAAGGTTCCTGTCAAACACATTGCAATCCATCTTTGTATGTGCGTCCATGATAGATCCATCCTTCAATACATCATCGATATTTAAGAGGTTTGTATGAAATTAAACTTCGCAAAAAATTATCTTTATCAAGATGTAAAGAGCTTGATCTAATCACGCTCCTTTTTTCTCCTATGAGGATTGTTCTCAAGGGTTCGTATTTCATTAGTAATGATTGGATGTGGGCTGCTCGCATTAGAAAACATTATTCGATTTGGTTTTGGATGAAAATTGAGAGAGGCAAGGGGATTCGGAAGGAAGGCCTTAGTATGTGGAAACATCTTTTGAAATAAAATAGAAGAAATTCCATCAGAATTGAAAACATTTACATGAATTGCAATTCTTTTAAGACAAAAAAGAAATGCATGGGAAGGTTCAAATAACTACCTCCTCCTCGTGTAGGATACCTCCACTTGAATGGTCTATATTTGTATAGGAAACAAGATGGAGGAAATTCAAAGAATTAGAAGAAAGCTAGACTTTTATCAATTCTTAAATAAAAAGTAGTGCTTGGATTGCACGTAAATAAGATCAGATTTCAAACCGAGAGACATGTGTCCCACTTATTAAGAACACAAAGTGGTCATTATGTGGCAAATTTTCCATCCACATATCTGAATCGGTATCAAATACAATATAAATTATGGTGCTCCTCCATGGTATAAGAGATGCTCTAGGGGCCACAAAGACTTAGGTCACCTTTTCCTTTGTTTTCCTAAGAGCATTGTGATCTACAATGCCTCAACAAACTCCTTTTGTTGACCCATCCAAGTAATTGGAAGCAAGATTTTCCTTGTTAAGTGGTTTAGTGTTTTGCACCTCTATAAAATCCCATTAGTAGTGAAGCGATAGAAAATTTAGAAAGACGAGATGTGGCAAACTTCAACAAGTTTCCATTGACTGTCTAGAAAAAAGTATTTGTGAGTGTTTCCCCCCCTATCCCTTCAAAGCAACATAGAGTTTTTATTCTTGTAGTTAAAAGGTATTTGTGAGTGTCAAAAACAAAGTGGATCTCTTCACAAAACGGATGAAAAATTTTTAAAACATCTTTGTAGTTATCTCTAACTTCTTTTTTTGTCATCCTCTATTCATAATGGAATAGAGGATTACACGTCTCACGAAATCTAACACATGAGATATGTGATTCAAAATGAAAGAGAACTAGGAAGTTGCTTTCCTCGCTTAAAAAAAAAAGAAACTATATCAATGTGAGAAGGGATTAGTGATTGAGGGGAATCTGTTAAGAATTAATCACAATTTGGACATAAAGTTGAAGGTCAAAGTCTAAGAAGAAAAGCACATGCCTATGTGAAGGAAAAATTTCACACATGTACTATATTTGTAAAGTTAGACTTCACTTTAGTTCTAGAATTTCCAAAAGTCGCGAGATTGAGAAAATCTATATAAGTTAGTTTGTATCAACAAACAGTATGAGAATGTGAGAATGAGAGGTTGAGATCTAGAGTTCATTTGGTATGACTGACAAACAATTGTGCTGCTTTGAGTGAGAAAGCACTTGTCAATTTTTGAGTTTCCATAGCTATCAGAAGGATTAATAGAAGTTCAGTGTATGAGACTCTCTTGTCCATCTCCATGCTTTGCCTATTGTGGTAATGACTTCAAAACTTTACGTTTCCCAAGCAACTTGATGCTTGGCATTGAGTTACATTCTTCCCCCCTTGGGGAAACATTTTTTTCTATGAAAATAGAGCTATATAAATACCATAGGCAACCCTCGAGCCTCATGTTCTAAAACCGAAAGAACATGGTCATGTTCTAAAATTGGAAGAACATGTCTCATCTCTATGGTGGGATGCATGCCCAAAAGATTCAAAACACCATCTCACTTTGCATTTTGATAACTAATCAAGGTACAACATAGTGAATGAATAATAAGGGTGGATCTAAAAACATCCTTGTTCAATTCATAGTTTTTACTAAGTGTGATCTCGGCACGAACATGTGAACCGGGTGGACTCAAATTACAAGTCCATTTCTTGGCGTGATTGGTGCATGGACTTAGTAACTAATGTGGGATTCTTGTTCCTAACCAATCTTTAAGAATTGTTGATTCAGTTGAATTGGATTTGAAAATTTGAAGTGTGATTGACCCAAACATCTAACTTCGATGTTTGTACAATGGTTTACTCCTATCCAATAATTATTTGATTTTTTCACCTGATTGGAGGACTATTTTGTCCTAATGGGCTTAAAAAATCCTATGTAAACTGTATGAGAACTTTTACCATTTTACTTTGGGTCGACGATACTATAACTTGAACAAGTCAAATACAAAATGAGAATCGTTGAACTTAGGATACTTTTCTCAAAGAATTTATCTTAAAGTTCTGGAATCCACTATACTCAAAGAATTTATCTTAAAGTATAGTGGACTCCAGAAAGTCATTAGAGTTATGCTAGAAAACTGGAAGCAAACTCAAATGAATAAGTCAATCTTGGACTTATCATCTTTCGAAGATTGAAAAGGTTCTTATATAGAATATGCATCTAGGATGTTTAATTTAGTTATTTTGTTCCTCCTGACTAACTCTAGACTTTTGAAAGAAGAATCAAATACCGTATCTGAGTCAAATCCATAAGATTTGAAAAGTTTAAAGAAAGAACTAAAACTTTGTACAACAAATTCAAACTTCACAGATACATATACTTTCTACAAGTCAAGTTCTAGATGACTACAGATTTTAACTTCAAAAAGATATGTTTCAGCAAGGTATTGAAGCATTTTTCATACCTTTAAGAGAAACAAACTAGATTCTAAAAATATTCAGAGCAAATCTAAAACATCATCCAATTGCAAGATACTAGTGTGGTATCTAACATCAATGTGTCGATCGACTGAGGTTCTTTTGATGAGTTCTTTACTCAAATAATGCTTCACTTGAGATTAAGTTCATGCCTATATTCAATCTTTATGAATGCTTAATGGTAATGCAATTCTTGTGCATTTATTTGAGTCAAAGGATTGAATTTACCAAGTTACACCATGAACTTCGTGCTTGACTTAGTTAGTCTATTCCATAGTTGAAAGGATCTTTTCAATGTCAAAGTTCTACTTATTTAGAAATTTATCAAGTATTTTTGAATCAAAAACACTTTATCCTGAAGTGTTTCTCAATGATTCAAATAAGAATAAGTCTTTTCCTTACTTGAAAAGGAAGATTTTGGAAGTCATTTACTTCATATCTTCGTACTTTCTTGATCTTGAAGTATATTGAGATCATGCTTTTATCCTCCTTGAATTAAAACTTCACCTTTGAAGTTTAAATTCCCTTGAGGATCAAATCTAACTTCAAGTTTCATAGTCAGACTACAAGATAATTATCATCCCATGGTCCAATGTCCCATACCATCTTTCCTACATCAATCTGAATATAAAATCTAGTTTCCCATACCACCCTATTTTATAGTCACATTCATGTGTGAGTGATATTTATCCTAAAGCCTATGCATATCTTGATAGAGTACTATCTCTTTTAAATTCTTTAAAAGAATTTTGAAGTTTGAGGCATTACCTCTAACTTGATATTCTAGGTTTTGATTCCTTCACATGATCATTTCACGATCACGTGCTTTTCCTTGGAAACTTGCAAATCTCTTAATAGAACATCCACTCTTCTTGAATTTTATACATTCAAGTCCAATTGGTTATACATGAACAATTTGTAGTGACAAGATCTTTTTACTTCTTGTCTTTAGATTCCTTTCTTACCGATGCTTTAAGTAGCTACCCTGATCAAGACTTTACAGGAATCTCTCTACAACTTAAGTCTAAGCATCCACTCATGCATTTTTGGATTTTACCAAAAGCCCTTTAAAGATAGGTAAACTTTATGTTGTGCCTTCCACATACTTAATTACCATCGACATGGTTGTAGACTACATAGTTGGAACCTTTATTATATTCATAATTGGAACAACTTACTAGTTTGATTGCCAATACTTGGGCAATCTTAAAAGTAGTTCCAATTGCAAGTTCTTGGACAATCATGGCCAAGCTTGATCAAGTTTGGTTGACCTTGGGACAAGAAAAAAGACTTAGTCTTTATCGTTAAGATCTCTTTGAACTATCAAAAGCTTGTTCGCTTACCCATGGGATTCTACAGATCTTTCCCTCAACTTAAGCCCAAGCATATGCTTATGCCTCTCAGATTCCAAAGCTAAGAATCTTTGATATACCTTTAGGTTATATCAATCTTTGGACTTAAGTACCACTATCGGTGGTTTGGGACTTTATGGGAACTACTTGCTACCAAACTATGGAGAGAATTTTATTCTTCAAGTACTCAAGATTACTTTTAAGGAATCAAATAACTAGAGCAATTGATTCATCTAGGAATCTTTTGCATTATTGTACTACTTTTTGGAAGAATTTCATGACTTTTCAACGTGAATTAGTGCATCTATATTGGAGTGTCAAGAAAACTAATGCTTTGGTCCAAGTACATGCTAAAAAACCACATTTAGGGTTAGACATTTCACCCTTTTCTAGATATTAGCATTCCAAAAGTTATTTTCTAAATAACTTTCTTGAATAAACATCCATATCTTGAAGATGTTTAATTTCCCTTCTATTAAATTTGATCCGAAGCCTCCCAATTATGTTCCTCCTCATTCTTGGGGAGAGACTTCTTTTTTGAAGAGGTGGGAGAATTCATCCTTAGTTGAGGTTTTTTATAAGTCTGAATGAGACTCATCCACCACCTGTAGGCCTTAGGGCCTAATGAAAACTGGTCTCTACCACTTGCACAAGTTCGGGGTTGTTATTGAAAAATATACAAAGAATGATGTAGGACTATATGATAATGTATAGCAAGATTCCGGATCTCAACCCATACTGGTCAGCCTACACCAACTGCCTCAAACAAGGTGTATCCATGCACCCAAACTACTCTAGACTCATATCAACAAGAGTCGAGCTCACATCTGGCTCAGTCAAGAATGGATGAAGTTTTTGCAAAGCTCCCACTCACTCTATGTCTATGTCAATCATTGAATGACCGAAAACTCCAAGTGCAAATGCTCCAATAGTTACTGCAACATCTAGTCTTGAGCATAACAACTCGTACATCAGACTCCCAAATGTTGAAAAGATCTATGCTATCCTGGATAACCTAACCATGTCAACCATGCCTATATCTAGGGCGTCCAAAGCACCATCATCAAGAACAACATGTCTTGACATATCTGTGTTAACATCTAGCATGAGAAAATCCTAGAATGACTGCATAACAACTAAATCTTCAGCATCCAAATTAGCCATCCTATCAACCAAGGATGTCTCTAGCTATGCGTATCGAGAGCTAAACTGCTCTATTATACAATGTGTATCATAAGAGCTATCTTGCTCTACCACACCAAGTGTATCATCATGCTCCACAAGAGAGAGAGAGAGAGAGAGAGAGAGAGAGAGAGAGAGAGAGAGAGAGAGAGAGAGAGAGAGAGAGAGAGAGAGAGAGAGAGAGAGAGAGAGAGAGAGAGAGAGAGAGAGAGAGAGAGAGAGAGAGAGGGGGGGAGGGAGGGAGGGAGGGAGGGAGGGAGGGAGGGAGGGAGGGAGGGAGGGAGGGAGGGAGGGAGGGAGGGAGGGAGGGAGGGAGGGAGGGAGGGAGGGAGGGAGGGAGGGAGGGAGGGAGGGAGGGAGGGAGGGAGGGAGGGAGGGAGGGAGGGAGGGAGAGAGAGAGAGAGAGAGAGAGAGAGAGAGAGAGAGAGAGAGAGAGAGAGAGAGAGAGAGAGAGAGAGAGAGAGAGAGAGAGAGAGAGAGAGAGAGAGAGAGAGAGAGAGAGAGAGAGAGAGAGAGAGAGAGAGAGAGAGAAAGGACAATTACGTTTTTTGGGATTTATATCAATATATATGAAGAAAGTTAAGGGTATACACTAGGATATATACATAAACACTTAAAAAATAGGGTTTCATGATTTATATTTGTTTATAGGAGTATACGTAAAAAAAATTAGGCTTTAAGATTTAGATTAGTTTATATGCATAAACACATATAGAACTATGGTTTATTAAATTTGTATGTCTACACACATAGATAGATAAACAATGAGAGTTTCATGTTTGTTATGTGTACACACATACATACATACATACATACATACATACATACATACATATATATATATATATATATATATATATATATATATATATATATATATATATATATATATATATATATATATATATATATATATATATATATATATATATATATATATATATATATATATATATTTCTCCTAAATGTTTAAATAAACTCTTTATAAATACATAAAAATTTGGGTTTATAATATAAATGAGTATGAATGTTCGAGTTAGACGTCTGCGGAAGCACGCAAACAACACAAGGAAGAAGGAGAAGCTTGGAGCACAACACACAATACATAATGTATTACCACTAGAATGTACAAAGATATATGACCTGTTAGGGTAATAGGTGTATGTACAAGCCGAGGGAAAAACCTCCTAAAGAGGGAAAAAAGTGCCTCGGTGGTCCTACTGTGTTCACACACATTAGTACCTAAATATATCAACAAATCCCCCCTCGGAGTGATGTGGTGAAAAAGAAGTTGGCACGCATGTGTAAGGAAGTGCCAAGCTATGTGGAATCAATCCACAAAAGGATGTAAGCCCAAAGCTTTGCAGAAAGCTTCAAACTTCTCCCTAAGCAAAGCCTTCCTGAAAAGGTCTGTAATGTTCTCCTACGTGGGCATATAGGCCAAGTTGATCTCTCCAACAGAGAACCTCTCCCTGACATAATGATAATGCACCTCAATGTACTTAGTGTGAGCATGGAACATAGGGTTCCTTGCGAATGCCAATGCACTCTGACCATCAGTGAAGATGGTGGTGGCACAAGACTGACCAACACCCAAATTAGCCATAAGGCATCTGAGCCACACACACTCAATAGTCACTATGAAAGCTGCCCTATACTCAACCTCAGAACTAGAAGTGGCCATAGTAGGCAGCTTCTTGCTCAACCAAGATATACATGAGCTACCAAACATGAAGCAAAAGCCACTAGTGGACACACAAATGTCATAGCAACTAGCCCAGTCAGAGTCAGAAAAAGCATGTAAATCTAGCAATAGTGATCCCCCCTTGGGATAAAACAATCCAAGTAGTCGAGTACCACTTAAGTAGCAAAAGATGTGCTTGACTGCTTGCCAATGCTTGACACCTAGGCAATGCATCAATCTGCTCATCTATGAGATAGCAAACTAAGTATCTGGCCGAGTAATGCATAAGTAAATCAAGCATTCAATAGGGTGCTCATAGAGAACAGCATCAAATGCATCTTGAGCATCATGGAGACTCAATCGTAAACTTGTCTCCATAGGAGTGGCAATAGGTTTACAGTCTTCAAGGCCAAAATGCTGCAATAATGTGTCAATATATTTCGTTTGACACAAAGCTATTCCACCATCAACTTGCATAAATTGAATGCCCAAATAATGATGCAAATGCCCCAAATCAGACATCTCAAATGAGGCATGTAGATCAGCCTTAAAATCAACAATATGCTTCTCATAAGGACTTGTCAGAAGCATGTCATCAACATACACAACAACGATCAGAAGCACATCATTAGCATGCTTAACATATAAGGTGCTCTTGATTGGACTATTCTCAAAAACATGTGCAATCAAATAGGCATGTATCTTTTCATACCAAGCACATGGTGCTTGCTTCAAACCTTATAATGCCTTTTTCAATCTACACACTTGATTTTCATGCCCTTTCTACACAAAGCCATGGGGCTAAAAAACATACACTTCTTAATGAAAGTCACCATTCAAAAATGGAGTTTTAATGTCCAATTGATGTACATTCCAACCATGATGTGCTACAAGTGCACAGATGTTACGAACAATAGTCATTCTCTACATTCGGCGTGTAAGTGTAAAGATCTTGTCAAAATCAATGCCTATTTCTTGTGCATAACCCTTTGCAACAAGCCTAGCCTCATACCTATCAATTGTTCCATCAAGCTTACGCTTCAGCTTGTATACCCACTTGGTGCCAATGGCTTCTTGCCAAGAGGCAAGTCACATAAAGGCCAGGTACCATTTTGCATGATAGTAGCCATCCAATTTTGAGAATTTTGTACTTCATCAAGTGAAAGAGGCTCATCCAACTCTCTGATTGCATAGTAGCCATCCAATTTTCAGAATTTTGTGCTTCATCAAATGAAAGAGGCTCATGCTCATCATAGAGACTAGAGGAAACTATAGCATAGAAATCTAATGCAAAAGAGGCACTATGAGAGCTTGAACGAGTATGATATGAAAAAGGTGCATCTAATTTGCTATCACATAGAGTCTGCACCAGCCATTTTGGTATAGTCTTTACCTCCTCAATGTCAGCTCTCTCAAGTGCATAATGCAAATCGACACCAAAAATAGAATGATCTGCATCATCACATGAAACCTCTAAAGATTGAGAAATCACCTCATTAGGCCCAACAATAGACTATCCACTTGTAAAAAGAGGCAACAAAGTATCATACATGTCTTTGGAGCTAACTAATGTCTCCTTAGTGCATCAAAGTAGTGGTTGAATAGCATCTTCCACAAAAACAACATCACTGCTAACCAAAATGCATTTTGTCTGTGATGATACAGACGATAGCCTTTTCTTTCAGAATTGTACCCAACAAAAATACATTTCACTCCTTTATCGTCCAATTTTTTGTGCTCTTGTTCAGGCACTAATGCATATGCCAGATAACCAAAAACACACAAGTGAGCAATAGATGGCTTAGGACCATGCCAAGCCTCATATGGAGTGATAGATTACAATGCTTTAGTGGGACACCTGTTAAGTACATATGCTGCACACATGACATCCTCAAGCTAGGAACTATGTGGTAAAGCCCGACTCTTGACCCTACACCTCGCCATCTCCATGAGTGACCTATTCTTCCATTCAACAACTCCATTCTGTTGAGGTGTATAGAGGACTGTACAAGGATGTGTTATACCGCGTTCAGCCAGAAATGCATTAAAGTCAAAAGACATATATTCCCCCCCTCGATCAGAATGGAGGGTGCCCATTTTACATGCTGAGAGATTTTAAGCCAAAACCAAAAACTATTTGAATCATATAAACACTTTTGACTTTGCTTTCAGTGGATATACCCATGCATGCCTAGAAAAATCATCAATGAAAGTCATGAAGTAAAGATAGTTTCCAAAAGAGGGTGTTTGCATAGGACTAGAGACATCACTATGAACAAGCTGCAATTGTTGAGTAGCTCGAATTGAACCATCTTTTGGAAAGGAGGAATGCTGCATTTCGCCCAAAATATAGCCTTCATAGACATGTTTACCAAGTGCCTCAAGTTTGGGCAAAGAGGACACCATTTCAAATTTCTGTAGGCATAGCAAACTAGCGAAATTCAGATGACCAAAGCATGCATGCCAAAGCTTTGCATCTGACATAGCCTGAGAATCATGTACTACACATGCTAAATCATTGATATATTTTTCATAGTCTATGGGCTTATACAACCCACGACATAAAATGACAGAAGCAATAATCATATCACCATTTGATAGATCATGAACTGTACATCTGCTATGAACAAATTTTACAACCAAGCCAATCTTGGCTAAAGCTGAAACTGATAACAGATTCTTTTTTATCCCTGACACAAATAAGGTAATATGTTTGGTTGCTCCATTATCGAAGTACCAAACATCTGAATCTACTACATACATACACTATTGAGGAGAAGATGGGTCAAAACTACAAACATTAGTAAATTCCCATTCTTCATTTTGTACTAGATTAGCTGAATCTATTTTCGATGTAGAGGTCTCGACAATTTCCAACCTCTTTTTTCTTTGCCTCTTTTGCAGCCAATTTCAGACAATTTTTTATGGCATGATCATTTGCTTTACAATACTTGCAAAACAATTTCTGCTTTTCTGTTTTCTTTTCGTATATGTCATCCTTCTTTGATTGTGCAAAGTTAAAAGATTTTTGCTTACTAGTAGAAGAGCTCCATTTACCTTTGCCCTTTTGACTAGCTAGGAAAGCTTGATCTACAACATGCATAATGGACTTGTTTTTCGTAGACTGATCTTCCTGCAATAGAACAGAGACTAACTCCTCAAATATTAAGGCATTTGGATTTCCTTTCATCATCAAATGAAGAGTAGAAGCAAAACTCTAGTATGAATATGGAAGACCATTCAGAACAGTCTATACAAGTGAACTGTCAAGCAAGACTTCTTCAGCAGAAATTAATTGTTCCTTCAAATCTTTGATCTTTGTTAGAAAATTATCCATAGAATCACCTTCATTCATATGCTCACTCTCCAACTGTTTTCGGAGGTAAGCAACACGAGCCTCATTCCCATCCTTGTATAATGTGGTGAGCATATCCTAAGCATATGCGTGTGTCTATGTGTGTATATATGTGTGTGTGTATGCATGTGTATGTGTGTGTGTAAATCTATGTGTATGTGTGTGTGTATATGTGTATGTGTGTGTATGTTTCTATGTGTGTATGTGTGTGTATCTGTGTGTGTATGTGTGTGTCATTGTGTGCATATACGATGTGTATGTGTATAAATATGTGTGTATGCATGTGTATGTGTGTGGAAATGTGTGTGGATGTGTGTTTGTGTGTGTGTAAGTGTGTATGTGTCTATGTATCTATGTGTGTGTGTGTCTGTGTCTATGTGTGTATGTGTGTGTCTATGTGTGTATATATGTGTGTGTATACATGTGTATGTGTGTATGTAAATCTATGTATGTGTGTGTATGTAAGTGTATGTGTGTGTATGTGTCTATGTGTGTATATGTGTGTGTATGTGTGTGTCTATGTGTGTATGTGTGTGTGTGTATGCGTGTATGTGCGTGTCTATGTGTTTATATATGTGTGTGTGTATGGATGTGTATGGATGTGTATGTATTTGTGTGAATCTGTGTGTATGTGTGTATATGTGTGTGTATGTGTGTGTGTATGTGTGTGTGTGTATGTGTGTATGTTTGTATGTGTGTGTGTGTCTGCATGTGTATGTGTGTGTGTAAATCTGTGTGTATGTGTGTGTATGTGTCGATGTGTATGTATGTGTTTATGTGTGTGTATGTGTCTATGTGTGTATGTGTATGCATATGCATGTGCATTATGTATGCATATGTGTGTGTATGTGTGTGTATGCATGTAAGTATGTATGTATGCGTATGCATCTGCATTATGTGTATATGTTTCTATGTGTGTATGTGTGTGTATGTGTGTGTGTGTATCTATGTGTGTATGTGTGATTATGCATGTCTATGTGTGTGTAAATATGTGTGTATATGTGTGTGTATGTGTGTGTATGTGTATGTGTGTATGTGTGTGTATGTGTCTATGTGTTTGTATGCATGTAAGTATGTATGTATGCATATATGTGTGTATGTGTGTGTATGCATGTAATATGTATGTATGCATATGCATATGCATATGCATTATGTATGCATGTATGTGTATATGTCTATATGTCTCTCTATGTGTGCGTGTATGCATATATGTGTGTATGTGTGTGTGTCTATGTGTGTGTGTCTATGTGTGTATGTGTATGTGTATGTGTGTATGTGTATGTATGCATGTAGGCATGTATGTATGCATATGCATGTAGGCATGTATGTATGCATATGCATGTGCATTATGTATGCATATGTATGCATGTGTGTGTATGTGTGTGTAGGCATGTAAGTTTGTATGTATGCATATGTATGCATGTATGTGTATGTGTGTGTATGTCTCTACGTGTGTGTGTGTATGCATATATGTGTGTATGTGTCTCTATGTGTGTGTGTATGTGTGTGTGCATGTCTGTGTGTATGTGTGTGCATGTCTATGTGTGTATGTGTGTGTCTATGTGTGTATATATGTGTGTATCTATATATATGTGTCTTCTGCATGTGTATGTGTGTGTGTAAATGTGTGTGGATGTGTGTGTGTGTAAGTGTGTATGCATCTATGTCTGTGTGTGTATATATGTGTGTGTATATGTGTGTGTGTATGTGTGTGTGTGTGTCTATGTGTGTATGTGTGTGTGTGTGTGTCTATGTGTGTATGTGTGTATGCATGTGTATGTGTGTGTGTAAATTAGTGTGTATATGTGTGCGTGTAAATCTGTGTGTATGTGTATGTATCTTTGTGTGTATGTGTGTGTTTGTGTGCATATACATGTGTATGTGTATGTATATGTGTGTGTGCATGTGTATGTGTGTGTGGAAATGTGTGTGGATGTGTGTTTTTTTGTGTGTGTGTGTAAGTGTGTATGTGTCTATGTATGTATGTGTGTGTATGTGTGTGTGTCTATGTGTGTATGTGTGTGTGCCTATGTTTGTATGTGTGTGTGTGTGTCTATGTGTATGTGTGTGTATCTATGTGTGTATATGTGTGTGTATGCATGTGTACATATGTGTGTGTATGTGTGTGTGTGTGAGCTTACCTTCCTTCATTGAGGTTGTGTGCGCTAAACCGGTAGCTCCAACTCTCTCTCTCTCTCACTCGTTATCTCTCTCTCTCTCTCTCTCTCTCTCTCTCTCTCTCTCTCTCTCTCGTGTCGCAATCACAACACAAATGTGCTGGGAGAAATCAAATTTTTTTAAACATTCAAGAGTTTTGCTTATGCGACACTCTGAAATATCAGGATGTCGTTTATGCGATGTTGTAGCATCATAGGGAGTTTTCCAACATCGGTAAAAGCATCGCTAGATAGCAACACTCCTTGCGATGCACATTCGAAGCATCACATAAGTGACGCTTTGCATCGCTTATGCGACGAATGTGTTTTTTTTTTTTAATAAAAAAATGTCTTATTGCTTATGCGAAACTAGCATCGCATAAGAGACGAGATCCACTTTTTTTTCATTGGGTGGTGTCGCTACACCCCCTATTTCTAGTAGTGGCTCTCACTAATGCCACTACACTTTTGGTAGCTTGATGTTTAACACACGACATCTTTCCCTGATTCTTTTGTCATGTTAAAATCGTCTCTGATTGCGGTACCTATTTTGCTAATGATCTCATTAGATCTATAAGCATTGACTTTGACGTCCTACATAAGTTTAGCACTCCGTATTATCCAAATGAAACGGTCTCATTGCGAGTACAAACAAATCACTATTAACTATGTTGAAGAAGTTTATTCAATTCTCACCGAAAAGATGGGACCAATTCCAACCCTCTCATCCAGCAGGTATGGTTTAGTGGATGTGCCTTGTACTCCTCAGCAGATGGGCAACGTTCAAGTTCCACCTAGGGCTGGATGCCTCAGAGTTCCCCAAGATGGGTGCCTCTACCTTATGAGGTCGGGTGTGTGTGTGTCTTTCCAATTTATTGTACTCTTAATAAGAGATTTCCAAGCCTCTGTTTTATGGGCTTAGCGTATGACCTATAAAGTTGCTACTAGATTTACTCCATTTAAATTGGCATATGGAATTGAATCCATTGCACCCATGGAGCTAGTTGTTCCAAGTTTACGAGTTTCTATTGACCAAAACTCCTTCTTGAACGATTGATTTATGATCCTTTGGACGTCCTTGGTGCTTAAGAAGAAGATCACTTTGCGAGTTTCCTCGTGATGCAAGAGTTGCAAATCTATCAAGCCTGAACTCATGATAGACTTTCCCTATCTTTATGCTCCATCAGTTAATCCTAGTCTATAATTGCAAAGCTTATCATACAGCTAGCAAATTTAAGGTTCGATGGTCTCGGCCATACTGTATTTTAGGCCCAATTAGGTCTGACTACTTTTTGGCTGGAAACATTGACCAAAGAATCCTTTTGTAATCTTATCAATGGCTCCAAATTACACTCGTTTCATTCCCCACTCATGCATTAAAGATTCCGGATGGCCACTTTAAGCACATACTTGATAAGCTCAATGCATTACGCTACATAAATGAAAGGCATAATGGTTGTACTTAGTTCAAGCAGTCAATCACATCAAGAGTCAAATGGATTTTGAGAAGTAATTCATTTGGAAGGACTTAAAGGAAAAGTTGGTGTATGTGGGAGACAATATATGTCACCTACAGGTGAGGTGGTTTCTTTGCGGACTGCCTTTCTAGAGAAGCATGATGCTCTTAGCAAAGTTAGTTCAATGTTGGAGGCACAATCTAAAAGAAATGTTATACTAGAGCAGTCTTGTGCTACTCTGACATCTAGTCAATGACAGATGGATGCCGAGATTGCCCAAGTTAAGGATGAATTATTCAAGATTAATATGAATTACGAAGTACAATTGGGCATAATGTTAAATTACACATGGAATTAGAAGCTACACAAAGGGAGCGGCAAGCCTTCTTTAATACATCAGAGAAGCGGGCATTGTAGCTACAAAGAATGGAAGGCACTTTACATGATCAGGCCACAAAATTGAAGTAGGTTGAAGATATCAAAGAACAAGCTAAAAAACAATGTAAAACAGCATTGCAGAATGTTTTTTATTTATAGGAAGATTTTTTGGTATTACAAACTCAACAACTGGTTGCACAAGCAGTCCAGGAAAGCACTTCTAGCCTTGAAGCACATATTTGGGATGATGATGGAATAAAAAGATTGTTAAAGGCCTTGTAGAATAAAATAAATATACTTTTGAGGAATCCTAAGAATTATATTTATAGGGTATTATGGATGAAGATTGTTTCACTTAGGGTTTTGAGTCCACCATACATGCCAGTGTTAGGCCATGCAAATGTATATATGTAATTTGGTAATTCTTATCTAATTTCGATGAAACGACTTATCAAACTATTGTAACTATTCATAAACATATTAATGAAACCAAAATTACCATAGGATTGCTAAGGGGAAGAAGATAGGAAACCAAATAGATGGGATCACATAGATGGGTTTCATAAGAGAGCATCGATGGGTGCTAATGTGATTCGAGTGATGATTAGGAAGGTTACATGTATGGCACTAGCTCTATTATATAGAGCATAGATCCCTTGGTCAGAAATGGTTAGGGTACCTAATACATATATGTATGTTGGGATCTATAGAGAGGTACTTAGACGTAGTCTTAGTACCTAGGAAAAAGTTTGTTTGGAATAGAAAGGGATATCCATTTTCATATATTGAATAGAACCAACCTAACTAGTTCGAGGACATGGGACTCATTTGAGTGCATCGAGATGAGTTTAGCATATAGGATTCATTAGAATCCACCTCCATATTCCAGTATATATATGTAAGGAATATATATTCACTTTAGTGTAGTTATGACACCATGACTTGGAAGAAGATTCGGATAGTATGGAACGGTGGTAATGACTTCCCTTTGAGACTCTTCTTCTATGGCCAGGGAGAAAGGACTCATCATTCATTGTGGCATGTCTCAATAGGTCAGAGGAGAGCTCTTAGTAGACATCTCCTTAGGATTGGGAGTTATCATTCATAGTTTTGGGAAGATTATTCTTCTTGTAGAGAATGTCATGGGTGATTTTATCACCATTCGTATCACATACTTATTTTGAGGTTTCCAGGAAGGATAATTCCATTCGTTTGATTGGATCTTATAGATCCATTCATAGAGGATGGTTGACAGAGATAGCTCCTTAGTATGAATACACATGTGTTTATGGTATCATGTCATATCATTGCGGACCATTTTAGCATAGGCCTTTGACCTTTATAAGGAATTTATTTTCTCCACTCTTCACTTCACGCACCTTAATTAGTTATAGGAGATTTATTCTCCATCTTCATAGGAATGTATGTAATGAGGGATTATGCATTAGTTATGGAAGAGAGGAGTAAATAAATTCATGAGTTTCTCTTTTAAGGAAAGGAGTCACTACAAGAAATAGGGGGGCATAGCGACGCCCCCGAATTGAAAAAAGAACGAGCACCGTCGCTTATGCGATGCTAGTGTCGCATAAGCGACGGTGCTATTTTCGGATTTTTTTTTCGGGCATTCATCGCATAAGCGATGCCTGCCTCGCTTATGCGATGCTAAATTAGTGCATTGCAAATACCATCGCTAACTAGTAACGTTATTTGCGACATTGGCAAACTAGACAGCGTCGCATATGCGACGCTCTAGAATGTAAAAAAAAAAAAATCGATTTCTCCCGGCACATTTGTGCCGGGATTTGGACGCGAGAGCAAAAAGAGACCGAGAGAGAGAGAGAGAGAGAGAGAGAGAGAGAGAGACGCATCTCGATACACACATAGACACACACACACACATACACATAAACACACACACATACACACAAATACACACACATACACACATAATGTTGCATACACACATGCACACATAGTGCATACACATGCACACACATATACACATACATATACACACACATACACACACATACACACACACATACACACACACACACACATACACACATACACACATACACACACATATATGCATACACACACATAGAGATAAATGCACACACATACACATTCATGCATACATATGCATACATAATGCATATGCATATGCGTACATACATACATACTTACATGCATACACACACATATGCATACATAATGCACATGCATACATACACATACATAATGCATATGCATACATAATGCAACTGCATACATACACATACATAATGCATACACACATATATGCATACATAATGCATACACACACATGCATACATACATGCATACACATACACACATAGACACATACACACACATACACACATACACACACATAAATACATACCAATTCATAGACACACACACATACACATAGACGCACACACACATACACACACATATACGCACACACATACACACATAGACACATACACACATAATGATGCATTCACACACATACACATGCATACACACATACACACACATATACACACACATACACACATACACACACATATATGCATACACACACACATAGAGAGACATACACACACATACACATACATGCATACATATGCATACATAGTGCATATGCATATGCATACATACATACTTACATACATACATACACATGTATAATGCATACACACACAAATGCATACATAATGCATACACACACATACACACACCTATGCATACATACATGCATACACATACAAACCTAGACACATACACACACATAGACACATACACACACATAAACACATACACACTCATAGACGCGTAGCGACACATACACATAGACACACACACATACACACACACATATACACACACACATACACACATAGACACATACACACATAATGATGCATACACACACATACACATGCATACGCATACATATGCATACATATGCATACATACATGCATACACATACACACATAGACACATAGACACACATGGACACATACACACACATAAACACATACACACTCATAGATACACACACATACACAGACTCACACACACATACACACACATATACACACACATACACACATAGACACATACACACATAATGGTGCATACACACACATACATATGCATACACACATACAAACACATATACACACACATACACACATACACACACAAATATGCATACACACACACATAGAGAGACATACACACATACATCCATACATATGCATACATAATGCATATGCATATGCATACATAATGCATATGCATATGCATACATACATACTTACATTCATAGATACATACACACACATAGACACATACACACATAGACACATACACACACATAAACACATACACACTCATAGATACACAGACATACACATAGACACACACACACATACACACACATATACACACACATACACACATAGACACATACACACATAATGATGCATACACACGCATACACATGCATACACACATACAGACACATATACACACACATACACACATACACACACATATATGCATACACACACATAGAGAGACATAGACACACATACACATACATGCATACATAGTTCATATGCATATGCATACATACATAATTACATGCATACATAATGCACATCCTTACATACATATACATAATGCATACACACACATATGCATACATAATGCATACAACACACATACACACATATGCATACATACATGCATACACATACACACATCGACACATACATACACATAAACACATACACACTCATAGATGCATAGTGACACATACACATAGACACATACACATACACACACAGATATATACACACACAAACATACACACATAGACACATACACACATAATGATGCATACACACACATACACATGCATACACACACATATGCATACATACATGCATACACATACACACATAGACACATACACACACATAGATACATACATACACATAAACACATACACACTCATAGACACACACACACACATAGACACACACACACATATACACACTCACATACACAGAGACACATACACACATAATGATGCATACACACACATACACATGCATACACACATACAAACACATATACAAACACACATACACACACATATATGCATACACACACACATAGAGAGACATACTCACACATACACATACATGCATACATATACATACATAATGCATATGCATATGCATACATACATACATGCATGCATACATACACATACATAATGCATACACACACATATGCATACATAATGCATACATAATTCATACACACACATATGCATACATACATGCATACACATACACACATAGACACATACACACACATAGACACATACACACACATAAACACATACACACTCATAGATGCACACACATACACATAGACACACACATACACACACACATATACACACACATAGATACATACACACATAATGATGCATACACACACATACACATGCAAACACACATACACACACATACATGCACATACACTGGCACACATGCATACAAACACATACTTCATGCATACACACATACATACATACATATATATATATATATATATATATATATATATATATATATATATATATATATATATATATATATATATATATATATATATATATATATATTGATTTCTAACCATTTTGTTTTATATGTTAGGTATTATGGATCCTAGTAGAGAGAGAAAGGCGAAACTCACTCTCATAAAAAGTCTTATGAGAGCAAGAGTTTCGTCTGATACTCTAGGGGCCATCATGCGTGATTACTCAGAGATGTCTGATGAGGAGCTGGACTATACGATCCAGATCCTTACCCAGCGATCAGAGGAGGGCTCTTCTACGGCTCCACATGCAGGAAGAGAGCTATCTGCTCATAGGTATGTTTTTTTTTCATAAACTTTTTAATGATATTATAACACATATTTTTATTTATTTTTATTTATCTATTTTTAGGACACCTATACCACCTCCAAATTGTGATAGCAGAGTAGAGTTGCCTATGAGGACATGCATAGGCACCTTAGGAATAGAGTGCGATATAGAGCCAGAGGGGAACATTGTGTACATAGGGAATGGATTGGAGTTCAAGAGAAGAATGTGGGCACTATGCAACTCTTACCTACGCTTTGACCACTTATCGTGGAAGTAAGTAAAAATTTTACATATAAATTGAAATAAATATCTTATGTTTATTTACATTATTTTTTTAATTTTTGTAGTGAGCATGATGAGAGGGATAAAACATACGTTTCGTTCACTTGAGACAAAGTTTGGGACAGGATGGTCGCTTAAGTGGTATCTAAACGAGATGCGGACACTTATGGCTCATCGCCCTGATGATGCACGGTATGCACTGCTTTTATGTATATATATGTGGATATGAGTATGTGTGTTTATGCATGTATATATGTATATGAGAGAGAGAGAGAAAAGAGTGAGACTAGAGGTACAAATACACGCATACACACACATATACATCATACATGCACATTTACACCACATATACACATACATGCACATTTATACATACACACACATACATGCACATTTTTACACACACAAATACACATGCATGCAGTTACACACATATAATGAATACACATAGACACATACACATACTCACATACACACACATGCATAATCATATGTACACACACATAGACTCATATAATCATATTTACATGCATATATATACATATACACATGCATATATACACACACACACACAACACATGCATATGCACATATAGACACACATACATACACAACACATGCATACGCATAAATAAATAAATAAATAAATAAATCCTATTTCAAAACTACTAAATTGAAAACACTAATTTCGATATTAGGGTTTTAAAACCCCTAATTTAAAAACTCTAATTCAACCTTTTAGCCATATGTTTGAAGTATATGTACGCATTGCATCTATTCCTCCGACGTCCTACTAGAGAGATGTCTCTCCTCCCAACCTTAAGCCTCTATATATAGCTACTCGAATCAACGAGGATCATAATATATATAAAGATATATACACATCATCTAGATACACATACATAAATATAAAATGGAGTAGATATATTATGCATCACACTAACATATGTATACATATAATACACATGAATAAACACACATATGCATACATACATGATTAAAATTTGCTCCTCGAAGATAAAGCTATATATAAAATAATTAGGCATACCCTCGGGCTTCATGTTCTAACTTAGAAGAACATGATTTCATCTCTCTACTAGGATTCATCGTTATTCAACTTAATAAAAAAAATCTAATATCTGATATCCATTCAGAAGCTTCAAGTTATTTATCGATAACTAGAGTAGAATTTACTATCTAATCGGCTCATATGTTTTCATTATTGCCATTATTTTGGTAAGACATCAATATAGTCTCATCTTCATTATCCTTATTGATTTCATTTATTTCTTCTATTGTTAAATCTATGTTCTCATGAATCACATCATCTATTGATGGATTAATATCTATTTTTGGTAATTCCTCTTCCTCGTCAGTAGAATCAGCATGTAGAGATTTATCCTCTTCATCAAAAAGATTAGTATCATTATCACATGTAAAGATTCTAATTTCTATTTTAGATGTTGATGTATCAGTATCTGATGCTGAATCATCAAGGAACTTTCTTCGATCTCTCTAACAATAAACTGTTCAAACAATGACCTCTAGGTTGCACATGAATGACTTGCCACCAAGGATGAGCATCTGGGTTTTTTATAAAAAAATGCTTGTTCAATATGCCTAGGAAGAATATATGGTTCTTTAGTAGATCGCATTACCTTGGAAGAATCAATTGCCCAAAACCCAGATAATTCCTTTCTTAATGTGGAATTACTACCTTTATACTCCGCTCAAAAACAGTAAACCTGCAAAATGACCTATCAAAATATATAACAACAAAAACCCATTATTACGTGCTTAAAAAAATAACTAAGTCTATTAAAAAAATATAAACCTTTTTCTACCTGTTTGAATGTACGAAATGAAATTTCGTAGATACCAACAATAGTTCCTACATAACCAAGTTCGCTATCTATAAGGTTCGTGACTTTTGAGCTAGCACGTGATAGTTGCTTGAAAGAAGCAACAATACTAGAATCCTCTGTTTTACGTAAAGAATCAATGGCTTTGATTCTAATATGCTGTCCAAAAGCCCACATATTAGTGAACATTCAAGCTTGCAAAATAAATTCAATTAGTAAATAGAAACTACCATACATATGTGAAAAAAATAAAATATTATTTTAATAAAATTACCTTTCGTTCACAACCTATCATTAACTCTCCTTGCTCATCTAAAATTTCTTCATTATTTGCATTGACACGCATTGCAAACGACTATATAGCCAATCCATGAAAGAAGATATATCTGTAATCTCATTGTTATCGAGATGATGTCTAAATCTTTTGTTTTTCGCCTTTTACTTCGGAGATTTTGAAGTTCCTCGTAATCCCTAAGGAATGCTTGCATGCATTCGCTATTATATGCTAGAAAAGTAGAAACATCATTTTTTTCTTGAAATGTAAATAAGAATGGAACCCCCTTACCTCATAATACCTTATCTATTATTCTTGAAGAAGACTCATTGGTCCATGCACGTGGAGCTTCTTCATGAACTCTTTCAAGGTACTCACTAACATAATACATGCACTCTTCAAGCATCCAACCCTTTGCCTTGGATCCTTCTGGTTTCGCTCTTTGTCGCACATAACCTTTTAGTATTCCCATAAATCGCTCGACCCAAAACATCCATCGAGTGTTGACAACACCTGCAATCTCTATCTCATCTACAAGATGGACTAATAAATGAACCTGAATATCAAAAATGAACTAGGAAGTTCTTTCTCCATCAAACATAGTAGCTCTTTGCATTCATGTTTTTTTTTGTGGGATCGAGTTTTTGTCAATCTCTTTAGATGCAATCCACCTATACATATCATAAAAACAATTATAAAGAAGTTAATTAAAAAATAAAAGATATCCAATATTCATACATATTAAATATAAAAGTATCATAGTTACCTTATAAGTGATCCAAGACAATAGATCACATCTCGTACTCCTTTCGTTGTACATCCAGCGATAACCAAAGGTAAAATATGTCTCAAAAAGTTATGCCAGTCATGGGTCTTTAACCCAGATAAGCTCTTATCATCCATAGTAAACATGTTTTGAAAAGATGCTCCATATCATGTAGGAGTCTTAATCAATTGAATTCTATTGTTGATAGTATGTATCTCTTTTGTTGTAAGTACCCATGGAGCAAGTGCATAAGTCGTTTCTTATCGACGTCTATCAAAAACAGGCCATAACTTTGGTTTGGATTTTTGATCTTTCAAATCATTCCTTGATGCTGTGGTATCTTTTAGACCAAGAAGATGCTGCCATAGTGAATAACCAATATTTTTTAATATATGCATAGGATCAAGAAGATGACATACTTTTAACTCTTTCCAATACTCCAAAGAATACCATATTGATATGTTCTCTGCGAGTGCCAATTTTTCTTTACCTTTGTTCACATACTCATTATCTGAATGATCATTGAAGATTTTTGCTTCTGGATCTATCAGAGCTCCATCAGTCCATTTTTTATACCAATCCATAGGCGTCATAGGTTTTGGACACTGACCTGTTTCAAGCTTTCCATTAAAATGTATCGCTTCTCTTTTAGATCTTAATGGATGATCATCAGGCAAGAATCATCGATGTCGAAGATAAATATTTTTGTTGAGATTCTTACTATAGATTGATCTCAACCAATAACCACAATATGGACAAGCTTTATAACCCTTAGTAGATATTCTTGCATCATGGAAAATGATAAAAATATAATTAGATTAAATCATATTCATTTACATACATATTGAATAAAAATATTACATCAATACTTGAAAAAACACCATATCCTAGAAAATTATGAATAGTCCAAGCCACAATACCACGAACCGTAATATGTCTTTCATTGATGCTTTTCGATACATCAATGACATTAATACCTCTCCATAACTCTTGAAGATCGTCAATGAGAGGAGCAAGATATATGTTCATATCTTTAACTTGTCTTTTGCCTGGGATTAAAAGTGAAAGCATTCAATGTTCCTTTTTAATGCTAAGATATGGCGGAAGATTGTAGTTTATGACTACCACTGGCCATGTTGACCATTTACTAGATTTCATGGAGAATGGATTAACCCCATCTAATGCAACTCCTAACTTTAGATTCTGTGGATTTTGTGCAAATTTAGGCCATGTAGAATCAAGATGCTGAAAAGCAACACTATCATGAGGAATTCTGATTATTCAATCAGTACTTTTGTGATCATGTCCCCAAGTCAAAAGCTTTGATAATTCGAGGCTTTGAAACATAAGTCTAATCTGTGGAGCCAATGGAAAATGTCTCAATACCTTTTTTGGGATTTTACCTTCTTCGCCCTTATATCGAGGAGATTGACATTTGGGACATGTCAAAGATTCTGCATATTCACCTCTATATAAAATACAATCGTTAGGACATGCATGTATACATTGATAATCTATACCAAGATTGTTGATTATCTTCTTCATTTCATCATATGAGGTAGGCAGAATATTCTGACTTGTTAAAAACTTTTCAGTTAATAACCTGTAAGTTTATCAAAAAAAGATATATTAAAAAAAGTAAATAAATAAATATATATATATATATATATATATATATATATATATATATATATATATATATATATATATATATATATATATATATATATATATATATATATATATATATATGCATATAATTTTATATATATATATGCTTATGTGCATCTTTCAAAATATTCGCACAAAATTTGATTGTTTTGGATGGCAAGATACGATTGTTTGTTTTGGAAGATATGAAGTATGTACCTTCATTGAATGATTTGTCGATTCTATCATATGTTCAATTTGAAAGTGTGAGAAGCGGGTTTATAATTGCTATTCAAAGAATTTGGCACTCTTTATAGGCCATACAATGGTGACCTGGATGAATGGCATGCACAAAGGTTACTCAAGATAGAGCAACCTGATTATAAGGGACTAGTACTACGAGGATTCCTGGGGTATGCAGTAAACCTCTTGCATGTCAATGATGAGCATCTGAACTTTAGGATACAAAGTGGAAATCATGGTGGCTTCAGAGGATCACTTTTATACACCTTGTTCAAAGAACTTCAGGTTTATGACACTAAATTTTTTTGAACAAGCTGTATAAAAGTGATCCTCTCAAGCCACCATGATTTCCACTTTGTATCCTAAAGTTCAGATGCTCATCATTGACATGCAAGAGGTTTACTGCATACCCAAGGAATCCTGCTGGCACTAGTCCATTATAATCAGATTGCTCTATCTTGAGTAACCTCAATCCAGGTCACCATTGTATGGCCTATAAACAGTACCAAATTCTTTGAATAGCAATTATAAATCTGCTTCTCATACTTTCAAACTGAACATATGTGTGAATCGACAAATCATTCAATGAAGGTACATACTTCATATCCTCCAAAACAAACAATCGTATCCTGCCATCCAAACAATCAAATTTTTCGTAAATATTTTGAAAGATGCATTAATAGTTTTTAAAAGATACGCGGACAAAAAGTGTCCATTCAATTCAAGTTCTTGTTCTTACCTTATCTAAAGTAAGAATAAGTAAGCTCACACTTAGTTGTGTCAAACGACTTCCTTCATATACATGCTTTAGACATTCCTCTCGAAGATATTTCTCATTTTTAGAAATATCAACGCTCTCACTGTCATTTTGATACCAATCCTCAATATCTGCCATGCCATCATCTTCATCATTGTCACACAA
This sequence comes from Ceratopteris richardii, assembly GCA_020310875.1. Lineage (NCBI taxonomy): Eukaryota > Viridiplantae > Streptophyta > Polypodiopsida > Polypodiales > Pteridaceae > Ceratopteris > Ceratopteris richardii. The sequence continues at coordinate 19,933,592 of CM035433.1, forward strand.
ATCTTGTACTTTATCGTCTTTTGAATATAGATCTTTCAACTTCGCATATTGCACAGGATTAGTTTTGCATAGCCTCCTCATGGAAGCTTCTGATAAATGAGGTCTTACTGGTAATTGTGAATGCTATGGAGGAATATCATCAACATCATACATTGGAATCTACACATATGAATAAAATTCATTAGTATTCCATAAATGAATAAAAAGTAAACTTTAAATATAAAATTAAGTATATAACTTATTAAATATGGATAGAAAATTTTTATTCTCTCTAGCTAAAAGCTGCTCTTGGATGTCTACGCCATCCATAATTCACTATTAGTTCATCACCAGCATGTAATGAAGTAATAGCATTGACAACTATGTATCTTGATACATCTCTACTCATGCCTCAAATGTGCAATTAGTCCTTGAACTATTATGTAACCCTCGACTACTATTTACTAAACCTGCTATATTTCCATGTGTGTAAGGTCTTCCATCAATATATAATCTTTCATTTTTTGCATGTAAAATCCTTCTTCTAGTAAGGGATGCTACGTTCAAGCATATTCCATAAGTACTCATGCTTTGAACATAACGTGAAAGTCGATGAAAATCTCCCCATCCATATATAGGACCACAAAATGACATAAGAGTGACTTCAGAGTTTGAAGGCACATACAAATCCTCTACAATAAAGAGACCATGACCAGCATTAGTAATAGTGGATGGAGCAATCATATAGCGATTACCCCAAAAGTTGAAAACCTGTCCATCTAAAGGAAGTGGTCCTCTATTCCATCCTCCATATCTTCTTCTATCATATGTTTGTACTAAAGAACGATCACGAGCTGGAAATGGATCATCTCTAGCCATTTCATTCTCTAAACAAGGAGGTAGAGAATTTCTAGAAACCTCTGCTTGTAATTGATGAACAGCAAGTCCATGATGTGTACGAAGTATATTAACATTATGAGAAAAATTATCATCATCATCATCATCATCATCATCGAGCAAGTATTCCTATATATCAACAATAATGTGATTTTATATATGGTTTTTAAATAAAATAATGACATTAATATATATAGAAAATACATACCCAAGCATTATCACCTTGACTAGGTGATGGTGCACACTCAAAAGTACCATACTCTGCCTCATGTTCAATACATTCCAATCATGGTCTTCGATACGTGCCATAACAAGAGTTACACCAACATATAATATGCTCTTCATAGTAAAATTCATCATAATTCCTATCGGAGGACACATGTGAAGTTGTTGCATGGGTAGGAGGTGGTGGAGTACCCTCTGATTGATCAAAATCTGCACATAATAAGAAACAAAAAAAAATATAAGTTATGTATCCATCAAATATATTTAAAATTAAATGTTTGATATATTTACAGTATAAATTCATTGCACGATGAGCAGACGGTGGTGGAGTTCCATATGATTGATCAAAATCTACAAATAATGGTATCTGATATTAATAATCTGATTATCTACATACACAAAAAATTCACATATACATATTTACGCATACACACATATCCACATATACACATTTACACATACACACATATACACAACTACACATTATTGTGGGATAAATGCATGTATTTTGTATGAATGAGTGTATATGCATGCATGTGTGTGTACTTATATATGTGGATATGTATATGTGTGTTTATGTTATATGTATGTATATGTGTATATGTATACATATATGTATGCATATATGTTTGCATGTATATGTGTATGTGGGTATGTGTATGTGTATGTGTGTGTATATATATATATGTATTCTGATTTTTTTTTCCGTTTGAGATTAAATTAAGAAGAGATATTGTATGGTCGAAAAAAATAAGAGGCGAGCTAACATACCACCTGAGACAAGGTAGTTTTTTCGTAGACAGCTACGTCTTCAGGAGTCATGTCCTCATTAGAAGGTACACAAATTAATAGTTTATATTTATAATTTTTATATATTTTAGTAATTTTTTACATTTAATTTAAGTTTTTTTTTTGAATAATCAGGCTACTGCAAAGAAGAGAGTGGAGTCGGGCCACACATCGCACCTAGGCCAAATGGGCCATAATGGTTTTGTAGCTACATTTGTAAGTATATGTGTTATTCTAAGTATATGTTTAATTTTAGTTAAAATGCAAGCAACTAATGTTTTTTATTTGTTTCTTTGGAGCGGAAGGATTATGGCCGATATCCTACGAAACATGAGATCGAGTATGCTACACATTTTGGATATCGGCATTTGAGCGAGTATATGCAAGATCATCCTGATGCCTTTGTGAGTATTTTTAAATTTTATATAATTATTTTATTTTTATTAGTGGTTTAATTGTTTTATTTATTTATGTTTGTTATATGTAATACAGGAGTATTATGGAGAGACAAATATGGATGAGGTGGAGAGACAGACACAGGAGGGACGATCTCGATCGTCACAGGGTGATCATGACGATGAGGATGAGGAAGATCAGGATGATCATGATATTCCTGATGATGATGATGATCATGATGATGATGATTAGGATTTTAGTTGATTATGACATTGGATTATATGTATTTACATTGATATATATATATATATATTTTTTATCTATATATTTTTCATTTCACTTATGTTTTGAATTGTGTGTATGGTATTAAGTAATGAAGAGTTTTGTTCTATTGATTGTTATTATTGTTTATATTAAGCATGTGTTTTAATAATTTAATTATATAATTCATTCATATGTGTGTACCTAAGTGTTTATGTATGTAGTGTATATGTATGTATGTGCATGTGTATGTGTGTGTATATGTATGTATGTGCATGTGCATGTGTAAGTGTATATGTGTGTATGAGTATGTGCATGTGCATGTGTATGTGTGTGTATATGTATGTGCATGTATATGTGTAACTATATGTGTATATGTGTGTATGTGCATGTATATGTGTATATGTAGGTATGTGCATGTGTGTGTGCATGTGTATATGTGTTTTAATACTCTAATTATATAATTCATTCATATGTGTGTACCTAAGTGTATATGTATGAGTGTGTATATGTATGTATGTGCATGTGTATGTGTGTGTATATGTATGTATGTGCATGTGCATGTATAAGTGTATATGTGTGTATGAGTATGTGCATGTGCATGTGTATGTGTGTGTATATGTATATGCATGTATATGTATAACTCTATGTGTATATGTGTGTATGTGCATGTATATGTGTATATGTAGGTATGTGCATGTGTGTGTGCATGTGTATATGTGTTTTAATACTTTAATTATATAAATCGTTTATATGTGTGTACCTAAGTGTATATGTATGTGTGTGTATATGTATGTATGTGCATGTGTATGTGTGTGTATATGTATGTATGTGCATATGCATGTATAAGTGTAAATGTGTGTATGACATGTGCATGTGTATGTGTGTGTATATGTATATGCATGTATATGTATAACTCTATGTGTATATGTGCATATGTGCATGTATATGTGTATATGTAGGTATGTGTATGTGTGTGTGCATGCGTATATGTGTTTTAATACTTTAATTATATAATTCATTCATATGTGTGTACCTGAGTGTATATGTATGTGTGTGTATATGTATGTATGTGCAAGTGTATGTGTGTGTATATGTATGTATGTGCATGTGCATGTGGAAGTGTATATGTGTGTAGGAGTATGTGCATGTGCATGTGTAAGTGTATATGTGTGTATGAGTATGTGCATGTGCATGTGTATA
>CM035433.1:19942341-19949841 GCA_020310875.1 Ceratopteris richardii
TAAAGAAATAATTAGGTTTTGGGTTTGTTAAATTAGTGTGTTTGGATTTATATTATTACAACTACATGAAAATTAGGGTTTCATAATCTAAATGAGTATAATACATAAATGTATAGAAAATTAGGATCTTAGGATTTCTATTAGTATATATACATAATTACAAAAAACGTTTTTTGGATTTAAATTCTATTTAAAACATAAGTACATATAAAATTAGGGTTTTAGGATTCATACTAGTGTATTTCGATATTACTATATATACTTAGATATGGTTAAGATTACGATGCATACACGTGTGTGCATGTATGAGTGTGTAATTGCAAATAGATTATGTGTGTGATTATGGGAGTGTCTGGGACTAGGTCTACAGGTGCTTGTATCTAAGTGTACGATGTATGTCAAGAGATGTGGAGGTATAGGTATGCATATGTCATGCACGTGAAGAACTATCAACTAGACTTTTGATTGATCTACCCACTTCACTAGCAACAGGGAAAGGGACACAAATACTAACGAATGTCCAACAATGGGCATTTTCGTGCTTGTGCTAAGGGTGTGTTTCACAATTCAAGTCTAAAAACCATCCATCTATTGTGGTGAAGCAATGAAATGAGTTATGGATAAAGCCTAGATAGTTCAAACTAAAAAGAAAACTTTGTAGAGAATCTAGGTTTTTAATCCTCTTTTTCTTTTTCTTATTTGCTCATACTCATTATAGATAATGAGAAAATCAAATTCCTCGTTGAATGCTGTTAATTATCACTTATAGCTTTAGGTAAGAAAACAAAGTATAATGTAAAACATACGCAAAAATTCCATTAACTTGAAGTCCATGCTCTACTAAAAGTAACGAAAAAAAAAATTGAAAAATGTTTGTTTGACTCGTTCAGAGCATGAAATCTCCACAAGATCTGAAAATTCCTTTTTTAATCGATATCGCTACTAGCTAGGCGTGCAGAGTGAGAGAGAGAGAGAGACATATTTCTTTTTTTTTTTTTTTTTTGAGAACAACAGAAAATATAATATTGATGCAGAAAAGAAATTACAAGCAAACTCCCAAAGCAATGCTAGGGAGGAGAACAACTCAAAACAACAGCTGAATCTAAGGCAAGGAGAGCCCAAGTCAGCAAAACTTACATCAAGACATTTCTAATATACCAGTTAAAGAAGCTGATCATATTGTCTCTGTCCCTAGAATGTATCTGAAGTAATTTACTCTTCCAAGAACTAAAAGGGTATTTTTTTACAATATACCAGGGGTTCTTATCAAGAAATTTCTCATTGAGGGGAATATTGCTGCACTTGTAGACTATTCTTCTTATTCCAACAAGGCAGGAGAAAAGGAAGCATTTTCCCTTTCTTTCAAAGATCTTACTATTTCTGTTTTTCCAGACAAACCAGAGGATGTGAGCCCTCACCATCTGCCATAAAGCAATGTCCATTCTGTAAGTTTCTCCAATAAGCAGCTCCTTAAATCCCAGAGGGTTAATACCAACAATTTGACAGTAGAAATGAATGATTTTCCAGAAGTCAAAACTGTCTTTACAATTAAAGAACAAATGCTCCAAGTCTTCAACCTTGCCACAAGATTTGCACAATCCTGCATCAATATTATATTTCCTAGCTCTACTTCCAGTCCAGACACCTTTGTGAAGAATCAGCCACAACAGACAGGACTGCTTATTAGCCATAGGGTAAGCCCAGATGCTTTGAAATCTGTACCTCCATTGATGATAGTTCCAGGCCAGGTCCCACTTTTTATTCATTCTCTCGCATATGCTACGAATACTGATGAAGGTAGACTTGAAACAAGTAAACATGTCCTGAGCCACCATCTGTAAGGCAATATTTCTGGCCCACAAGCACTCAGCCTTCATGTTCAGCAACTTCAATTTCCTTTCTTTGATAATCTGTTTACAGGCCACAGAAAGGTCATTAATATTCATAATTTGATTATCTTCCAACACTTGACCATTTCTCATCAGGTCCTCCCAATTATTGAAACCATAATTTTTACATTTATGCCATCTAATAGGGAGGGAAACTTCCCTGTGATTAGTAAACCACCCAACCCATAAAGAATCTTGTAAAATAAAGGAGGAATTCTTGGAAAACCATATGGGCAGTTTATAATCTTCCTTGATAGACATCCAGGCCTTCCAGAAGTTACAAACCAACTGACTCCCTTTGGGAACAAAGGTGACAGGGGCAGTCACAATGTCCCAAATAGAAAAGTTACACCAGCTTTTATTCTTACTCAAACAAAATAATTTGATATTTCTTTTAATCAAACAGGCCCAAAAATCTGTAGAGGAAATAGATCTCAGGATCCATTTAGCAGCCATTTGAGTAGCCATCCTAGAGGGGCAACAAAGACCAAGACCACCTTCAGATTTCTTCATGCAGCAGATCTTCCAAGCAACTTTCGGGATTTTAGAGCTGCCCCATAAGAATCTTCTGGATAAAGCAATGACTTGAGCAAGCTGCTTCTTAGTAGGCTGCCAACAGGCAAGGAAATAAGTTAGACCAGGAAGAATGTAATGCTTCAAAACAAAGACTCTTTGGGAAATATTGGTCTGCATATCCAACCATTTAAAGATTTTAGCTCTGAATTTATCCAAAACCCAATCCCATCTCTGCTAATAATTAATTTCAAAACCCATTGGGATACCCAATAATCTGAAAACAGTACCTTTTTTAATGATGTCACACCCTGCCCTATGCACACAGTCAGGAACAAAATCATTAGAAGCATAAAAACCAGTTTTATGGTGATTGACAGTTGAACCACTAGCCAAACAAAAGGTATTAAGACAATTTAAAAAAGTGCTGGCAGACATGGGATCAGCTTCCATCAAAAGATTAGTGTCATCAGCAAACATCTGTAAGCAAAGCTTGTCAGTAGCATGAGGAATTTCAAGGCCTTTAATAAGACCTTTATTAATACTATCTTTAACAAGCCACCCAAGACCATCACTAGTAATGGCAAACAATAAAGGAGCTAAGGGACAACCTTGTCTAACAGATCTACAAAGCTTAAAAGGGACAGACAGGTGACCATTCATGGAAACTTTGGAATGAGCATTGCCAAACAACACACTAGTGAATTTAATAAAGTTTTTCCCAATTCCAACATCATGAAGAGATTGAAGAATAAAATCCCACTCAATCCTATCATAAGCCTTGTCAAAGTCAATTTTGAAGAAGAAGGTTTCAATATTCTTATCCTTAGCAAATTCCATTCCTTCCCAAATAGAGATAATAGCATCAAGGATAAATCTTCCTTTAATAAATCCTTTTTGCTCAGGAAGGATAATGGAGTCCATCAAAGGACTCAATCTTCTAGCAAGGGAGGAGGCATAAATTTTGTAAAGAGAAGTCAGACAAGAGATAGGCCTCCAATTGTTAAGATCATCCTTAGATCCTCTTTTATGAACTAATTTGATAACTCCAGTATTAATGAAGGAAGAAAGAGACCCTCTACTTATGGCTTCTTGCCAGATCCAGAGAATAATGGGCACCAGAATTTCTTTAAACTCCTGAAAAAACTCATTAGGAATGCCATCATGACCAGGGGACTTACAGGGCTTCAATTTACTAATGGTTTCTCTAACCTCACCAGCAGAAAGGGGGAGATCAAGGAGGGAGACCAATCCCTGAGGAACTAATTTCTTCCTACAAAGGGCAATGGCAGCTCTTGCACTCCAGACCTACTCCCCTCTCTTGGGAGGCATAGAGAAAACATTGGTAAAGAAGGAAACAGCCTCCTGTAAGTTGTCCTTAATACTAGTGGCCACATCACCATTGCTTTTCCTTAAAAGAGGAATAAAATCTTTAGCTTTTTTTTTTTTCTCATAATCTCATACATGTGCTTATTAGGTTTATCCACTTTTCCAGCCCAGAACTCTCTAGACGTGGCAAGGGCACCACAAGCTAGAAGGTAGTCTTCATACTTCACTTTTTCTTGAAGCTCCAGGATCTTCTGAATCTTAACTTTACTACTAAGATTGGAACTTTCAATTCTATCTATCTCTTTAATATGCATCATTCTTCTTTTGTACCTGGTCTCCCTGGCTTTTTTCTTAAAAAAGGCAAGGGCAGATTGAACATCTTTAATAGCATCCTCCCAGGCCTTGAAAGGGGAACATCCCCTGAAAAAATGCTTTTTGAAAATATTAATGATTTCCACCCTAACTGTAGGAATTTTAAACAAAGAAATATCCACATGAGGCCACCCGGCTCTGTAAGACGGGTTGTTGCAAGACATTTTAACAATAATAGGAACATGATCCGAGATCTGAAGGGAGGAATCCGTATAACAGTTACAGTTCCACAAAACCTGAAATCTGGAGGAGTTCATGTAAATTCTATCAAGTCTGGCCGAAAGTCTATTACTAGCACATCTATTATTCCAGGTATGACCAGTACTGGAAGAAATATCAACAAGATTATGCAAGTTAACTAATCTGAACCATTGATTTTTTTCACCTCCAGAAATCACATTATTACAGTTACCAAACCTGTCAGCAGAGTTAGTGACCATATTAAAATCACCAGTGAGGATAAGATCCCCATCAAGCTTGCCAATTTCCTCCCAACATTTGGACCTGTCACAAGGATTATTAGCAGCATAAACAGAAATAATAGTGAAATTGTAAGGCTCTTTACACTTGAGACCAATCCACTGATTGGAGTCACTAATCAAAGAATTTTCAACTACTTGACTGATACTAGACTTGATACCAATAGCAGCCCCACCCTTTCCACTGTGGTTAGTAGAAAACCAGGTGGTGCTACTAGAAACTATTTTTAGATTGGCAATAAGCTGATCACCTCCAGCCTTAAGATCCTGCACACAAATAAAATCAGGATAAAGAGAGGCATCTTTTAACCAATTACTAATGACCTTGCTTCTAACAGGATCAGACAACCCTTTAGTGTTTAAAGAAATAAGATTGAGGAAATCCATAAAAATTATTTTTTGAGATTCTTGATCGGTTTCACAGCTGATATGGAAGTTCTGATAACTTCCTTCCTTTTGGGCTTAGTCCTGTCTTTGACAGAAGGACTACTATTCTTGTCAATAACCATATTATCCTCAATATCTTCCAACATCCCTGCCTGAACCATTCCCTCTTCATCACTTTTATTCAATTGTTCTACAAAGGAGTCATAATTATTTTTTAATTTACCCTCAACATCATCTTCTGAGTGGCTCTGAACAGAGATGGGATTATTTTTCAGAGTTTGAGGTTTTACACTGTTTTTCTTACCCACGGCAGTCCAACCTTCACCGTTATCTACTTGATTCCTACCCGATAGGGTAGACAAGGTCTCATTATTACCTGTTTGTCGGCTATCAGAATCAGCAATCTCAGACTCAAAAGAATTAGTCAAATCCAGAATCTGAAAAGGATTATTTAAACCTTTAACAAGAGTTTCAGATTTTAAACCACCCTGATAATTCCTCCTTTTGAATTTACCTGGCTGCTTTCTGAGATCCATTTCTTCCTTAGGGTTCTCCTCCTTCTTAGCATTAGAACCCTGTTTTACATATTTCTCATCTCTGTTTTCCTTGCCCTGATTGTTCACAAGAGAGGGACAATCCTTAATCAAATGTCCCTGTCTGTAGCAATGAAAACAAGCATTAGGTAAATTTTTATACACAACTTTTTGTTCATGTAACTTGTATCCTTCAGAATTCTTAAGGACAAGAATAGGTTTAATTTCTTTGGAAATATCTATTTCGACAAGCATCAAAGGATCCCATTTAGGGTTAAAACCGTTCCTAGACTTCTGTCCAAGAACCCTGCCTAAAATCCCCCCAAGCTTTTCAATCCAGGGAAAGTATTCCACAGGCAAATCAGGTAGTTCAATCCACACAGGAACCTTGGTAGGTTTTGGACCCCTGGGGTTAAACCCAGGAAACCATTTAAAAAAAGAGATAGGAGTATTTCTTATAAGCCAATGGCCTTCAGCAATCACTTGCATAGCATTATTTCCATCTTCAAAAAAAAACAGAAAATAGTTATTAGGCAAATATTGAATGTGCTTGGCAAAGAGCCCTCTGGTTTCCCAGTTAACCTTCATCCAGCTCTTTAGGACTTCCTGGGCCGGTCTAAGACCATGACATAAACCAATGACCACTTTCTCTGACAGATGATTGCTCCATTTTTCTAAGGAAAGGCTATCAATGATCAGAGTGGAATCATCTCTGTCATCAACTTCAGGTTCAAGATTTATAGCATGCTCAGGACGACGAATAGGGGAAGAGCCTTCCTCTTCCATGCCAAAACCCATTTTTTCTTTTCCTTTACTGTCCCGAAAAGACGACTGTGGAGGAGACATACCTGCGAACCCTTGCAAGTTGAACATGGAGAATGCGTTTTGTTGAGGAGCTTGAAGAACACCAGCATAAGACGTAGATCCAGAACAATGCAGCGCGCTCAAGGGTTTGTTGTTTACCTGCTTCTTGTCAAGGACTTGAGAGCCAGGAGTATACAAGGAGCCATTACCATTTAGGGTTTAACCATATTCGAATACAGGGTTGTTTGCGGCCTGCACGCTTTCAATATGCATCTTCAGAAGGGACGGACCCGCCATCCCGTCCCTAAGAGCTTCATGAAGCGCCATGGCGAAGAACTAGAGCAGCGACCCACAGGATACAACTCAGCAGAGCTTCCCAGGGGAAACCCCCGGGAAATGAACAGACAGAAGGACACGAGCCCCCCTCGTACAGAGGGGGGAGAGGGGCACTAAAGCCGACCCGCACCCCAACGGCTCACAGTCCAAGGTGCATGAAGGCGACGATCTCCACAATTCTTCCCGAGAGAGACATATTTCACTCCATCTCCTTCTCAGAAATTTGTGGACATTTATATTTCGCGCATTTAGCTCAAACGATTCCGTATTCTCATATTCGAATATTGTATGATATTAATAATAGTAGCTTCTTTCGTATTCTCATATTCTACGTTACGCATGATTGCAGCCTTGTCACTAAAATACGTGTTGACTCAAAAACAAGTATTCTATATTAATTATAGTAGATTCTTCCCAACTCAACATCTCAATCACTTTTTTGACTTTCATTCGAAAATAAAAACAGTCCTATTCTTGTTGTTTCACATTAAAATAATGGTTTCTGTAATCTTATCATCGCTAAGCTACCACATTATGGAAATCCAGCAAACTAAATTACTCATAGAACATCTTTTCGAAATATGTATATATATATATATATATATATATATATATATATATATATATATATATATATATATATGTGTGTGTGTGTATATGTGTGTGTATTTATGTATATATGTATGTATATACATACATACATACATACATACATATATATATATATATATATATATATATATATATATATATATATATATATATATATATGTGTGTGTGTGTGTAAGGTTTTAGGTTTTTATATTAGTTTATATACATAAATACGTAAAAATAGGATTTTAGGATATATATTAATAT
>CM035433.1:19954841-19974841 GCA_020310875.1 Ceratopteris richardii
ATTCTCTGTGGTGTTTTAAAGGGGGGATCTCGTACAATCATGGACTTTTCTACCTAAACATAATAGGGCTTTCTTAACGGAATACTCTATGGGAGGCTTCTCAGATTTGATCGCACATCTTTCCTTGCAAATTTTCTAGTGTGCTTTGCTTTAATGCCATTCCACAACATAGAAGAGAAACCAATTGCTTCAACCAACACAACTTGGTTCAATTAAACTTGATGAGGCAATAACAAGATCTTGTTGAAGCCCTCTCAAGTAAGGATGCTCTTAGGACAAGAAAAAAAAAGGTGGCTCAAGTCTTCCTATCCACAAAAGCATCGAGTACACCATGGAACAGCACGATAAATTTTGCTAGTTTTGACATTGGTCCGAATCCTCTTGCGGAGAATTTGCTGCATAAGTACTCCTTTCTTGTTCTTGATAAACAGTTACCACATGTCCTTAATGAACTTTAATTTCCATCTAATCTAAGACTAGTTCAAACACTCCTTGTTGAGTGAGTGATGAAAGTCAAGCTTTCTTTGAGTCTTGCGACATCCTCCATTTTTTGCCATTTTGCCATCGCATACCTTCCATGAATGGGATCCCTTCACCAATCGACAAGTGGCTCTTTGACTCATCCCAAGCATTGATTAATATGTTCCTAAATAGACTTTATTCTTCAAAGTCAACTATGTTATTTGGATCATTTTCCTTAAATTTGATCCAATGTCTTATATTGTGGTTTGAAAGGTGCTTCCACATGCAAAAGCCTTTTAGTTATTTAGAGGTTCTCAAAATCCATGCTTGTGATACTAGCAATCGAAAACCAAACAGATTCATGTTGCATAATGCTAATGGCCCACTTCCAATCATTAGTAATGGTGTTGAAGGGTTTAATCATGTTCCAACCCTTCCACAGGAGGAAAACAAAATTCAAGCCCCTCACAACAACTAGAAATGGAGAGGAGAAGAAAGTGATTAATTCAAGCTCTTTTCATCTTAGGATCTTCGCTAAAGATGGGAGCCACTATTTCGCAAGATATGCTTGGAAGAAGATGGAGGACCATTACTCCATGAGTTAATCATCTAGTTGGTCACCATGTTTTTGGTTAGGGCTTCCATATAAAAAATAAGCAACCCTCCCTCATCCTTCTAGCTAGCGCAAATACCCCATTAGATATTCAGCACCCCTCTTCTATTGGAATCCCTAGTCAAAAGGAGATTCCTATACATCCTTTCCAACTTGAGTAGATCTTTGTTGCACGAATCCAAGAAACCAAGAAATAGATGATAGAAGTGATAAGTAATTTGTTGATTGCCACTACACACCCAACCACATTAAGTTGCAAGCCCGTCCAATAGTGAAGCTTGTTGTCAAGTTTAGCAAGCACCCAATCCCATGGCTCGCTCATGGAAATGGAAAAGCCCACCAAGATGCCCAATGCATAGAAGACATGGCCACTGTCAAGCACGTAGCATCCTTGGACGCCCAAAAAAAGGTGAGGGATAGATCAAGAAGGGATATGTGAGTAGTCTTCAAATGATTGATCCTTGATCCATGAGCCTCACAGAAAACGTTAAGGCAATGCCAAAATCTAGAGATACACCTTGTATCATTCTCAAGAAGTACATTGGTGTCATCTGCAAAGAGTCTACGAACCATCAAATCCTAGCAATTTGGAAAATAGAGACCCCCAATATGACTTGATTGAACTTAATTAGTGGCACTTGAGACCGACACTACTAGCAAACAACAATGGGGCAGGCAAGAAACCTTGCCTAATTGAGCACTTATGGTAGAAAGTCGAGGATAGCTGGACATTAATGTTAATCCTAGCAAAAGGATTCCCCATAAACATGGAAAGCATTCTCATACACTTAAAGTGGAATCAAAAGTTTTTGAAGGATTAAAGGATAAAATCCGATTTCAATGTGTCATATGCTTTGTCAAAATCAATTCCAAGGAAGAGAATATTTTGGGAGGACTCCTTCACGTGTTGAATTCCCTCCCAAGTAGCAATGTTGGCTTCGTGGATAGATCTATTTTTTGATAATTTTTTTCTAATCTTCATTGATCCACACATGAAAATGGCCCATAAGGTGGTTAGCGAGGATTCTGGCGAAGAATCTGTACTATAATTCCAGCATGAGGATGAGTTCTATCCCCAGCTCTGCCTACTTTTGATAATGCTCTACAAATTCTCATTTTAAAAAGATCTAACCTTTAAAAAAGTCTGAATTTATGTGCCGATAGAGTTACATTGTGGAAAACATACTTGTTACACAAAATCAAAGGGTGAGCTATTTAATGCTATTTATTTTTCAAAGTTCCTTCTGTAAATTAACAAGAAGAGAAAATACATGAACATTAAAGAGAGTTACACAGAAAATTTATGACCTTTTCTCCCTATGGAAAATTTGGAACAAGATTAAAAAGTTTCTCAAGATCAATGAAGATTAGAAATGGGTAGCAAGTATTAGATAAAATGATTCGATATGGTTCTCTATCAACGGCATCAAAGGTGTTGAGTTTTGCAACCTCCAAAAAGCTAGGAATCTTTTTAAAAAAAGTTTTAGATTGTTGAAACACCTTTGGAATCAAGAAACATGCCAATGGATTAGATTTGAGTAGATTGAATCGGCTGGGAGAGTGGCCTATGAAGAATGTTGTCTGCTGTAGAGCAGATCCAATGCTTGGGAGAGCTTGAGGACTCACCTCCTTATTGGGCATGACTCCCTCCACCTTGAGGAACTTAGAATATGGCACAACGACAACAATCTTGATAAAAATACTGAAATCAAAGAAGAATGTGGACTTTCATGTCATGTGTAATAGGAGATGGTGTTTGGATTGATCGAGTACTATGTGGGATTTTAAGCTCCAATCCCTTTGGCATCTCCTCATCGAGGTAAAAGAGTCAGTTCTTATGTGGCAAATCCTCAACTAGGGAATGTGGACCAATGTAAAAGATCATAAAATTTGTGGATCCGCTCTATGGTGTAAATGATGCCTTCATGGCAATGAGAACTTTGGGCGCCTCTTCTTTTCATGCCATATTTCAATGTCAATCTCGTTGACCCTTGGGAGAATCATGTTGTTGCGGGGACAAATCAACTAGAAGCAAGCATTATTGGGTGAAGCCATTAGCTGTTTCGTAACATTGCGGAATGCTATAAGAGGTGAGACCCTCTCAAAGATTTGGAAAGAGAGGTGTCCGGCCAACTTTGGTAGCCCTCCTAAAGAATGGACGATCAAAAAATCTCTTTTCATTTTAGGCAAAAGAATTTCCAATTGTAAGAAGCCCCCATCTTTTACACATCATAGAGTGTTTTTCCTCGAAAGCAACAAGATTAAAAGCAAGTGGCCCCCCATGAGGGAGATGAAAGGGTTATCAACCTTCTTTGTAATGTTTTCTAACAAGAATTAAGCTACCCCTGCTTTGTGGGATTTGGAGGTCCCATGAGTGCTAGACGCGTTTACTTGTAGAATTAATGTTCCTTTTTTTTAATTAAAGTGTGAGAGAGTAGGCTATTGTGCAGGTTCCCTTTGACTTATTGAAAAAAAAAGGGAAAACACCTTTTCGTTTCGGAGGCTTATTTAGTTTTTGAACATTGTTATCTTTCAAAGAACGAACCCATTTGTCCACGTCCCGTAGGACGGTTGGTTGAGCTTTGGCCTCTTGAGGCGGAGGTCCAGGGTTCAAGTCCCGGGCTGGACATGTTATGGTTTAGGCCAGTTAAACCCAGTTGTAACCATGTCTCTTTCAGTTGTAACCTTGTCTAACCCCTGCTGTGTGGGATACCGGGGGTCCCGCGGGTGCTATGCCCATTCACTTGTACACTTGCAATTTCAAAGTTAAAGTTCGGGGGAGTAGGCTTCGGCTGAACCTCCATTTTATAAAAAAAAAGAACGAACCCATCTCACTCGGCGATTATTATTGGTTCGAAACTCAGAAGGGACGTCTCTCTCTTTAATGTGGGTTTGACTTGCAACCAATGATCAAAATTTGTCTTTAAAGTTGCGCTACTCTCATCGCCTTCTTTTCGCAGTGGACAAATGGCTTCAAATTTCAATGCCTTACTTTCTGTTTCTCAAAGCAATTATTCCGCATCTTGTGATCTTCGCCATTTACGCACGCTCACAAGAGGAAGGTATTACAACGTGTGTGTGTGTCTCTCTCTCTCATATGCTGAGAGAGGGATCATCTGCTGAGCAGTTGAGTAGTAGCGCTCCCGAGATTATTGTTCCTCTTGTGCAGGATTTCTGAGTCTTGGCTGCGGTAGAGATGAAGGGTGGACTTACACTGATGGTCGGGGGCCGGGGCATTAACTGGGTCGCGGACAGCGGCTACGTTTCTGGTGGAAGAACATACAACCTTCAGAATGATGACGGCTACTTGCCAGAAAGAACTATGTGCTTGTTCCAGGGAAATCAAAGCATCTTATCAAACAACGCCGTCCAATCGGGTGCCGCATTCCTTCTAAGGGTTTATATCCGACCAGGTCAAAGCGCAAATGGGAACATGGTATTTAAGCTGATTGTAGATGAATGATTGTAGCTGATGGTATTTAAGCTGATTGTAGATGCTAATGAATGGTCTACCGTCAGTGTTGCTGTAAATGAAACCTATGAAAATGAAGCGTACGTGCGATCTCAAGGGGATTTCATATCCGTTTGCCTGGCCCGAAGCAAGCCTGATGGGGAATCGGGGATGCCCCTTTCATCAATACCCTGGAGCTTCGCCCCCTCCCCGACAGCCTCTCCTCCGTGCAATATATGAGCTTGACTAATACGATTCTCACAGAGGTCCAGCACTATAACATGGCCCCTCCGGAAATTTCTTCGATCAGGTAGGCCATGTATGATATTAATTCTCACATTCGAATATTTTATGATATTAATAATAGTAGCTTCTTTCGTATTCTCATATTCTACGTTACGCATGATTGCAGCCTTGTCACCAAAATACGTATTGACTCAAAAACAAGTACTCTATAGATTCTTCCCAACTCAACATCTCAATCACTTTTTTGACTTTCATTCGAAAATAAAACCAGTCCTACTCTTCTTATTTCACCTTAAAATAATGGTTTCTGAAATCTTATCATCGCTAAGCTACCACATTATGGAAATCGAGCAAACTAAAGTATTCATAGAACATCTTTTCGAAATAGTATAAAGGATTATTGCAAAGTTAGTATAATGTGAATGAAATGTATTCTTCTTGATCACATTTGCGCTTATTGCTTCAGAATTGATTAATCCTTGAACTGGTTGGATGGTTAAGCCTTGAACTGGCTGGATGGAAGATCTAAGATGAAATCAGATTAGAGGAATAGGTGTATCAACATGTATCCATATGTGAAAGGCTATTAGTACTTACATGTGGGATCTAATGGGCTGTAATAACTATTGTTCTCGACAGAAAAGTATCGATTTGTAATAGAAACATTTTAATTAGTATAATAAACCTTTTTAATGAGTGCCTTGAACTGTAAATAATAAAGCAATACACCACATAGCAGAAATTAAACGATTACACATGGTTAGATGGAAATATGCTTTATATTTTTGAATGTTAACAAGTACATGAGAAGGTCCGAAACACATAAGCATCCTCATATTCATGTAAGAAATCATAATAAACCATCATTTTCCATTGCAGGGTCCATATATTTTTTTCTGTATATCTGCACAATCTCAAAGCAACTGTGAAATAAACAACTGAATAAATTCACACTGTGCGGTAGAA
The DNA here is from genome assembly GCA_020310875.1 of Ceratopteris richardii. Classification (NCBI taxonomy): domain Eukaryota; kingdom Viridiplantae; phylum Streptophyta; class Polypodiopsida; order Polypodiales; family Pteridaceae; genus Ceratopteris; species Ceratopteris richardii. The sequence continues at coordinate 19,960,580 of CM035433.1, forward strand.
CTCATTCTGCACTTTTCTGAGGGTCATTCAAATTTGGATATTCGTAGTGAATTTTTTTTAAGATTATCACTTCATGGTAAAAAATTTGCATACTTGTTCTTACATCCGTTCCCTCTTGAAAATCTCCAATTTCACAAATACAATGCTCATGCCGTACAATTTTTCAGATTTTTTAACTATACTACTACTACTTATTATTGTTATTATTATTATTATTATTATTATTATTACTATTATTATTATATTCAAACACTCTTTAAATTATATCGAAACAAAAAAATAGAATAAAGTTAGAGATCTACTTTTTTATAATTTTCTTTTCTAATCTTCATTGATCCACACACAAAAATGGCCCCTAAGGTGGTTGGAGAGGATTTTGGGGAAGACTTTGTAGTATATTTGGAGCATGATGATGAGTTCTATCTCCATCTCTACCTACCTTTGATAATGCTCTACAAATTCTCATTTTAAAAAGATCTAACCTTTAAAAAAATCTGAATTTATGTGATGATAGGAGTACCATGTGGAAAACATACTTGTTACACCCAAATCAATGGGTGGAGTATTTTTATGCTATTTATATCTTAAAGTTCGCGCTATCAATTAACAAGAGGAGCAAATACATGAACATTAAAGAGAGTTGCAAAGAAAATTTACAAACTTTGCTCCCTATGGAAGAGTTGGAACAAGATTAAAAAATTTTCCAAGATCAATGAAGACTGGAAATAGGCAGCCGATATTAGAAAAAATGATTTGATATGGATCCGCATCAAAGGTCTTGAGTTTTGGGAGCCTCCAAACAGCTAGTAAGCTTTGGAACAATGGTTTTAGATTGTGGAAACTCTAGAATCAAGAAACATGCCAATGGGTTAGATTTGAGGACATTGAATCGGCTAAGAGAGTGGAGTATGAAGAATGATGCCTACTATGGAGCATTTTCAATGCTTGGGAGAGCTCAAGGACTAGCCTCCTTATTGGGGATGACTCCTCCCACCTTGAGGGTCTTAGATGGCAAAATGACAACAAGCTTGATAAAATTCGGAGATTCAAGAAGAATGTGGACTTTCATGTGATGCGTAATAGGAGATGGTGTTTGGATTGGTTGAGTTTTATGTGAGATTTTAAGTTGCAATCTACTTGGCATCCCCTGATTGAGGTAAAAAAACTTTGCTCTTATGTGGCAACTCCTCCACCAAGGAATGTGGACCAATGTTAAAGCTAATAAAATTTGTGGAGCCTGCCTTCATGGCAATAAGAACTTGGGACACCTCTTCTTTTCATGTTCCAATTCAATGTCGCTTTGGGAGACCCTTGGGAGAATCATGTTGTTGCGGGTACAAATCAACTAGAAGCAAGCATTATTGGGCGAAGCCATTAATTGTTCCTCAACATTGTGGAATGTTATAAGAAGTGAGACCCTCTCAAAGATCTGGAAAGAGAGGTGTCCTAACAACTTTGGTAGCCCTCTTAAAGAATGGTCGATCGAAAAATATCTTTTCTTTTTAGGCTAGATGATTTCCAATTATAAGACTCCCCCAACTTTTACACATCATAGAGCATTTTTCCTCAAGAGAGACAAGATTAAAAGCAAGCGGGCCCCCCATGAGAGGGATGAAAGGGTTATCAACGTTCTTTCTAATGTTTTCTAGAAAGATTAACCTACCTCTACTTTGTGGGATTCCGGGGGTCCCATAAATGCTAGACGCATTTACTTTTTTTTAATATAAAGGAAGTTCGGCATTAGCCTACTCTCCCGGACTTGAATTAAATAAAGAAACAAAAGTACAATAGAAGGGGACTAGTGCCCACGGGACCTCCCGAGTCCCACAAAGCAGGGGAAGCTTGTATAGAGCCTAGGTTGCATTACAAAGAAGGTTAATCACCCTCTCATCGCCCTCATGCGGGGCCCATTTGGGTTTGAGCTTGTTGTTGATCAAAATGAGGACTTGATGGTGCCTGAAGGGGGGGGATTTCTTACTGTTAACAATCCTTTTGCCAAGGAGGAATAGTGATTTCTCAATCGACCACTCCCTGGGGGGGTCACCGAAGTTGAGAGCACATCTTTCCCGCCATATTTTCCACAGGACTTCCCCTCTGATGGCGTTCTAGAGTGCCGCGGAGCAGCCGATCGCTTCTCCCAAGATGACTTGTTTCCAATTAAGCTGATTTTGAAGTCTTATTTTCGTTCCAACCGTCTGCCAGATTCTGTTGGAGTTGGGGCAAGTAAAGAAGATGTGTATGACATCTTCGATAGACCGGTGGCAGCGTTTGCACCAAGGGGGGATCCCACAAAGTTTGCTAGCCTTATGGTTGGTCCAAATTCCTCGATGAAGAATTTGCCATAAGAGGACAGACTTCTTAATTTCTATAAGGGGGTGCCAGATACCCATGAACTTCATGTCCCACCGAAGTCGTGTCCAAGACAGGCACCACTTCTTGTTGAGGTTGATCTGAAGGTCATTCATTTCTTTGATGTTCGGGATTTTGAATAGGCTATTCCCATTGTGCCATTTGAGACCAAGTGAGTTCGGTGTGTCGTGTCCCATGAGAAGGCGAGTCTTGTGACGATCCCATGCGAGACATCTGCTTTGCAAAGTGTTCCATTCTTCGTACGAGATGTTGATGCCAGGGTCAATATCCTCGAAGTTGATCCAGCTGTTGGTGTCATGTTTCCAGAGGTGTTTCCATTTTTTGAAGCCTTTGTTCCATAACTTCTTGGCATTTTGAATGTTCCAAGACTCCACACTCCGGATGCCATGTATCGGAAACCAGATAGAGTCGTTTTGTCTGACACATGCCGCCCACTTCCAGTCCTCACTAATTCTTATGAAGCTTTTGACTTTATTCCAGCCCTTCCAAAGGGAGCACACGAGATTGGAGCCTTTCGGGAAGACGGGGATCGAGGAGAATAGCAGGGTCAAGATGTCAAGATTCTTCCAGTTTGGGAACCCCATGAGAGCCAACTCATTCTTGTTTCTGAAGATCAGCTTGGCCCACGAGGCCTCCTTATTGCACCAAGCCTTAATCATCCATTTGGCTGCCAATTTGTTAGCCATACACCCAATGTCCAGGATACCAAGCCCCCCATTATCTCTAGGGCTAGTGCAGATGGCCCATTTGATTTTAGGCACCCCCCTTCTGTTATGATCACCCGTCCAAAGAAAGTTTCTACAAATACTATTCAGTTTGGACAGGCCTTGCTCATTCGGTCTCCAGCATGACAGGAAATAGATGGTAGAAGAGAGGAGGAACGTGTTGATAACCATCGCACGCCCAACGAGATTGATTTGCATACCTCTCCAATAGTTAAGCTTGTTTTCGAGTTTGGCGAGCACCCAGTTCCATCGCTGTTCCATAGAGACGCCAAACCCCAAGGGGATTCCGAGAAGTCGAAAGATTTGGCCCTGCGGAATGATTTGACAGCCATGATCAATGAGAAGGCCGGGATGAGGTCCCACAATAGCTCTAAAGGCGGTCTTGGAGTGGTTGATTCTGGATCCAGAGGCTTCACAAAAGGTAGCAAGACACCTCCAGAATGTCTCCAGGCTGGTATTATCATTGTGAACGAATGCGTTCATATCATCGGCAAATAGTCTCATGGTGATTTGACTGTGGTCGTGAGGCAGCCGGAGGCCTTTGATATTGCCAGCCTCCACATGATGCGCCACAAGCCTGCTAAGCCCCTCAGTGGCGATGGCAAAGAGAAGGGGGGCCAGTGGGCACCCTTGTCTAATAGATCTTCTAAGTTTGATCGCCTTCGAAAGTTTGCCGTTGACGTTAATTTGGGTCGTTGCGTTTCCGAGAAGGGTCGCGATCATCTTGGTGAATTTCTGGCTACATCCGAGATCTTGGAGCGACTGCAGAATATAGTCCCATTCTAGCCTGTCGTAGGCTTTGTCAAAGTCGATCTTGAGGAAGACCACATCTTGATTAGACTCATTTGCAAATTGAATACCTTCCCAAATATCTAGAATGGTTTCCAATATAGACCTGCCTTTGATGAAACCTTTTTGGTCCTCACTTAGCCACGTTCTCAGGTGGCACGAGATTCTGTTGGCAATGACTTTGGCGATGATCTTGTATCCTGTTTGGAGCATCGTAATAGGCCGCCAGTTCTCGATTCTGTTCTTTTCCCCTTTCTTGTGTATTAACTTGATAATTCCATTATTGAGGCAAGAAGGAAGAGCACCAAACTTTAACGCCTCTTGCCAAACCATCCGAAGAGGGGTGGCAACCACCAGCTTGAAGGATTTAAAGAACTCGTTAGTGAGTCCGTCGGGTCCCGGGCTTTTACCGAGAGGGAGGGCATCAATGACCTCAATGATTTCTGATTCAGAGATAGGGGCGTGAAGCAGGGAGTGGAGGCTGGGTGGTATCCTACGGGGGGAAACCCTAGAAATGGCTGCCATACAGTCCCTTCTATGGTGGGAGAGGGGGTTCGAGGTTCCCAAGAGTCTCGTGAAGTGCCCTTCGATGATGCCAAAATTATCTTCTTCCGAATTGCATACATTGCCATGAAGGTCTAGTAATAGGGGGATCGATTCTCTGTTATGTTTCCTTTTAAGGATACGGCACATCTCTTTGGTGGGTTTGTCGGCTTTGCCAGCCCACCATTCCTTGAAGAAAATTTGCAAGTTTTTCCTTTGTATTTCTTCCTCGTATCTCAACACCGCTCTGATTTTTCGGAGACCTATCTGGGCTTGATGTTTTCCTTTGTTCACTTCCTCCTCGAGCCTCCAGAGTCTGTGGTAAAGAGCTTCCCTACGAGCCCGCCGCACGGTCTCGAGCATCTTCTTAGTTCTGATCATGATCTTTCGAGACTTGTCGACTGCACTTCTCCAGCACTTGGCTGGGGACAAACCGGAGGCGAACGCCGCCTTCCACGCATCAGCAATTTCTTGATGGACGGAGGGGAGAGAGAAGGTGGTTGCATTGGCATGGAACCACGGAGCCTTGCGGATCTTGTTGGAAGGTTGAAAAGTGATAACGATCGGGTAGTGATCAGAGATAGTGAGGTCAGTGCGTTGCGTGATGGCTGGGTGGCCCCACTGATGGGTAAAACTCTGAGAGATGTAGCATCTGTCGAGTCTAGCTTTCCTCAGGTCCTCGCCCGCTTGGAGATTTGACCAGGAAAAGCCATTCGAGTCTTTGAATTCCACCAAATCCAGGTGAAGTTTGGTCCTGTCCCACGTTTCTTTCTCCCGACTGTCGATGACCCTGCCCTTGCCCATCCATCTGTCCATAGGGTCCTCCACCATGTTGAAGTCTCCACAGATAAGCACGTTGTGGGGAAGCGAGTCTAAGGAGGCCCATGTGTTCAGTCTCTCCAGATCCCCGTTAGGGGCGTACAAAGAAACCATAGTAACACAAAGAGGAGCACCAAAAGAAACAGCGATCCAACGGTGGCTTTCATCTTCAATGGATTTCTCAAGCTTTTCAAACCAGAGTTGATTAACGCTGATAGCCGTTCCACCAGATCCCCGTTGGTGCGTCGTTGAGATCCAAACATGGGTCGAGGAGACCTGTCTAAGCCGTTTTTGGAGGTCTTCTCCGTCGATTTTAATCTCTTGAATACAAATGAAATCTGGGTTTATGCTAATGTCGCGGAGCCATTGACCAATGATGGTCGCTCTTGAGGGGTCAGTTAGCCCCCTAGCATTTAACGAGATGATGATCATTTTCGTAGTGATCCCTCTTTGCGGGAGGGAGCTTTGTCCTTTCTTTTCTTGGATTCATCTTTCTTTTTCGCTGGAATCGGATCCCGAATTAGCAATAGGTTCTTGTGGGGGCTTTTCCAGGGTAACTCCATAGGTTGTTTTCCTTTGCGGGATGCCTCTTGCTGGGGAGACTTGGGCACCGTATTCGGCATCGTTTTCGGAATACTCGATCCGATGATGGAACTTTCACTATCCATGTTGTCTTCGTTACTAGTGGTGAAGCCGTCTTCTTTGCTTGTTGCGTAGCCCTCCTGGGAGGTTTCTTTATTGTCAATGATCTCTAGGGCTTTGTCGTTGGTGTCAACCTCATGTGGGTTCCCACCTGGGTAGTCGAACTCATTGATCTCCTTTTCCAAATTGCAATACAAATTGCTAGAGGGGGTAGCTGACAAGTTGTTTCGCTCGCGATTTGCCCTAGGGCTTCTTTTCCTTCTTCTTCTGACTTCGATGAACCCGTCGTCATCAGCTTGTGGATTAGGGAGGTTCTTTTTTTTAATTAAAGTCTCAGGGAGAAGGCTATTGTGAAGCTTCCCTTTGACTTACTCAAAGAAAAAAAAAACAAGAAACCTTTTCGTTCCGGAGGCTTAGCTACTTTTTGCACGTTGTTATCTTCCAAGGACGAAACCATCTCACTCGCCGGATTATTTATTGGTTCGAAACAAGCTCAGAAGGGACGTCTTTCTCTACTTTCATTTGTCTTTGAGATCAGAATGATCAGAATTTGTCTTTGAAGTTTCTCAACTCTCATCGCCTTCTTTTCGCAGTCGACAAATGGCTTCAATACCTTACTTTCTGTTTCTCAAAGCAATTATTCCGCATCTTGTGATCTTCGCCATTTACGCACGCTTACAAGAGGAAGGTATTACAACATGGCTCTCTCTCCCTCTCTCTCTCTCTCTCTCTCATATGCTGATAGAGGGATCATCTGCTGAGCAGTTGAGTACTAACGCTCCCGAGATTATTGTTCCTCTTGTGCAGGATTTCTGAGTCTTGGCTGCGGGAGAGCTCCAGAGTGGACTTACCCTGATGCTTGGGGCATTCAGTGGGTCTCGGACAGCGGCTACGTTTCTGGTGGAACAACCTACAACCTTCCGAATGATGACGCCTACCTGCCACGAAGAACTATGCGCTTGTTCCAGGGAAACCAAAGCAAGTACTGCTACAACTTATCAAACAACGCCGTCCGATTGGGTGCCGCATTCCTTCTCAGGGTTTATATCCGACCAGGACAAACTCCACCATACACACCGAAAAGCGCAAATGGGACTATGGTATTTAAGCTGATTGTAGATGCTAATGAATGGTCTACCGTCAGTGTTGCTGTAAATGAAACCTACGACAATGAAGCGTACGTGCGATCTCAAGGGGATTTCATATCTGTTTGCCTGGCTCGAAGCACGCCTGATGGGGATGCCCCTTTCATCAATACCCTGGAGCTTCGCCCCCTCCCCGCCAGCTTCTCCTCCGTCCAACGTATGAGCTCGACTAATACGATTCTCACAGAGGTCCAGCACTATAACATGGCCCCTCTGGAAGTTTCTTTGATCAGGTAGGCCTTGCAAAATTAATTTCCGTGTTCTTGTATGAAACTTCTGTTGCAACAGACTTAACATATCCAGTTTTCTATATAAGCGGTTAGAACGCCGTTTAATGTTTGGTAGCTTTAAACCCATTAGGATCTTATAGAGTTCATTTAGGAAACATTAGAAGAGTCAAAATTTATACAACATACTTGAAATCAGTGTCTACTTCAGACGAGAATTTAAATAGTTTTAGGAAGATTATTTTGCTGATGTTTTTTGGCAATTACAAACAGTTATCCTCCAGACATTGCTGATCGATACTGGAGAAATATAGCCCTGGATGATAATGGCCCCTTCTATAAAATAAATTTGAGCGATATACGCAACCTCACAAGACCAGAGGATATCGATATTGCACCCTCAACGTTATTTCAGGACTCGTGGAAGGGCTCTCCCTATCTTTCGTTCTATTGGACTCAGTTGGTGCCTTCTTTCACATTCTCTATGCAGTTTTACTTTGCAGAAATCGATCCTCAAGTAAACAGCACTGGAGCCCGTGTGTTCAACATTTTTATAAATGGATTACAAGAAACGAGCTTCGTAGGACCAGTAGATGTGTTTGCCGCGGTCGGAGCAAACACTCCTTACATGGTCAGCGGCGGTGCGGATTCTGATCAGTCAGGGACGCTTTCCGTCAACTTGACACCCTCCGTCCAGTCTTTGTTCCCGTCATTCCTCGCAGGGATAGAGAAATTCACTCCAACACGGTTAGAGCCGCTGACGTCTTCTCACATCGGTGATATCTCCGTCTTATATTCGACTTGAGATCTAGAAAATTCATAATTACAGATGTACACGGATAAGTTGAAATTAATGCTTCATTTATTCATGCTTACGGATCCTGATTCCTGAGATGCAGGTACATGTAGGTTTTCTCGGTCGTTATACTCTTATATAGTGTATCTCTGTTCATAAAGAAGCACATATTCTTATAGAATCCGCTGCCCGATGTACGCAATGCACGCGTCTGCACGCACGAATCTACTAAGAAAAATTCATGTGTTGACTTGCTTATATTGTGTTTTCTATAGTGAATCTTAATGGAAAGCCGGACGTGATTGATTCAAAAAACACCTACTTGTCTGTGCAGTGGCAGCGGTGGAGGCTTTGAAAAGTGCCTTAAACTTGACGAGCTATACAGGCGATCCATGCCTTCCTGAGGGATATGGGTACGAGTGGATGAATTGTTCCAGCAGGGATTCTGTAACGGCAATGTTAGTTCTTTTTGTTATAAAACTATTCATTAAATTAGTTGGTTTTAGCAGCTTGGTATTTCATATCTTACTTTGAATTGCCTTGAAGATTGCTGTCAAACTCCCGAACTGGAGGGATCATACCGGACGAAATACGTTCACTAGATACATTACTAGAGATGTAAGATGTTTTCTCTATATTCTTCTATGACGATGGATTAAGGTAGCAATGGCTTTTCCTCAGAATACCAATGGTTTGGCTGCAACATCTGTTTACTACACAGACATTTGGATGGGAGCGATCTACAAGGGCCTATTCCAGATTTGAGCGCACTCGAACGTCTCGAAATCCTGTATGTAGATTCAACGTCCGATTCATATGTTCGATAACTTTGAAAATGTATGTTACATTTATCATTCCAATCTTTGCTTCGTGATAGCAAATCGCTTCTGACATTTGCGCAGTGACCTTCGAAACAATCGACTAACTGGACCCATTCCCGCCACTTTGGCGGCGCTGCCAAATCTGCAGGCTTTGTAAGTAAATCTGTGCATTTTTTTTCTCTCTCTCTCTCTCTGTGGAATGCACAGTTAAGATATGTCTCAATACCATTATAATTAATCTCTCTTTTAATATACAAATCATAATCAGGTACTTACAGAATAATAATCTCTCGGGGCAGATTCCACCTGAACTATTAAGAAGAAAGCAAGCTTACTCCCTCGTATTCGAGTATGTTTTCAATGCTTTCTGAGTGGAAAGGGCCATTTCATATGCTTCTTCTCTATGTTACGTGATGCGTGATATCTTACAGAATGAGCCATTTATTTCGTAGGTATTCAGGAAATCAATATTTGTCAGCAGAAGTCAATCAGTCAAGTCCATTTGCGGATTCTAGTTCTGGTTCTGGTTCCATTTCTCAACGAACGAGAACTATTATTATAGTTGCAGCTCTTGTTTGTTTTGTCATAATCATAGTCGTTTTGGGTATTGTACTCTACGTTGTTTGCAAGTATCGAGCAGAAAAGGCAGGAACAAAAGGTGAATCCGGTAATAATCTACACGCTACACAGCACCCGCCCATTTCAACATTCCAGGCAGTTGTACAGGGGCCGCACAAAAAATAATAAGCTCATTACTGTTTTGCACAGGCTTCTATTTCTGAATATAAAAATATTAGTCCTACAACTCTACCTTATTTCGGACAAACAACCACAATTTTCTCAAATATGTCGTTCCAAATACTATCTATGATGCTGTGAACCTTCTCAGTACAAATTGATCTGTCCGGGCATGCTACTTCAGCTGGTCTGAGCTCAGCTCCTGCTTCTTGAGGCGGTGGTGGGGTTTCAACCCTTGCCAGCTGTGGTTAACATGTAATAGGCCTTACACCAGTGCAGACCTACTATTTTTCCTGCCTTCGGGCCGTCATTATTGTATCGCCGTCGGGCAATCTTAACCCCTACTTTGTGGGATATAGAGGGTCCTATGGATACTATGTGCATACACTTGTACAATTTTTCTTTTAATCAATTAATGTACAGCTGTTTACTTGTACATTAAGCTTCGGCTGAACTTCCTCTTAAAAACAAATAATCTGATTAATTTTTCAAACATATTCTCTTCTTTCTCGAAAACATTAATTTCTCATTCTTATCCACCTTCACTACTACCGAAAAATCGATAGCCTTCAACGCATGACACGAATATATACCTTCAGAAAGGATATGTGCTTTCTTTCCTCATCTTCACTTTTTCTGGTCTTCTTGCCTCCGCTCTTAGACAGTCAATAATACAGCTTGAAGATAACGATTAGCAGTATAGCATGACTAAATACATGAAGAATGTCATAGAATAATAACTCTAAGATATGGTTGAGCTTTGAAGCAAAAACTCATGTACTAGCTTCATTCGTTGGCTTGAATATTAGAATTTTACCGAATTATACACAAAAAGAACATTTAATTTTGGTATAAAGGACATTGAGTGAAAAATTCCTCGATATTAAACCGCCTAAGAAATGTTTCATATTCATGTTTTGGATTTCGGATGAGTCCTTATTTTTCTTTCTTTGCTTTTTTTGTATCTCCTTTTAATGTGTTTTGAATTAGTCCTCCATTAATACTTAGCTCATATACATGCCCGATTCACAAAAGTGTTTCTTAATATATATGATTGTGTTCAATATTCAGGTATTACAAGTGTGCACATTATGATTGTTGAAAGTGTTTCCTACTTTGATATTTTTATAGAATATGTCTAATAACTATTGCAACTCTCTAAATTGCTACTTCAATCTTTACTTTGATAATAGTTAAGAACTTTGGCAAATATTGTGTTTGTTTAAAGTGCGGTCTCGATTCTTATTCTTTCAATATCATGGAGATTATTTAGCAACTATTGTGAAAGTTTGATTGCATTGTGAATATGACTCTCACAATAGTTTAGATATTTAATATTTAAATATTTAACAAGATATATTGTAATGTAAATTTCATTATGACTTTGAGTTTTACAATAGTTTGGATTATAAGTATTATAGTTAAGAAAATCATATGATTTAGAATGTTTTACAAGAAACCATTTAGATGCAAAATACATATGATGCCTAAGTGAGAACCATATCATGAACTGAGTGAACACTAATGGTTGAAATATTAGTATACAAGAAAAAGATGTTATTACTATGAACATAAGTCACAAAGAGTTGCAACAACTGTAATAAACTTGTTCGGTTGATATTGAATCATAGGTTGTAAATTTTGAATAAAAATAAAACCATTTAATGTGTTTATCAAAAATCAATGATTGATATAATAAATGTTTAATGGACGGTTGGTCAGTTTTGAATAAAAACTCCAAACCCATAAGATAACATACCCAAATTTTTTATGCATGCACAATCACTAAAATTTCCTAATCATATGTGCGAAAATTCTTTCCAAATGAGTTAGCTTTTCTATTCTCAAATACAATAGGATGATCATATATGCATGAACAACTAACACTTGTAGCTACATGAGAAGACGTGAAAAAATATCATTATTGTAAAATATCTATATATGGAAGTGCATGTTTGAGTGCATCAAATGAGTTTTGTTGTTAGAACTCCCATTCAGAGTTAGCTTTTTTCTTCAATAATAAAAGTGATTGGCATTGCTAAGTATGAGAACCATTTAATAAAATTTGTGTAGATATTAGTCTATCGAAGGCAAGACTTTACATCCTTAAGAGACTTAGAAGTATGTAATTATATTATTAAGGTCTGCATATACTTCTCTAGAGACTATATGTCCTAGATACTCTGGTTTTCTTTGGAAGAAGAACCTCTTTTAAGATTTTGCATGAAGTGTGCTTTTATGTAAAAAATTGAAAACTCTTTGTAAATTGTTAGCCACACTACATCTATTGAAAAATTAGGGCCTAAAAGCAAGGATTACAAAAAGGGTTCTTGGGTGGCAGTAATACAATTATTACCTATAGGCTGACTTATTTTCCAACTACTAACTTACAAATTAACATCGAAACAACATTAACAAGATACTTGCAGAAATTACAATACAATTAACTTAATACTTCCATTAGATCATGCACTCTTTACAGTGTTAGTTGGCAACAAAATCAATTATCGAATCACTACGTACAAAATCACTTGCGAAACAAACTTAATCGCATCATTAACTTAACATATCACACAAAAGATTACATTACCATATAATAGAGGAGGAACAAAAACAACATAACGTAGATTTGGATAATCATCACGACTTCATCCATATAGACGTGGTTGTACCCCGTCATCCAAGAGATCCTCTCGATCATTGCACATGGCTAGGGAGGAGGGATCGATTTTCCTCTTTCTCTCACGGCTCCGTGTAGAGGAAACCAATACATCAATGCGATGAGAAGTAAAAGAAAAAAAAATTTAGCATTTACAATCTCTCCTTCCTCTATCTCCTTGACTTGCTTGCTCCACATGTGACACAATACAAAATTCTTGTTTCTCCTCCCACTCAAGTGTGTGGAAAATTCAATGAATATATATATATACCACACATAATTTACATCCAACCCATATGGCAACGTGGATAGACTAGTCCCCTCTCATGGCGATGGTGAGAGATCAAATGCTATGGCTTGCAGCTTATTTGCGTGGCTTGAATCGAGCTGCTCTCATACCATTGTAGTGATCCTTTCACGAACTTCTTCTTTTACTACTTGTTCCATGTCTTTAGGAGCACTACACACAGAGTTTGGTGTTCACCTCTACCCAATTGTCAAGCTGCTGTAAGAGACTTTTTTGCATTAGTCCTACTCTTCTGATTCTTCTACCCTTCATATGGAGGATTACCCAAAAGGTGCCATGTGGCAACAACCTATATGTGACACTTGCAAAGAAAACTAATTTTCCATTATGATTTCTTACACTAACATGTGAATGCTTATGTGTTTCAAACCTTCTCATTTACGTGATAATATTTAAAAATATAATATATATTTCCATCAATCCATGTGTAAATTGTTTTTTTCTATATATATATATATATATATATATATATATATATATATATATATATATATATATGTGTGTGTGTGTGTGTGTGTGTGTATGTATGTATGTATATATGTGTGTGTGTGCGTTTGTGTTTGTGTGTAGACTCATTCACTTTAACTCAAAACACATAAACACATGTAGACACTTGGTAGAAACAGAACAAAGATGCACATGTATATCCACACATGTACACAAACATATATTCATATGAAGGATCATTCAATTTGACTAAACACAATAACACACATTTTTTACATGGATTAATGTAGCATATTAGTGCATTTCACACTCAAACAATTAAATATATTCACACTCACCAACTGAACTAGAACATCATTCCAAGCATCGTTGCAACACGAATCACATAAAATGGGAATGTAAGCATTTATTTTCATCAATTATTTTCTCACAAGCTGTTCAAGGAAGAGATCACCAAACTCACTTATGTTCATAGATTCTTATAACTTGACTTTCCCCCAAGCATTGATTGACTCCTTTGGACTCGTGGCCATCTTTGCAACTTCCAACTCGATTGCGGGCTTGACTATGAATTTCGACTTCAAGATTGGAGCTCTTGTTGTAGTTACACATGGAAATAACATTAAAGCGCTAGACAGAGCGAAATAAGAAAACATATTTCTCTTATCCTAAGTATGAATATAGGTTGATTTTCCATATATAAGGCATACATACAAGCATGAAGGATTGGTAATGCTTTCTAAGGACGTTATTTATATGGTCATCAATCACTCCCTCTCCCAAAGCATGGACATTGTCGTGCTGCTTCACTACATGATTGTTATATCTTTTAAGGGCTTCATTAAAGGTAATAATGCTAAGCTGTTGTATGTCGATCCCACGGTTTTCTTGCTCCCCTCGGTTTGAAAGAGAATATCACTCGCTTGGAGACAATACTTTTGCGATCACTTGTGCCTTACTAGGAGTTGGGTTATTGCAGAACTCAAAAGGTGATGTAAAGAAATTAGAGAGAGAGAGAGAGAGAGAGAGAGAGAGAGAGAGAGAGAGAGAGAGAGAGAGAGAGAGAGAGAGAGAGAGAGAGAGAGAGAATGAGAGAGAGAGAGAAGCAGGAAACTTTACAGAAGGCTCTCTTTCTTGGAGTTTCGAGTTAATAAGGGGAAATCTCACTTGCCAAAAGGCTTTCATGGCATTGTTAGATAGAAAGAGGAAGTCAGGAGATAGAAGCCTTTGTCCT
>CM035433.1:19979841-19984841 GCA_020310875.1 Ceratopteris richardii
TGAAGCGGGATAAGAGTGGTTTCAATCAAGTAGACTCCACAAAGCTATGGGAAAATAAAAGAGATATATTTGTACTTCCCAAACACTATGAGCAGGTTTTCTTTATGCCAGATTTGAAAGAACCAGAGTGGCGAAAAGTCTCTCCACATAGGAAATAAATTTTTGAGGACATAGACGTAGATAAAATTCCATCCATAGTCGACTCTTAGGTGCATTCGGTAGTGTAGGAGGAAGATATCATTGTGCAAGATGAAGAGGTCTTTGAAGAAGATGAGGTACATGATGAAGTAACTGACGATATGTTGTACAAAAATGATGATTAAGAAGGGGTAGCAATACAAAGAGATCTAGAAGTCACCAATGTAGAGATAGATATCCTCTATGCATCATATCTCTAAGAGGATGCTAGAATAGAGGATTTATGAACCAAACACTTTTACGTACTAGTTTTTATTTATTTATTATGCTATGTTTTTTTGTACACTACTATATTTCTATATTACTATTATTATCGTGTTCTAAATATTTGAGTTTTTTGTTGAAGAGTAGGATGGGAGAGAGTCCACCAGTCACTCCACACTCCATGACAAAGGAGCAATTTATGGAGTTTATATCTCGAACACTTGCTACTTATATGGTTAGAGTGTCACAGTATTGGATCGCTCACGCTAGCACTCCCCCGGCCTCACTCCCATCGACGACACTCCTGCTAGCACCACTCCATTTGGCGGGACTACTCCTATTGGCCTCACTTCCTTTGGCAGGAATACTCCCATTGGAGGTACTCTTGGCTTTATGGCTTCACCATGACCATCCTCTCAGCCATCCCCTAGTGGTGCCAAGAGTCCACGTATGCGTTGCACACCATAGCATGATATAGGTGCTAGCCCATCTCCTCTGTTTCGTCGATTGAGGTCACACTCTAGAGGAGAAGATTCCAAAGGTGGATCTATAGCTGGCTCTAGAGGAGGTGGATGTTGTGGAGGTAGTGCGACGGACATTGTGTCTCCCACGTCTACTCCTATAGCAAGTACCTAAGTGTAGGTACATCGCATAGTACACCATAAACACCTTGGGATGCTCATGAACATGATGACTCCAAGGTGTACCATATACCTGATGGAGCTCAACAAATGGATGCGATGGGAAAGTCCATGCATCAACACATATGAAAGCTATGCTCCATACATTTTGGACACTCTATCATTGTGAAATGGAGTGAACATGACAAAGATAAAAAAAATTATATCACAAAGTGGATCTATCAAGAGTATCGGCCAGCATCTGGGCACCCTCTTGTTAGCTCGGAGTGGATTCAACACACCACATGTGAGGTGATGTTCCAGCAACAGTCAAAGGCTCGTGACACTTTTAGAGCAGGCTTACTAAAGCTTGTATGGTTAGATGTTGAGGAGTGGGATATGATGCATGATGAGTAGTAACAGACTCCTGACTGATATCAACAGTAGCGAGATATGGTGCCACATATCTAGATACAATCGAAGCGTCATATTTGGATAGTTGCAAGTATGACACTATGCATCACGAGTTTGTAAGTATCATTTTGATGATTGAATTTTTTTGTGTTAAGCACATAATGTATGTTCATCTAATGTTTAGTAGATTTGTTGCAAGAGGCAGTGGGTCATCCTCTACCAGGAGAAGAGGAGGCTTATGGATATCGTCATGGATTAGTTGCACAGTTGGAGGACTTGGAGGGACACGGTGCAGTTGTTTCATGGGAGCATCTATGATAAAGTGAGCTTATAAACTTGGTGTGGTGTTCTTTAGTTGATGTTTCACACTAGAAAATTTGCAAGGAAAGATGTGCGATCAAATCTGACAAGCCTCCCATAGAGTATTCCTTTGAGAAATCCCTATTATGTTTAGGTACAAAAATCCATGATCGTACGAAATCCCCCCTTTAAAGCACCATAGAGAATTCATTCTAGAAAATAACAAGGTAAAAAACAAGTGGGTCCCCTAAGATGTGCATGAAAATCCTATACACTTTCTTTGTAACTCTCTCTCACTTTCTTGTAGTTTTCTTTTTCGATATAATTTAAAGAGTGTTTAAAGAATGATAGTAATAATAATATTATAATGAGTATAGTAAAAAAATAAAAAAAATGTACGGCATGAGCATTGATCTTTTGAAATTGGAGAGTTTCAAGAGGGAATGGATATAAGAAAAGTGTGAATTTATTCAGTTGTTTATTTCATAGTTGGTTTTTTGAGATTGTGCAGGCATACAAAAGAAAATATCTAGACCCTGCAATGAAAAATGATGGTGATGCTGATGAATATGAGGATGCTGATGTGAATATGAATATGAGGATGCTGATGTGTTTCGGACCTTCTCATGTACTTGGTAACATTTAAAAATATAAAACATATTTCCATCTTACCATGTGTAATCGTTTTTCTGCTATGTGGTGTATTGCTTAATTATTTACAGTACAACGCACCCATTAAAAAAGGTTTACTACACTAATTAAAATGTTTCTATTACAAAAACAATACTTTTCTGTCGAGAACAATAGTTATAACAGCCCTTTAGATCCCACACGTAAGTACTAATAGCTTTTCACATATATGGATACATGTTCATACACCTATTCCTCTAATCTGATTTCATCTTAGATCTTCCATCCAGTCAGTTCAAGCCACGTCCAATAGGCGCAAATGTGATCAAGAAGAATACATTTCCTTCACATTATACTAACTTTGCAATAATCCTTTATACTATTTCGAAAAGATGTACTATGAATACTTTAGTTTGCTGGATTTCCATAATGTGGTAGCTTAGCGATGATAAGATTACAGAAACCATTATTTTAATGTGAAACAAGAAGAATAGGACTGGTTTTATTTTCGAATGACAGTCAAAAAAGTGATTGAGATGTTGAGTTGGGAAGAATCTAATATAATTAATATAGAGCACTTGTTTTTGAGTCAATACGTATTTTAGTGAGAATATGAGAATATGAAATCGTTTGAGCTAAATGCGCGCAATATAAATGTCCACAAATTTCTGAGAAGGAGATGGAGTGAAATATGTCTCTGTCTCTCACTCTGCACGCCTAGCTAGTAGCGATATCGATTAAAAAAGGAATTTTCAGATCTCGTGGGGATTTCATGCTCTGTACGAGTCCAAAAAACATTTTTCACATTTTTTTTTTCGTTACTTTTAGTAGATCATGGACTTCAAGTTAATGGAATTTTTGCGTATGTTTTACATTATACTTTGTTTTCTTACCTAAAGCTATAAGCGATAATTAACAGCATTCAAGAAGGAATTTGATTTTCTCATAATCTATAATGAGTATGAGCAAATAAGAAAAACAAAAAGAGGATTAAAAACCTAGATTCTCTACAACGTTTTCTTTTTAGTTTGAACTATCTAGGCTTTATCCATAACTCATTTCATTGCTTCACCACAATAGATGGATGGTTTTTAGACTTGAATTGTGAAACACACCCTTAGCACAAGCACGAAAATGCCCATTGTTGGACATTCGTTAGTATTTGTGTCCCTTTCCCTGTTGCTAGTGAAGTGGGTAGATCAATCAAAAGTCTAGTTGATGGGCGAGTTGAAAGACATGTCAGGAGAGGAGTGGGCAAATGTGTTAGAAACAAAGTGAGTAAAACTACTCGTTCCAAAATGGACACATCCCTCTCTAGACACATCACTAGTTTAATCGATAAACATATTATTCCTATATGCATCGCTGGGAAGAAACCACTTACCATGTTGCTTGTGCAGATTTCACATAGGTTTTGCACATACATATATAAACACTCACATAACTTTTGAATAAATATTCTAACCTTCCGAAATAGATCTTCCAATTGAAATATCTATTCCAGAGCTACTACGAAGTACCAATAAGTGTTCGTCATTCTAATCTCTATGAAGTTGAGCGTTTTATTTTCTGATAAAGGTTATCCAATATACTTCATATACTATGGATTCATACATCACACTCGATGTGAAATAGATAGTTCAATTGATACATCTATTGATGAATGGGTAGCAAAGCCATTCAATAGTTATAGATACCTAAGCATGGAGAGTGTTCGATAGTTCTTCACGTGCATGACATATACATACCTATACCTCCACATCTCTTGACATACATCGTACACTTAGATACAAGCACCTGTAGACCTAGTCCCAGATCACACTCCCATAATCACACACATAATCTATTTACAATTACACACTCATACATGCACACACGTGTATGCATCGTAATCTTAACCATATCTAAGTATACACAGTAATATCGAAATACACTAGTATGAATCCTAAAACCCTAATTTTATATGTACTTATGTTTTAAATAGAATTTAAATCCTAAAAAACGTCTTTTGTAATTATGTATATATACTAATAGAAATCCTAAGATCCTAATTTTCTATACATTTATGTATTATACTCATTTAGATTATGAAACCCTAATTTTTATGTAGTTGTAATAATATAAATCCAGACACACTAATTTAACAAACCCAAAACCTAATTATTTCTTTTTATGTATATACTAATATAAACTATATATTTATGTGTGTGTGTACACATAACAAGCATAAGGCCCTCATTGTTTTCCTATCTATGTGTGTATACATACAAATTCAATAAACTGTAGTTATTATGTGCTTATACATATATACTAATCTAAATCTTAAATCCTTATTTTTTTACGTATTTACTAATATTAACAAAAATAAATCTTGAGACCCCATTTTTTAAGTGTTTATGTATATATCCTAGCGTATATCCCAAGTTTTATTTATATGTATTGATACAAATCCAAAAATCCTAATTCTGCCCTCTCTGTCTCTCTCTCTCTCCCCCTCTCTCTCTCTCTTTCTCTCTCTCTCTCTCTCTCTCTCTCTCTCTCTTTTTCTCGCTCTGTCCATATATATGTATGTACATATATATATATATATATATATATATATATATATATATATATCATTACGCATTTATGTAG
>CM035433.1:19989841-19997341 GCA_020310875.1 Ceratopteris richardii
TGGCTAGAGATTATCCATTTCCAGCTCGTGATCATTCTTTAGTACAAACATATGATAGAAGAAGATATGGAGGATGGAATAGAGGACCACTTCCTTTAGATGGACAGGTTTTCAACTTTTGGGGTAATCGCTATATGATTGCTCCATCCACTATTACTAATGCTGGTCATGGTCTCTTTATTGTAGAGGATTTGTATGTGCCTCCGAACTCTGAAGTCACTCTTATGTCATTTTGTGGTCCTATATATGGATGGGGAGATTGTCATCGACTTTCACGTTATGTTCAAAGCATGAGTACTTATGGAATATGCTTGAACGGAGCATCCCTTACTAGAAGAAGGATTTTACATGCAGAAAATGAAAGATTATATATTGATGGAAGACCTTACACACATGGAAATATAGCAGGTTTAATAAATAGTAGTCGAGGGTTACATAATAGTTCAAGGACTAATTGCACATTTGAGGAGCGTGAAAATAGTCATGAATCACCACACATGAGTAGAGATGTATCAAGATACATAGTTGTCAATGCTATTACTACATTACATGCTGGTGATGAAATATTAGTGAATTATGGATGGCGTAGACCTCCAAGAGCACCTTTTAGCTAGAGACAATAAAAATTTTCTATCCATATTTAATAAGTTATATACTTAATTTTATATTTCAATTTTACTTTTTATTCATTTATGGAATACTAATGAATTTTATTTATATGTGTAGATTCCAGTTGATGATATTCCTCCACATCATTCACAATTACCAGTAAGACCTCATTTATCAGAAGCTTCCATGAGGAGGCTACGCAAAACTAATCCTGTGCAATATGCAAAGTTGAAAGATCTATATTCAAAAGACGATAAAGTACAAGATTTGTGTGACAATGATGAAGATGATGGCATGGCAGATGTTATTGAGGATTGGTATCAAAATGACAGGTAGAGCGTTGATATTTCTAAAAATGAGAAATATCTTCGAGAGGAATGTCTAAAGCATGTATATGAAGGAAGTCGTTTGACACGACTAAGTGCGAGCTTACTTATTCTCAACCTTTAAAATCGTTTTGGATGGAGTAATGTATCTGTTTTGACACTATCAAGGTATAATTTTCAATTCTCTCTCTCTCTCTCTATATATATATATATATACATATATATATATATATATATATATATATATATATATATATATATATATATATATATATATATATATATATATATATACACACATATATATATACATGCAGGTTTTTATTCTTACTTTAGATAAGGTAAGAACAAGAACTTGAATTGAATGGACACTTTTTGTCCGCGCATCTTTTAAAAGCTATTAACGCATCTTTCAAAATATTCACGAAAAATTTGATTGTTTGGATGGCAAGATACGATTGTTCGTTTTGGAGGATATGAAGTATGTACCTTCATTGAATGATTTGTCGATTCACACATATGTTCAATTTGAAAGTATGAGAAGCGGATTTATAATTGCTATTCAAAGAATTTGGCACTATTTATAGGCCATACAATGGTGACCTGGATGAATCGCATGCACAGAGGTTACTCAAGATAGAGCAATCTGATTATAATGGACTAGTGCCAGTAGGATTGTATGCATTAAACCTCTTGCATGTCAATGATGAGCATCTGAACTTTAAGATACAAAGTGGAAATCATGGTGGCTTGAGAGGATCACTTTTATACAGCTTGTTCAAAAAACTTTAGTGTCATAAACCTGAAGTTCTTTGAACAAGGTGTATAAAAGTGATCCTTTGAAGCCACCATGATTTCCACTTTGTATCCTAAAGTTCAGATGCTCATCATTGACATGCAAGAGGTTTACTGCATACCGCACGAATCCTACTGGTACTAGTCCCTTATAATCATGTTGCTATATCTTGAGTAACCTCTGTGCATGCCATTCATCCAGGTCACCATTGTATGGCCTATAAAGAGTGCCAAATTCTTTGAATAGCAATTATAAACCCGCTTCTCACACTTTCAAACTGAATATATGATAGAATCGACAAATCATTCAATGAAGGTACATACTTCATATCCTCCAAAACAAAAAATCGTATCTTGCCATCCAAAACAATCAAATTTTGCACGAATATTTTGAAAGATGCATAAGCATACATATATATAAAATTATATGCATATATATATATATATATATATATATATAT
This sequence comes from Ceratopteris richardii, assembly GCA_020310875.1. NCBI lineage: Eukaryota > Viridiplantae > Streptophyta > Polypodiopsida > Polypodiales > Pteridaceae > Ceratopteris > Ceratopteris richardii. The sequence continues at coordinate 19,992,033 of CM035433.1, forward strand.
ATATATATATATATATATATATATATATATATATATATATATACATATATATATATATATGTATATATATATATATATATATATATATATGCATATAATTATTATTATTTTTTAAATATATCTTTTTTTGATAAACTTACAGGTTATTAACTGAAAAGTTTTCAACAAGTCAGAATATTCTGCCTACCTCATATGATAAAATGAAGAAGATAATCAACAATCTTGGTATAGCTTATCAATGTATACATGCATGTCCTAACGATTGTATTTTATATAGAGGTGAAGATGCAGAATCTTTGACATGTCCCAAATGTCAATCTCCTCAATATAAGGGTGAAGAAGGTAAAATCCAAAAAAGGGTATTGAGACATTTTCCATTGGCTCCACGGATTAGACTTATGTTTCAAAGCCCCAAATTATCAAAGCTTTTGACTTGGGGACATGATCACGAAAGTACTAATGGAATAATCAGAATTCCTCATGATAGTGTTGCTTTTCAGCATGTTGATTCTACATGGCCTGAATTTGCACAAAGTCTATAGAATCTAAAGTTAGGAGTTGCATTAGATGGGGTTAATCCATTCTCCATGAAATCTAGTAAATGGTCAACATGGCCAGTGGTAGTCATAAACTACAATCTTTCGCCATATCTTAGCATTAAAAAGGAATATTTAATGCTTTCACTTTTAATCTCAGGCAAAAGACAAGTTAAAGATATGAATATATATCTTGCTCCTCTCATTGACGATCTTCAAGAGCTATGGAGAGGTATTAATGTCATTGATGTATCGAAAAGCATCAATGAAAGACATATTACGGTTCGTGGTATTGTGGCTTGGACTATTCACAATTTTCTAGGAAATGGTGTTTGTTCAGGTATTGATGTAATTTTTTTTATTCAATATGCATGTAAATGAATATGATTTAATCTAATTATATTTTTATCATTTTCCATGATGCAAGAATATCTACTAAGGGTTATAAAGCTTGTCCATATTGTGGTGATTGGTTGAGATCAATCTATAGTAAGAATCTCAACAAAAATATTTATCTTCGACATCGACGATTCTTGCCTGATGATCATCCATTAAGATCTAAAAGAGAAGCGATACATTTTAATGGAAAGCTTGAAACAGGTCAGTGTCCAAAACCTATGATGCCTATGGATTGGTATAAAAAATGGACAGATGGAACTCTGATAGATCCAAAAGTAGAAAACTTCAGTGATCATTCGGATAATGAGTATGTGAACAGAGGTAAAGGAAAATTGGCAGCATCTTCTTGGACTAAAAGATACCACGGCATCAAGGAATGATTTGAAAGATCAAAAATCCAAACCAAAGTTATGGCCAGTTTTTGATAGACATCGAAAAGAAACCACTTATGCACTTGCTCCATGGGTACTTACAACAAAAGAGATACATACTATCAACAATAGAATTCAATTGATTAAGACTCCTATATGATATGGAGCATCTTTTCAAAACATGTTTACTATGGATGATAAGAGCTTATCTGGGTGAAAGACCCATGACTAGCATAACTTTTTGAGACATATTTTACCTTTGGTTACCGATGGATGTACAACGAAAGAAGTACGAGATGTGATCTATCGTCTTGGATCACTTATAAGGTAACTATGATACTTTTATATTTAATATGTATGAATATTGGATATCTTTTACTTTTTAATTAACTTCTTTATAATTGTTTTTATGATATGTATAGGTGGATTGCATCCAAAGAGATTGACAAAAACTCGATCCCACAAAAAAAAACGTGAATGCAAAGAGCTACTATGTTTGATGGAGAAAGAACTTCCTAGTTCATTTTCTGATATTCAGGTTCATTTATTAGTCCATCTTGTAGATGAGATAGAGATTGCAGGTGTTGTCAACACTCGATGGATGTTTTGGGTCAAGCGATTTATGGGAATACTAAAAGGTTATGTGCGACAAAGAGCGAAACCAGAAGGATCCAAGGCAAAGGGTTGGATGCTTGAAGAGTGCATGTATTACGTTAGTGAGTACCTTGAAAGAGTTCATGAAGAAGCTCCACGTGCATGGACCAATGAGTCGTCTTCAAAAATAATAGATAAGGTATTATCAGGTAAGGGGGTTCCATTCTTATTTACATTTGAGGAAAAAAATGATGTTTCTACTTTTGTAGCATATAATAGCGAATGCATGCAATCATTCCTTAGGGATTACGAGGAACTTCAAAATCTTCGAAGTAAAAGGTGAAAAAACAAAAGATTAAGACGTCATGTCGATAATAATGAGATTATAGATATATCTTCTTTCACGGATTGGCTATATAGTCGTTTGCAACGCGTCAATGCAAATAATGAAGAAATTTTAGATGAGCAAAGAGAGTTAATGATAGGTTGTGAACGAAAGGTAATTTTATTAAAATAATATTTTATTTTTTTCACATATGTATGTTAGTTTCTATTTACTAATTGAATTTATTTTGCAAGCTCGAATGTTCACTAATATGTGGGCTTTTGGACAGCATATTAGAATCAAAGCCATTGATTCTTTACGTAAAACAAAGGATTCTAGTATTGTTGCTTCTTCCAAGCAACTATCACGTGCTAGCTCAAAAGACACGCACCTTATAGATGTTCTAGTTCAGTTGGTGAGTGTGAATATATTTAATTGTTTGAGTGTGAAATGCACTAATATGCTACATTAATCCATGTAAAAAATGTGTGTTATTGTGTTTAGTCAAATTGAATGATCCTTCATGTGAATATATGTTTGTGTACATGTGTGGATATACATGTGCATCTTTGTTCTGTTTCTACCAAGTGTCTACATGTGTTTATGTGTTTTGAGTCAAAGTGAATGAGTCTACACACAAACACAAACGCACACACACACATACATACATACATACATACACACACACACACACAGAAAGTATTGGTTTAAAAGTATCTATTCTTCTCAACTAAAAGTATTGGTTTAAAAAGGATGCATTTTAATTAGTGTAATAACACTTTTTAATTAGTGGCTTGGATTGTAACTAGTTAAGCAATAAGTCATATAGCAAAAATCAATTTACACATGGATTGATGGAAATATATATTATATTTTTAAATATTATCAAGTAAATGAGAAGGTTTGAAACACATAAGCATTTACATGTTAGTGTAAGAAATCATAATGAAAAATTACTTTTCTTTGCAAAGTGTCACATAGGTTGTTGCCACATGGCACCTTTTGGGTAATCCTCCATATGAAGGGTAGAAGAATGAGAAGAGTAGGACTAATGCAAAAAAGTCTCTTACAGCAGCTCGACAATTGGGTAGAGGTGAACACCAAACTCTGTGTGTAGTGCTCCTATAGACATGGAACAGGTAGTAAAAGAAGAAGTCTCTTACTGGAGCTCTTGTTGTGGTTACACATGGAAATAACATTAAAGCGCTAGACAGAGCGAAATAAGAAAACATATTTCTCTTATCCTAAGTATGAATATAGGTTGATTTTCCATATATAAGGCATACATACAAGCATGAAGGATTGGTAATGCTTTCTAAGGACGTTATTTATATGGTCATCAATCACTCCCTCTCCCAAAGAATGGACATTGTCGTGCTGCTTCACTACATGATTGTTATATCTTTTAAGGGCTTCATTAAAGGTAATAATGATAAGCGGTTGTATGTCGATCCCACGGTTTTCTTGCTCCCCTCGGTTTGAAAGAGACTATCACTCGCTTGGAGACAATACTTTTGCGATCACTTGTGCCTTACTAGGAGTTGGGTTATTGCAGAACTCAAAAGGTGATGTAAAGAAATTGGAGAGAGAGAGAGAGAGAGAGAGAGAGAGAGAGAGAGAGAGAGAGAGAGAGAGAGAGAGAGAGAGAGAGAGAGAGAGAGAGAAGCAGGAAACTTTACAGAAGGCTCTCTTTCTTGGAGTTTCGAGTTAATAAGGGGAAATCTCACTTGCCAAAAGGCTTTCATGGCATTGTTAGATAGAAAGAGGAAGTCAGGAGAGAGAAGCCTTTGTCCTTCTTTATAGATTGGTGGGCTAGAAAGGACGATAAATCTTGTAAAGAAATGTGCAATCTCCTAAAGAAGACACAAAGAAAAGTAGGCATTCTCTAAATGAATGACAACAATGCACTTTGGAAGACGAAAATTGGGAATTCATTGTCTATCAATTTGGCCAACGTTTTGGGGTATCCATGCTACTATCACCGTAGAGGTGGGATTGCATGGCCCTCATCCCAAACATCAAATAAAAAGAAGATCCCTCAAGTCTAGACATCCTTATTAGTGATTTTTCCTAACCTTTAAAGATGTTCTAGTAGTCTCTCTTTTCTTGTTTTGGCGTGAGGCTCTATGTTTTCAATGAAGGCCTAATTAAGCTCATCCAGAAGAAAGATAGAAAGGGTAGAATAGACAACTTGTGGCCTATCCCCATGATTTAGATCACATACAAAATCTTCACCAAGGTTCCTGTCAAACACATTGCAATCCATCTTTGTATGTGCATCCATGATAGATCCATCTTCAATACATCATCGATATTTGGGAGGTTTGTATGAAATTAATCTTCGCAAAAAATTCTTTATCAAGAGGTAAAGAGCTTGATCTAATCACGCTCCTTTTTTCTCCTATGATTGGATGTGGGCTGCTCGCATTAGAAAACATTATTCGATTTGGTTTTGGATGAAAATTGAGAGAGGCAAGGGGATTCGGAAGGAAGGCCTTAGTATGTGGAAACATCTTTTGAAATAAAATAGAAGAAATTCCATCAGAATTGAAAACATTTACATGAATTGCAATTCTTTTAAGACAAAAAAGAAATGCATGGGAAGGTTCAAATAACTACCTCCTCCTCGTGTAGGATACCTCTACTTGAATGGTCTATATTTGTATAGGAAACAAGATGGAGGACATTCAAAGAATTAGAAGAAACCTAGACTTTTATCAATTCTTAAATAAAAAGTAGTGCTTGGATTGCACGTAAATAAGATCAGATTTCAAACCGAGAGACATGTGTCCCACTATTAAGAACACAAAGTGGTCATTATGTGGCAAATTTTCCATCCATGTATAAGAGATGCTCTAGGGGCCACAAAGACTTAGGTCACCTTTTCCTTTGTTTTCCTAAGAGCATTGTGATCTACAATGCCTCAACAAACTCCTTTTGTTGACCCATACAAGTAATTGGAAGCAAGATTTTCCTTGTTAAGTGGTTTAGTGTTTTGCACCTCTATAAAATCCCATTAGTAGTGAAGCGATAGAAAATTTAGAAAGACGAGATGTGGCAAACTTCAACAAGCTTCCAATGATT
>CM035433.1:20002341-20007341 GCA_020310875.1 Ceratopteris richardii
CTAGAGGAGCTGGATGTTGTGGAGGTAGTGCGACGGACATTGTGTCTCCCACATCTACTCCTATAGCAAGTACCTAAGTGTAGGTACATCGCATAGTACACCATATACACCTTGGGATGCTCATGACCATGATGACTCCAAGGTGTACCATATACCTGATGGAGCTCAACAAATGGATGCGATGGGAAAGTCCATGCATCAACACATATGAAACCTATGCTCCATACAATTTGGACACTGTATCATTGTGAAATGGAGTGAACATGACAAAGATCAAAAGAATTATATCACAAAGTCGATCTATCAAGAGTATCGGCCAGCATCTCGGCACCCTCTTGTTAGCTCGGAGTGGATTCAACACACCACATGTGAGGTGATGTTCCAGCAATAGGCAAAGGCTCGTGACACTTTTAGAGAAGGCTTACTAAAGCTTGTATGGTTAGATGTTGAGGAGTGGGATATGATGCATGATGAGTAGTAGCAGACTCCTAACTGATATCAACAGTAGCGAGATATGGTGCCACATATCTAGATACAATCGAAGCGTCATATTTGGATAGTTGCAAGTATGACACTATGCATCACGAGTTTGTAAGTATCATTTTGATAATTGAATTTGTTTGTGTTAAGCACATAATGTATGTTCATGTAATGTTTTGTAGATTTGTTGCAGGAGGCAGTGGGTCATCCTTTGAGAGGAGAAGAGGAGGCTTAAGGACATCGTCATGGATTAGTTGCAAAATTGGAGGACTTGGAGGGACACGGTGCAGTTGTTTCATGGGAGCATCTATGATAAAGTGAGCTTATAAACTTGGTGTTGTGTTCTTTAGTTGATGTTTATAAATATCATGGTAATTTGTCTCATTTCATGGATGTGCTTTGTTTCAAGGCTATAGATATAGATGGTTTGATCCCTATGGGCATGTGTATGGAAGTGGTGTGCCAAAACTTTGTATTTTTCTCATATATGTTTGGTTCCCATATGGTACAAGTTTGCCACATCTTAAATTCGGCTCATATATGGTTGTGGTTTTCCACATTTTCTATTTGGCTCATATATGGGAGTAGTTTGCCACATTTTTGTACATGGTTCATTTATGGAATCTATATCTCTTTTGTAGATGGTTCATTTATGGAATCTCTCTTTTGTAGATGGTTCATGGTTCATTCTGCTCATCTCTTTTATGTTCATTCTTTTTATTTATCAAATCATGTTTTGGTTGTCGATCATGTTAACCCTAGATCAGTAACCACTAGCATACATGTTACATGTACTCAGTTTTTTTTTGGCCAAAGTGTATTGTCTTTTGCTACACAACAGCATTGTAATATTGTTGCAGCAAGAGACAACACACTTGCTCAGAAAAGTTTTGCAGATATGGTCATCGATATGGGTGATGATACAAGCATCAGTATGACTGGCAATGTACCGATGCGTTTACCAATGCTTTTGCCCAAAAGCTTACCAATGCTTATACTATGGTGCATATCAATGCTTATACTATCGCTTTACAAAAGTTATTGATGCTTATACCGATACCTATACTGGTGCTTATATTGACATGTTGGTACCGGCGTGCATACCGGCACCTATACTAATACCAAGGTAAAAATAGTCCTGTGTATTTGCACCGATATAGGTGTTGGTATACCCCTGATATTTTGTAGTGAATCAACCCATACTAACTCACTACCATAATACAGGACATCTCTCATGAAAGGATCTGTATGCAATATTTGGAGCATATAGGAAGTCTAGCGACTTGAACTAGAAACGGAGAGATTGTTCAAAAACCACTTTACAACACAAGCTACATAGGAAGCACATCAGTTATGGAAAGGGACTACGGTCTCACTTTATTGGGATCAAAATTAATTTCCATGCTAATGCGTTATCATTTTGTAGTAGATCTTTTACACAAGTACTCAAGATCAACATGCAAGCAGAAGGATCTTTAAGGGCAGGCACTAGCTTACTAGTGGTGGATTTTGAAAACTTACTAGTGGAAGCCCATCCTTCAATGATACCTCCAGAGTTCAAAGATTTCATGGGCCCAATGTAGATTGATAACCCATCGTCGGAAGGTTTGACTGAGTACATAGCAAATCTCTTTGGTTCCAAGGTTTTGCAGGACTCCTTGTAGATGTGGAACACATTTACAAAGCAACCTTATGCTTTAGTGGTGACACTTGGGGAAGATAGAAGTTCTTCTCCAAGGTCTTTGAAGAAGTCCGAAATTCCAAGGAATTAAGGCCTAATATAGGCAAGGACAGGTTTCACCGAGTATTTAAGTACGACCCTTCCTAAACCCCACTTTTATTGATGCTATCATTTAATCACTACTCTACAACCACTAGTCAGAAAGGAACTCCTGGGAACATTTATATTGCCATCTTTGGTGATTGGTTCTCCTTTTAAGAAGTTTTATCTCTCACCAAATCTCATTAGGGATGCCTTAAAGATTCACGGTTCTCACACGCCCATGGACAAATATAAAGGGGCTCATCCTAGAATGCGTGAAGAAGGGTGATGTGTTGAAATGAGATATCAGCCATCATGCCAAACTTATTAAAGCCACTATGCATTTGCATGCAACACTTTGCATTCCATGCATAGGATCGCTTCACTCTATTGCAAAAACATATTTGTTTTCGACTTTATCTTCCTTAGAATTGATTTTGACAAAGCATATGACACATTGAAATCGGATTTTATCCTTTAATCCTTCAAAGACTTTTGATTCCACTTTAAGTGTATGAGAATGGTTTCCATGTTTATGGGGAATCCTTTTGCTAGGATTAACATTAATGTCCAACTATCCTCAACTTTCTACCATAAGTGCTCAATTAGGCAAGGTTTCTTGCCTGCCCCATTGTTGTTTGCTAGTAGTGTCGGTCTCAAGTGCCACTAATTAAGTTCAATCAAGTCATATTGGGGGTCTCTATTTTCCAAATTGCTAGGATTTGATGGTTCGTAAACTCTTTGCAGATGACACCAATGTACTTCTTGAGAATGATACAAGGTGTATCTCTAGATTTTGGAATTGCCTTAACGTTTTTTGTGAGGCTCATGGATCAAGGATCAATCATTTGAAGACTACTCACAGATCCCTTCTTGATCTATCCCCCACCTTTTTTTGGGCGTCCAAGGATGCTACGTGCTTAACAGTGGCCATGTCTTCTATGAATTGGGCATCTTGGTGGGCTTTTCCATTTCCATGAGCGAGCCATGGGATTGGGTGCTTGCTAAACTTGACAACAAGCTTCACTATTGGAAGGGCTTGCAACGTAATGTGGTTGGGTGTGTAGTGGGAATCAACAAATTACTTATCACTTCTATCATCTATTTCTTGGTTTCTTGGATTCGTGCAACAAAGATCTACTCAAGTTGGAAAGGATGTATAGGAATCTCCTTTTGACTAGGGATTCCAATAGAAGAGGGGTGCTGAAGATCTAATGGGGTATTTGCGCTAGCTAGAAGGATGAGGGAGGGTTGCTTATTTTTTATGTGGAAGCCCTAACCAAAAACATGGTGACCAACTCGATGATTAAATCATGGAGTAATGGTCCTCCATTTTCTTCCAAGAATATTTTGCGAAATAGTGGCTCCCATCTTTAGCGAAGATCCTAAGATGAAAAGAGCTTGAATTAATCACTTTCTTCTCCTCTCCATTTCTGGTTGTTGTGAGGGGCTTGAATTTTGTTTTCCTCCTGTGGAAGGGTTGGAACATGATTAAACCCTTCAACACCATTACTAATGATTGGAATTGGGCCATTATAATTATGCAACATGAATCTGTTTGGTTTTCGATTGCTAGTATCACAAGCATGGATTTTGAGAACCTCTAAATAACTAAAAGGCTTTTGCATGTGGAAGCACCTTTCAAACCACAATATAAGACATTGGATCAAATTTAAAGAAAATGATCCAAATAACATAGTTGACTTTGAAGAATAAAGTCTATTTAGGAACATATCAATCAATGCTTGGGATGAGTCAAAGAGCCACCTGTCGATTGGTGAAGGGATCCCATTCATGGAAGGTATGCGATGGCAAAATGACAAAAAATGGAGGATGTCGCAAGACTCAAAGAAAGCTTGACTTTCATCACTCACTCAACAAGGAGTGTTTGAACTAGTCTTAGATTAGATGGAAATTAAAGTTCATTAAGGACATGTGGTAACTGTTTATCAAGAACAAGAAAGGAGTACTTATGCGGCAAATTCTCCGCAAGAGGATTCGGACCAATGTCAAAACTAGCAAAATTTATGGTGCTGTTCCATGGTGTACTCTCTGCTTTTGTGGATAGGAAGACTTGGGCCACCTTTTTTTTTCTTGTCCTAAGAGCATCCTTACTTGAGAGGGCTTCAACAAGATCTTGTTATTGCCTTATCAAGTTTACTTGAACCAAGTTGTGTTGGTTGAAGCAATTGGTTTCTCTTCTATGTTGCGGAATGGCATTAAAAGCAAAGCACACTAGAAAATTTGCAAGGAAAGATGTGCGATCAAATCTGACAAGCCTCCCATAGAGTATTCCTTTGAGAAATCCCTATTATGTTTAGGTACAAAAATCCATGATCGTACGAAATCCCCCCTTTAAAGCACCATAGAGAATTCATTCTAGAAAATAACAAGGTAAAAAACAAGTGGGTCCCCTAAAATGTGCATGAAAATCCTATACACTTTCTTTGTAACTCTCTCTCACTTTCTTGTAGTTTCTTTTTTCGATATAATTTAAAGAGTGTTTAAAGAATGATAGTAATAATAATATTCATAATGAGTATAGTAAAAAAATTAAAAAAATGTACGGCATGAGCATTGATTTTTTGAAATTGGAGAGTTTCAAGAGGGAATGGATATAAGAAAAGTGTGAATTTATTCAGTTGTTTATTTCATAGTTGGTTTTTTGAGATTGTGCAGGCATACAAAAGAAAATATCTAGACCCTGCAATGAAAAATGATGGTGATGCTGATGAATATGAGGATGCTGATGTGAATA
>CM035433.1:20012341-20032341 GCA_020310875.1 Ceratopteris richardii
CTATTCTCGAGTGATCAGAAGCTCATGACCGGGGATATCATGTGATTGAGGAATTTCTACAAGTGGTGTTAGATCAGAATCGATCCTCCACAATGATGGAGGGTTAGACCTGAAAAATAAGTGAGCAAGAGGACTTATTCAATAGATTCTTAGAGAACTATCACTATAAGGAATACGGGCGTATAGCGACAGTTAAGGCGACAGAATTTCGTCGCTATAAAATTGCAACATGCATTGTAATTAGCGTCGCATGTGGACCGTCGATTAAACGATGAAACAAACGACGGTTTTTGCGACTTGTGGTGCGACGGGGCTGCGACGCTCCCATACAGCGTCGCTAACACGACACTTTTAAATAGCGTCGCATAAGCGATGCTTTTGTACGTCGCATAGGCGACGATTTGGGCATCCCATAAGTGATACTAAAAACATGTCGCTTATGCGACGACGGGTAGCATCGCTTACACGACGGTCTCTTGACGGACAAAAATTACAACGTTGGAGGCTCTTCGATCGGCATTTTCACGCATCTGATCGAAGAGCTCTCCAACATTCGCAATTGCGTTGTGCTTACAAGCTGAAGCAAGTATATGCAGAATTGTTGCTTTTCCTAAGCTCTCTCTTATTGTCTCCCTCTGTCTCTGTTTCTCTCTTTCTACATCTTTCTCCCTTTGAATTCATTCTCTCTCTCTCTCTCTCTCTCTTCTTTCTCTCTTTATTACAGGTTATTCAAGAAGCTAACCAAGCAAAAAGTATGGCTAACTATTGTAAGTACACCTTCTATTCTTTCTATATCATTTGAATTGTGTTCTTTTCATTACATAGCATACTCACACTTATTGATATGCACTTATAAACGTATACATGATGAAGATGCACTTTCACACATATACACGTATACACATGCACATACACACACATATATACACAAAGATACATGTGCACATACACTTAGACATACACACATATACACATGCATATGCACAAACATTCCTACAACCACATAAAAAGACTTACATGCATGCATTATTGCATATATATATATATATATATATATATATATATATATATATATATATATATATATATATATATATATATATATATATATATATATATATATATATATATATATATATATATATTTATATATATACATACACACATTAACATATACGCAAATACATGTAAATGCACATCCACGTGCATGCACATTCACATGCATGCACATGGATGCAAATGGAAATGCATCCACATACACATGCATGTTTCATACATATACACATGCATATACATACATATACTCATATACATGCACATACACACATATACACATAGAGTTACACATACACATGCACATACATATACATGCACATACATATACACACATATACAAATGCACATCCACATACTCATACACACATATACACTTACACATGCACATGCACATACTCCTACACACATATACACTTACACATGCACATGCACATACATACATATACACACACATACACATGCACATACATACATATACACACACATACATATACACTTAGGTACACACATATGAATGAATTATGTAATTAAAGTATTAAAACACATATACGCATGCACACACACATACACATACCTACATATACACATATACATGCAGATACACACATATACACATAGAGTTATACATATACATGCATAAACATATACACACACATACACATGCACATGTCATAAACACATTTACACTTATACATGCACATGCACATACATACATATACACACACATACACATGCACATACATACATATACACACACATACATATACACTTAGGTACACACATATAAATGATTTATATAATTAAAGTATTAAAACACATATACACATGCACACACACATGCACATACCTACATATACACATATACATACACATACACACATATACACATAGAGTTATACATATACATGCATATACATATACACACACATACACATGCACATGCACATACTCATACACACATATACACTTATACATGCACATGCACATACATACATATACACACACATACACATGCACATACATACATATACACACACATACATATACACATAGGTACACACATATGAATGAATTATATAATTAAAGTATTAAAACACATATACACATGCACACACACATGCACACACACATGCACACACACATGCACATACCTACATATACACATATACATGCACATACACACATATACACATACAGTTACACATATACATGCACATACATATACACACACATACACATGCACATGCACATACTCATACACACATACACACTTACACATGCACATGCACATACATACATATACACACACATACACATGCACATACATACATATACACTACATACATATACACTTAGGTACAGACATATGAATGAATTATATAATTAAATTATTAAAACACATGCTTCATACACATGCACATGCACATACTCATACACACATACACACTTACACATGCACATGCACATACATACATATACACACACATACACATGCACATACATACATATACACTACATACATATACACTTAGGTACAGACATATGAATGAATTATATAATTAAATTATTAAAACACATGCTTAATATAAACAATAATAACAATCAATAAAACAAAACTCTTCATTACTTAATACCATACACACAATTCAAAACATAACTGAAATGAAAAATATATAGATAAAAAAAAAAAAAAAATATATATATATATATATATCAATGTAAATACATATAATCCAATGTCATAATCAAGTAAAATCCTAATCATCATCATCAGGAATATCATGATCATCCTGATCTTCCTCATCCTCATCGTCATGGTCACCCTGTGACGATCGAGATCGTCCCTCTTGTGTCTGCCTCTCCACCTCATCCATATTTGTCTCTCCATAATACTCTTGTATTGGATATAACAAACATAAATAAATAAAACAGTTAAACCATTAATAAAAATAAAATAATTATATAAAATTTAAAAATACTCACAAAGGCATCAGGATGATCTTGCATATAATCGCTCAAATGCCGATATCCAAAATGTGTAGCATACTCGATCTCATGTTTCGTAGGATATCGGCCATAATCTTACCGCTGCAATGAAACAAATAAAAAACATTAGTTGCTTGCATTTTAACTAAAAGAAAACATATACTCAGATAACACATATACTTACAAATGTAGCTACAAAACCATTATGGCCCATTTGGCCTAGGTGTGTTGTGTGTCCCGACTCCACTCTCTTCTTTGCAGTAGCTTGTTTATTCAAAAAATACTTAAATTAAATGTAAAAAATTACTAAAATATATAAAAACTATAAATATAAACTATTAATTTGTGTACCTTCTAATGAGGAAATGACTCCTGAAAACGTAGCTCTCTACGAAAAAACTGCCTTGTCTCAGGTGGTATGTTAGCTCGCCTCTTATTTTTTTCGACCATACAATATCTCTTGTTAATTTAATTTGAAAGAGAAAAGAAAATCAGAATACATACACATATATACACACACATACACATACACATACCCACATACACATATACTTGCAAACATATACGCATACATATATGTATACATATACACATATACATACATATAACATAAACACACATATACATATCCACATATATACGTACACACACATGCATGCATATACACTCATTCATACAAAATACATGCATTTATCCCACAATAATGTGTAGTTGTGTATATGTGAATATGTGTGTATGTGTAAATGTGTATATGTGAATATGTATGTATGCGTAAATATGTATAGGTGAATTTTTTGTGTATGTAGATAATCAGATTATTAATATCAAATACCATTATTTGTAGATTCTGATCAATCAGATGGAACTCCACCACTGTCTCCTCATCGTGCAACGACTTTATACTGTAAATATATCAAACATTTAATTTTAAATATATTTGATGGATACATAGCTTATATTCTTTTTGTTTCTTATTATGTGCAGATTCTGATCAATCAGAGGGTACTCCACCACCTCCTACCCATGCAACGACTTCACATGTGTCCTCCAATAGGAATTATGATGAATTTTACTATGAAGAGCATATTATATGTTGGTGTAACTCTTGTTATGGCACGTATCGAAGACCACGATTGGAATGTATTGAACATAAGGCAGAGTATGGTACTTTTGAGTGTGCACCATCACCTAGTCAAGGTGATAATGCTTGGGTATGCATTTTCTATATATATTAATGTCATTATTCTATTTAAAAACCACATATAAAATCAAATTATTGTTGATATATAGGAATACTTGCTCGATGATGATGATGATGATGATAATTTTTCTCATAATGTTAATATACCTTGTACACGTCGTGGACTTGCTGTTCACCAATTACAAGCAGAGGTTTCTAGATATTCTCTATTTCCTTGTTTAGAGAATGAAACGGCTAGAGATTATCCATTTCCAGCTCGTGATCGTTCCTTGGTACAAACATATGATAGAAGAAGATATGGAGGATGGAATAGAGGACCACTTCCTTTAGATGGACATGTTTTCAACTTTTGGGGTAATTGCTATATGATTGCTCCATCCACTATTACTAATGATGGTCGTGGCCTCTTTATTGTAGAGGATTTGTATGTGCCTCCGAACTCTGAAGTCACTCTTATGTCATTTTGTGGTCGTATATATGGATGGGGAGATTGTCATCGACTTTCACGTTATGTTCAAAGCATGAGTACTTATGGAATATGCTTGAACGCAACATCCCTTACTAGAAGAAGGATTTTACATGCTGAAAATGAAAGATTATATATTGATGGAAGACCTTACACACATGGAAATATAGCAGGTTTAATAAATAGTAGTCGAGGGTTACATAATAGTTCAAGGACTAATTGCACATTTGAGGAGCGTGAAAATAGTCATGAATCACCATACATGAGTAGAGATGTATCAAGATACATAGTTGTCAATGCTATTACTACATTACATGCTGGTGATGAACTATTAGTGAAATATGGATGGCATAGACCTCCAAGAGCACCTTTTAGCTAGAGAGAATAAAAATTTTCTATCCATATTTAATAAGTTATATACTTAATTTTATATTTAAAGTTTACTTTTTATTCATTTATGGAATACTTATGAATTTTATTTATATGTGTAGATTCCAACGTATGATGTTGATGATATTCCTCCACAGCATTCACAATTACTAGTAAGACCTCATTTATCAGAAGCTTCCATGAGGAGGCTACGCAAAACTAATCATGTGCAATATGCAAAGTTGAAAGATCTATATTCAAAAGACGATAAAGTACAAGATTTGTGTGACAATGATGAAGATGATGGCATGGCAGATGGTATTGAGGATTGGTATCAAAATGACAGTGAGAGCATTGATATTTCTAAAAATGAGAAATATCTTCGAGAGGAATGTCTAAAGCATGTATATGACGGAATTTGTTTGACACGACTAAGTGCGAGCTTACTTATTCTCAACCTTCAAAATCGTTTTGGATGGAGTAATGTATCTGTTTCGACACTACTAAGGTATAATTTTCAAATTTCTATCTATTTCTATATATATATATATATGCATATATATATATATATATGCAGGTTTTTATTCTTACTTTACATAAGGTAAGAACAAGAACTTGAATTGAATGGACACTTTTTGTCCGCGCATCTTTTAAAAACTATTAATGCATCTTTTAAAATATTCACGAAAAATTTGATTGTTTGGATGGCAGGATACGATTGTTTGTTTTGGAGGATATGAAGTATGTACCTTCACTGAATGATTTGTCGATTCACACATATATTCTGTTTGAAAGTATGAGAAGCAGATTTATAGTTGCTATTCAAAGAATTTGGCACTGTTTATAGGCCATACAATGGTGACCTGGATGAATCACATGCACAGAGGTTACTCAAGATAGAGCAATCTGATTATAATGGACTAGTGCCAGCATGATTCCTAGGGTATGCAGTAAACCTCTTGCATGTCAATGATGAGCATCTGAACTTTAGGATACAAAGTGGAAATCATGGTGGCTTGAGAGGATCACTTTTATACAACTTGTTCAAAAAACTTTAGTGTCATAAACCTGAAGTTCTTTGAACAAGGTGTATAAAAGTGATCCTCTGAAGCCACCATGATTTCCACTTTGTATCCTAAAGTTCAGATGCTCATCATTCACATGCAAGAGGTTTACTGCATACCCCAGGAATCCTATTGGTACTAGTCCCTTATAATCAGGTTGCTCTATCTTGAGTAACCTCTGTGCATGCCATTCATCCAGGTCACCATTGTATGGCCTATAAAGAGTGCCAAATTCTTTGAATAGAAATTATAGACCCGCTTCTCACACTTTCAAACTGAACATATGATAGAATCGACAAATCATTCAATGAAGGTACATACTTCATATCCTCCAAAACAAACAATCGTATCTTGCCATCCAAAACAATCAAATTTTGCGCGAATATTTTGAGAGATGCACATAAGCATACATATATATAAAATTATATGCATATATATATATATGTATATTTATTTATTTACTTTTTTTAATATACCTTTTTTTTTATAAACTTACAGGTTATTAACTGAAAAGTTTAAACAAATCAGAATATTCTGCCTACCTCATATGATGAAATGAAGAAGATAATCAACAATCTTGGTATAGATTATCAATGTATACATGCATGTCCTAACGATTGTATTTTATATACAGGTGAATATGCAGAATCTTTGACATGTCCCAAATGTCAATCTCCTTGATATAAGGGCGAAGAAGGTAAAATCCCAAAAAAGGTATTGAGACATTTTCCATTGGCTCCACGGATTAGACTTATGTTTCAAAGCCTCGAATTATCAAAGCTTTTGACTTGGGGACATGATCACAAAAGTACTGATGGAATAATCAGAATTCCTCATGATAGTGTTGCTTTTCAGCATATTGATTCTACATGGCCTGAATTTGCACAAAATCCACAGAATCTAAAGTTAGGAGTTGCATTAGATGGGGTTAATCCATTCTCCATGAAATCAAGTAAATGGTCAACATGGCCAGTGGTAGTCATAAACTACAATTCTCCGCCATATCTTAGCATTAAAAAGGAACATTTAATGCTTTCACTTTTAATCCCAGGCAAAAGACAAGTTAAAGATATGAATATATATCTTGCTCCTCTCATTGACAATCTTCAAGAGTTATGGAGAGGTATTAATGTCATTGATGTATCGATAAGCATCAATGAAAGACATATTACGGTTCGTGGTATTGTGGCTTGGACTATTCACAATTTTCTAGGATATGGTGTTTGTTTAGGTATTGATGTAATTTTTTTTATTCAATATGCATGTAAATGAATATGATTTAATCTAATTATATTTTTATCATTTTCCATGATGCAGGAATATCTACTAAGGGTTATAAAGCTTGTCCATATTGTGGTGATTGGTTGAGATCAATCTATAGTAAGAATCTCAACAAAAATATTTATCTTCGACATCGACGATTCTTGCCTGATGATCATCCATTAAGATCTAAAAGAGAAGCGATACATTTTAATGGAAAGCTTGAAACAGGTCAGTGTCCAAAACCTATGATGCCTATGGATTGGTATAAAATATGGACAGATGGAACTCTAATAGATCCAAAAGCAGAAATCTTCAGTGATCATTCAAATAATGAGTATGTGAACAGAGGTAAAGGAAAATTGGCACTTGCAGAGAACATATAATTATGGTATTCTTTGGAGTATTGGAAAGAGTTAAAAGTATGTCATCTTCTTGATCCTATCATATTCAAATATATTGATTATTCACTATGGCAACATCTTCTTGGACTCAAAGATACCACAGCATCAAGGAATGATTTGAAAGATCAAAAATCCAAACCAAAGTTATGGCCAGTTTTTAATAGACATCGACAAGAAACGACTTATGCACTTGCTCCATGGGTACTTACAACAAAAGAGATACAGACTATCAATAATAGCATTCAATTGATTAAGACTCCTACATGATATGCAACATCTTTTCAAAACATGTTTACTATGGATGATAAGAGCTTATCTAGGTTGAACACCCATGACTGGCATAACGTTTTGAGACATATTTTACCTTTGGTTATCGATGGATGTACAACGAAAGCAGTACGAGATGTGATCTATCGTCTTGGATCACTTATAAGGTAACTATGATACTTTTATATTTAATATGTATGAATATTGGATATCTTTTATTTTTTAATTAACTTCTTTATAATTGTTTTTATGATATGTATAGGTGGATTGCATCCAAAGAGATTGACAAAAACAGGATCCCACAAAAAAAAACGTGAATGCAAAGAGCTACTATGTTTGATGGAGAAAGAAGTTCCTAGTTCATTTTTTGATATTCAGGTTCATTTATTAGTCCATCTTGTAGATGAGATACAGATTGCAGGTGTTGTCAACACTCGATGGATGTTTTGGGTCGAGCAATTTATGGGAATACTAAAAGGTTATGTGCAACAAAGAGCGAAACCAGAAGGATCCATGGCAAAGGGTTGGATGCTTGAAGAGTGCATGTATTACGTTAGTGAGTACCTTGAAAGAGTTCATGAAGAAGTTCCACATGCATGGACCAATGAGTCTTCTTCACAAATAATAGATAAGGTATTATCAGGTAAGGGGGTTCCATTCTTATTTACATTTCAAGAAAAAAATGATGTTTCTACTTTTGTAGCATATAATAGCGAATGCATGCAAGCATTCCTTAGGGATTACGAGGAACTTCAAAATCTCCGAAGTAAAAGGCAAAAAAACAAAAGATTTAGACGTCATCTCGATAATAATGAGATTACAGATATTGACGCGTCAATGCAAATAATGAAGAAATTTGAGATGAGCAAAGAGAGTTAATGATAGGTTGTGAACGAAAGGTAATTTTATTAAAATAATATTTTATTTTTTTCACATATGTATGTTAGTTTCTATTTACTAATTGAATTTATTTTGCAAGCTCGAATGTTCACTAATATGTGGGCTTTTAGATAGCATATTAGAATCAAAGCCATTGATTCTTTATGTAAAACAGAGGATTCTAGTATTGTTGCTTCTTTCAAGCAACTATCACGTGCTAGCTCAAAAGACACGAACCTTATAGATGGCGAACTTGGTTACGTAGGAACTATTGTTGGTATCTACGAAATTTCATTTCGTTCATTCAAACAGGTAGAAAAAAGTTTATATTTTTTTAATAGAGTTAGTTATTTTTTTAAGCAAATAATAATGGGTTTTTGTTGTTATATATTTTGATAGGTCATTTTGAAGGTTGACTGGTTTCGAGCGGAGTATAAAGGTAGTAATTCTACATTAAGAAAGGAATTATCTGGGTTTTGGGCAATTGATTCTTCCAAGGTAATGCGATCTACTAAAGAACCATATATTCTTCCTAGGCATATTGAACAAGCATTTTTTTATAAAAACCCAGATGCTCATCCTTGGTGGCAAGTCATTCATGTGCAACCTAGAGGTAGGTCATTGCTTGAACAGTTTATTGTTAGAGAGATCGAAGAAAGTCCTCTTGATGATTCAGCATCAGATACTGATACATGAACATCTAAAATAGAAATTAGAATCTTTACATGTGATAATGATACTAATCTTTTTGATGAAGAGGATAATTCTCTACATGCTGATTCTACTGACGAGGAAGAGGAATTACCAGAAATAGATATTAATCCATCAATAGATGATGTGATTCATGAGAACATAGATTTAACAATAGAAGAAATAAATGAAATCAATAAGGATAATGAAGATGAGACTATATTGATGTCTTACCAAAATTATGGCAATAATGAAAACATATGAGCAGATTAGATAGTGAATTCTACTCTAGTTATCGATAAATAACTTGAAGCTTTGGAATGGATATCAGATAATAGATTTTTTTATTAACTTGAATAACGATGAATCCTACTAGAGAGATGAAATCATGTTCTTCTAAGTTAGAACATGAAGCTCGGGGGTATGCCTAATTATTTTATATATAGCTTTATCTTCGAGGAGCAAATTTTTATCATGTATGTATGCATATGTGTGTGTATTCATGTGTATTATATGTATACATATGTTAGTGTGATGCATAATATATCTACTCCATTTTATACTTATGTATGTGTATCTAGATGTTGTGTATATATCTTTATATATATTATGATCCTCGTTGATTCGAGTAGCTATATATAGAGGCATAAGGTTGGGAGGAGAGACATCTCTCTAGTAGGACGTCGGAGGAATAGATGCAATGTGTACATATACTTCAAACATATGGCTAAAAGGTTGAATTAGAGTTTTTAAATTAGGGATTTTAAAACCCTAATATCAAAATTAGTGTTTTCAATTTAGGATTTTTGAAATAGGATTTATTTATTTATTTATTTATGCGTATGCATGTGTTGTCTATGTATGTGTGTCTATATGTGCATATGCATGTGTTGTGTGTGTGTGTGTATATATGCATGTGTATATGTATATATATGCATGTAAATATGATTATATGAGTCTATGTGTGTGTACATATGATTATGCATGCGTATGTGTATGTGAGTATGTGTATGTGTATGTGAGTATGTGTATGTGTCTATGTGTATTCATTATATGTGTGTAATTGCATGCATGTGTATGTGTGTGTAAAAATGTGCATGTATGTGTGTGTATGTATAAATGTGCATGTATGTGTATATGTGTGTAAATGTGCATGTATGATGTATATGTGTGTGTATGCGTGTATTTGTACCTCTAGTTTCACTCTTTTCTCTCTCTCTCTCTCATATACATACATACATACATGCATAAACAAACATACTCATATCCACATATATATACATAAAAGCAGTGCATACCGTGCATTATCAAGGCGATCAGCCATAAGTGTCCGCATCTCTTTTATACCACTTAAGCGACCATCCTATCCCAAACTTTGTCTCAAGTGAACTAAGTACGTATGTTTTATCCCTCTCATCATGCTCACTACAAAAATTAAAAAAATAATGTAAATAAAATATAAGATATTTATTTCAATTTATATGTAAAATTTTTACTTACTTCCGTGGTAAGTGGACAAAGCGTAGGTAAGAGTCGCATAGTGCCCACATTCTTCTCTTGAACTCCAATCCATTCCCTATGTACACAATGTTCCCCTCTGGCTCTATATCGCACTCTATTCCTAAGGTGCCTATGCATGTCCTCATAGGCAACTCTGCTCTGCTATCACGATTTGGAGGTGGTATAGGTGTCCTGAAAATAGAAAGATAAAAATAAATAAAAATATGTGTTATAATATAATTAAAAAGTTTATAAAAAAAACATACCTATGAGTAGATAGCTCTCTTCCTGCATGTGGAGCCACAGAAGAGCCCTCCTCTGATCGCTGGGTAAGGATTTAGATCGTATAGTCCAACTCCTCATCGGACATCTCTGGGTAATCACGCATGATGGCCCCTAGAGTATCAGACGGAACTCTTGCTCTCATAAGACTTTTTATGAGAGTGAGTTTCGCCTTTCTCTCTCTACTAGGATCCATAATACCTAACATATAAAACAAAATGGTTAGAAATCAATATATATATATATATATATATATATATATATATATATATATATATATATATATATATATATATATATATATATATATATATATATATATATATATATATATATATATATATATATATATATATATATATATATATATATATATATATATATACATGTACATATGTATGTGTGTATGCATTAAGTATGTGTTTGTATGCATGTGTGTGTGTATGTGCATGTATGTGTGTGCATCTACGAGTGTGTATGTGTTTATGTGTGTGTATGTGTCTATGTGTGTGTATGTGTCTATGTGTGTATGTGTATGCATGTATGTATGCATATGTGTGTGTATAAATTATGTATGCATATGTGTGTGTATGCATTATGTATGTGTATGTATGCATGCATGTATGTATGTATGCATATGCATATGCATTATGTATGTATATGTATGCATGTATGTGTATGTGAGAGTATGTCTCTCTATGTGTGTGTCTATGCATATATTTGTGTGTATGTGTGTATGTGTGTGTGTGTATATGTGTTTGTATGTGTGTATGCATGTGTATGTGTGTGTATGCATCATTATGTGTGTATGTGTCTGTGTGTATGTGAGTGTGTATATGTGTGTGTGTGTCTATGTGTATGTGTATGTGTCTATGAGTGTGTGTATGTGTTTATGTGTATGTATGTATCTATGTGTGTGTATGCATGTGTATGTGTGTGTATGCATCATTATGTGCGTATGTGTCTATGTGTGTATGTTTGTGTGTGTATATATTTGTGTGTGTATGTGTATGTGTCTATGTGTATGTGTCGCTATGCATCTATGAGTGTGTATGTGTCTATGTGTGTATGTGTATGCATGTATGTATGCATATGTGTGTATGTGTGTTGTATGCATTATGTATGCATATGTGTGTGTATGCATTATGTATGTGTATGTAAGGATGTGCATTATGTATGCATGTAATTATGTATGTATGCATATGCATATGAACTATGTATGCATGTATGTGTATGTGTGTGTATGTCTCTCTATGTGTGTGTATGCATATATGTGTGTGTATGTGTGTGTATATGTGTCTGTATGTGTGTATGCATCTGTATGCGTGTGTATGCATCATTATGTGTGTATGTGTCTATGTGTGTATGTGTGTGTATATGTGTGTGTATGTGTGTGTGTGTCTATGTGTATGTGTGTGTATCTATGAGTGTGTATGTGTTTATGTGTGTGTATGTGTGTATGTGTCTATGTGTGTGTATGTATCTATGCATGTAAGCATGTATGTATCCATATGCATATGCATTATGTATGCATATGTATGGATGTATGTGTATATGTGTGTATGTCTCTCTATGCGTGTGTGTATGCATATTTGTGTGTGTATGTGTGTATGTGTGTGTATATGTGTTTGTATGTGTGTATGCATGTGTATGTGTGTGTATGCATCATTATGTGTGTATGTGTGTATGTGTGTATATGTGTATGTGTGTGTATATGTGTGTGTATGTGTGTGTGAGTCTATGTGTATGTGTGTGTATCTATGAGTGTGTATGTGTTTATGTGTGTGTATGTGTCCATGTGTGTATATGTGTCTATGTGTGTATGTGTATGCATGTATGTATGCATATGTATGTGTATGCATGTGTATGTGTGTGTATGCATCATTATGTGTGTATGTGTCTATGTGTGTATGTGTGTGTGTATATGTGTGTGTGTGTGTATGTGTGTGTGTCTATGTGTATGTGTCGCTACGCGTCTATGAGTGTGTATGTGTTTATGTGTGTATATGTGTCTATGTGTGTGTATGTGTCTATGTTTGTATGTGTATGCATGTATGTATGCATAGGTGTGTGTATGTGTGTGTATGCATTATGTATGCATTTGTATTTGTATGCATTATGCATGTGTATGTATGCATGTAAGTATGTATGTATGCATATGCATATGCATTATGTATGCATGTATGTGTATGTGTGTGTATGTCTCTCTATGTGTGTGTGTATGCATATATGTGTGTGTATGTGTGTATGTGTGTGTATATGTGTGTGTATGTGTGTATGCATGTGTATGTGTGTGAATGCATCATTATGTGTGTATGTGTGTATGTGTGTATGTGTGTGCCTATATGTGTGTGTATATGTGTGTGCGTCTATGTGTATGTGTGTGTGTCTATGAATGTGTATGTATTTATGTGTGTGTATGTGTGTATGTGTGTGTATGTGTGTGTATGTGTGTGTATGTGTCTATGTGTGTATGTGTATGCATGTATGTATGCATATGTGTGTGTATGCATTATGTATGCATATGTGTGTGTATGCATTATGTATGTGTATGTATGCATGTGCATTATGTATGCATATGTGTGTGTGTGCATGTAAGTATGTATGTATGTACGCATATGCATATGCATTATGTATGCATATGTATGCATGTATGTGTATGTGTGTGCATTTCTCTCTATATGTGTGTGTATGCATATATGTGTGTGTATGTGTGTATTGGTGTGTGTATGTGTGTGTATGTGTGTGTGTATGTGTGTGTATGTGTGGATGTGTGTGTATGTGTGCATGTGTGTGTATATGTATGTGTATATGTGTGTGCATGTGTATGCATTATGTGTGCATGTGTGTATGCAACATTATGTGTGTATGTGTGTGTGTATTTGTGTGTATGTGTGTGTGTCTATGTGTCTATGTGTGTATCGAGATGCGTCTCTCTCTCTCTTTCTCTCTCTCTCTCTCTCTCTCTCTCTCTCTCTCTCTCTCTCTCGGTCTCTTCTTGCTCTCGCATCCAAATCCCGGCACAAATGTGCCGGGAGAAATTGATTTTTTTTTTTACATTCTAGAGCGTTGCATATGCGACACTATATAGTTTGCCAATGTCGCAAATAACGTTGCTAGTTAGCGATGGTATTTGCGACGCACTAATTTAGCATCGCATAAGCGAGGCAGGCATCGCTTATGCGATGAATGCCCGAAAAAAAAAATCCAAAAATAGCACCGTCACTTATGCGACACTAGCGTCGCATAAGTGACGGTGCTCATTTTTTTTTCAGTTTAGGGGCGTCGCTACGCCCCCCTCTTTCTTGTAGTGACTCGTTTCCTTAAAAGAGAAACTCATGAATTTATTTACTCCTCTCTTCCATAACTAATGCATAATCCCTCATTACATACATTCCTATCAAGATGGAGAACAAATCTCCTATAACTAATTAAGGTGCGTGAAGTGAAGAGTGGAGAAAATAAATTCCTTATAAGGGTCAAATGCCTATGCTAAAATGGTCCGCAATGATATGACATGATACCATAAACACATGTGTATCCATACTAAAGAGCTATCTCCGTGAACCATCCTCTATGAATGGATCTATAAAATCCAATCAAACGAATGGAATTATCCTTCTTGGAAACCTCAAAATAAGAATGTGATACCAATGGTGATAAAATCACCCATGACATTCTCTACAAGAAGAATAAATCTTCCCAAAACAATGAACGATAACTCCCAATCCTAAGGAGATGCCTACTAAGAGCTCTCCTCTGACCTATTGAGACATGCCACAATCAATGATGAGTCCTTTCTCCCTGGCCATAGAAGAAGAGTGCTCAAAGGGAAGTCATTACCACTGTTCCATACTAGCGGAATCTTCTTCCAAGTCATGGTGTCATAACTACACTAAAGTGAATATATATTCCATACATATATATAATGGAATATGGAGGTGGATTCTAATGAATCCCATATGCTAAACTCATCTCGATGCACTCAAATGAGTCTCATGTCCTCGAGCTAGTTAGGTTGGTTCTATTCAATATATGAAAATGGATTTCCCTTTCTATTCCAAAAGAACTTTTTCCTAGGTACCAAGACTAGGTCTAAGTACCTCTCTATAGATCCCAACATACATATATGTATTAGGTACCCTAACCATTTCTGACCAAGGGATCTATGCTCTATACAATAGAGCTAGTGCCATACATGTAACCTTCCTAATCATCACTCGAATCACATTAGCACCCATCGATGCTCTCTTATGAAACCCATCTATGTGATCCCATCTATTTGGTTCCCTATCCCATAGTCTCCGAATCATCTTGTGAGTCTCTTTGACGATAAGTATATCTTCACTACATTGGAGATTATCATAAATGTATCTCCCATGCCTGTTTGCAACTTCCCATAACCTATAGAGTTGCTTGTGCACACTCCTAATGATGGAGGTATATCTTCTTCCCCTTAGCAATCCTATGGTTTAAATCCATAATGATTATATGTAGGGATCCTATTACTTCTGAAGTTGCCTTATCTATACTACTATGATCGTACTAAGACCATCAAATACATGCTTAAAAGCATGCTAACACCTTAGTGATGTTTGCAGAAAACAACATGTTACCATGCCATAACATTCTTACCTAAAGGTAAGTGCATATATAATGCCATGAGTTGGGAAAAACTTCAACAACATTTCCCCAAGGAAATGGAGTCCCGAAAAAATTTAACCATAAACTCAATGGCACACAGGCCATCCAACAACATAAGGCTTGAAAAGTCGATGGCATGCATGCCATAAACTCATACATGGAATCCATAACCTACAAAAATATAAAAAGAAATGCTAGAAAGAATCTCTTTGCTACATAACCATGTAGTTCCGGCAACCATCTTTCCTACAAACAATCAAAAAGTGTACTCCTACCAAGTTGATCCATACTTTTAGAATTAGACGAAATGATCAAGTTTGATGTATGCATTCCAATCCATGCATGTACATACAAAAAATGCCATACTATAAAGTAAAATGCCTAACATATAAACCATACATCCCTGAATGGTTTGGTATTGCAATTGCATGCATTAAATCCTTTTTTACAAACTTCAAGACCTCTCCACCTTCCTCTTTAGATCCTATCATAAACTTTCAAGTGTCTAAAAACATCTGATCACTTCCCAAAACATAGAGCATGGTCAGATGATTACCAAAATAATGCAAATTTACCCAAAAAATGCATTTGTAATCCCTCTTTACACCTACAAAAACCTTTTTAGAACTTGCAAATAATCTTAAAATGACATATGTATCATATGCAAGTGGCTCAACATGAAACTACTTCAATCGCCTTCCCAATTTGTAAAATATGGCTCCTAAAAGGTAGTTACCAAAAATAGTTCACACTTTGCAAACATGTATAGAAGTGCAAAGATACTTGATCTCAATTTTTCTTAAACTTGAAGTAGATCTTTTTGCTTCAAAATGAGCCATAACATCTCCAATTTAAAGTTTCCTAGCCCAAGATATGACCTTTCCAAGTGTGACATGCCAAACTAGTGGACTGGTGGAGGGGCTAGAAAAAGTATGAAAATGTGATGTTTGGAGTGCCCAAAAGCATTCTTCCATCAAGCAAATCCTAGAATTCTCTCCATAACCTCTGAGAGTAGTGTATGAAAATGCTTGGCCCTTGTTTCACCTTACCAAAGAATCCCTTGGTGCATGCTAATTTTCTCCCCAAAAGATGTCTAATTCAAGATTTTTACTTCCATGCAAAAAGTTAAATGGGAGATCTTAGCAAGCTTCTAATCCACTCCTAATGTGGATTTTTCTTGGGTTTTCTTGTTTCCTATGGCACTATATATACCATACTCCATGAATGTATACATTAATCCATGGGAAACCTCTTAAATGATCTCTTTTCTTGCTCCCCGAAAGTGGAGATTTGCTAAAATTAGCACCTGAAATGTTTTCTTAAAAGTGTGGAAAGGGGGTTTTTTGAGGAAGTGAAATTCCTCAACTTATTATTCTCATGAATCTAATGATTCCGTTATGAAGTCCATATAAGATACTCTCAGTATATATATATTTTCCCATCCATCCATACCTAGTGCACCTCTTTTTCCCTCTACTAAAATGGGAATTTCTTAATTTCACGTGCTGAAATTTTTTCTCAAACAGTGATGAAAGGGGGTCTTGTAAAGCTTCAAACTCCCATCATATTGAGCTATATTGTGGATTTCTTAATCTTATATGGAATTTAATATGCTAGAATATAGGTATGCATGATTTTTCCTACCAAACTAAGAAAAATCGTGCTTCATTTACCTTTTCCAAAATGGCTAGTAGTCAACATAAGCCCTAAAATCTATGTGGAAATCATAAACATAGCTACTTTTGGAGATAGCTAGATCTTACACTTTCTTGTTGTTTGAGGGATTCCTTGTCTCAAGATGAGAGTATATATTTCATAATCTCCCTATATATGATTTCCCTCCAAAATCTTAGCCCAAAGCCCACCATTTCTTTTGCCAAAAATGAAGTGTTACAATGATAAACTCCTAGAAATAAGAAAAAAAGTTTCATACCTGTGTTTTGAGATAATATCTCCCTTTCTCAAGAAACCCCATGCAAATGAGCTCAGGACTTCATCCATATAGACGTGGTTGTACCCCGTCATCCAAGAGCTCCTCTCGATCATTGCACATGGCTAGGGAGGAGGGATCAATTTTCCTCTTTCTCTCACGGCTCCGTGTAGAGGAAACCAATACATCAATGTGATGAGAAGTAAAAAAAAAAACAATTTAGCATTTACAATCTCTCCTTCCTCTATCTCCTTGACTTGCTTGCTCCACATGTGACACAATACAAAATTCTTGTTTCTCCTCCCATCTCAAGTGTGTGGACAATTTAATGAATATATATATACGACACATAATTTACATCCAACCCATGTGGCAACGTGGATAGACTAGTCCCCTCTCATGGCGATGGTGAGAGATCAAATGCTATGGCCTGCAACTTATTTGCATGGCTTGAATCGAGCTGATCTCATACCATTGTAGTGATCTTTCACGAACTTCTTCTTTTACTACTTGTTCCATGTCTTTAGGAGCACTACACACAGAGTTTGGTGTTCACCTCTACCCAATTGTCGAGCTGTTGTAAGAGACTTTTTTGCATTAGTCCTACTCTTCTCATTCTTCTACCCTTCATATGGAGGATTACCCAAAAGGTGCCATGTGGCAACAACCTATATGTGACACTTTGCAAAGAAAAGTAATTTTTCATTATGATTTCTTACACTAACATGTGAATGCTTATGTGTTTCAAACCTTCTCATTTACTTGATAATATTTAAAAATATAAGATATATTTCCATCA
Source organism: Ceratopteris richardii (assembly GCA_020310875.1). Taxonomy (NCBI): domain Eukaryota; kingdom Viridiplantae; phylum Streptophyta; class Polypodiopsida; order Polypodiales; family Pteridaceae; genus Ceratopteris; species Ceratopteris richardii. Next base: position 20,031,139 of record CM035433.1, read on the forward strand.
ATCCATGTGTAAATTGTTTTTTGCTATATGACTTATTGCTTAACTAGTTACAATCCAAGCCACTGATTAAAAAGTGTTATTACACTAATTAAAATGCATCCTTTTTAAACCAATACTTTTGGTTGAGAAGAATAGAAATCCTTTTTGACATATTTATGCATATATACTAATATATATAATAAAAAATAATTAAATAAAAATATTCAAAACCTTATTTTTTATGTATTGATATATATATATATATATATATATATATATATATATATATATATATATATATATATATATATATATATATATATATATATATATATATATATATATATATATATATATATATATATATATATATGTATGTATATATATATACATACATATATATATATATATATATATATATATATATATATATATATATATATATATATATATATATATATATATATATATATATATATGTATATATATACATACACACACATATATATATATATATATATATATATATATATATATATATATATATATATATATATATATATATATATATATATATATATATATATATATATATATATATATATATATATATATGTATATATATGTATGTATATATATATATATATATATATATATATATATATATATATATATATATATATATATATATATATATATATATATATATATATATATATATATATATGTGTGTGTGTGTGTGTGTGTGCGTGTATGTATGTATGTATGTATGTGTGTGTGTGCGTTTGTGTTTGTGTGTAGACTCATTCACTTTGACTCAAAACACATAAACACATGTAGACACTTGGTAGAAACAGAACAAAGATGCACATGTATATCCACACATGTACACAAACATATATTCATATGAAGGATCATTCAATTTGACTAAACACAATAACACACATTTTTTACATGGATTAATGTAGCATATTAGTGCATTTCACACTCAAACAATTAAATATATTCACACTCACCAACTGAACTAGAACATCATTTTAAGCATCGTTGCAACACGAATCACATAAAATGGGAATGTGAGCATTTAATTTTCATCAATTATTTTCTCACAAGCTGTTCAAGGAAGAGATCACCAAACTCACTTATGTTCATAGATTCTTATAACTTGACTTTCCCCCAAGCATTGATCGACTCCGTTGGATAATTCCTCGCCATCTTTCCAAC
>CM035433.1:20039841-20057341 GCA_020310875.1 Ceratopteris richardii
AGCTCGGAGTGGATTCAACACACCACATGTGAGGTGATGTTCCAGCAACAGTCAAAGGGTCGTGACACTTTTAGAGCAGGCTTACTAAAGCTTGTATGGTTAGATGTTGAGGAGTGGGATATGATGCATGATGAGTAGTAGCAGACTCTTGACTGATATCAACAGTAGCGAGATATGGTGCCACATATCTAGATACAATCGAAGTGTCATATTTGGATAGTTTCAAGTATGAAACTATGCATCACGAGTTTGTAAGTATCATTTTGATCATTGAATTTGTTTGTGTTAAGCACATAATGTATGTTCATCTAATGTTTTGTAGATTTGTTGCAGGAGGCAGTGAGTCATCCTCTTACAGGGGAAGAGGAGGCTTATGGATATAGTCATGGATTATTTGCAAAGTTGGAGGACTTGGAGGGACACGGTGCAGTTGTTTCATGGGAGCATCTATGATAAAGTGAGCTTATAAACTTGGTGTGGTGTTCTTTAAATGATGTTTATAAATATCATGTTTATTTGTTTCATTTCATGGATGTGCTTTGTTTCAAGGCTACAGATATAGATGGTTTGATCCCTATGGGCATGTGTATGGAAGTGGTGTGCCAAAACTTTGTATTTTTCTCATATATATTTGGTTCCCATATGGTACTGGTTTGCCACATCTTGTATTCGGCTCATATATGGCTGTGGTTTTCCACATTTTCTATTTGGCTCATATATGGGAGTAGTTTGCCACATTTTTGTACATGGTTCATTTATGGAATATATATGTCTTTTGTAGATGGTTCATTTATGGAATCTCTCTTTTGTACATGGTTCATGGTTCATTCTACTCATCTCTTTTATGTTCATTCTTTTTCTTTATCAAATCATGTTTTGGTTCTCGATCATGTAAACCCTAGATCAGTAACCACTAGCATACATGTTACATGTACTCAGTTTTTTTGGGGCAAAGTGTATTGTCTTTTGCTACACAACAACATGGTAATGTTGTTGCAGCAAGAGACAACACACTTGCTCAAAAAAGTTTTGCAGATATGGTCATCGATATGGGTGATGATACAAGCATCAGTACGTCTGGCAGTACCGATGCGTATACCAATGCTTTTGCCCAAAAGCTTACCAATGCTTATACTATGGTGCATATCAATGCTTATACTATCGCTTTACAAAAGTTATTGATGCTTATACCGATACCTATATTGGTGCTTATATTGACATGTTGGTACCGGCATGCATAGCGGCACCTATACTAATACGAAGGCAAAAATAGTCTTGTGTATTTGCACCGATATAGGTGTTGGTATACCCCTGATATTTTGTAGTGAATCAACCCATACTAACTCACTACCATAATACAGGACATCTCTCATGAAAGGATCTGTATGCAATATTTAGAGCATATAGGAAGTCTAGCGACTTGAACTAGAAATGGAGAGATTGTTCAAAAACCACTTTACAACACAAGCTACATAGGAAGCACATCAGTTATGGAAAGGGACCACGGTCTCACTTTATTGGGATCAAAATTAATTTCCATGCTAATGCGTTATCATTTTGTAGCAGATCTTTTACACAAGTACTCAAGATCAACATGCAAGCAGAGGGATCTTTAAGGGCAGACACTAGCTTACCAGTGGTGGATTTTGAAAACTTACTAGTGGAAGCCCATCGTTCAATGATACCTCTAGAGTTCAAAGATTTCATAGGCCCAATGTAGATTGATAACCCATCGTCGGAAGGTTTGACTAAGTACATAGCAAATCTCTTTGGTTCCAAGGTTTTGCAGGACTCCTTGTAGATGTGGAACACATTTACAAAGCAACCTTATGCTTTAGTGGTGACACTTGGGGAAGATAGAAGTTCTTCTCCAAGGTCTTTGAAGAAGGCCGAAATTCCAAGGAATTAAGGCCAATATAGGCAAGGGCAGGTTTCACCGAGTATTTAAGTACGGCCCTTCCTAAACCCCACTTTTATTGATGCTATCATTTAATCACTACTCTACAACCACCAGTCAGAAAGGAACTCCTGGCAACATTTATATTGCCATCTTTGGTGATTGGTTCTCCTTTTAAGAAGTTTTATCTCTCACCAGATCTCATTAGGGATGCCTTAAAGATTCACGATTCTCACACACCCATGGACAAATATAAAGGAGCTCATCCTAGAATGCGTGAAGAAGGGTGATGTTTTGAAATGAGATATCAGCCATCATGCCAAACTAATTAAAGCCACTATGCATTTGCATGCAACACTTTGCATTCCATGCATAGGATCGCTTCACTCTATTGCAAAAACATATTTGTTTGGACTTTATCTTCCTTAGAATTGATTTTGACAAAGCATATGACACATTGAAATCAGATTTTATCCTTTAATCCTTCAAGGACTTTTAATTCCACTTTAAGTGTATGAGAATGGTTTCCATGTTTATGGGGAATCCTTTTGCTAGGATTAACATTAATGTCCAGCTATCCTCGACTTTCTACCATAAGTGCTCAATTAGGCAAGGTTTCTTGCCTGCCCCATTGTTGTTTGCTAGTAGTGTCGGTCTCAAGTGCCACTAATTAAGTTCAATCAAGTCATATTGGGGGTCTCTATTTTCCAAATTGCTAGGATTTGATGGTTCGTAGACTCTTTGCAGATGACACCAATGTACTTCTTGAGAATGATACAAGGTGTATCTCTAGATTTTGGCATTGCCTTAACGTTTTTTGTGAGGCTCATGGATCAAGGATCAATCATTTGAAGACTACTCACAGATTCCTTCTTGATCTATCCCCCACCTTTTTTTGGGCGTCCAAGGATGCTACGTGCTTGACAGTGGCCATGTCTTCTATGCATTGGGCATCTTGGTGGGCTTTTCCATTTCCATGAGCGAGCCATGGGATTGGGTGCTTGCTAAACTTGACAACAAGCTTCACTATTTGACGGGCTTGCAACTTAATGTGGTTGGGTGTGTAGTGGCAATCAACAAATTACTTATCACTTCTATCATCTATTTCTTGGTTTCTTGGATTCGTGCAACAAAGATCTACTCAAGTTGGAAAGGATGTATAGGAATCTCCTTTTGACTAGGGATTCCAATAGAAGAGGGGTGCTGAAGATCTAATGGGGTATTTGCGCTAGCTAGAAGGATGAGGGAGGGTTGCTTATTTTTTATGTGGAAGCCCTAACCAAAAACATGGTGACCAACTAGATGATTAAATCATGGAGTAATGGTTCTCCATCTTCTTCCAAGCATATTTTGTGAAATAGTGACTCCCATCTTTAGCAAAGATCCTAAGATGAAAAGAGCTTGAATTAATCACTTTCTTCTCCTCTCCATTTCTAGTTGTTGTGAGGGGCTTGAATTTTGTTTTCCTCCTGTGGAAGGGTTGGAACATGATTAAACCCTTCAACACCATTACTAAAGATTGGAAGTGGGCCATTAGCATTATGCAACATGAATCTATTTGGTTTTCCATTGCTAGTATCACAAGCATGGATTTTGAGAACCTCTAAATAACTAAAAGGCTTTTGCATGTCGAAGCACCTTTCAAACCACAATATAAGACATTGGATCAAATTTAAAGAAAATGATCCAAATAACATAGTTGACTTTGAAGAATAAAGTCTATTTAGGAACATATTAATCAATGCTTGGGATGAGTCAAAGAGCCACCTGTCGATTGGTGAAGGGATCCCATTCATGGAAGGTATGCGATGGCAAAATGGCAAAAAATGGAGGATGTCACAAGACTCAAAGAAAGCTTGACTTTCATCACTCACTCAACAAGGACTGTTTGAACTAGTCTTAGATTAGATGGAAATTAAAGTTCAAGGACATGTGGTAACTGTTTATCAAGAACAAGAAAGGAGTACTTATGCGGCAAATTCTCCGCAAGAGGATTCGGACCAATGTCAAAACTAGCAAAATTTATGGTGATGTTCCATGGTGTACTCGATGCTTTTGTGGATAGGAAGACTTGGGCCACCTTTTTTTTTCTTGTCCTAAGAGCATCCTTACTTGAGAGGGCTTCAACAAGATCTTGTTATTGCCTCATCAAGTTTACTTGAGCCAAGTTGTGTTGGTTGAAGCAATTGGTTTCTCTTCTATGTTGTGGAATGGCATTAAAGCAAAGTACACTAGAAAATTTGCAAGGAAAGATGTGCGATCAAATCTGAGAAGCCTCCCATAGAGTATTCCATTAAGAAAGCCCTATTATGTTTAGGTAGAAAAGTCCATGATTGTACGAAATCCCACCTTTAAAACACTGTTAGATGATAATAACTCAATCCAACTTTCGGACGAGTATTATCGGGTCCTCGGGTTCCTGGGAGTGGTAGGGGTCTGTTAGACAGAGGCCCTGTACTATTTTCCCAATCTCTTACACAATCGCTAGTATTTTCTCACCTCTTAACACAGGGATTGAGTTTGAATACTGACTACTCCTTGGTATGATAAGTGTCAGAATGTTCGTCCATGAATATACGTATGGTAATAGTACAGAAATTCTACCGAAACTTACAACTACGCGAATACACTCTTCTCAAAATATTCCGCAATAAGACGATTTCATGCGACAACTAAACGCACGGAATGAAATGCACAGACAACTCGAAACTAAACGCACCGAATGAAATGCACAGACAACTCGAATCGAGATTGTATTAAACTTTTCGTATGCTGACTCAGATCATAGATTTCTACCGCAATTAATGACTTACTAAGACTTCTGTCCACACATAGATCCTGGTCGAATACTCAATGATCGCTGATTAACATATAAATCCTCGTTACTTAACCGAAATGGTACTAAACACTGGCTATTACACAGTCTCACGCCAGACAACAAACACACACCTTCATAGTCGAGAAATACAGAATCATATATAACTGATCATCAAATAGACTCACAATATTACAAAATACCCAATGAGAATCGATTCAACCAAAGAATAGCAGAACAAATAATTATGAATAGAATGGAACAGTACTCAAGGTCTTCAGCAATATCTCGTACACAGTTTTTGAAGTATGTTACTCGTGGTTTCCGAATACTTCAATTTCGATGTGATCAATCCTATTCACTACAGTGCGTAACAGAACAGAGACGTATCTATCCTTCTGTATCTCTCAAATACATTCCTGTTAACTATCAATCCAAGAGTCTGTTAACACAGTAGACTCTGCTCCACCAGTCTAACGAAGTGACGATGCGACGATCGAACTTTTTTCTTTTCGACGACAGAACTCTTTTCTTTTCGACGACAGAACTCTTTTCTCTTCCTGTCTTCTGCTTTTTATTGCTCTCGCATTCTTCATTTACCGACTCTTGCGAAATTTCCTACATCTCCGTCATTTTAGCCACAAGTCTTGTTTATCCTTCTTCTGCGGTTGCGGTTGTCTCGCTCCATCAGCCTTGTAACACTGGCACGCACGGTGGACTCGAACCCGCAAGTGCAATACTGTAGATGATATGCTTTTGCCTAGGACTATCCTCCTGTTTTTCTTCTTTACATGCATCAGAAAGACTCTGTATACTGTCCATATCCTGCTGGTGATTCAGCAAATATCTTTCAATCCCGAATGTGTCACTGTACGTGATAGGTCGTATTTTCCTCCAGAACTTCCTCAAACTCGTATAGCTGGTCTAGTTGCCTCTTCATAAAGTTCTGCTTTCTTATATGCTGTTGCTTCAAAAATTCATGCTTTACATACTCATATTCTTCAGCTGCAGCTCTTCCTTTAAATAGCTTTTTGAACATCTAAGCCCTTTATAATAAGGAATCTACTCTTGATTTCGTTGTTTCTTTCTCGATCTTGTGCTTTAAGCGCTTCGTGTATGGAATCAAAGTACCCTCTGTGCTGTTGAATCCATGTCTTCTGCAGAAGCCATGTGACCATACAGTATCCTATCACCACCTGGCGGAAATATCCTTTTACAGTGACTGTCGGTCCATGCCAGGATTTTAAATCCCCAATTCTTTCTGATCGCACTTGTTCTAGTGGCGGAACAAGTCCACTGTCTCCAGGGTAACTTAGCCAACTGTAGGAGTTCGGTCCTCTGGTGATGTTTGTCGAATTTCTTGCGTTATCTTCACCATCAACATCCTCACTCACATTCTCCACCAAATCCTCGTCACTATCCTGTTCGTTTCGCCTTTCGTCTTCCGAATCGCTAGAAATGATCACTTCTTCCCGAAGTCGTATTCGCACTTCGTCGCTCCTTGTCTTGTTTTCGTTTGCTTCAGTAGCATCCTTGACGCTATCTTGCTTCATCACCCTAAACCCTAAACCCTAAACCCTAAACCTTGTAGTATCGGTTCTGTGTAAGTATGCGCTCCCTGAGTCCTCATCTCAGTATATCCTATTCAGACATGGTTGTAAGACTTGCAGAATACTATGCAGAAAAATACTTTGCCGAGTATACACATTTATAAGTGCTAGACCTTGAGCTGCCATTTGCTAGAATGATGATATTTCATTCAGACATGACACTTCATGCTGCTTACCGGGATTCTAGAATCAAAATCATCATTCTGGAGATCGATGTTGGACTTGGACCGTCTTTTACATGTGCGAAAAGTATTATACACAAAAAATCATGACTTTTATCAAAATATACCAGTACAACACCGGATTTGTAGGCCCGAACTCTAAAGTTCTGCTTCGAGACCTTCTAAATACATATTTCTAGCTGACCGAAAGATACGGGCAATCTTTTTCTTAAGTGTTTCTAATACACTTTTCAGGGTGTCTGGTTCTAATAATTGTGCATCTGTCCGCACCGAACTGATCGCAATAGCTCCCGAAAGTATATTTTCAGCCTCTGTTTGTAAAAATGCTTCCTGTAAATAAAATTCATTGGCCAATTCTGCATGTCTGGCCGTCTTCATATCTGTTACTTGTTGCTGCATTCGATGGATGTTATCATTTTTGGCGCGTACTTGATTGTCGAGTCTTTCTACTGTTGGTTCAGGAATTGGATGGTTTTGTAAAATGCATCTCTTTCTCTTCTCGTATCTGCTAATCTTTTCTGTTTCTGAGGCTCTTCAATGAGATACTTATGCAGTATGTTGTTGACTGTTGATAAACTGTTTTTTGTTGTATCTAACTCGAATTCTGTTTGAGTTAACCTTCTTCTAGTTTCTTCCAGTAAGTTGCCTAATGCTATTCTGCCATCTTCTGCATCTTTGAAATTCTGTGTTAACCTATTAATTTCTGCAGTGGCTTCTGTCAACATTTCTTTATGATTGTTTATTGTTTCCAGAGCTTCATCCCGCTGTTTTGTTATATCTGCTTGATCACTGAGTCGTTCTTGCAGCTGTCTCACCTGCTCTTGTAGGGCCTGATTTTCTGCTTTTACTGTGTATACTTCTTCTTGAAGCGGAGTGATATCGGCTTCCAGTATTTCTATTTTCTGCTGTAACTCTTTGTAAATGTTGTCTGTATCAGCTCTCATCTGAGCAGGTAATTGCTGGGAGAGGTTAATAAGAAACTGTCCCATTGATGCTAATTCGGAAAATATCTTAACAGATTGTGTTTGTGGAAGTTGTCGCGGTTGAGCAGACGTATTGGTGCGTAATTGAGAAGAATTCGGTGGTGAGTAATTAGGGGAAGATGATGATGTATGGTCGGGGTGATCATGGATGGGATGTGCTTCCTGTTGCGGTGGAAGAATAGAACGAGCTGTGTTAGAGCTAATTACCTTTGTTGCATTCTGTTGATCATCTGTTGTTTCTGCTGCCTTCAGGAGCTTATCCAGTGCATCATTAGTAGGTTGACATTCATGGATTTGTTGATTCTCCTGCTGCTGCTGTTGACCGACTTTATCAGTTGACATTGCTTCCGTGTCCGTTTGCTTCTGCGTTTGTAGATGCTCTGATGCTAATGAATATGTGGACGATTCCTGGTGCATCGATGTATTTGTATCATGGAACCTCTCTTCCTCTTGATGCTTGGCTTCTGCCTCCTTGTCTTGCTGATCAGCTTCCTTCTCTACTTGTATTTCCTGCTGTTGTTCGTCTTCCTTTTGTGTTACTCCACCTGAATGCCGGTCGACCTCCTGTTGTACTTCTTCGTCTTGTTCGACTGAACCTGCATTCTTACTTTCAGAAGAACTGATTCTGATCCGTTTTCTTCTGAATAACTGATTAATCTCCTCTTCATCTTCTTCGTCGTCATCTAATGGTTGCGCTGATTCTTCAATCTGTAACACTGGTCCTCTTGGTGGTGGTTGTGCTTGCATTATGGTTGGAAACAGAAATGATAAGATGTGTGGTAGTCGACACCTTGGGGTTTTACCTTTGTTAACTTGCTTCATAATCGAGACGCACTCCTTATGAATACGTTGAAAGAAGAATGACGCAAAGTTAACAGGTTCTCGGGCAGCTATATCTATGGCAGAATAAAATGGTCGAGAGATACCATAGGTACGTTTCTGAAAGTTGAGTATAGCAACTAGGAACTGTAGTGCAGTTCTTTCGGGTTCTGGTCGACAGAGAATGGCGTATTCATTAGATGAAAATCGCGGGAACAATTCTGCCATTCGGGTTGCTGAGATCATGGGAACATTCTCGCGGCCTTGTGGAGTCAAATGGTAAACTTCTGCAAACACTTGGAATGTGATCACAGTTCTAAACGGTAAGGAAAGGAAAACCCATCGTTTCTCAGTGGGAGATACTCGAGCGATAGCGGAAATGATCTGTGCGAAGAAGGGGTGAGCTTCAACTGAGTGCCAGGGCAGCTCGGCGAAACTACCCAATCCTCGTACATGTAGATAATTTCCTACTTCATCAAGGATACCATCGGCAAAAGCTGTATAGTTCGCTAGGGATTCCATTACACAGAGATGCAAGACGCAGAACACAAGTATTTAGAAACTATGGCTGTGGTCGCAAAAGACTAAATTACCTATCCGGCGAGTTTAAGTGAGTTATATAAGAAATTTGTACAAAGAATATTTTAAACGGTACTAATTACACAAAACGGACAGTAATGTCTATATCTGACGTGCGTGCATGCAAAGAGAGAGAAAAGGAGCGGGCGGCTGGACATAAATAGATATTAAAGTATGGCGATTACACTTATTTTATTGATTACACCGAATTAAAAAAAGGAATTAAAAAACAAAAGAAAAGTAAAAAATTTGTGGTACGCTATGTACCCTTGTTATAGCCGAGGTGGCGCTACTTGATACGGCCGTAGCTTTGAACCGTTTATCGCTTTTGGACGTGTTTGTCCAGTCAATGTAGTCAATCGAAAAGTAGCCGGACCAACTTGTTCTGAAATCTTGAATGGACCGAACCAACGTAACTTGAATTTTCCGACTGATCTATTGGACTTCGCATTGTAAAAAAGAACAAGCTGTCCTACCGAAAATACTGTCGTCTTTAAATTTCGGTCATGTGTCCTGGCCTGTCTTAATTGGATTTCTTTCATAGTTAAGAAACTGAGCCATCGGTGTTCATCTAATTCTCTAAGTGTTTCTAACCGAAATACCAATGATTCTTCGGGTAAAAGCTTCTGAGACGTTGCTACTCTTAAACTTGGTATTACAATTTCCATCGGAGCTATTGCTTCTATTCCATAGGCTAACTTAAATGGTGTCAAGCTGGTGGTTACCTTATATGTAGTGCGATAGGCCCATAAGACTGCAGGTAGCAACTGATCCCATCTTTCCGGTGTTTCTCTAGTCAATTTCTGAAGCATATTTAGCAGAGATTTGTTGGTACTTTCTGCCAATCCATTTGCACGAGGATAATATGCTGAGCTGAATTTATGACTGATCTGGAATGACTGTGTTAATGCTTTCATCAACTTGTTCATAAAATGAGTACCCTGATCTGAAACAAGCTCTAGTGGCAGTCCAAATCTTGGAAAGACATCTGTTAATAGACATTTCGCTACTTCAACTGCTGTAGCCGAGCGTAAAGGCCATGCTTCTGCCCACCTGGTTGCATAATCTGTGCAAGTCAATATATACCTGTTATTGCTGAATACCGCGGGAGGTGTGATTGGACCAATGAAATCAAGACCCCATTTTTGAAATGGTTCTAAAGGAAGTACTGGATGAAGTGGAAAGTAATGGCGTTGTAATGGTTGTCCAGTCCTTTGACAACTATCACATGTTTTGATAAATTCCAATATATCTCTATACATAGTTGGCCACCAAAGTCCACTTTGCAGAATTTTTCGGTGAGTAAGATCTGCTGCAAAATGTCCACCGGAAGGAGTTGAGTGAGCCAAAGTGATAACTGAGTTAACTTCATGTGGTGGAATACAGCGAAGTAGGATTCCGGTATGATCTGTATAATATAATTCTCCAGCAACTAACCGGAATCGTCGGCTAAAACCTGCAATTTTTCGGCGTGTAGCTGTGGGGACTTCAGAAGGTAGATATGCACTTGAAAGGAAGGTCAATAACTGATCATAATACGTAGTTGGCACTGGTTGGTTTAATAATTCTTCAGTAGTTGGTTCTGAAGTATAAATGGCTGGCGTTGTATCATTTATACCAACCGGAGGTTCACCTAAATCTAAGCGTGATAAAAAGTCTGCTAAAGCATGTGAACTACCTGGCCGATGAATGACATCATAGTCGAATTCTTGCAATAGTAGAACCCATCGTGCTAGGCGGCCACCGATATGTTGCTGTCGAACCAAGTAAACCAGCGCAGCGTGATCGACATGAAATGTAAATTTTCGGCCCAATAAATAATGTCTGAATTTTTTTACCGAATATACTAATCCTAAGCATTCCCTCTCAGTTACCGAGTAATTCTTCTCTGCAGGTGCTAATCTTCTGCTAGCATAGTATACTGGTCTAAACCATTTATCTGTTTGTTGCATCAGTACACTTCCTACTGCTATATCAGATGCGTCAACAAATACGTGAAATGGGTTATCCCAATCTGGTGGCTGTAAAATGGGAACCTGTGTTAATAACTGTTTCAGTCGATCAAATGCTACCTGACATTCCTGAGTCCATTCAAATTGCCTTGCAGTTTTGGAAATTAATTTGTTCAGTGGTATTGCCACATGAGCAAGCCACCGTAAATGCCTTCCATGCCATCTCACTTGTCCCATAAATCGCATTACTTCCTTAGGTGTATTAGGCACTGGAGCTTCTAATACTGCTGAAATTTTATCGGGATCAACTTGAATACCCTGTGCTGATATGATATGACCAAGTAATTTACCACATGAAACCGCAAACACAGATTTGTTTGGGTTTAAACACAATCTATATTCTCTACATTTCTGAAAGCAACATCGTAAATGTAGTAGATGTGCGATCATTTTACCGAAAATTGAAAAATCATCAAGATATACTTGCATGAATGAGGTAAGATAAGGAGAAAATATTTCCTGCATACATCTTTGAAATGTGCTTGGTGCATTTCTTAATCCAAACCACATTACGGTACAAGCAAAAACACCCCAATTTGTAATAAATGCAGTTTTCGGTATATCTTCCTCAGCCATTCTTACTTGGTTATATCCACTGTATCCATCTAGAAATGAATACATCTCATGACCTGCTACTTTATCAAGCATCGTATCCAAAAAAGGAATTGGAAAAGGATCCGGTATTGTTGCAGCGTTTAATTTCCGATAATCTACGCAAATTCTCAATTGCTTGTTTTTCTTTGGTACAATTACGATTGGTGAAATCCATTCTGCATGTTCTATTGGTACTATGAACCCCACTTTTAATAACCTATCAAGTTCAGCCTTTACCTAAGATGCATAATGTGGGTTCATCCGGTAACTGGTTTGCCTTATCGGTTTTGCCTCTGGTTTTAGCATAACTCTGTGTTGATAGATACGAGGATCCAGACCCTTCATGTCTTTGTAATCCCATGCAAAGACGTCAGTAAATTCTTGGAGTAGCTTGATTAAATCTGCTTGAAAAGCTTCAGGTAAGTTTTGCTTTATCCTTACAGGACGAGGGTGGTCTTCATCTCCAAGATTATAAGTAATTAACTGATCTTCTGGAACATAAAATTGTTGATGTTTCTCTGTATCCGCGGAAGGTTCGAGAAGCCGCGGTAATTCATTACCTTGAATCGAAATGGTATTTTCCTCCTTAATTTCTTCGACAATGGGTATTACTGTACATACTGAAGCATTCCAAGTATCTACCACAGACTGTAAATCAATAGTTCCTACTGTCATCAAATCAACATTATTCTTCAGAAATTCTTCTTCTTCGTCATCCGACAATCCATCTAACATATGAACTGGTTCGGCGAAATATGGTCGAGCATGTAACTCACAGGGTTGTATAGCATCTAATTTTACAACACATTTGCGGTTTTTATCTTTGAATGTAAGTTCCTGAGCTGACCAGTCTTGAATTACCTTGGCTTGTTTTAACCAAGGACGACCGAAAAGTAGATTGTAGTCTAGGGTGGATTCCGGCAATTCAAGAACAACAAAAGTCATCTTGAATGTTGTGTCTTGGACAGTTATAGGTATATCTCGGACCAGTCCTACTGGATGAACTCTAGATTGATCAGCCATCCTAACAAAGAATTGAACTGGTTCTATCTTAGTCCATCCTAACTTTTTACAAAGTGACGCAGTGGCAATATTCACGCCGGACCCTCCATCAATTAAAACTTGTGGAATTTGATGTTTATGAAACCATACCGTAATCAGAGGAACTGAGTGATCTACCGTGGAGTCTGGTTCCGGTTGTACTGTTGCGGTAGCCGGAATGCAAGCAGATTTTGTAGTAGACTGTTGTTGAAATTGTTGGCGTATTCCTGGTACTAATGCCAGTAATTGCCCGAAAGGCAGCGTGATGGATGCTTTTGACAATATATCCCAAGTTGGTTGCACTTGATTTGCATCTTCCTTAATTTTTGAAGACGAAGCTTGGTCTGAAGATGGTAATTCTACTGCAGATGATGTACCTGCTTTGGTATTGTCAGCAAGAACTTGTGTGGTATCCGGGGACTGGATCACTGGAATAGGTTCTGGAAAAACAGGTGGTTCTACGGTAGTCCACTGGCTAGCCTTATGATACATTCTGTGTTGTTCACGTATCCGTGGCTCAAATAATTCTGCTGCTGGTTGCAATTGTTTACCGGAACGGGTTTGAACTGCTGCTGCCTGCGTCTCTACAGGTGTGATTGTTACCACATTGGCCATTGGGTTTTGACGTTCTTTTTTTCTTTGATCATATTCCGCTGCATCTCTACAGAATCTTCTAATATGGCCCAATTGTCCACAGAAATGACATCGAGGTGGTGGTAAATTTTGATTTTCCGGTGATGGTCCATTCTGCCAGCGCGGTGTGTTATAGTTGTTGTTCCTCTGTCCTCGATAATGTCGATACCCTTGTTGTTGATTGTGTCTCAAATGTGGGGGTACATATTGATTGGATGACTGACCTTGTTCCTGAATAATTGCATTAACTGTTGCTGCTCCTTGTCTTCTAGCGTTGTATGCACAATTCTCAGTGGTATGTCCTACAATGTTACAGATGGCACAATAAGTCTGATTTAACGCACACTGGGCACTTGTATGTCCTGAATTCTTGCAAGTGGTACAATATACTTGCCTGGTTATATCTTCAGCCATATTTTTATTTGTTTTAATCCATTCCAAATCCTCTGAAAATCCTCCAACTTTGTTTTCTAGCTGAAGGGTCATTGCTATCACTGCATCGAGGGTCATGGCTCCTACACATCTTATAATCATGATTTGCCTAAGTTGAGGAAGCAAACCGTTGATAAACCAATGTGTAATAACATCGTCTGGTAAATTAGCATGGGCCTGGGGTAATTGCCTTAAATGAGTCCTGAAAAGGGTAGCATACTCTTGTACAGTTTGATTTGGTTTCTGTCTATTGTTCTGTAAATACTCGAAGATCTCTGCAGGATTCTTTTTCAGCCTGAATCGCTGCAGAAAAGCGTCTCGTACTGCTTCATAAGTACCGAAATGATTAATATCATATTCAGTAAGCCATCTTGCTGCTTCATTCACAAGTGTAGATTGAAAAACAATTGCTTTGTACGCCGGATCCGGTGGATGGTTGAGAACAGCATAACTGATTTCGAAGGTGCGTACGTGAGCATCTGGGTCATCTCCTGGAAACCCACTAAACTTTGTGTATGTTACTCCCGTTGAAGCCAATCTGGGTTGACCTAATTGTCGTTGTAGTTGTTCATTCATCGTAAATGTATTATACACTCCTTCTGTAATTCTGGTTGGAGTTTCTGAACTACCGGAATTTGTTTCGCCTAATGGCACACTTTCCGGTGCAATTAGCTTACTTACTATATTGCGAATTTCTGTTTCGAATAGTCTTCCTTCCTCCTTGATATCCAAAGTAGGAGGACTTGCTCTCAAACTTTGTAGTTGAGCTGAAGATTCAGCCGAAAGTGCTGAATCGTCACCGAAAAACTATGTTTTTCTTACCGAAGTTCCACCGGAAGGATTCAAAATCGTGTCTGGATACAGCGTAGATTCGCCTGTATTAATTTCCTTCCCTAAAGTGTTTCTAATCGTGTCTGAATCTATTCCGAAGACTTTTATGCTAGATTCCAACTACGTCTTGATCGGTTCCAAAATTGCTGTATTTTCGACAGTCTGTACCGTAGTAACACCAGGCAATTCTAGAGATGTACTACGTTCTACCGTAATTTCACCGGAATTAGTATTATCGTTTGTCACTTTTTCGACAACTGGGTCAGGTCTAATTGTACTAGTACCTCCCAAAGTTGTTCTTAATATCCCTAACTGATGATTCTTGGGATACTTTTCTCCTGATCGAGTAATCGGCATGTAGCATTTCCGTAGTGATCATATAGTATTACGAACACACAGTATCGCAACAATCTGATTTTGTTGCTACTGTCCTTCCAACAAAATTTTTATTTGAACAAAATACCAGGCAATCTCAATGCCACGTCCCCAGCAGGATCGCCAAATGTTAGATGATAATAACTCAATCCAACTTTCGGACGAGTATTATCGGGTCCTCGGGTTCTTGGGAGTGGTAGGGGTCTGTTAGACAGAGGCCCTGTACTATTTTCCCAATCTCTTACACAATCGCTAGTATTTTCTCACCTCTTAACACAGGGATTGAGTTTGAATACTGACTACTCCTTGGTATGATAAGTGTCAGAATGTTCGTCCATGAATATACGTATGGTAATAGTACAGAAATTCTACCGAAACTTACAACTACGCGAATACACTCTTCTCAAAATATTCCGCAATAAGACGATTTCATGCGACAACTAAACGCACGGAATGAAATGCACAGACAACTCGAAACTAAACGCACCGAATGAAATGCACAGACAACTCGAATCGAGATTATATTAAACTTTTCGTATGCTGACTCAGATCATAGATTTCTACCGCAATTAATGACTTACTAAGACTTCTGTCCACACATAGATCCTGGTCGAATACTCAATGATCGCTGATTAACATATAAATCCTCGTTACTTAACCGAAATGGTACTAAACACTGGCTATTACACAGTCTCACGCCAGACAACAAACACACACCTTCATAGTCGAGAAATACAGAATCATATATAACTGATCATCAAATAGACTCACAATATTACAAAATACCCAATGAGAATCGATTCAACCAAAGAATAGCAGAACAAATAATTATGAATAGAATGGAACAGTACTCAAGGTCTTCAGCAATATCTCGTACACAGTTTTTGAAGTATGTTACTCGTGGTTTCCGAATACTTCAATTTCGATGTGATCAATCCTATTCACTACAGTGCGTAACAGAACAGAGACGTATCTATCCTTCTGTATCTCTCAAATACATTCCTGTTAACTATCAATCCAAGAGTCTGTTAACACAGTAGACTCTGCTCCACCAGTCTAACGAAGTGACGATGCGACGATCGAACTCTTTTCTTTTCGACGACAGAACTCTTTTCTTTTCGACGACAGAACTCTTTTCTCTTCCTGTCTTCTGCTTTTTATTGCTCTCGCATTCTTCATTTACCGACTCTTGCGAAATTTCCTACATCTCCGTCATTTCAGCCACAAGTCTTGTTTATCCTTCTTCTGCGGTTGCGGTTGTCTCGCTCCATCAGCCTTGTAACAAACACCATAGAGAATTCATTCTAGAAAATAACAAGGTAAAAAACAAGTGGGTCCCCTAAAATGTGCATGAAAATCCTATACTCTTTCTCTGTAACTCTCTCTCTTTTTCTTGTAGTTTTCTTTTTCGATATAATTTAATATTAATAATGAGTATAGTAAAAAAATAAAAAAAATGTACGGCATGAGCATTGATTTTTTGAATTTGGAGAGTTTCAAGAGGGAATGGATATAAGAAAAGTGTGAATTTATTCAGTTGTTTATTTCATAGTTGTTTTTTTGAGATTGTGCAGGCATACAAAAGAAAATATCTAGACCCTGCAATGAAAAATGATGGTGATGCTGATGAATATGAGGATGCTGATGTGGATATGAATATGAGGATGCTGATGTGTTTCGGACCTTCTCATGTACTAGGTAACATTTAAAAATATAAAACATATTTCCATCTTACCATGTGTAATCGTTTTTCTGCTATGTGGTGTATTGCTTAATTATTTACAGTACAACGCACCCATTAAAAAAGGTTTACTACACTAATTAAAATGTTTTTATTACAAAAACAATACTTTTCTGTCGAGAACAATAGTTATAACAGCCCTTTAGATCCCACACGTAAGTACTAATAGCTTTTCACATATATGGATACATGTTCATACACCTATTCCTCTAATCTGATTTCATCTTAGATCTTCCATCCAGTCAGTTCAAGCCACGTCCACCCATATAGATGTAATATTTCTGCATCATTTGTGAACCAATAGGCGCAAATGTGATCAAGAAGAATACATTTCCTTCACATTATACTAACTTTGCAATAATCCTTTATACTATTTCGAAAAGATGTACTATGAATACTTTAGTTTGCTGGATTTCCATAATGTGGTAGCTTAGCGATGATAAGATTACAGAAACCATTATTTTTAATGTGAAAAAAGAAGAATAGGACTGGTTTTATTTTCGAATAACAGTCAAAAAAGTGATTGAGATGTTGAGTTGGGAAGAATCTAATATAATTAATATAGAGCACTTGTTTTTTAGTCAATACGTATTTTAGTGACAAGGCTGCAATTATTTTAGTAACGTAGAATATGAGAATACGGAATCGTTTGAGCTAAATGCGCGCAATATAAATGTCCACGAATTTCTGAGAAGGAGATGGAGTGAAATATGTCTCTGTCTCTCACTCTGCACGCCTAGCTAGTAGCGATATCGATTAAAAAAGGAATTTTCAGATCTCGTGGGGATTTTATGCTCTGAACGAGTCCAAAAAACATTTTTCAAATTTTTTTTTTCGTTACTTTTAGTAGAGCATGGACTTCAAGTTAATGGAATTTTTGCGTATGTTTTACATTATACTTTGTTTTCTTACCTAAAGCTATAAGTGATAATTAACAGCATTCAACAAGGAATTTG
>CM035433.1:20062341-20084841 GCA_020310875.1 Ceratopteris richardii
TAAAAGTGATATTTGGAGGTAGATTTGGACCTAGGGCACCTCTAACACTATTGTGCAGATCCGAGTGCTCAACATTTCTGTCTCTCAGAAGCCGTTTGGAATTTTGCATTATTTTGTCTCTATTTCTATTCGATTCCATGATTTTGATGCATACGTACTGTCGTAAACACTTCTGGATGTCCTCGGATAATTCTTTTCATTGATTTTTTTTTCTACTTTTGATAGGTACTGCTAAAGGAAGCGCTTGAATACTACAAATCAATTCTTTTGTGAAAGTTTTTCATGCAACACATGGAGAGGCAAGTATTACTATATTTGGTAAATCATGCACTTCTTTAAGCACAATCAAATCTATTTTGAGAAATATTTGTTGCATCATGTAGGAAGACACTCAAAATTAGAGAATTACCTTGTGATTGAGAGTGAGAGTGAGAGTGAATGAGATTGAGAGTGCAAGTGTGAATAAGATTGTGACAGATGAGGGTTGGGTGGGAGGTCGAGGGTTTATCAAGAAGCTATTTTTGAAAGCTATTATATCCAATTGATTTAAATCTATGATACCAAAACTTCTGTTTCTCTATGTCATATCTTGTCTACTTGTTTACATATGATTTTCTCTCACCTTGTGCAAGTTTTATTTTTCTCTCTTCTACTATTCTCGAGTGATCAGAAGCTCATGACCGGGGATATCATGTGATTGAGGAATTTCTACAAGTGGTGTTACATCAGAATCGATCCTCCACAATGATGGAGGGTTAGACCTGAAAAATAAGTGAGCAAGAGGACTTATTCAATAAATTCTTAGAGAACTATCACTACAAGGAATACGGGCATATAGCGACGCTTAAGGCGACAGAATTTCGTCGCTATAAAATTGCAACATGCATCGTAATTAGCGTCGCACGCAGACCGTCGATTAAACGACGAAGCAAACGGCGGTTTTTGCGACTTGTGGTGCGACGGGGCTGCGACGCTCCCATACAGCGTCGCTAACACGACACTTTTAAATAGCATCGCATAAGCGATGCTTTTGTACGTCGCATAGGCGACGATTTGGGCATCCCATAAGCGACACTAAAAACATGTCGCTTATGGGACGACGGGTAGCATCGCTTACACGACGGTCTCTTGACGGACAAAAATTAAAACGTTGGAGGCTCTTCGATTGGCATTTTCACGCATCTGATCGAAGAGCTCTCCAATGTTCGCAATTGCACCGTGCTTACGAGTTGAAGCAAGTATATGCAGAATTGTTGTTTTTCCTAAGCTCTCTCTTATTGTCTCCCTCTGTCTCTGTTTCTCTCTTTCTACATCTTTCTCTCTTTGAATTCTCTCTCTCCCTCTCTCTCTCTCTCTCTCTTCTTTCTCTCTTTATTGCAGGTTATTCAAGAAGTTAATCAAGCAAAAAGTATGGCTAACTATTGTAAGTACAATTTCTATTCTTTCTATATCATTTGAATTGTGTTATTTTCATTACATAGCATACTCACACTTATTGATATACACTTATACACTTATACATGATGAAGATGCACTTACACACATATACACGTATACACATGCACATACACACACATATATACACATAGATACATGTGCACATACACTTAGACATACACACATATACACATGCATATGCACAAACATTCCTACAACCACATAAAAAGACTTACATGCATGCATTATTGCACATATATATATATATATATATATATATATATATATATATATATATATATATATATATATATATATATATATATATATATATATATATATATATATATACATACATACATACACACATTAACATATACACAAATACATGTATATGCACATCCACGTGCATGCACATTCACATGCATGCACATGGATGCAAATGGAAATGCATCCACATACACATGCATGTTTCATACATATACACATGCATATACATACATATACACATATACATGCACATACACACATATACACATAGAGTTACACATATACATGCACATACATATACACACATATACACATGCACATGCACATACTCATACACACATATACACTTACACATGCACATGCACATACTCCTACACACATATACACTTACACATGCACATGCACATACATACATATACATACACATACACATGCACATACATACATATACACACACATACATATACACTTAGGTACACACATATGAATGAATTATATAATTAAAGTATTAAAACACATATACGCATGCACACACACATACACATACCTACATATACACATATACATGCACATACACACATATACACCTAGAGTTATACATATACATGCATATACATATACACACACATACACATGCACATGTCACACACACATTTACACTTATACATGCACATGCACATACATACATATACACACACATACACATGCACATACATACATATACACACACATACATATACACTTAGGTACACACATATAAATGATTTATATAATTAAAGTATTAAAACACATATACACATGCACACACACATGCACATACCTACATATACACATATACATGCACATACACACATATACACATAGAGTTATACATATACATGCATATACATATACACACACATACACATGCACATGCACATACTCATACACACATATAAACTTATACATGCACATGCACGTACATACATATACACACACATACACATGCACATACATACATATACACACACATACATATACACTTAGGTACTCACATATGAATGAATTATATAATTAAAGTATTAAAACACATATACACATGCACACACACATGCACATACCTACATATACACCTATACATGCAGATACACACATATACACATACAGTTACACATATACATATACATGCACATACATATACACACACATACACATGCACATGCACATACTCATACACACATATACACTTAAACATGCACATGCACATACATACATATACACACACATACACATGCACATACATACATATACACTACATACATATACACTTAGGTACACACATATGAATGAATTATATAATTGAAGTATCAAAACACATGCTTAATATAAACAATACTAACAATCAATAGAACAAAACTCTTCATTACTTAATACCATACACACAATTCAAAACATAACTGAAATGAAAAATATATAGATAAAAATATATATATATATATATCAATATAAATACATATAATCCAATGTCATAATCAACTAAAATCCTAATCATCATCATCATGATCATCATCATCATCAGGAATATCATGATCATCCTGATCTTCCTCATCCTCATCGTCATGATCACCCTATGACGATCGAGATCGTCCCTCCTGTGTCCGTCTCTCCACCTCATCCATATTTGTCTCTCCATAATACTCCTATATTACATATAACAAACATAAATAAATAAAACAATTAAAACATTAATAAAAATAAAATAATTATATAAAATTTAAAAATACTCACAAAGGCATCAGGATGATCTTGCATATACTCGCTCAAATGCCGATATCCAAAATGTGTAGCATACTCGATCTCATGTTTGGTAGGATATCGGCCATAATCCTTCCACTGCAATGAAACAAATAGAAAACATTAGTTGCTTGCATTTTAACTAAAATAAAACATATACTCAGAATAACACATATACTTACAAATGTAGCTACAAAACCATTATGGCCCATTTGGCCTAGGTGCGATGTGTGGCCCGACTCCACTCTCTTCTTTGCAGAAGCCTGTTTATTCAAAAAAAAAACTTAAATTAAATGTAAAAAATTACTTAAATATATAAAAATTATAAATATAAACTATTAATTTGTGTACCATACAATATTTTTTTTCGACCATACCATATCTCTTGTTAATTTAATCTCAAACAAAAAAAAAATCAGAATACATACACATATATACACACATACACATACAAATACACATACCCACATACACATATACATGCAAACATATACGCATACATATATGTATACATATACACAAATACATACATATAACATAAACACACATATACATATCCACATATATACGTACACACACATGCATGCATATACACTCATTCATACAAAATACATGCATGTATCCCACAATAATGTGTAGTTGGGTATATGTGAATATGTGTGTATGTGTAAATGTGTATATGTGAATATGTGTGTATGTGTAAATATGTATATGTGAATTTTTTGTGTATGTAGATAATCAGATTATTAATATCAAATACCATTATTTGTAGATTCTGATCAAGCAGATGGAACTCCACCACCGTCTCCTCATCGTGCAACGACTTTATACTGTAAATATATCAAACATTTAATTTTAAATATATTTGATGGATACATAACTTATATTTTTTTTTGTTTCTTATTATGTGCAGATTCTGATCAATCAGAGGGTACTCCACCACCTCCTACCCATGCAACAACTTCACATGTGTCCTCCGATAGGAATTATGATGAATTTTACTATGAGGAGCATATTATATGTTGGTTTAACTCTTGTTATGGCACGTATCAAAGACCACGATTGGAATGTATTGAACATGAGGCAGAGTATGGTACTTTTGAGTGTACACCATCACCTAGTCAAGGTGATAATGCTTGGGTATGTATTTTCTATATATATTAATGTCATTATTTTATTTAAAAACCATATATAAAATCAAATTACAAGCAGAGGTTTCTAGAAATTCTCTACCTCCTTGTTTAGAGTATGAAACAGCTAGAGATTATCCATTTCCAGCTCGTGATCGTTCTTTAGTACAAACATATGATAGAAGAAGATATGGAGGATGGAATAGAGGACCATTTCCTTTAGATGGACAGGTTTTCAACTTTTGGGGTAATCGATATATGATTGCTCCATCCACTATTATTAATGCTGGTCATGGTCTCTTTATTGTAGAGGATTCGTATGTGCCTCCGAACTCTGAAGTCACTCTTATGTCATTTTGTGGTCCTATATATGGATGGGGAGATTGTCATCGACTTTCACGTTATGTTCAAAGCATGAGTACTTATGGAATATGCTTGAACGCAGCATCCCTTACTAGAAGAAGGATTTTACATGCAGAAAATGAGAGATTATATATTGATGGAAGACCTTACACACATGGAAATATAGCAGGTTTAATAAATAGTAGTCGAGGGTTACATAATAGTTCAAGGACTAATTGCACATTTGAGGAGCGTGAAAATAGTCATGAATCACCATACATGAGTAGAGATGTATCAAGATACATAGTTGTCAATGCTATTACTACATTACATGGTGGTGATGAACTATTAGTGAATTATGGATGGCGTAGACCTCCAAGAGCACCTTTTAGCTAGAGAGAATAAAAATTTTCTATCCATAGTTAATAAGTTATATACTTAATTTTATATTTAAAGCTTACTTTTTATTCATTTATGGAATACTAATGAATTTTATTTATATGTGTAGATTCCAACGTATGATGTTGATGATATTCCTCCACAACATTCACAATTACCAGTAAGACCTCATTTATCAGAAGCTTCCATGAGGAGGCTATGCAAAACTAATCTTGTGCAATATGCGAAGTTGAAAGATCTATATTCAAAAGACGGTAAAGTACAAGATTTGTGTGAAAATGATGAAGATGATGGCATGGAAGATGTTATTGAGGATTGGTATCAAAATGACAGTGAGAGCATTGATATTTCTAAAAATGAGAAATATCTTTGAGAGGAATGTCTAAAGCATGTATATGAAGGAAGCCGTTTGACACGACTAAGTGCGAGCTTACTTATTCTCATCCTTCAAAATCGTTTTGGATGGAGTAATGTATCTGTTTCGACACTATTAAGGTATAATTTTCAATTTTCTATCTATTTATATATATATGCATATATATATATATATATATATATATATATACATATATATATATATATATATATATATATATATATATATATATATATATATATATATATATATATATATATATATATATATATATATATATATGCAGGTTTTTATTCTTACTTTAGATAAGGTAAGAACAAGAACTTGAATTGAATGGACACTTTTTGTCCGCGCATCTTTTAAAAACTATTAATGCATCTTTCAAAATATTCACAAAAAATTTGATTGTTTGGATGGCAGGATACGATTGTTTGTTTTGGAGGATATGAAGTATGTACCTTCATTGAATGATTTGTCGATTCACACATATGTTCTGTTTGAAAGTATGAGAATCGGATTTATAATTGCTATTCAAAGAATTTGGCACTGTTTATAGGCCATACAATGGTGACCTAGATGAATCGCATGCACAGAGGTTACTCAAGATAGAGCGATCTGATTATAATGGACTAGTGCCAGTAGGATTCCTAGGGCATGCAGTAAAAATCTTGCATGTCAATGATGAGGATCTCAACTTTAGGATATAAAGTGGAAATCATGGTGGCTTGAGAGGATCACTTTTATACAGCTTGTTCAAAAAACTTTAGTTTCATAAACCTGAAGTTCTTTGAACAAGGTGTATAAAAGTGATCCTCTGAAGCCACCATGATTTCCACTTTGTATCCTAAAGTTCAGATGCTCATCATTGACATGCAAGAGGATTACTGCATACCCCAGGAATCTTGCTGGTACTAGTTCCTTATAATCAGGTTGCTCTATCTTGAGTAACCTCTGTGCATGCCATTCATCCAGGTCACCATTGTATGGCCTATAAAGAGTGCCAAATTCTTTGAATAGCAATTATAAACCCGCTTCTCACACTTTCAAACTGAACATATGATAGAATTGACAAATCATTCAATGAAGGTACATACTTCATATCCTCCAAAACAAACAATTGTATCTTGCCATCCAAAACAATCAAATTTTGTGTGAATATTTTGAAAGATGCACATAAGCATACAAATATATATATATATATATATATATATATATATATATATATATATATATATATATATATATATATATATGTGTGTGTGTGTGTGTGTGTATTTATTTATTTACTTTTTTTAATATATCTTTTTTTGATAAACTTACAGGTTATTAACTGAAAAGTTTTTAACAACTCAGAATATTCTGCCTACCTCATATGATGAAATGAAGAAGATAATCAACAATCTTGGTATAGATTATCAATGTATACATGCATGTCCTAACGATTGTATTTTATATAGAGGTGAATATGCAGACACTTTGACATGTCCCAAATGTCAATCTCCTCGATATAAGGGCGAAGAAGGTAAAATCCCAAAAAAGGTATTGAGACATTTTCCATTGGCTCCACGGATTAGACTTATGTTTCAAAGCCCCAAATTATCAAAGCTTTTGACTTGGGGACATGATCACAAAAGTACTGATGGAATAATCAGAATTCCTCATGATAGTGTTGCTTTTCAGCATATTGATTCTACATGGCCTGAATTTGCACAAAATCGACAGAATCTAAAGTTAGGAGTTGCATTAGATGGGGTTAATCCATTCTCCATGAAATATAGTAAATGGTCAACATGGCCAGTGGTAGTCATAAACTACAATCTTCCGCCATATCTTAGCATTAAAAAGGAACATTTAATGCTTTCACTTTTAATCCCAGGCAAAAGACAACTTAAAGATATGAATATATACCTTGCTCCTCTCATTGATGATCTTCAAGAGTTATGGAGAGGTATTAATGTCATTGATGTATCGAAAAGCATCAATGAAAGACATATTACGGTTCGTGGTATTGTGGCTTGGACTATTCACAATTTTCTAGGATATGGTGTTTGTTTAGGTATTGATGTAATTTTTTTATTCAATATGCATGTAAATGAATATGATTTAATCTAATTATATTTTTATCATTTTCCATGATGCAGGAATATCTACTAAGGGTGATAAAGCTTGTCCATATTGTGGTGATTGGTTGAGATCAATCTATAGTAAGAATCTCAACAAAAATATTTATCTTCGACATCGATGATTCTTGCCTGATGATCATCCATTAAGATCTAAAAGAGAAGCGATACATTTTAATGGAAAGCTTGAAACAGATCAGTGTCCAAAACCTATGACGCCTATGGATTGGTATAAAAAATGGACAGATGGAACTCTGATAGATCCAGAAGCAGAAATCTTTAGTGATCATTCAGATAATGAGTATGTGAATAGAGGTAAAGGAAAATTGGCACTCGCAGAGAACATATCAATATGGTATTCTTTGGAGTATTGGAAAGAGTTAAAAGTATGTCATCTTCTTGATCCTATGCATATATTCAAAAATATTGGTTATTCACTATGGCATCATCTTCTTGGACTAAAAGATACCACAACATCAAGGAATGATTTGAAAGATCAAAAATCCAAACCAAAGTTATGGCCAATTTTTTATAGACATCGACAAGAAACGACTTATGCACTTGCTCCATGGGTACTTACAACAAAAGAGATACAGACTATCAACAATAGAATTCAATTGATTAAGACTCCTACATGATATGGAGCATCTTTTCAAAACATGTTTACTATGGATGATGAGAGCTTATCTGGGTTAAAGACCCATGACTGGCATAACTTTTTGAGACATATTTTACCTTTGGTTATCGATGGATGTACAACGAAAGGAGTACGAGATGTGATCTATCGTCTTGGATCACTTATAAGGTAACTATGATACTTTTATATTTAATATCTATGAATATTGGATTTTCTTTATTTTTTAATTAACTTCTTTATAATTGTTTTTATGATATGTATAGGTGGATTACATCCAAAGAGATTGACAAAAACTCGATCCCACAAAAAAAAACGTGAATGCAAAGAGCTACTATGTTTGATGGAGAAAGAACTTCCTAGTTCATTTTGTGATATTCAGGTTCATTTATTAGTCCATCTTGTAGATGAGATAGAGATTGCAGGTGTTGTCAACACTCGATGGATGTTTTGGGTCGAGCGATTTATGGGAATACTAAAAGGTTATGTGCGACAAAGAGCGAAACCAGAAGGATCCATGGCAAAGGGTTGGATGCTTGAAGAGTGCATGTTTTACGTTAGTGAGTACCTTGAAAGAGTTCATGAAGAAGCTCCACGTGCATGGACCAATGAGTCTTCTTAAAAAATAACAGATAAGGTATTATCAGGTAAGGGGGTTCCATTCTTATTTACATTTCAAGAAAAAAATGATGTTTCTACTTTTGTAGCATATAATAGCGAATGCATGCAAGCATTCCTTAGGGATTACGAGGAACTTCATAAATCTCCGAAGTAAAAGGCGAAAAAACAAAAGATTTAGACATCATCTCGATAATAATGAGATTACAGATATATCTTGTTTCACGGATTGGCTATATAGTCGTTTGCAACGCGTCAATACAAATAATGAAGAAATTTCAGATGAGCAAAGAGAGTTAATGATAGGTTGTGAACGAAAGGTAATTTTATTAAAATAATATTTTATTTTTTTTCACATATGTATGTTGGTTTCTATTTACTAATTGAATTTATTTTGCAAGCTCGAATGTTCACTAATATGTGGGCTTTTGGATAGCATATTAGAATCAAAGCCATTGATTCTTTACGTAAAACAGAGGATTCTAGTATTGTTGCTTCTTTCAAGCAACTATCACGTGCTAGCTCAAAAGACACAAACCTTATAGATAGCGAACTTGGTTACGTAGGAACTCTTGTTGGTATCTACGAAATTTCATGTCGTACATTCAAACAGATAGAAAATAGTTTTTATTTTTTTTAATAGAGTTAGTTATTTTTTTAAGCACCTAATAATGGGTTTCTGTTGTTATATATTTTGATAGGTCATTTTGAAGGTTGACTGGTTTCGAGCGGAGTATAACGGTAGTAATTCCACATTAAGAAATGAATTATCTGGGTTTTGGGTAATTTATTCTTCCAAGGTAATGCGATCTACTAAAGAACCATATATTCTTCCTTGGCATATTGAACAAGCATTTTTTTATAAAAACCCAGATGCTCATCCTTGGTGGCAAGTCATTCATGTGCAACCTAGAGGTAGGTCATTGTTTGAACAGTTTATTGTTAGAGAGATCGAAGAAAGTCCTCTTGATGGTTCAACATCAAATACTGATACATCAACATCTAAAATAGAAATTAGAATCTTTACATGTGATAATGATACTAATCTTTTTGATGAAGAGGATAATTTTCTACATGATGATTCTACTGACGAGGAAGAGAAATTGCCAGGAATAGATAGTAATCCATCAATAGATGATGTGATTCATGAGAACATAGATTTAACAATAGAAGAAATAAATGAAATCAATAAGGATAATGAAGATGAGACTATATTGATGTCTTACCAAAATGATGGCAATAATGAAAACATATGAGCAAATTAGATAGTAAATTCTACTCTAGTTATCGATCAATAACTTGAAGCTTCTGAATGGATATCAGATAATAGATTTTTTTATTAACTTGAATAACGATGAATCCTACTAGAGAGATGAAATCATGTTCTTCTAAGTTGGAACATGAAGCTCGGGGGTATGCCTAATTATTTTATATATAGCTTTATCTTCGAGGAGCAAATTTTTATCATGTATGTATGCATATGTGTGTGTATTCATGTGTATTATATGTATACATATGTTAGTGTGATGCATAATATATCTACTCCATTTTATATTTATGTATGTGTATCTAGATGGTGTGTATAAATCTTTATATATATTATGATCCTCGTTGATTCGAGTAGCTATATATAGAGGCATAAGGTTGGGAGGAGAGACATCTCTCTAGTAGGACGTCGGAGGAATAGATGCAATGTGTACATATACTTCAAACATATGGCTAAAAGGTTGAATTAGAGTTTTTAAATTAGGGGTTTTAAAACCCTAATATCGAAATTAGTGTTTTCAATTTAGGATTTTTGAAATAGGATTTATTTATTTATTTATTTATTTATGCGTATGCATGTGTTGTGTATGTATGTGTGTCTATATGTGCATATGCATGTGTTGTGTGTGTGTGTATATATGCATATGTATATGTATATATATGCATGTAAATATGATTATATGAGTCTATGTGTGTGTACATATGATTATGCATGTGTATGTGTATGTGAGTATGTGTATGTGTATGTGAGTATGTGTATGTGTCTATGTGTATTCATTATATGTGTGTAACTGCATGCATCTGTATGTGTGTGTAAAAATGTGCATGTATGTGTGTGTATGTATAAATGTGTATGTATGTGTATATGTGTGTAAATGTGCATGTATGATTTATATGTGTGTGTATGCATGTATTTGTACCTCTAGTCTCACTCTGTTCTCTCTCTCTCTCATATACATACATACATGCATAAACACACATACTCATATTCACATATATATACATAAAAGCAGTGCATACCGTGCATTATCAGGGCGATGAGCCATAAGTGTCCGCATCTCTTTTAGATACCACTTAAGCGACCATCCTGTCCCAAACTTTGTCTCAAGTGAACTAAGTATGTATGTTTTATCCCTCTCATCATACTTACTACAAAAATTAAAAAAATAATGTAAATAAAACATAAGATATTTATTTCAATTTATATGTAAAACTTATACTTACTTCCATGGTAAGTGGACAAAGCGTAGGTAAGAGTCGCATAGTGCCCACATTCTTCTCTTGAACTCCAATCCATTCCCTATGTACACAATGTTCCCCTCTGGCTCTATATTGCACTCTATTCCTAAGGTGCCTATGCATGTCCTCATAGGCAACTCTGCTCTACTATCATGATTTGGAGGTGGTTTATGTGTCCTGAACATAGATAGATAAAAATAAATAAAAATGTGTTATAATATCATTAAAAAGTTTATGAAAAAAAACATACCTATGAGCAGATAGCTCTCTTCCTGCATGTGGAGCCGTAGAAGAGCCCTCTTCTGATCACTGTGTAAGGATCTGGATCATATAGTCCAGCTCCTCATCAGACATCTCTGAGTAATCATGCATGATGGCCCCTAGACTATCAGACGGAACTCTTGCTCTCATAAGACTTTTTATGAGAGTGAGTTTCGCCTTTCTCTCTCTACTAGGATCCATAATACCTAACATATAAAACAAAATGGTTAGAAATCTAATATATATATATATATATATATATATATATATATATATATATATATATATATATATATATATATATATATATATATATATATATATATATATATATATATATACATATATATATATATATATATATATATATATATATATATATATATATATATATATATATATATATATATATATATATATACATATATACATGTACATATGTATGTGTGTATGCATTAAGTATGTGTTTGTATGCATGTGTGTGTGTATGTGCATGTATGTGTGTTTGCATGTGTATGTGTGTGTATGCATCATTATGTGTGTATGTGTCTATGTGTGTATGTGTGTGTATATGTGTGTGTGTATGTGTGTGTCTATGTTTATGTGTGTGCATCTATGAGTGTGTATGTGTTTATGTGTTTGTATGTGTCTATGTGTGTGTATGTGTCTATGTGTGTATGTGTATGCATGTTTGTATGCATATGTGTGTGTATGAATTATGTATGCATTATGTATGCATATGTGTGTATATGCATTATGTATGTGTATGTATGCGTGCATGTATGTATGTATGCATATGCATATGCATTATGTATGTATATGTATGCATGTATGTGTATGTGTGAGTATGTCTCTCTATGTGTGTGTGTATGCATATATGTGTGTGTATGTGTGTATATGTGTTTGTATGTGTGTATGCATGTGTATGTGTGTGTATGCATCATTATGTGTGTATGTGTCTGTGTGTATGTGAGTGTGTA
Organism: Ceratopteris richardii; assembly: GCA_020310875.1. Lineage (NCBI taxonomy): Eukaryota > Viridiplantae > Streptophyta > Polypodiopsida > Polypodiales > Pteridaceae > Ceratopteris > Ceratopteris richardii. Next base: position 20,075,187 of record CM035433.1, read on the forward strand.
TATGTGTGTGTGTGTGTCTATGTGTATGTATGTGTGTCTATGAGTGTGTATGTGTTTATGTGTATGTATGTATCTATGTGTGTGTATGTGTCTATGTGTGTATGTGTATGCATGTATGTATGCATATGTGTGTGTATGCATGTGTATGTGTGTATGCATCATTATGTGTGTATGTGTCTATGTGTGTATGTTCGTGTGTGTATATATCTGTGTGTGTATGTGTATGTGTCTATGTGTATGTGTCGCTATGCATCTATGAGTGTGTATGTGTTTATGTGTGTGTATGTGTCTATGTGTGTATGTGTATGCATGTATGTATGGATATGTGTGTATGTGTGTTGTATGCATTATGTATGCATATGTGTGTGTATGCATTATGTATGTGTATGTAAGGATGTGCATTATGTATGCATGTAATTATGTATGTATGCATATGCATATGAACTATGTATGCATATGTATGCATGTATGTGTATGTGTGTGTATGTCTCACTATGTGTGTGTATGCCTATATGTGTGTGTATGTGTGTATGTGTGTGTATATGTGTCTGTATGTGTGTATGCATGTGTATGCGTGTGTATGCATCATTATGTGTGTATGTGTCTATGTGTGTATGTGTGTGTATATGTGTGTGTATGTGTGTGTGTGTCTATGTGTATGTGTGTGTATCTATGAGTGTGTATGTGTTTATGTGTGTGTATGTGTCTATGTGTGTATGTGTCTATGTGTGTATGTGTCTATGTGTGTGTATGAATCTCTGCATGTAAGTATGTATGTATGCATATGCATATGCATTATGTATGCATATGTATGGATGTATGTGTATATGTGTGTATGTCTCTCTATGTGTGTGTATGCATATTTGTGTGTGTATGTGTGTATGTGTGTGTATATGTGTTTGTATGTGTGTATGCATGTGTATGTGTGTGTATGCATCATTATGTGTGTATGTGTGTGTATATGTGTGTGTATGTTTGTGTGAGTCTATGTGTATGTGTGTGTATCTATGAGTGTGTATGTGTTTATGTGTGTGTATGTGTCCATGTGTGTCTATGTGTCTATGTGTGTATGTGTATGCATGTATGTATGCATATGTATGTGTATGCATGTGTATGTGTGTGTATGCATCATTATGTGTGTATGTGTCTATGTGTGTGTGTATATGTGTGTGTGTGTGTATGTGTGTGTGTCTATGTGTATGTGTCGCTACGCGTCTATGAGTGTGTATGTGTTTATGTGTGTGTATGTGTCTATGTGTGTGTATGTGTCTATGTTTATATGTGTATGCATGTATGTATGCATAGGTGTGTGTATGTGTGTGTATGCATTATGTATGCATTTGTGTGTGTATGCATTATGCATGTGTATGTATGCATCTAAGTATGTATGTATGCATATGCATATGCATTATGTAGGCATATGTATGCATGTATGTGTATGTGTGTGTATGTGTGTATGCATATATGTGTGTATATGTGTGTGTATGTGTGTATGCATGTGTATGTGTGTGAATGCATCATTATGTGTGTATGTGTGTGCGTATATGTGTGTGTATGTGTGTGTGCGTCTATGTGTATGTGTGTGTGTCTATGAATGTGTATGTATTTATGTGTGTGTATGTGTGTATATGTGTGTATATGTGTGTATGTGTGTGTATGTGTGTATGTGTGTATGTGTATGCATGTATGTATGCATATGTGTGTGTATGCATTATGTATGCATATGTGTGTATGCATTATGTATGTGTATGTATGCATGTGCATTATGTATGTGTATGTATGCATGTGCATTATGTATGCATATGTGTGTATATGCATGTAAGTATGTATGTATGTATGCATATGCATATGCATTATGTATGCATATGTATGCATGTATGTGTATGTGTGTGCATTTCTCTCTATGTGTGTGTGTATGCATATATGTGTGTGTATGTGTGTATGTGTGTGTGTATGTGTGTGTGTGTGTATGTGTGTGTGTATGTGTGTGTATGTGTGTATGTGTGTGTATATGTATGTGTATATGTGTGTGCATGTGTATGGATTATGTGTGCATGTGTATGCAACATTATGTGTGTATGTGTGTATATGTGTGTGTATTTGTGTGTATGTGTGTGTGTCTATGTGTATGTGTGTGTGTGTCTATGTGTGTATCGAGATGCGTCTCTCTCTCTCTCTCTCTCTCTCTCTCTCTCTCTCTCTCTCTTTGTCTCTCTCTCGGTCTCTTCTTGCTCTCGCGTCCAAATCCTAGCACCAATGTGCCGAGAGAAATCGAATTTTTTTTTTACATTCTAAAGTGTTGCATATGCGACGCTCTCCAATTTGCCAACGTCGCAAATAACGTTACTAGTTAGCGATGGTATTTGCGACGCACTAATTTAGCATCGCATAAGCGAGGCAGGCATCGCTTATGCGATGAATGCCCGAAAAAAAAATTCCGAAAATAGCATCGTCGCTTATGCGACACTAGCGTCGCATAAGCAACGGTTCTCGTTTTTTTCTCAATTCGGGGGCGTCGCTACGCCCCCCTATTTCTTGTAGTGACTCCTCTCCTTAAAAGAGAAACTCATGAATTTATTTACTCCTCTCTTCCATAACTAATGCATAATCCATCATTACATACATTCCTATGAAGATGGAGAATAAATCTCCTATAACTAATTAAGGTGCATGAAGTGAAGAGTGGAGAAAATAAATTCCTTATAAGGGTTAAAGGCCTATGCTCAAATGGTCCGCAATGATATGACATGATACCATAAACACATGTCTATCCATACTAAAGAGCTATCTTTGTCAACCATCCTCTATGAATGGATCTATAAGATCTAATCAAACGAATGGAATTATCTTTCTTGGAAACCTCAAAATAAGTATGTGATACCAATGGTGATAAAATCACCCATGACTTTCTCTACAAGAAGAATAAATCTTCCCAAAACTATGAACGATAACTCCCAATCCTAAGGAGATGTCTACTAAGAGCTCTCCTCTCACCTATTGAGACATGCCACAATGAATGATGAGTCCTTTCTCCCTGGTCATAGAAGAAGAGTGCTCAAAAGGGAAGTCATTACCACTGTTCCATACTAGCGGAATCTTCTTCCAAGTCATGGTGTCATAACTACACTAAAGTGAATATATATTCCATACATATATATAATGGAATATGGAGGTGGATTCTAATGAATCCCATATGCTAAACTCATCTCGATGCACTCAAATGAGTCCCATATCCTCGAACTAGTTAGGTTGGTTCTATTCAATATATGAAAATGGATATCCTTTTCTATTCCAAACAAACTTTTTCCTAGGTACTAAGACTAGGTCTAAGTACCTCTCTATAGATCCCAACATACATATATGTATTAGGTACCCTAACCATTTCTGACCAAGGGATCTATGCTCTATATCATAGATCTAGTGCCATACATGTAACCTTCCTAATCATCACTCGAATCACATTAGCACCCATCGATGCTCTCTTATGAAACCCATCTATGTGATCCCATCTATTTGGTTTCCTATCCCATAGTCTCCGAATCATCTTGTGAGTCTCTTTGAAAATAAGTAAATCTTCACTACATTGGAGATTATCATAAATCTATCTCCCATGCCTGTTTGCAACTTCCCATAACCTATAGAGTTGCTTGTGCACACTCCTAATGATGGAGGTATATCTTCTTCCCCTTAGCAATCCTATGGTTTAAATCCATAATGATTATGTGTAGGGATCCTATTACTTTTGGAGTTGCCTTATCTATACTACTATAATCATACTAAGACCATCAAATACATGCTTAAAAGCATGCTAACACCTTAGTGGTGTTTGCAGAAAACAGCATGTTACCATGCCATAACATTCTTACCTAAAGGTAAGTGCGTATATAATGCCATGTGTTGGGAAAAACTTCAACAACATTTCCCCAAGGATATGGAGTCCCGAAAAAATTTAACCATAAACTCAATGGCACAGAGGACATCCAACAACATAAGGCCTGAAAAGTTGATGGCATGCATGCCATCAACTCATACATGGAATCCATAACCTACAAAAATATAAAAAGAAATGCTAGAAACAATCTCTTTGCTACATAACCATGTAGTTCCGACAACCATCTTTCCTACAAACAATAAAAAGTATACTCCTACCAAGTTGATCCATACTTTTAGAATTAGACGAAATAATCAAGTTTGATGTATGCATTCCAATCCATGCATGTACATACAAAAAATGCCATACTATAAAGTAAAATGCCTAAGATATAAGCCATACATCCCTGAATGGTTTGGTATTGCAATTGCATGCATTCAATTCTTTTTGACAAACTTCAAGACCTCTCTACCTTCCTCTTTAGATCCTATCATAAACTTTCAAGTGTCTAAAAACATCTGATCACTTCCCAAAACATAGAGCATGGTCAGATGATTACCAAAATAATGCAAATTTACCCAAAAAATGCATTTGTAATCCCTCTATAGACCTACAAAAACCTTTTTAGTAAAATATGGCTCCTAAAAGGGAGTTACCAAAAATTGTTCGCACTTTGCAAACATGTACAAAAGTGCAAAGATACTTGATCTCAAATTTGTTTTTCTTAAACTTTAAGTAGATCTTTTTCCTTTGAAATGAGCCATAACATCTCCAATTTAAAGTTTCCCAGCCCAAGATATGACCTTTGCAAGTGTGACATGCCAAACTAGTGGACTGGTGGAGGGGCTGGAAAAAGTATGAAAATGTGATGTTTGGAGTGCCCAAAAGCATTCTTCCATCAAGCAAATCCTAGAATTCTCTCCATAACCTCTGAGAGTAGTGTATGAATATGCTTGGCCCTTTTTTCACCTTACCAAAGAATCCCTTGGTGCATGCTAATTTTCTCCCCAAAAGATGTCTAATTCAAGATTTTTACTTCCATGCAAAAAGTTAAATGGGAGATCTTAGCAAGCTTCTAATCCACTCCTAATGTGGATTTTTCTTGGGTTTTCTTGTTTCCTATGGCACTATATATACCATACTCCATGAATGTATACATTAATCCATGGGAAACCTCTTAAATGATTTCTTTTCTTGCTCCCTGAAAGTGGAGATTTGCTAAAATTAGCACCTAAAATGTTTTCTTAAAAGTGTGGAAAGGGGGTTTTTTGAGGAAGTGAAATTCCTCAACTTATTATTCTCATGAATCTAATGATTCCTGTTATGAAGTCCATATAAGATACTCTCAGTATATATATATTTTCACATCCATCCATACCTAGTGCACCTCTTTTTCCCTCTTCTAAAATGGCAATTTCTTAATTGCACGTGCTGAAATTTTTTCTCAAACAGTGATGAAAGGGGGTCTTGTAAAGCTTCAAAATCCCATCATATTGAGCTATATTGTGGATTTCTTAATCTTATATGGAATTTAATATGCCAGAATATAGGTATGCATGATTTTTCCTACCAAACTAAGAAAAATCCCGCTTCATTTATCTTTTCCAAAATGGGTACTAGTCAACATAAGCCCTAAAATCTATGTGGAAATCATAAACATAGCTACTTTGGAGATACCTAGATCTTACACTTTCTTGTTGTTTGAGGGATTCCTTGTCTCAAGATGAGAGTATATATTTCATAATCTCCCTATATATGATTTCCCTCCAAAATCTTAGCCCAAAGCCCACCATTTCTTTTGCCAAAAATGAAGTGTTACAATGATAAACTCCTAGAAATAAGAAAAAAAGTTTCATACCAGTGTTTTGAGATAATATCTCCCTTTCTCAAGAAACCCTATGCAAATGAGCTCAGGACTTCATCCATATAGACGTGGTTGTACCCCGTCATCCAAGAGATCCTCTCTATCATTACACATGGCTAGGGAGGAGGGATCAATTTTCCTCTTTCTCTCACGGCACCGTGTAGAGGAAACCAATACATCAATGCGATGAGAAGTAAAAAAAAAAACAATTTAGCATTTACAATCTCTCCTTCCTCTATCTCCTTGACTTGCTTGCTCCACATGTGACACAATACAAAATTCTTGTTTCTCCTCCCATCTCAAGTGTGTGGAGTACAATTCAATCAATATATATATACGACACATAATTTACATCCAACCCATATGGCAACGTGGATAGACTAGTACCCTCTCATGGCGATGGTGAGAGATCAAATGCTATGGCCTGCAACTTATTTGCATGGTTTGAATCGAGCTGCTCTGATACGATTGTCGTGATCCTTTCACGAACTTCTTCTTTTACTACTTGTTCCATGTCTTTAGGAGCACTACACACAGAGTTTGGTGTTCACCTCTACCCAATTGTCGAGCTGCTGTAAGAGACTTTTTTGCATTAGTCCTACTCTTCTCATTCTTCTACCCTTCATATGGAGGATTACCCAAAAGGTTCCATGTGGCAAGAACCTATATGTGACACTTTGCAAAGAAAAGTAATTTTTCATTATGATTTCTTACACTAACATGTGAATGCTTATGTGTTTCAAACCTTCTCATTTACTTGATAATATTTAAAAATATAATATATATTTCCATCGATCCATGTGTAAATTGTTTTTTGCTATATGACTTATTGCTTAACTAGTTACAATCCAAGCCACTGATTAAAAAGTGTTATTACACTAATTAAAATGCATCCTTTTTAAACCAATACTTTTGGTCGAGAAGAATAGAAATCCTTTTTGACATATTTATGCATATATACTAATATATATAATAAAAAATAATTAAATAAAAATACTCAAAACCTTATTTTTTATGTATTGATATATATATATATATATATATATATATATATATATATATATATATATATATATATATATATATATATATATATATATATATATATACACACACACACATACACAGACACACACACACATATATATATATATATATATATATATATATATATATATATATATATATATATATATATATATATATATATATATATATATATATATATATATATATATACATATATATATATATGTGTGTGTGTGTATGTATGTATCTATGTATGTATGTATGTATGTATGTGTGTGTGTGTGTGCGTTTGTGTTTGTGTGTAGACTCATTCACTTTGACTCAAAACACATAAACACATGTAGACACTTGGTAGAAACAGAACAAAGATGCACATGTATATCCACACATGTACACAAACATATATTCATATGAAGGATCATTCAATTTGACTAAACACAATAACACACATTTTTTACATGGATTAATGTAGCATATTAGTGCATTTCACACTCAAACAATTAAATATATTCACACTCACCAACTGAACTAGAACATCATTCCAAGCATCGTTGCAACACGAATCACATAAAATGGGAATGTAAGCATTTAATTTTCATCAATTATTTTCTCACAAGCTGTTCAAGGAAGAGATCACCAAACTCACTTATGTTCATAGATTCTTATAACTTGACTTTCCCCCAAGCATTGATTGACTCCTTTGGATAATTCGTGGCCATCTTTGCAACTTCCAACTCGATTGCGGGCTTGACTATGAATTTCGACTTCAAGATTGGAGCTCTTGTTGTAGTTACACATGGAAATAACATTAAAGCGCTAGACAGAGCGAAATAAGAAAACATTTGCCATATATAAGGCCTACATGCAAGCATGAAGGATTGGTAATGCTTTCTAAGGACGTTATTTATATGGTCATCAATCACTCCCTCTCCCAAAGCATGGACATTGTCGTGCTGCTTCACTACATGATTGTTATATCTTTTAAGGGCTTCATTAAAGGTAATAATGCTAAGCGGTTGTATGTTGATCCCACGGTTTTCTTGCTCCCCTCGGTTTGAAAGAGAATATCACTCGCTTGGAGACAATACTTTTGCGATCACTTGTGCCTTACTAGGAGTTGGGTTATTGCAGAACTCAAAAGGTGATGTAAAGAAATTGGGGAGAGAGAGAGAGAAAGAAAGAGAGAGAGAGAGAGAGAGAAGCAGGAAACTTTACAGAAGGCTCTCTTTCTTGGAGTTTCGAGTTAATAAGGGGAAATCTCACTTGCCAAAAGGCTTTCATGGCATTGTTAGATAGAAAGAGGAAGTCAGGAGAGAGAAGCCTTTGTCCTTCTTTATAGATTGGTGGGCTAGAAAGGACGATAAATCTTGTAAAGAAATGTGCAATCTCCTAAAGAAGACACAAAGAAAAGTAGGCATTCTCTTAATGAATGACAACAATGCACTTTGGAAGACGAAAATTGGGAACTCATTGTCTATCAATTTGGCCAACGTTTTGGGGTATCCATGCTACTATCACCGTAGAGGTGGGATTGCATGGCCCTCATCCCAAACATCAAATAAAAAGAAGATCCCTCAAGTCTAGACATCCTTATTAGTGATTTTTCCTAACCTTTAAAGATAGAAAGGGTAGAATAGACAACTTGTGGCCTATCCCCATGATTTAGATCACATACAAAACCTTCACCAAGGTTCCTGTCAAACACATTGCAATCCATCTTTGTATGTGCATCCAAGATAGATCCATCCTTCAATACATCATCGATATTTGGGAGGTTTGTATGAAATTAATCTTCGCAAAAAATTATCTTTATCAAGATGTAAAGAGCTTGATCTAATCACGCTCCTTTTTTCTACTATGAGGAAGCGATGGAGCAAATTGAAACCCTTTCGTTTCATTAGTAATGATTGGATGTGGGCTGCTCGCATTAGAAAACATTATTCGATTTGGTTTTGGATGAAAATTGAGAGAGGCCTAATTAAGCTCATGCACAAGCTCATGCACAAGCTCATTGCGATCCATCTTTGTATGTGCATCCAAGATAGATCCATCCTTCAATACATCATCGATATTTGGGAGGTTTGTATGAAATTAATCTTCTCAAAAAATTATCTTTATCAAGATGTAAAGAGCTTGATCTAATCACGCTCCTTTTTTCTCCTATGAGTATGTGGAAACATCTTTTGAAATAAAATAGAAGAAATTCCATCAGAATTGAAAACATTTACATGAATTGCAATTCTTTTAAGACAAAAAAGAAATGCATGGGAAGGTTCAAATAACTACCTCCTCCTCGTGTAGGATACCTCTACTTGAATGGTCTATATTTGTATAGGAAACAAGATGGAGGACATTCAAAGAATTAGAAGAAAAAGTAGTGCTTGGATTGCACATAAATAAGATCAGATTTCAAAGCGAGAGACATGTGTCCCACTTATTAAGAACACAAAGTGGTCATTATGTGGCAAATTTTCCATCCACATATCTGAATCGGTATCAAATACAATAAAAATTATGGTGCTCCTCCATGGTATAAGAGATGCTCTAGGGGCCACAAAGACTTAGGTCACCTTTTCCATTGTTTTCCTAAGAGCATTGTGATCTACAATGCCTCAACAAACTCCTTTTGTTGACCCATACAAGTAATTGGAAGCAAGATTTTCCTTGTTAAGTGGTTTAGTGTTTTGCACCTCTATAAAATCCCATTAGTAGTGAAGCGATAGAAAATTTAGAAAGACGAGATGTGGCAAACTTCAACAAGCTTCCATTGATTGTCTAGCAAAAAGGATTTGTGATTGTTTCCCCCCCTATCCCTTCAAGCAACATAGAGTTTTTATTCTTGTAGTTAAAAGGTATTTGTGAGTGTCCCCCCACCCCCACCCCCCTTCTAG
>CM035433.1:20087341-20119841 GCA_020310875.1 Ceratopteris richardii
GAGAGATAGCGTAGAGAGTGCAAAACTCAATGCTATAGAAGATGTCTATATGGTTGAGAAATACTTTTCCACAAGTATTCTCATAATTCAGCTTCATTTATTGGTTCATGTGATTGATGAAATTGCAATAGCAAGGACTGTCCATAGTCAATGGATCTTCTTCTTAGAGTGCTTCATGAAGACATTAAAAGGGTTTGTTTGTCAGAGAGCACATCCAAAAGGCAGCATGGAAGAGGGGTGACTTGTACAAGAGTTTCTTGTATTCATAACAGAGTTTCTATGCATGTCGGACCCAGAAAAGCCTCGCTTATGGAGCGATGATGAAGATGTTCATCTCATAGGGCATGAAGCTGAAGATAAAGGGATGGTAAGAAAAATGGATGCAGCTTTCAGAGAGAATGCAATGAAGTTTTGCAACGTTAACTCTGAGCTTATGCAGAAGTGGTTGGAGACATATGAGCTTGCCAAGGAGACAGCAAAGGAAAGAGTTCAATTTTGAAAGAATCATTCCACTCACTTTTTGAGTCTTTCAAAAAGTCTTCGAACTCTTCCACCCTTTCTAATAAGTAGATGGCTAGATATAGCCATTTCACAAGCTAGAATAGTGGGTTATGATATTTTTGAAGAAGAGGAGGAACTCACAAATGGGGTGTGATTGGGAGTATTCCAAATATGGTGCACTATGGCACCATGGGCGACACTTTTGGATTGTACAAATCGACCAAAATAGGTCTACTTTTGATAATGGAGTGATGGTGAACGTTTTCCTAAAAATTAGAGCTAGTACAAGAGAGGAGAATACTCAATAAGGCCAACTCAAGTATTATGGAGTGATCCAAGATATCTTGAAGCTCTCCTTCATGAGTTTGATTACTTTCTATTTGATGTGAAATGGTTCAAAGTAGTCATCTCTAGATGAAATGCAACAGTGAAGCGGGATAAGAGTGGTTTCAATCAAGTAGACTCCACAAAGCTATGGGAAAATAAAAGAGATATATTTGTACTTCCCAAACACTATGAGCAGGTTTTCTTTATGCCAGATTTGAAAGAACGAGAGTGGCTAAAAGTCTCTCCACATAGCAAATAAATTTTTGAGGACATAGACGTAGATAAAATTCCATCCAGAGTCGACTCTTAGGTGCATTTGGTAGTGGAGGAGGAAGATATCATTGTGCAAGATGAAGAGGTCTTTGAAGAAGATGAGGTACATGATGAAGTAACTGATGATATGTTGTACAAAAATGATGATTAAGAAGGAGAAGCAATACCAAGAGATCTAGAAGTCACCAATGTAGAGATAGATATCCTCTATGCATCATATCTCTAAGAGGATGCTAGAATAGAGGATTTATGAACCAAACACTTGTACGTACTAGTTTTTATTTATTTATTATGCTATGTTTTTTTGTACACTACTATATTTCTATATTACTATTATTATCGTATTCTAATTATTTGAGTTTTTTGTTGAAGAGTAGGATGGGAGAGAGTCCACCAGTCACTCCACACTCCATGACAGAGGAGCAATTAATGGAGTTTATATCTCACGCACTTGCTACTTATATGGTTAGAGTGTCATAGTATTGGATCGCTCACGCTAGCACTCCCCCGACCTCACTCCCATCGATGACACTCCCGCTCGCACCACTCCATTTGGCGGGACTACTCCTATTGGCCTCACTTCCTTTGGCAGGAATACTCCCATTGGAGGTACTCTTGGCTTTATGGCTTCACCATGACCATTCTCTCAGCCATCCCCTAGTGGTGCCAAGAGTCCACGTATGCGTTGCACACCATAGCATGATATAGGTGCTAGCCCATCTCCTCTGTTCCATCGATTGAGGTCACACTCTAGAGGAGCAGATTCCAAAGGTGGATCTATAGCTAGCTCTAGAGGAGGTGGATGTTGTGGAGGTTGTGCGACGGACATTGTTTCTCCCACGTCTACTCCTATAGCAAGTACCTAAGTGTAGGTACATCGCATAGAACACCATATACACCTTGGGATGCTCATGACCATGATGACTCCAAGGTGTACCATATACCTGATGGAGCTCAACAAATGGATGCGATGGGAAAGTCCATGCATCAACACATATGAAAGCTATGCTCCATACAATTTGGACACTCTATCATTGTGAAATGGACTGAACATGACAAAGATAAAAAAAATTATATCACAAACTCGATCTATCAAGAGTATCGGCCAGTATCTGGGCACCCTCTTGTTAGCTCAGAGTGGATTCAACACACGGCATGTGAGGTGATGTTCCAGCAAGAGTCAAAGGCTGGTGACACTTTTAGAGCAGGCTTACTAAAGCTTGTATGGTTAGATGTTGAGGACTGGGATATGATGCATGATGAGTAGTAGCAGACTCCTAACTGATATCAACAGTAGTGAGATATGGTGCCACATATCTAGATACAATCGAAGCGTCATATTTGGATAGTTGCAAGTATGACACTATGCATCACGAGTTTGTAAGTGTCATTTTGATAATTGAATTTTTTTGTGTTAAGCACATAATGTATGTTCATCTAATGTTTTGTAGATTTGTTGCAGGAGGCAGTGGGTCATCCTCTGACAGGAGAAGAGGAGGCTTATGGATATCGTCATGGATTAGTTGCACAGTTGGAGGACTTGGAGGGACACGGTGCAGTTGTTTCATGGGAGCATCTATGATAAAGTGAGCTTATAAACTTGGTGTGGTGTTCTTTAATTGATGTTTATAAATATCATGTTAATTTGTCTCATTTCATGGATGTGCTTTGTTTCAAGGCTACAGATATAGATGGTTTGATCCCTATGGGCATGTGTATGGAAGTGGTGTGCCAAAACTTTGTATTTTTCTCATATATATTTGGTTCCCATATGGTACTGGTTTGCCACATCTTGTATTCGGCTCATATATGGCTGTGGTTTTCCACATTTTCTATATGGCTGTGGTTCATTCCGCTCATCTCTTTTATGTTCATTCTTTTTCGTTATCAAATCATGTTTTGGTTGTCGATCATGTAAACCCAAGATCAGTAACCACTAGCATACATGTTACATGTACTCAGTTTTTTTTTTGGGCAAAGTGTATTGTCTTTTGCTACACAACAGCATGGTAATGTTGTTGCAGCAAGAGACAACACACTTGCTCAAATAAGTTTTGCAGATATGGTCATCGATATGGGTGATGATACAAGCATCAGTATGTCTGGCAATGTACCGATGTGTATACCAATGCTTTTGCCCAAAAGCTTACCAATGCTTATACTATGGTGCGACTTGAACTAGAAACGGAGAGATTGTTCAAAAACCACTTTAGAACACAAGCTACATAGGAAGCACATCAGTTATGGAAAGGGACTATGGTCTCACTTTATTGGGATCAAAATTAATTTCCATGCTAATGCGTTATCATTTTGTAGCAGATCTTTTACACAAGTACTCAAGATCAACATGCAAGCAGAAGGATCTTTAAGGGCAGGCACTAGCTTACGAGTGATGGACTTTGAAAACTTACTAGTGGAAGCCCATCCTTCAATGATACCTCCAGAGTTCAAAGATTTCATGGGCCCAATGTAGATTGAGAACCCATCGTCGGAAGGTTTGACTGAGTGCATAGCAAATCTCTTTGGTTCCAAGGTTTTGCAGGACTCCTTGTAGATGTGGAACACATTTACAAAGCAACCTTATGCTTTAGTGGTGACACTTGGGGAAGATAGAAGTTCTTCTCCAAGGTCTTTAAAGAAGTCCAAAATTCCAAGGAATTAAGGCCAATATAGGCAAGGGCAGGTTTCACTGAGTATTTAAGTACGGCCCTTCCTAAACCCCACTTTTATTGATGTTATCATTTAATCACTACTCTACAACCACCAGTCAGAAAGGAACTCCTTGGAACATTTACATTGCCATCTTTGGTGATTGGTTCTCCTTTTAAGAAGTTTTATCTCTCACCAGATCTCATTAGGGATGCCTTAAAGATTCACGGTTCTAACACACCCATGGACAAATATAAAGGGGCTCATCCTAGAATGCGTGAAGAAGGGTGATGTTTTGAAATGAGATATCAGCCATCATGCCAAACTTATTAAAGCCACTATGCATTTGCATGCAACATTTTGCATTCCATGCATAGGATCGCTTCACTCTATTGCAAAAACATATTTGTTTTGGACTTTATCTAGCTAATATTGGCCCACAAACTATCGACTTAGCCAGTTGGATATAGGAACAACTATTTTTGGCAAATCAAAGATGGGCAAGAAAAAGATTCATTCATGGTTGTTTTGCCATTATGAGAATTGTGTATATGTGTCTTCCTTATGACATTTCTATTGAGCGAGCCCTATCAAGCGTAGAGTTACAACAGTTTAAAGGTGCTATCAACTCGTGAAAAGAACCAAAGTCACACACCAGAAAACCAATGAGGGGGACCATTCCATATCTACACATACATGCCTCGCCATCCCCTCAACCGTCACCCCAACAATCATTGAAGGAACCTCAAGTGGCAATCTAAATTCTCTTATCAAGACCTCTTACCTGAGAAGGCATGTCTAGTGCTGATATCACCTCTCAAGCAACCATAGTAACTGCAAGAGTTACCATGGATCCGGTAGTAATGAAAACCACAACTACAATAGGAACCAAAGTGTTTGCCTTCCCAATACCAAACCTAGAAGCTCAAGCATGGAATACTATGTTTGATTTTGAAATGCATGATGTTTTCTCTAGTGAACTCCAAGTCTTCTAGGCCCAATTCTTTTCACAAGCATATGAATGCCCTAGCTATCCTTGCTCTCCATCCAAACCTGAAGGTGATCAATTTGTGTCAAGTCAACAGGATGAAGATAGAATAGTCATGGATGATGATGATAAAAAGGACAATAGTTGACAGAGTCAAGGAACACATGTAGAGGATCAAGAAGAACAAGATGAGATGCAAGAGAGACTCAAGGAGACATGCATACTAGAGATGATGACACATCAGATCCAACTACCTACACCATTTCCATTCAAAGATTATACAAAAACATGCAAGCTATTTGGGCAAGAAGTCAGATCATAGAGCAACAGAGTAAGGACATGTTGCAACAAAAACTAGCAAACTACAGCTTCGAGGCTACTTTTGTAAATTCTTTTAATGAATGAACTCAAGTTCTGGGCACAGTAGAAGCATTACACTTCCTAAAGTGCAAGCCCGTACCTCAGTTTGATCCTCATAGAGTGCGACTAATGTCACTATTGAGAGAATATATTTGTGTGCCAGTTAAGGCCTACACCTCCAGTTGCCACGAAGCACAGGTTATTGTAGACATGCCACCTGGAGACGATAGCACCACCATCGACATTCCACATCCTCAATCGACCTCCCTACCCACCCACACCTCGGACATTTCATCTAGGTGGAAACCCAACAAACATTCATGTGTACATCCCATATCAACAATCACTAGCTCCCCATATCATGTTATTTCTAGCACTTCTTCATCCATTCATCCCATTTCTAGTCTATCATCGTAGGAATATGTTAACCTCTTCCTCACAACTTCCACAATCCTCTCAGCATCATTCACCACATCAAGCTTCCAACCAATATGCATAAACCCTTTCCTAGCATCACATGTTCCACCTATTCCCTCTCCTCAACACCCTTTTCTCACTCCCCATACTCCAATTAATCTTTCCTCAATGCTACATCCCAAGAACAACACTCTACCTCAACCATCTCATTCTCATCGATCAGTGTTTGAACCTTCCAATCTAACATACCCATTGACTTTTGTAAATCCAATATTCACACCAACACAATCATCCACAACCACACCATGTTTTACTATTGGTTCACTAGACCACACTTCTAATGATATGGATATTTCACAAACCATTACACCTCCACTCACAATGCCTATGTCCATCACCACTATTCACACACCCAGTCCCACACACTTTTCCACCATCACAACTGCATCCACACTCCCTTACCCGACCCCCATTCCCTTTGCATTACACATAGAACAACATTACTGTTAGAGACTCCTATCACTATTTTCCTCTTCCATTGTAGATACTACATTTCAACAAATAAATTCTTGCATATATTAAGTTAGAGAAGAATTCACCTCATTAGATCAGCAATATCAAACCCTACAACAAATGACAACCCACAGGCTAGTCTCAACTCACTTACCATAAAAACTACATCGCTCAATGCACATCACCAAGAACTCGACAATCTCATCATTCTATGGAACTAGAGCGAGAGCAGAAAACCAAAGAAGTGATTAGATATGTAGAAGAACAAATAAGGTAACAGGTCACTAGAAATGCTAAATTAACAAGAAACATGGGACTCCTATGATGCCACTTGGTTGTGGCTAAAGAAGAAAATCAACGAGTACAAGTGCAAAACTGAGGGAACTTTGACACTACTCTGGACCACACAAAAGAACCTCTTAGTCCTAGTTCCTTCAAAGCAATTCCATAAGAGACCATGCAAATGTTCTTGGATGACCATGTAGGACTCCTTGAGGATTATGAAAAATTGACTAGAGAATGCAATACACTCAGAAATGATAATACTACCTTACGACTCAGAGATCTTGCAAATCCACCCACCACAAAGGAAGTAACACGATTAGAACCTCGGGAAAAATTGAATACCTTATGGGCATGTGTTTGAAACCTTCAAACTCAAGTGCCAGATGACTCACCCATTCCCCAACCTCACTCCCCACTAGATATACCATAGGCCAAAGACAAGATGACCATTCTTGTAGAGCCTACATTTGAAGAACTTGCATATCCATGTAGAGGTCCATGGATGTGGTGAAAGCTTCCCATTTGTCATCTGCCTTTATCCCATTCATCACTTGCCTCACTACTCTTCATCAATGACTTCTCCAATGCGTCCAAGTTGATATGCTAGGTCCTTCATCTTAGTGACAATGTTAGTCACACTTTGCTTGGGCATCTTCTTGAGTGTGATAAACTCCATCCAAAGTTGGTTCTTCCTTGCTTTAGTACTTGATGAGAAGAATGCTTTAAGATCATTCCAACTCTCTTTTGAAGTCTTGCCGCTCTTGATGTGTGGAATGTAAAAATGAGAGATTGAGTTAAGAATATTTGACCTAGCTAGAGCATCCCTTGAGCAGCATGTGGTTAACCTTTCTTGTTGTTCTCGAGTAGGTTGTCCCTTGCTTCGGAGGATCAACATCATCTCATCTCTAGAAATGTAACCATAGAGTTTTCTCCCTTGAATATATGCTTCCATTCTAAGTGATCAAGTTGAGTACTTACCTCGATCCAAGTTATCTATGGATGAAGGAAATCCATTTCCCATGTTGATTTGTTGTTGGTCTGATACCATAGTGAGGAGATGGTTTTGGTTAGTCTAGAGATGAGCTGGTGTTGCACAAAACCTACCCTACACCTACCAAGCTGACTCTTGGGATGCTTAGTAGACTCCCTCGAGTTCTCAATAATGCATTTATACCCAATAGATACTTTGGAACATATTTCTTAAAACTTTGTACCAAAAAAATAACTTGCATGTAATAGAGGTGTGAGAAAACCTTCTATTTTGGGAATGCAGGTGGCCAATATTTTACTTAGAGCTCACAATGTGGTATGAATTGACCAATGAAATTTTGCACACATCTAGGTCAAATGCATATCTAAATAACAGAAGTTTCATGAATTTAGAGGATATATACATTGAATAATGGGTTTAACAACTGAGAGGAGTCATCCCGATATTTTGAGAACAAGATGATGCGCTCACATAGTCTAGTTCATCAATTCATATCTTGAGATTGGAAAAACCAAAAATAATGAAACTTTTTAGATATATAGTAGACTTTTCACCCTAACTATACCAAGTTAAAATGCAATAAATAATTGATTACAGACAGAGAAAATGCCTCTGCAATATCACTAAAATAATGATGATATGATAGAGATGATCATGAAGAAATGTATCAATTAGTATATGATAATGCACATATAATAATTGGAAGTGTAGCAGACTATTCCTAAATAAGTTGAGCCCAATGTATGCTCAATGATGTAGCCTCAAGCCTCCCAAAAATGGCTCTTTATCTCGTGACTAAAAAACACCTCTTTTTATACTTGCTTCTTGAGTTTGAATTTTGAATTTCCCACACCTAAAACTAATCCTACACTATAGGGGTGATTGACATGATTCCTTCCATAATAACTGATTTCTAATAGCTGATTCAAAATAGCTAATCAATAATAGCTAATTAGTAATTGCTAGTTATTAATAGCTAATTAATAATAGCAAATCAATAATATCTAATTAGTAATAGCTACTTATTAATTGCTCATTTGTAATAGCTAATTCGTAATAGCTTATTCCTAATAACTAATTCATAATAGCTAATTCCTAATAGCTACTTAGGAATAGCTAATCAATAATAGCTAATCAATAATAGCTAATGAGTAATAGCTTATTGGTAATAGCTAATTAGTAATAGCTAATTCATAATTTCTAATTCATAATAGCTAATTCATAATACCTAATTCATAATAGCTAATTAGTAATAGCTAATAATTAATAGCTAATTAGTAATAGCTAATTAATAATCACAAATTAGTAACAAGCTAGCTAGTAATAGCTAATTACTAACAACTATCAAACAATCATCTACTTAGTAATAGCTAATTAGTAACAAGATAATTAGTAAAAGCTAATTACAAACAACTAACCAATAAATAGTTGCTTTATAATAGCTAATTTATAATAGCTAATTTGTAACAACTAATCATTAATAGCTAATCAATAATAGCTAATTAGTAATAGCTACTTATTAATAACTGATCAATAATAGCTAATCAATAATAGTTAATTAGTAATAGCTAATAACGAACAACTAACCAATAACTAATTGCTTTATAATAGCTAATTTTAATAGCTAATTCATAAGAGCTAATCATTAATAGCTAAATTGCAATAGCTAATTTGTAATAGCTAATTCGTAATAACTAATTTGTAATAGCTAATCAATAATAGCTAATCAATAATAGCTAATTAGTGATAGCTAATTAGTAATAGCTAATTAGTAACAAGCTAATTGGTAATCGCTAATCAGTAATACCTTAGTAGTAATAGCTAATTCATAATTGCTAATTTGTAATAGCTAATTTGTAATAGCTAATTTGTAATAGCTAATTCGTAATAGCTAATCAATAATAGCTAATAAGTAATAGTTAATTAGTAATAGCTAATCAATAATCGTGAGTTAGTAACAAGCTAACTAGTAATATTACTATTAACAACTATCATACAATTAGCTACTTAGTACTAGCTAATTAGTAACAAGCTAATTAGTAAGAGCTAATTACGAACAACTAACCAAGAACTACTTACTTTGTAATAGGTACTTAGTAACAAGATAATTAGTGATGGCTAATTTGTAATAGTGAATTAATAATACCTTATTAGTAATAGCTAATTAATAATAGCTAATTAGTAATAGATAATTAGTAATAGCTAATTAGTAATAGCTAATTCGTAATAGCTAATTCATAATAGCTAATTTGTAATAGCTAATTTTTAATAGCTAACTTGTAATAGCTAATCAGTAGTAGCTAATCATTAATAGCTAATCAGTAATAGCTAATCAATAATAGCTAATTAGTAATAGCTAATTAGTAACAAGATAATCAATAGTTGCTAATCAATAAAAGCTAATTAGTAATAGATAATTCATAATGGCTAATTAGTAATAGCTTCTTAGTAATAGCTACTTAATAATAGCTGATAACTAAGAAACTAAATATTAATTCGTGATAGCTAATTCATAATAGCTAATTAGTAATAGGTGATTAGAAACAAGCTAATTAATAATAACTTTCTAATAAGCTAACTAACAACTAGCTACTTAGTAATAGCTACTTAGTAATAGACACTTAGTAATAGCTAATTAGTAATAGTTATGATGAATAAGCTACTTAGTAATAGCTACTTAGTAAAAGCTACTTAGTAATAGCCACTTGGTAATAGTTACTTAGTAATAGCTACTTAGTAATAGCTAATTGGTAGCAAAATAGTATATTAATAACTAATTTCTAATAGCTAACTAATGACCTGCTCCTTCGTAATAGCTAATTGGTAACAATTTAATTATTAATAGCTAATTACTAACAAGTAACCTAGAGTTAGCAAATTACTAATAGCTAACTAGTAACACACTAATTAGTTACAAACAACTAGCCATAACCATATACTTAGTAATAGCTCATTAGTAACTAGCTTATTAGTAATAGCTAAATAGTAACTAGCTTAGTAGTAATAGCTGATTACTAACAACTAGCTACTTTGTAATGGCTAACTGGTAACAAGCTAATTAGTAATAGCTAATTACAAACAAGTAACCAAGGACTAGCTACTTAGTAATAACTAACTGGTAACAAGCTAACTAGTAATAGCTAATTACTAACGGCTAACTACGAACCAGCTACTTACTAACAAGTAACTAAGAACCAGCTACTTAGTAATAGGTAACAAGTATCAACCTAATTAGTATTATCTAGTTACAAACACTAACCAAGAAGCCACACCCATGGATAAAAAGTAATATTATTAATATTAATCAACACAACAAGCTTACCTCTATAAAAGTTGAATCCAGCATCAAAGAATCCAAAGATTGTTTGCCGCACATGTTGTGGTATTTCATTACCACATTTAGATCCTAAATAGTTGACTAACACATGACAATGTGCTGCAAAGCAAATATAGTGATATGCATGGTTGCATGGCATAAGGTGCACTATATAACTTACCCTCTCCTCAATATTCAAACCATATGCTATGCACATGGATGAAACACTGAGTAAGAGGTGTGATGGTAACTCTAGGGGAGGTAATGGAAATAATGGTGACAATTCATTTGAATCCATCATGCTTAACATGTTCTTTACAAAGAATAGATTTCGATTTGAGCTCTTAAGCCAATTCTCATGCAACTTAGATTCAACCTGTGTATGTAAGAATCCAATTGATCATTATAGAACCTTAGAAAAATGTTCCAACCAATGTCAATAAAGCTAAATATTACATCCAATTCACGCATCTTGTTATTCTCATATGGCTCAACCCATAACAACTCCACATTTAAGAGTATATATCTCAATTTGCATCTCCAAGTGAATCCTCCTCTCAAGAGACATTCCCACATCACATTTCAATTTTCTAATCTCAATGACTATTGTAGTCACTGTAGACTCAGCAACCTTTTGTAGCTTGGCTTGATCCAAATCAAGCTTGACCCTATCCAACTTATTCTGTTCACTATCAATTAACAATTCTAAAGTACATATAACCTTAGTACCCTCCACTCGCCTTATGGCAGCAACTACCGTACCTGGTCGAGCATATAACTCAACATCTTCTTTCTCTTCCTGCAAGTTCACATCCAAAGGCTCTAAAAGTGGTGAAGCATCATCGTTCAAACAACTGTAACAACTGTAAAACCTTTGCATCTTGGACTACAATGTACCCATCTTCCTACATCTTTCAATAGAAGTTGCTGTTGCTATAGCCCATGTCAGTTGGTACATAGGTGGATTCTTTGATGTTTGAGCTGTGGTATAGTTTTCAAATGCAAAGGCTTTAGCGAATTGTACAAACAATTCGTAGTTTGTTGGTACCTCTAGGTAGACTTTCGGATGTAACACCATCAGTGCGTCGTAGAACTCTTGCCTCACATATTTAACTTTCATCTTCCACTTGAGTCGAGTTACCTTGAAGACAAACAACCAAATGCATCACTAACTGATTTTTTGATATAGTATATTGATCTATACCAGTGATAGATAGGCCATAAACGGTGTGGAAATCCTCTTTTTTTTGGCAAAATATGCTATGGTCTAAATTTTTTGGATATGTTGGATATATCCACCTGCATCAACAAGGCAAATTGTTCCATAAATTCATGCCCATTACTCTAGTCATAGCACCAAAGATTAAGTGTAGAGTCCCTATATCTTTGTGGTTCATGGATGCAGAAAAGAAGGGTCCTACACAGGCCGCAGATAACATAGAGATACACACAACAACTTATGTATGTATTAATTATTCAATATAACAGTTACATACATGCAAATGGTTACATCATGCGACACATGAGTGAGTCATGACTGTTAAGCCAATATTTTGAGGACATGGCATTTGGCCAAATGGTTCATACGTGGCACATCCACGTAATCGTAGTTAAGCTACTTCAACACTCCCCTGTAACTAGAGTACTAGAATGTGACACAAATGTTACTTGATTTCAATGATTCCAAGATGTTTCCTACAGAGGGTGAACTTATCTGCTCCCACAACGTTTGTACGCATATTAGCCCACATTAGATGAGTTGATACATATGCGAGATGAATTTTTTTCTGCTCTACAAGATCACGTATAAAATGAAACTTTAAATCAACATGTTTTGTTTTCTCTAAGTGTTTGGGGTTGCTAGCCAAATGTATGCATGATTGGTTATCACACATAATCTGCAAAAGAATTGATGTTGTCGGTAAGAGCTCTTGCATGACGGTTTGGATCCAGAGGCCTTCTTTTGTCATGAGAGCTAAGGCCTCAAATTCAGCTTTTGTTGATGACAATGGAATTGCTCTCTGCTTCTTAGAGAACCACGTGCTACCTGCCATTTAACTGGCTATAAAACTAGCCTATTAAATCACACAGCATTAGACACACCGATTGATATCAGATTGGGAAATAACTCTATAAAGTCTGCATTAGGTATGGGAACAGCCCCCTTAAACTATCTAATGGTCACACTGCTCCCCGCATTCATTAGGTAGGGTGGAATGAGTATGCACGCTTACTAATGAGCTGAATAAATCGAATCAATGAGGAGCTTACCTCATCCATTGCTTTCACTTCAATGATGGACTCTTAACGGACGTTGCCTCTCCTCTGCTCAAAATAGTGGCTCTTACATTAGAACCATAGAAATTACTCCTATGGATGCTAGACCCCATACCTACCTATACTTGTTCCCAGAGATTACGTTTCACCTTCGTCGTTTGATGGAACAGCTTCGTTGATGGTAGATTTCTCTCATGACTACGAAGTCGTGCGGACTTTCTATGCTTCACTCGTGCCCATAGACTCGCCACCTTGTGGAGTACATGAGGAATAATGATATTTACTATCAATGTTCCAGCCATGATACCTAGCGGGTCGCCACATGAGTAGTGATTGTACATCTAGCAAATTGATATTATGAATTTATTTTTTTGCTATTTAAAAATATTTTTAAATAGCTAAAAAGTCACGGGCTTAGAAGCGATAATAAATCCTAGAAAGTGTTCACATTAACATGCTTTTACCCATATGCATGTGCATTATGTATGCATATGTGTGTGTGTGTATGCATGTAAGTATGTATGTATGCATATGCATATGCATTATGTGTACATGTGTATATGTGTCTATGTGTGTCTGTGTGTGTGTGTGTTTCTATGTGTCTATGTATGTGTATGCATGTGTATGTGTGTGTAAATCTATGTGTATATGTCTATGTATGTGTGTGTATGTGTATGTGTCTATGTGTGTGTATGTGTCTATGTGTGTATGTGTATGCATGTATGTATGCATATGCATATGCCTTATCTATGCATATATATGCATGTGTGTGTGTATGTGTGTGTATGTGTGTATACATGTAAGTATGTATGTATGCATATGCATATGCATTATGTATGCATATGTATTATGTATGCATATGCATTATGTATGCATATGCATTATGTATGCATATGCATTATGTATGCATATGCATTATGTATGCATATGCATTATGTATGCATATGTATGGATATGTATGCATGTATGTGTATGTGTGTTTATGTCTCTCTATGTGTGTGTGTGTATGCATATGTGTGTGTGTGTATGTATGTGTGTGTGTGTGTGTCTATGTTTGTGTGTGTCTATGCGTGTATGTGTATGTGTATGTATGCATGTAAGCATGTATGTATGCATATGCATGTGCATTATGTATGCATATGTATGCATGTGTGTGTATGTGTGTGTATGCATGTAAGTATGTATGTATGTATGCATATGTATGCATGTATATGTATGTTTTTGTGTATGTCTCTCTACGTGTGTTTATGCATATATGTGTGTATGTGTCTATGTGTGTGTGTATGTGTGTGTGTGTCTATGTGTGTATGTGTGTGTGTCTATGTGTGTGTGTCTATGCGTGTATGTGTGTACATACGTGTGTATCTATATATATGTGTTTGTATGCATGTGTATGTGTTTGTGTAAATGTGTGTGGATGTTTGTGTGTGTGTAAGTGTGTATGTGTCTATGTGGGTGTGTATATATGTGTGTGTCTGTATGTGTATGTGTGTATGTGTGTCTATGTGTGTATGTGTGTGTGTCTATGTGTGTATTCATGCATCTATGTGTGTATATATGTGTGTGTATGCATGTGTATGTGTGTGTGTGTAAATTAGTGTGTATGTGTGTATGTGTGTAAACATGTGTGTATGTGTGTTTATGTGTGTATGTGTGTATGGGTGTATGTGTGTGTATCTATGCGTGTATGTGTGTGTCTGTGTGCATTTACGTGTGTATGTGTATATATATGTGTGTATGCATGTGTATATGCGTGTGGAAATGTGTGTGGATCTCTCTCTCTCTCTCTCTCTCTCTCTCTCTCTCTCTCTCTCTCTCTCTCTCGTCTCAATCTTGGCACAAATGTGCCGGGAGAAATCGAAATTTCTATTAACGTTCCAAAGCGTCGCTTATGCCACGCTCTGAAATATCAGGACATCGGTTATGTGATGCTCCAATGTCATAGGCAGTTTGCCAACGTTGATAAAAGCATCGCTAGATAGCAGCACTCCTTGTGATGCACATTTGGAGCGTTGTACAAGCGACGCTTTGCATCGCTTATGCGACGAATGTGTTTTTTTAATTAAAAAAAAGTATCCTCGCTTATGTGATGCTAGCATCGCATAAGCGACAAGATCTGCTTTTTTTTCATTGGGGGGCATCGCTATGCCCACCTATTTCTAGTAGTGGCTCTTGCTAATGCCACTACACTTTTGGTAGCTTGATGTTCAACACACGACGTTTTTCCCTAATTTGGTTTGCGTCTTAAAATCGTCTCTAATTGTGGTACCTTTTTTGCTAATGATCTCATTAAATCTATAACCATGGATTTTGACATCCTACATAATTTTAGCACTCCCTATTATCCAAATCAAACAATCTCATCGAGAGTACAAAAAATGACTATTAACTATGTTGAAGAAGTTTATTCAATTCTCACCGAAAAGATGGGACCAATTCCAACCCTCTGTCTTATGGGCTTATTGTATGACCTATAAAGTTGCTACTAGATCTACTCCATTTAAATTGGCATATGGAATTGAATCCATTTCACCCATGGAGCTAGTCGTTCCAAGTTTACGAGTTTCCATTTACCAGAAACTCCTTCATCAACGATGGATTTATGATCCTTTTGACATCATTCACGCTTTAGAAGAAGATCACTTTGCGAGTTTCCTCTTGATGCAAGAGTTACAAATCTATCAAGCCTGAACTCATGATAGACTCCCCTATCTTTATGATCCATTAGTTATTCCTAGTCTATAATTGCAAAGCTAATCATATGGCTAGCAAATTTAAGGTTTCCAATAAGGTCTTACTACTTTTTGGTTAAAAACACTCACGAGAGAACCCTTCTATAATCTTATCAATGGCTCAAAATTACACTCTTTTCATTCCCCAATCATGCATAAAAGATTCACAATGGCCACTTTAAGCACATACTCTCAACTTACTATATTATTGATAAGGTCAATGCATTACGTTACATGAATGAAAGGCATAATGATAGTACTTAATTCAAGCAGTCAATCACATCACGAGTCAAATGGTTTTTTAGAAGCAATTCATTTGGAAGGACTTAAAAGAAAAGTTTGTGTATGCGGGAGACAATGTATGTCACGTACAGGTGAGGTGGTTTCTTTGCGGTCTGCCTTTGTAGAGAAGCATGATGCTCTTAGCAAAGTTAGTTCAATGCTTGAGGCACAATCTGAAAGGAATGTTATACTGAAGCAGTCTTGTGCTACTTTGACATCTAGTCAATGACAGATGGATGCCGAGCCTGCCCAAGTTAAGGATGAATTATTCAAGATTAATAATGAATTACGACGTATGATCGGGCACAATGTAAAATTACACAACAAATTAGAAGCTACACAAAGGGAGCGACAAGCCTTCTTTAATACATCAGAGAAGCAGGCATTGTAGCTACAAAGAAAGGAAGGTATTTTACATGATCAGGCCACAAAATTGAAGCAAGTTGAAGCTATCGAAAAACAAGCTAAAAAACAATGTAAAGCAGCATTGTAGAATGATTTTTATTTACAGGAAGACTTTTTGGTATTACAAACTCAATACCTGGTTGCGCAAGCAATACACAAAAGCACTTCTAGTCTTGAAGCACAAATTTGGGATGATGATGCAATGAAAAGATTGTTAAAGGCCTTGCAAAATAAAATAGACATACTTTTGAGGAATCCTAAGCATTATATTTATAGGGTATTATCGATGAAGATTGTTTCACTTAGGGGTTTGAGTCCACAGTGCATGCCAGTGTTTGGCCATGCGCATGTGTATATGTAAATTCTTTTCTAATTTTGGTGAAATGACTTATGGAACCATTGTAGCTATTCATCCGCGTATTAATGAAACCAACATTTCCGGTTAAGAGGAAGGGAGGCAATAAGTTGGAGTGACTCGGTCAACCTATGGATTCTAATTGCAGTGATGATTATCCAACTCTATGTTATGTTGTTTTTGTTCCTTCTATATTATATGTTAGTCTAATATTTTGTGTGAGACGTTAAGTTAATGATGCGATTAAGTTTGTTTTGCAAGTGATTTTGTATGTAGTGATTCGACAATTGATTCTGTCACCAACTAACACAATAAAGAGTGCATGATCTAATGGAAGTATTGAATTAATTGTATTGTAATTTCAGCAAGTATCCTGTTAATGTTATTTGATGTTAATTTGTAAGTTAGTAGATGGAAAATAAGTCAGTCTATAGGTAATAATTGTATGAATGCCACCCAAGAACCCTTCTTGTAATCCTTTCTTTTTGGCCGTAATTTTTCAATAGATGTAGTGTGGGTAACAATTTACAAAGAAATTTCAATGTTTTATATAAAAGCACACTTCATGCAAAATCTTAAAAGAGGTTCTTCCAAAGAAAACCGGAGTATCTAGGACATATAATCTCTAGAGAAGTATATGAAGACGTTAATAATAGAATTACATACTTCTAAGTCTCTTAAGGATGTGAAGTCCTTCCTTCGATAGGCTAATATCTACACAAATTTTATAAAATGGTTCTCATACTTAGCACTTCCAATCACTTTTATTATTGAAGAAAAAAGCTAATTGTGAATGGGAGGTTTAACAACAAAACTCATTTGACGCACTCAAAGATGCACTTTCATATATAGATATTTTACAATTATGATACTTTTTCACGTCTTCTCATGTAGTTACAAGTTACAAGTGTTAGTTTTTCATGCATATATGATCATCCTATTGTAATTGAGAATAGAAAGCTTAACTCATTTGGAAAGAATTGTCGCACATATGATAAGGAAATTTTAGTGATTGTGCATGCATAAAAAATCTGGGTATGTTATCTTATGGGTTTTGAGTTTTTATTCAAAACCGATCAACCGTCCATTTAAACATTTATTATATCAATCATTGATTTTTGATAAACACATAGAATGGTTTTATTTTTATTCAAAATTTACAACCTATGATTCAATATCAACCGAAGAAGTTTATTATAGTTGTTGCAACTCTTAGTGACTTATGTTCATAGTAATAACATCCTTTTCTTGTAAACCAATATTTCAACCATTAGTGTTCACTCAGTTCATGATATGGTTCTCACTTACGCATCATATGTATTTCGCCTCTACATGGTTTCTTGTAAAACATTCTAAATCATATGATTTTCGTAGCTATAATATTTATAATCGAAACTATTGTAAAAATCAAAGTCATAATGAAATTTACATCACAATATATCTTGTTAAATATTTTAATAGTCAGTTCAAGGATTAACCAGCAAGCCACGTCCACCCATATAGATGTAATATTTCTGCATCATTTGTGAACCAATAGGCGCAAATATGATCAAGAAGAATACATTTCCTTCACATTATACTAACTTTGCAATAATCCTTTATACTATTTCGAAAAGATGTACTATGAATACTTTAGTTTGCTGGATTTCCATAATGTGGTAGCTTAGCGATGATAAGATTACAGAAACAATTGTTTTAATGTGAAACAAGAAGAATAGGACCGGTTTTATTTTCGAATGAGAGTCAAAAAAGTGATTGAGATGTTGAGTTGGGAAGAATCAATACGTATTTTAGTGACAAGGCTGCAATTATTTTAGTAACGTAGAATATGAGAATACGAAAGAAGCTACTATTATTAATATCATACAGTATTCGAATATGAGAATACGGAATCGTTTGAGCTAAATGTACTTCTTGCCTTAACGTTTTTTGTCAGGCTCATGGATCAAGGATCAATCATTTGAAGACTCCTCACAGATCCCTTCTTGAGAAGGAGATGGAGTGAAATATGTCTCTGTCTCTCACTCTGCACGCCTAGCTAGTAGCGATATCGATTAAAAAAGGAATTTTCAGATCTCGTGGGGATTTCATGCTCTGAACGAGTCAAAAAAACATTTTTCAAATTTTTTTTTCGTTACTTTTAGTAGAGCATGGACTTCAAGTTAATGGAATTTTTGCGTATGTTTTACATTATACTTTGTTTTCTTACCAAAAGCTATAAGTGATAATTAACAGCATTCAACGAGGAATTTGATTTTCTCATAATCTATCATAAGTATGAGCAAATAAGAAAAACAAAAAGAGGATTAAAAACCTAGATTCTCTACAACGTTTTCTTTTTAGTTTGAACTATCTAGGCTTTAGCCATAACTCATTTCATTACTTCACCACAGTAGATGGATGGTTTTTAGACTTGAATTGTGAAACACACCCTTAGCACAAGCACGAAAATGCCCATTGTTGGACATTCGTTAGTATTTGTGTACCTTTCCCTGTTGCTAGTGAAGTGGGTAGATCAATCAAAAGTCTAGTTGATGGGCGAGTTGAAAGACATGTCAGGAGAGGAGTGGGTAACATTGTGGGTAGCTGCATCACTTCTAGCGTAGTTGGTAAATGTGTTAGAAACAAAGTGAGTAAAACTACTCGTTCCACAATGGACACATCCCTCTCTAGACACATCACTAGTTTGATCGATAAACATATTATTCCTATATGCATCGCTGGGAAGAAACCACTTACCATGTTGCTTGTGCAAATTTCACATAGGTTTTGCACATACATGTATAAACACTCACATAACTTTTGAATAAATATTCTAACCTTCCGAAATAGATCTTCCAATTGAAATATCTATTTTAGAGCTACTACGAAGTACCAATAAGTGTTCCTCATTCTAATCTCTATGAAGTTGAGCTTTTTATTTTCTAATAAAGGTTATCCAATATACTTCATATACTATGGATTCATACATCACACTCGATGTGAAATGGATAGTTCAATTGATACATCTATTGATGAATGGGTAGCAAAGCCATTCAATAGTTATAGATACCTAAGCATGGAGAGTGTTCGATAGTTCTTCACGCGCATGACATATACATACCTATACGTCCACATCTCTTGACATACATCATACACTTAGATACAAGCACATGTAGACCTAGTCCCAGACACTCCCATAATCACACACATAATCTATTTACAATTACACACTCATACATGCACACACGTGTATGCATCGTAATCTTAACCATATCTAAGTATATATAGTAATATCGAAATACACTAGTATGAATCCTAAAACCCTAATTTTATATGTACTTATGTTTTAAATAGAATTTAAATCCTAAAAAACGTTTTCTGTAATTATGTATATATACTAATAGAAATCCTAAGATCCAAATTTTCTATACATTTCTGTATTATACTCGTTTAGATATGAAACCCTAATTTTTATGTAGTTGTAATAATATAAATCTAGACACACTAATTTAACAAACCCAAAACCTAATTATTTCTTTATTTATGTATATACTAATATTAACTATATATTTATGTGTGTGTGTATACATAACAAGCATAAGGCCCTCATTGTTTTCCTATCTATGTGTGTGTCTCTCTCTCTCTTTTTATCTCTCTCTCTCTATCTCTTTCTTGCTCTCTCCATATATATATATATATATATATATATATATATATATATATATATATATATATATATATATATATATACACACAACACACACATAGATACATACACACACACATATACATACACACACACACACACACATATATATATATATATATATATATATATATATATATATATATATATATATATATATATATATATATATATATATATATATATATATATATATATATATATATATTAAAAATCAAAATTCAATATGCATTTATGTAGATATACTAATTCAAATTTTAAAACCTCCTTTTTTCATGTGTTTTTGTATCTATAGTTAAATAAAGTCTAAAATCCTACTTTTTTATGTGTTTATATATGTATCTTATTATAAAACCTAAAACCCTAATTGTTTTGTGTATGTACGCATACATGCTAATATAAATCCTAGAATCCTCATTTTGTATATGTTTATCTACATATAATAATATAACTTTTGTAACACTTATTCTATATAAAAATAAAAAATCATTATATTTTATGTTGTTGGAAATGGGTGGGCCTCAATAACAATAAAATCACAGGTTTACACGATCTTCCCACACTAAACCTTAGCATACACACCTTAGGACTAAAAACGATGATGAGTGAGAGATAGAGAGAGATAGAAGAGATCTTTCAAAGTGTATGCTAAGCTAGAATATCTACACTATCTATATTCCAATGTCAAATTACAATGTGTGAATATGATACAAACTGACAATATCTAAATCTAGACAAATAACTAGATACAAATGATTGTGTGCCTAAGAGGTATGAAGAGTTTATGTGTTAGAATATGGAGAATAGAAGTAGTTTAGAACTGTTTTACAAAAAACCCGAATTCTAATTATCCTAAATTAAAAAACTCGTGAATGAACAAGTAAGAACGGAAGTAGACTTGTTACTCATAGTAAATTAGCAAGTGATTTAGAGTGTTGGCTGACATGAACTCCTCCAAATACTCCAGATGTAGATCACACATCCTCCAAGAGTGTAAGAACTCTTGCTCATGTAGAGGACATCCTTGATCCCCTCCTAAGCTTGCGTGCAGCTTGAGATGATTAAGCACTATGCCAATGCCTTCTTTATATAGGTTTAGAGCTTATTGGAAATCAAATATTAAAAGCTATAATAAAGCACAAGCCTAGTGAACGAACATGAGAATCACTTACAACCACGTGCAAACCATGTTTTCATGAATCAATATCCACGAAAAGCAAATCCAAACAAAAATATGTGTTTTCGATGCATTACTACTATGCCATACAAGTTTGACTCGGGTGGCTGTTTTGCAAGGCATTTATTGTAGAACACGCTTCCCACTTGTTGTTTTGGTATAGAGACTACTAAAGACTATTACATAAGTTGTACATTGTTGAGGATTTTGATCTATTGACATTTTTTCCAGTATATGTGTTTGTGTATGTACAATAATATACAATCTAAAACCCTAAACTTTATATATCTATGTGGATATATTAATATATATCCTAAAAAACTATTTTTATGTATTTATGTATATAAACTAATATAAAAACCTAAAACCTTATACACACACACACACACACACACACACACACATATATATATATATATATATATATATATATATATATATATATATATATATATATATATATATATATATATATATATATATATATATATATATATATATATATATATATATATATATATATACATATACATATATACATACATATATACATAAATATAAATATACATACGTATATATGTATGTATATACATACATACATACATAAATACACACACACACATAGACACACACACACACACACACACACATATATATATATATATATATATATATATATATATATATATATATATATATATATATATATATATATATATATATATATATATATATATATATATATATATATATATATATATATATATATATATATATATCTATATATATATATACATACATACATACATACATAAGAATCAAAATCCCCCACTTTTATGTATCTATGAAATGTTTGCATATGTTAATGTATGTCTATGTGTATGTGTGTATTGATGTGTGTATTTATGTATGAATGTATATATGTATTCATGTATGTATGTATGTATGCATGTATATTGTATGTATGTATATATGTATGTATGTATATTGGTATGTATGTATGTATGTATGCATGTATGCATGTATGTGTGTATGTAGGCATGTATGTATGTATTTATTTATTTATTTATGTATGTATGTATGTATGCATGCATATATGTATGTATGTATGTATGTATGTATGTATGTATGTATGTATGTATGTATGTATGCATGTATATATGTATGTATTGTGTGTATGGAGGTATGCATTTATATATCTATGTATGTATGTATGTATGTATGTATGTATGTTTGTTTGTTTGTATGTATGTATGTATGTATGTATGTATGTATGTATGTATGTATGTATGGATATATGCATATATGTATGTATGTCTGCATTTATGTATGTATATGTATGTATGTATGTACGTATGTGTGTATGTATGTATCTATGTATGTATGTATGTTTTTATGTATGTAATCTAAATATGTATGTATATAATGTATGTATGTATGTATGCATGTATGTATGTAATGTACAAATGTATGTATGTATTTATATATTTATGTATTTATGTATTTATGAATGTATGTATGTATGTATATATGTATGTATGTATGTATGTATGTATGTATGTATGTATGTATGTATGTACGTATGTATGTCTGTATGTGTGTATGTATGTATGCATGTACGTTTGTATGTATGTATGTATGTATGTATGCATGTATGTATGTATTTATGTATGTATGTATGTGTGTGTATAATAGGCCTTTTGTTAGTGAAATAATTCATTTTGAACTTCCCATTATGTATTGTGGGGATAATGTTTAGAATGAATAATTATGCTCTTTTATGCATATAGGCAAAACTTCGTGATGAAAACTTTTATATTCTCTCTCTAAACCTTATTTGCATCATGTTTTCTAGTTAAAAATTGAACATGAAGATGAAAAAATTAAGAGAAATGCTTTATGAGGAGAAAGGTAGAGCATGCATATGAGAATTAAAGTGTCTCTATGCAAAAGTTGTGAGTCATGTTTCAAGTACCTTGTTTAAGGCTCTAAATTTGGTTCACTGTAAAATAATTCTTTGATTTTATTCTCTCTCTATAATTTCTAAACTTGGAGGGCTTAAAAGTGATATTTGGAGGTAGATTTGGACCTAGGGCAGCTCTAACACTATTGTGGAGATAGGAGTGCTCAACATTTCTGTCTCTCACAAGCCTTTTGGAATTTTGCACTATTTTGTCTCTATTTCTATTCAATTCCATGATTTTGATGCATACGTATTGTCGTGAACACTTCTGGATGTCCTCGGGTAAGTCTTTTCATTGACTTTTTTTCTACTTTTGATAGGTACTGCTAAAGGAACTGCTTGAATACTACAAATCAATTCTTTTGTGAAAGTTTTTCATGCAACACATGGAGAGGCAATTATTACTATATTTGGTAAATCATGCACTTCCTTAAGCACGATCAAATCTATTTTGAGAAATATTTGTTGCATCATGTAGGAAGACACTCAGAATTAGAGAATTACCTTGTGATTGAGAGTGAGAGTGAGAGTGAGAGTGAATGAGATTGAGAGTGTAAGTGTGAATAAGATTGTGACAGATGAGGGCTGGGTGGGAGGTCGAGGGTTTATCAAGAAGCTATTTTCAAAAGCTATTATATCCAACCGATTTAAATCTATGATACCAAAACTTCTGTTTCTCTATGTCATATCTTGTCTACTTGTTTACATATGATTTTCTCTCACCTTGTGCAAGTTTTATTTTCTCTCTTCTACTATTCTCGAGTGATCAGAAGCTCATGACTGGGGATATCATGTGACTAAGGAATTTCTACAAGTGGTGTTAAATCAGAATCGATCCTCCACAATGATGGAGGGCTAGACGTGAAAAATAAGTGAGCAAGAGGACTTATTCAATAGATTCTTAGAGAACTATCACTACAAGGAATACGAGCGTATAGCGATGGTTAAGGCGATAGAATTTCGTCGCTATAAAATTGCAACATGCATCGTAATAAGCGTCGCACGCGGACCGTCGATTAAACGACAAAGCAAATGACAGTTTTTGCGACTTGTGGTGCGCCGGGGCTGCGATGCTCCCATACAGCATCGCTAACACGACACTTTTAAATAGAGTCGCATAAGCGATGCTTTTGTACATTGCATAGGCGATGATTTGGGCGTCCCATAAGCGACACTAAAAACATATCGCTTGTGCGACGATGGGTAGCATCGCTTACACGACGGTCTCTTGATGGACAAAAATTAAAACGTTGGAGGCTCTTCGATCGACATTTTCACGCATCCGATTGAAGAGCTCTCCAATGTTCGCAATTGCGCTGTGCTTACGAGCTGAAGCAAGTATATGCAGAATTGTTCTTTTTCCTAAGCTCTCTCTTATTGTCTCCCTCTGTCTCTGTTTCTCTCTTTCTACATCTTTCTCTCTTTGAATTCTCTCTCTCTCTCTCTCTCTCTCTCTCTCTTCTTTCTCTCTTTATTGCAGGTTAATCAAGAAGCTAACCAAGCAAAAAGTATGGCTAACTATTGTAAGTACAATTTCTATTCTTTCTATATCATTTGAATTGTGTTATTTTCATTACATAGCATACTCACACTTATTGATATGCACTTATACACTTATACATGATGAAGATGCACTTGATACATTTTAATGGAAAGCTTGAAACAGGTCAGTGTCCAAAACCTATGACGCCTATGGATTGGTATCAAAAATGGACAGATGGAACTCTGATAGATCCAGAAGCAAAAATCTTAAGTGATCATTCAGATAATGAGTATGTGAACAGAAGTAAAGGAAAATTGGCACTCGCAGAGAACATATCAATATGGTATTCTTTGGAGTATTGGAAAGAGTTAAAAGTATGTCATCTTCTTGATCCTATGCATATATTCAAAAATATTGGTTATTCACTATGGCAGACTCTTCTTGGACTAAAAGATACCACAGCATCAAGGAATGATTTGAAAGATCAAAAATCCAAACCAAAGTTATGGCCTGTTTTTTATAAACATCGACAAGAAACGACTTATGCACTTGCTCCATGGATACTTACAACAAAAGAGATATAGACTATCAACAATAGAATTCAATTGATTAAGACTCCTACATGATATGGAGCATCTTTTCAAAACATGTTTACTATGGATGATAAGAGCTTATCTGGGTTAAAGACCCATGACTGGCATAACTTTTTGAGACATATTTTACCTTTGGTTATCGATGGATATACAACGAAAGGAGTACGAGATGTGATCTATCGTCTTGGATCACTTATAAGGTAACTATAATACTTTTCCATTAATATGTATGAATATTGGATATCTTTTATTTTTTAGTTAACTTCTTTATAATCGTTTTAATGATATGTATAGGTGGATTACATCCAAAGAGATTGACAAAAACTCGATCCCACAAAAGAAAACGTGAATGCAAAGAGCTACTATGTTTCATGGAGAAAGAACTTCCTAGTTCATTTTTTGATATTCAGGTTCATTTATTAGTCCATCTTGTAGATGAGATAGAGATTGCAGGTGTTGTCAACACTGGATGGATGTTTTGGGTCGAGCGATTTATGGGAATACTAAAAGGTTATGTGCGACAAAGAGCGAAACCAGAAAGATCCATGGCAAAGGGTTGGATGCTTGAAGAGTGCATGTATTACGTTAGTGAGTACCTTGAAAGAGTTCATGAAGAAGCTCCACGTGCATGCACCAATGAGTCTTCTTCAAAAATAACAGATAAGGTATTATCAGGTAAGGGGGTTCCATTCTTATTTACATTTCAAGAAAAAAAATGATGTTTCTACTTTTGTAGCATATAATAGCGAATGCATGCAAGCATTCCTTAGGGATTACGAGGAACTTCAAAATCTCCAAAGTAAAAGGCGAAAAAACAAAAGATTTAGACATCATCTCGATAATAATGAGATTACAGATATATCTTCTTTCACGGATTGGCTATATAGTCGTTTGCAACGCATCAATGCAAATAATGAAGAAATCTCAGATGAGCAAAGAGAGTTAATCATAGGTAGTGAACGAAAGGTAATTTTATTAAAATAATATTTAATTTTTTTCACATATGTATGTTAGTTTCTATTTACTAATTGAATTTATTTTCCAAGCTCGAATGTTCACTAATATGTGGGCTTTTGGACAGCATATTAGAATCAAAGCCATTGATTCTTTACCTAAAATAGAGGATTCTAGTATTGTTGCTTCTTTCAAGCAACTATCACGTGCTAGCTTAAAAGACACGAACCTTATAGATAGCGATCTTGGTTACGTAGGAACTATTGTTGGTATCTACAAAATTTCATTTCGTACATTCAAACAGGTAGAAAAAAGTTTATATTTTTTTTAATAGAGTTAGTTATTTTTTTAAGCACCTAATAATGGGTTTTTGTTGTTATATATTTTGATAGGTCATTTTGAAGGTTGACTGGTTTCGAGCGGAGTATAAAGGTAGTAATTCCACATTAAGAAAGGAATTATCTGGGTTTTGGGCAATTGATTCTTCCAAAGTAATGCGATCTACTAAAGAACCATATATTCTTCCTACGCATATTGAACAAGCATTTTTTTATAAAAACCCAGATGCTCATCCTTGGTGGCAAGTCATTCATGTGCAACCTAGAGGTAGGTCATTGTTTGAACAGTTTATTGTTAGAGAGATCGAAGAAAGTCCTCTTGATGATTCAACATCAGATACAAATACATCAACATCTAAAATAGAAACTAGAATCTTTACATGTGATAATGATACTAATCTTTTTGATGAAGAGGATAATTCTCTACATGCTGATTCTACTGACGAGGAAGAGGAATTACTAGAAATAGATATTAATCCATCAATAGATGATGTGATTCATGAGAACATAGATTTAACAATAGAAGAAATAAACGAAATCAATAAGGATAATCAAGATGCGACTATATTGATGTCTTACCAAAATGATGGCAATAATGAAAACATATGAGCAGATTAGATAGTAAATTCTACTCTAGTTATCGATCAATAACTTGAAGCTTCTGAATGGATATCAGATAATAGATTTTTTTATTAACTTGAATAACGATGAATCCTACTAAAGAGATGAAATCATGTTCTTCTAAGTTAGAACATGAAGCTTGGGGGTATGCCTAATTATTTTATATATAGCTTTATCTTCGAGGAGCAAATTTTTATCATATATGTATGCATATGTGTGTGTATTCATGTGTATTATATGTATACATATGTTAGTGTGATGCATAATATATCTACTCCATTTTATATTTATGTATGTGTATCTAGATGATGTGTATATATCTTTATATATATTATGATCCTCGTTGATTTGAGTAGCTATATATAGAGGCATAAGGTTGGGAGGAGAGACATCTCTCTAGTAGGACGTCGGAGGAATAGATGCAATGTGTACATATACTTCAAACATATGGCTAAAAGGTTGAATTATAGTTTTTAAATTAGGGGTTTTAAAACCCTAATATCGAAATTAGTGTTTTCAATTTAGGATTTCGAAATAGGATTAATTTATTTATTTATGCGTATGCATGTGTTGTGTATGTATGTGTGTCTATATGTGCATATGCATGTGTTGTGTGTGTGTGTATATATGCATGTGTATATGTATATATGCATGTAAATATGATTATATGAGCCTATGTGTGTGTACATATGATTATGCGTGTGTATGTGTATGTGAGTATGTGTACGTGTATGTGAGTATGTGTATGTGTCTATGTGTATTCATTACATGTGTGTAACTGCATGCATGTGTATGTGTGTCTAAAAATGTGCATGTATGTGTGTGTATGTATAAATGTGCGATCCAATCAAACGAATGGAATTATCCTTCCTGGAAACCTCAAAATAAGTGTGTGATACCAATGGTGATAAAATCACCCATGACATTCTCTACAAGAAGAATAAATCTTCCCAAAACTATGAACGATAACTCCCAATCCTAAGGAGATGTCTACTAAGAGCTCTCCTCTGACCTATTGAGACATGCCACAATGAATGATGAGTCCTTTCTCCCTGGCCATAGAAGAAGAGTGCTCAAAGGGAAGTCATTACCACTGTTCCATACTAGCGGAATCTTCTTCCAAGTCATGGTGTCATAACTACACTAAAGTGAATATATATTCCATACATATATATAATGGGATATGGAGGTGGATTCTAATGAATCCCATATGCTAAACTCATCTCGATGCACTCAAATGAGTCCCATGTCCTCGAACTAGTTAGGTTGGTTCTATTCAATATATGAAAATGGATATCCCTTTCTATTCCAAACAAACTTTTTCCTAGGTACCAAGACTAGGTCTAAGTACCTCTCTATAGATCCCAACATACATATATGTATGAGGTACCCTAACCATTTCTGACCAAGGGATCTATGCTCTATATCATAGAGCTAGTGCCACACATGTAACCTTCCTAATCATCACTCGAATCACATTAGCACCCATCGATGCTCTCTTATGAAACCCATCTATGTGATCCCATCTATTTGGTTTCCTATCCCATAGTCTCCGAATCTTGTGAGTCTCTTTGACGATAAGTAAATCTTCACTACATTGGAGATTATCATAAATGTATCTCCCAGGCCTGTTTGCAACTTCCCATAACCTATAGAGTTGCTTGTGCACACTCCTAATGATGAAGGTATATCTTCTTCCCCTTAGCAATCCTATGGTTTAAATCCATAATGATTATGTGTAGGGATCCTATTACTTCTGAAGTTGCCTTATGTATACTACTATGATCGTACTAAGACCATCAAATACATGCTTAAAAGCATGCTAACACCTTAGTGATGTTTGCAGAAAACAACATGTTACCATGCCATAACATTCTTACCTAAAGGTAAGTATGTATATAATGTCATGAGTTGGGAAAAACTTCAACAACATTTCCCAGGGAAATGGAGTCCCGAAAAAATCTAACCATAAACTCAATGGCACACAGGCCATCCAACAACATAAGGCTTGAAAAGTCGATGGCATGCATGCCATAAACTCATACATGGAACCCATAACCTACAAAAATATAAAAAGAAATGCTAGAAACAATCTCTTTGCTACATAACCATGTAGTTTCGGCAACCATCTTTCCTACAAACAATAAAAAAGTGTACTCCTACCAAGTTGATCCATACTTTTAGAATTAGACGAAATGATCAAGTTTGATGTATGCATTCCAATCCATGCATGTACATACAAAAAATGCCATACTATAAAGTAAAATGCCTAAGATATAAACCATACATCCCTGAATGGTTTGGTATTGCAATTGCATGCATTCAATCCTTTTTCACAAACTTCAAGACCTCTCCACCTTCCTCTTTAGATCGTATCATAAACTTTCAAGTGTCTAAAAACATCCGATCACTTCCCAAAACATAGAGCATGGTCAGATGATTACCAAAATAATGCAAATTTACCCAAAAAATGCATTTGTAATCCCTCTTTAGACCTACAAAAACCTTTTTAGAGCTTGCAAATAATCTTAAAATGACATATGTATCATATGCAAGTGGCTCAACATGAAACTACTTCAATCGCCTTCCGAATTTGTAAAATATGGCTCCTAAAAGGTAGTTACCAAAAATTGTTCACACTTTGCAAACATGTACAGAAGTGCAAAGATACTTGATCTCAAATTTGTGTTTCTTAAACTTGAAGTAGATCTTTTTGCTTCGAAATGAGCCATAACATCTCCAATTTAAAGTTTCCCAGCCCAAGATATGACCTTTGCAAGTGTGACATGCCAAACTAGTGGACTAGTGGAGGGGCTGGAAAAAGTATGAAAATGTGATGTTTGGACTGCCCAAAAGCATTCTTCCATCAAGCACATCCTAGAATTCTCTCCATAACCTCTGAGAGTAGTGTATGAAGATGCTTGGCCCTTTTTTCACCTTACCAAAGAATCCCTTGGTGCATGCTAATTTTCTCCCCAAAAGATGTCTAATTCAAGATTTTTACTTCCATGCAAAAAGTTAAATGGGAGATCTTAGCAAGCTTCTAATCCACTCCGAATGTCGATTTTTCTTGGGTTTTCTTGTTTCCTATGGCACTATATATACCATACTCCATGAATGTATACATTAATCCATGGGAAACCTCTTAAATAATCTCTTTTCTTGCTCCCTGAAAGTGGAGATTTGCTAAAATTAGCACCTGAAATGTTTTCTTAAAAGTGTGGAAAGGGGGTTTTTTAAGGAAGTGAAATTCCTCAACTTATTATTCTCATGAATCTAATGATTCCGTTATGAAGTCCATATAAGA
The DNA here is from genome assembly GCA_020310875.1 of Ceratopteris richardii. NCBI lineage: Eukaryota > Viridiplantae > Streptophyta > Polypodiopsida > Polypodiales > Pteridaceae > Ceratopteris > Ceratopteris richardii. Next base: position 20,118,137 of record CM035433.1, read on the forward strand.
TACTCTCAGTATATATATATTTTCCCATCCATCCATACCTAGTGCACCTCTTTTTCCCTCTTCTAAAATGGGAATTTCTTAATTTCAGGTGCTGAAATTCTTTCTCAAATAGTGATAAAAGGGGGTCTTGTAAAGCTTCAAACTCCCATCATTTTGAGCTATATTGTGGATGTCTTAATCTTATATGTAATTTAATATGCTAGAATATAGGTATGCATGATGTTTCCTACCAAACTAAGAAAAATCCCGCTTCATTTACCTTTTCCAAAATGGCTACTAGTCAACATAAGCCCTAAAATCTATGTGGAAATCATAAACATAGCTACTTTGGAGATACCTAGATCTTACACTTTCTTGTTTTTTGAGGGATTACTTGTCTCAAGATGAGAGTATATATTTCATAATCTCCCTATATATGATTTCCCTCCGAAATCTTAGCCCAAAGCCCACCATTTCTTTTGCCAAAATTGAAGTGTTACAATGATAAACTCCTAGAAATAAGAAAAAAAGTTTCATACCTGTGTTTTGAGATAGTATCTCCCTTTCTCAAGAAACCCCATGCAAATGAGCTCAGGACTTCATCCATATAGACGTGGTTGTACCCCGTCATCCAAGAGATCCTCTCGATCATCGCACATGGCTAGGGAGGAGGGATCAATTTTCCTCTTTCTCTCACGGCTCCCTGTAGAGGAAACCAATACATCAATGCGATGAGAAGTAAAAAACAAATAGCATTTACAATATCTCCTTCCTCTATCTCCTTGACTTGCTTGCTCCACATGTGACACAATACAAAATTCTTGTTTCTCCTCCAATCTCAAGTGTGTGGACAATTCAATGAATATATATATACGACACATAATTTACATCCAACCCATATGGCAAAGTGGATAGACTAGTACCCTCTCATGGCGATGGTGAGAGATCAAATGCTACGGCCTGCAGCTTATTTGCGTGGCTTGAATCGAGCTGCTCTGATACCATTGTAGTGATCCTTTCACGAACTTCTTCTTTTACTACTTGTTCCATGTCTTTAGGAGCACTACACATAGAGTTTGGTGTTCACCTCTACCCAATTGTGGAGCTGTTGTAAGAGACTTTTTTGCATTAGTCCTACTCTTCTCATTCTTCTACCCTTCATATGGAGGATTACCCAAAAGGTGCCATGTGGCAATAACCTATATGTGACACTTTGCAAAGAAAAGTAATTTTTCATTATGATTTCTTACACTAACATGTGAATGCTTATGTGTTTCAAACCTTCTCATTTACTTGATAATATTTAAAAATATAATATATATATCCATCAATCCATGTGTAAATTGTTTTTTGCTATATGACTTATTGCTTAACTAGTTACAATCCAAGCCACTGATTAAAAAGTGTTATTACACTAATTAAAATGCATCCTTTTTAAACCAATACTTTTGGTTGAGAAGAATAGAAATCCTTTTTGACATATTTATGCATATATACTAATATATATAATAAAAAATAATTAAATAAAAATACTCAAAACCTTACTTTTTATGTATATATATATATATATATATATATATATATATATATATATATATATATATATATATATATATATATATATATATATATATATATCTGTGTGTGTGTGTGTGTGTGTAAGCTCATCCACAAGAAAGATAGAAAGGGTAGAATAGACAACTTGTGGCCTATCCCCATGATTTAG
>CM035433.1:20124841-20152341 GCA_020310875.1 Ceratopteris richardii
GTACAAGAATGATGATTAAGAAGGGGCAGCAATACCAAGAGATCTAGAAGTCACCAATGTAGAGATAGATATCCTCTATGCACCATATCTCTAAGAGGATGCTAGAATAGAGGATTTATGAACCAAACACTTGTACGTACTATTTTTTATTTATTTATTATGCTATGTTTTTTTGTACACTACTATATTTCTATATTACTATTATTATCGTATTCTAATTATTTGAGTTTTTTGTTGAAGAGTAGGATGGGAGAGAGTCCACCACTCACTCCACACTCCATGAGAGAGGACCAATTTATGGAGTTTATATCTCACGCACTTGCTACTTATATGGTTAGAGTGTCACAGTATTGGATCGCTCACGCTAGCACTCCCCCGGCCTCACTCCCATCAACGACACTCCCGCTAGCACCACTCCATTTGGCGGGACTACTCCTATTGGCCTCACTTCCTTTGGCAGGAATATTCCCATTGGAGGTACTCTTGGCTTTATGGCTTCACCATGACCATCCTCTCAGCCATCCCCTAGTGGCGCCAAGAGTCCACGTATGCGTTGCACACCATAGCATGATATAGGTGCTAGCCCATCTCCTCTGTTCGGTCGATTGAGGTCACACTCTAGAGGAGCAGATTCGAAAGGTGGATCTATAGCTAGCTCTAGAGGAGGTGGATGTTGTGGAGGTAGTGCGACGGACATTGTGTCTCCCACGTCTACTCCTATAGCAAGTACCTAAGTGTAGGTACATGGCATAGTACACCATATACACCTTGGGATGCTCATGAGCATGATGACTCCAAGGTGTACCATATACCTGATGGAGCTCAACAAATGGATGCGATGGGAAAGTCCATGCATCAACACATATGAAAGCTATGCTCCATACAATGTGGACACTCTATCATTGTGAAATGGAGTGGACATGACAAAGATCAAAAAAATTATATCACAAAGTCGATCTATCAAGAGTATCGGCCAGCATCTGGGCACCCTCTTGTTAGCTTGGAGTGGATTCAACACACCACATGTGAGGTGATGTTCCAGCAACAATCAAAGGCTCGTGACACTTTTAGAGCAGGATTACTAAAGCTTGTATGGTTAGATGTTGAGGAGTGGGATATGATGCATGATGAGTAGTAGCAGACTCCTGACTGATATCAACAGTAGCGAGATATGGTGCCACATATCTAGATACAATCAAAGCGTCATATTTGGATAGTTGCAAGTATGACACTATGCATCACGAGTTTGTAAGTATCATTTTGATAATTGAATTTGTTTGTGTTAAGCACATAATGTATGTTCATCTAATGTTTTGTAGATTTGTTGCAGGAGGCAGTGGATCATCCTCTGACAGGAGAAGAGGAGGCTTATGGATATCGTCATGGATTAGTTGCAGAGTTGGAGGACTTGGAGGGACACGATGCAGTTGTTTCATGGGAGCATCTATGATAAAGTGAGCTTATAAACTTGGTGTGGTGTTCTTTAGTTGATGTTTATAAATATCATGTTAATTTGTCTCATTTCATGGATGTGCTTTGTTTCATGGCTACAGATATAGATGGTTTGATCCCTATGGGCATGTGTATGGAAGTGGCGTGCCAAAACTTTTTATTTATCTCATATATCTTTGGTTCGCATATGGTACTAGTTTGCCACATCTTGTATTCGGCTCATATATGGCTGTGGTTTTCCACATTTTCTATTTGGCTCATATATGGCAGTAGTTTGCCACATTTTTGTACATGGTTCATTTATGGAATATATATCTCTTTTGTAGATGGTTCATTTATGGAATCTCTCTTTTGTACATGGTTCATGGTTTATTCTGCTCATCTCTTTTATGTTCATTCTTTTTCTTTATCAAATCATGTTTTGGTTGTCGATCATGTAAACCCTAGATCAGTAACCACAAGCATACATGTTACATGTACTCAAATTTTTTTTGGGGCAAAGTGTATTGTCTTTTGCTACACAACAGCATGGTAATGTTGTTGCAGCAAGAGACAACACACTTGCTCAAAAACGTTTTGCAGATATGGTCATCGATATGGGTGATGATACAAGCATCAGTATGTCTGGCAATGTACCGATGCGTATACCAATGCTTTTGCCCAAAAGCTTACCAATGCTTATACTATGGTGCATATCAATGCTTATACTATCGCTTTACAAAAGTTATTGATGCTTATACTGATACCTAAACTGGTGCTTATATTGACATGTTGGTACTGGCGTGCATACCGGCACCTATACTAATACCAAGGCAAAAATAGTCCTGTGTATTTGCACTGATATAGGTGTTGGTATACCCCTGATATTTTGTAGTGAATCAACCCATACTAACTCACTACGATAATACAGGACATCTCTCATGAAAGGATCTGTATGCAATATTTAGAGCATATAGGAAGTCTAGCGACTTGAACTAGAAACGGAGAGATTGTTCAAAAACCACTTTACAACACAAGCTACATAGGAAGCACATCAGTTATGGAAAGGGACTATGGTCTCACTTTATTGGGATCAAAATTAATTTCCATGCTAATGCGTTATCATTTTGTAGCAGATCTTTTACACAAGTACTCAAGATCAACATGCAAGCAGAAGGATCTTTAAGGGCAGGCACTAGCTTACCAGTGGTGGATTTTGAAAACTTACTAGTGGAAGCCCATCCTTCAATGATACCTCTAGAGTTCAAAGATTTCATGGGCAAAATGTGGATTGAGAACCCATCGTCAGAAGGTTTGACTGAGTACATAGAAAATCTCTTTGGTTCCAAGGTTTTGCAGGACTCCTTGTAGATGTGGAACACATTTACAAAGCAACCTTATGCCTTAGTGGTGACACTTTGGGAAGATAGAAGTTCTTCTCCAAGGTCTTTGAAGAAGTCCGAAATTCCATGGAATTAAGGCCAATATAGGCAAGGGCAGGTTTCACCGAGTATTTAAGTACGGCCCTTCCTAAACCCCAGTTTTATTGATGCTATCATTTAATCACTACTCTACAATCACCAGTCAGAAAGGAACTCCTGGGAACATTTATATTGCCATCTTTGGTGATTGGTTCTCCTTTTAAGAAGTTTTATCTCTCACCAGATCTCATTAGGGATGCCTTAAATATTCACGGTTCTCACACACCCGTGGACAAATATAAAGGGGCTCATCCTAGAATGCGTGAAGAAGGGTGATGTTTTGAAATGAGATATCAGCCATCATGCCAAACTTATTAAAGCCACTATGCATTTGCATGCAACACTTTGCATTCCATGCATAGGATCGCTTCAATCTATTACAAAACATATTTGTTTTGGACTTTATCTAGCTAATATTGGCCCACAAACTATCGACTTAGCCAGTTGGATATAGGAACAACTATTTTTGGCAAATCAAAGATGGGCAAGAAAAAGATTCATTCATGGTTGTTCTGCCATTATGAGAATTGTGTATACGTGTCTTCCTTATGAAATTTCTATTGAGCTAGCCCTATCAAGCGTAGAGTTACAATAGTTTAAAGGTCCTACCAACTCGTGAAAAGAACCAAACTCACACACCAGAAAACGAATGCGGGGGACCACTCCATATCTACACATACATGCCTCGCCATCCCCTTAACCGTCACCCCAACAATCATCGAAGGAACCTCAAGTGGCAGTACTACCCATCTAAATTCTCTTATCAAGACCTCTTACCTGAGAAGGCATGTCTAGTGCAGATATCACCTCTCAAGCAACCATAGTAATTGCCAGAGTTACCATGGATCCGGTAGTAATGAAAACCACAACTACAATAGGAACCAAAGTGTTTGCCTTCCCAATACCAAACCTAGAAGCTCAAGCATGGAATACTATGTTTGATTTTGAAATGCATGATGCTTTCTCTAGTGAACTCCAAGTCTTCTAGGCCCAATTCTTTTCACAAGCATATGAATGTCCTAGCTATCCTTGCTCTCCATCCGAACCTGAAGGTGATCAATTTGTGTCAAGTCAAGAGGATGATGATAGAACAGTCATGGATGATGATGATGAAGAGGACAATAGTTGACAGAGTCAAGGAACACATGTAGAGGATCAAGAAGAACAAGATGAGATGCAAGAGAGACTCAAGGAGACATGCATACTAGAGATGATGACACATCAGATCCAACTACCTACACCATTTCCATTCAAAGATTATACAAAAACATGCAAGCTATTTGGGTAAGAAGTCAGATTATAGAGCAACATAGTAAGGACATGTTGCAACAAAAACTAGCAAACTACCGCTTCGAGGCTACTTTTGTAAATGCTTTTAATGAATGAACTCAAGTTTTGGGCACAGTAGAAGCATTACACTTCCTAAAGTGCAAGCCCCTACCTCAGTTTCATCCTCAGAGAGTGCGACTAATGTCCCTATTGAGAGAATATATTTGTGTGCCAGTTAAGGCCTGCACCTCCAGTTGCCAGGAAGCACAGGTTATTGTAGACATGCCACTTGGAGACGATGGCACCACCATCGACATGACACATCCTCAATCGACCTCCCTACCCACCCACACCTCGGACATTTCATCTAGGTGGAAACCCAACAAACATTCATGCGTACATCCGGTATCACCAATCACTAGCTCCCCATATCATGTTATTCCTAGCACATCTTCATCCACTCATCCCATTTCTAGTCTATCATCCTAGGAATAGGTTAACCTCTTCCTCACAACTTCCACAATCCTCTCAGCATCATTCACCACATCAAGATTCCAACCAATATGCATCAACCCTTTCCTAGCATCACATGTTCCACCTATTCCCTCTCCTCAACACCCTTTTCTCACTCCCATACTCCAATTAATCTTTCCTCAATGCTACATCCCAACAACAACACTCTACCTCAACCATCTCATTCTCACCGATCAGTGTTTGAACCTTCCAATATAACATACCCATTGACTTTTGTAAATCCTATATTCACACCAACACAATCATCCACCACCACACCATGTTTTACTATTGGTTCACTAGATCACACTTCTAATGATATGGATATTTCACAAACCATTACACCTCCACTCACAATGCCTATGTCCATCACCACTATTCACACACCCAGTCCCACACACTTTTCCACCATCACAACTGCATCCACACTCCCTTACCCGACCCCCATTCCCTCTCCATTACACATATAACAACATTACTTTTAGAGACTCCTATCACTATTTTCCTCTTCCATTGTAGATACTACGTTTCAACAAATAAATTCTTGCATGCATTAACTTAGAGAAGAATTCACCTCATTAGATCAGCAATATCAAGCCCTACAACAAATGACAACCCAAGTACAGGCTAGTCTCAACTCACTAACCATAAAAACTGCATCGCTCAATGCACATCACCAAGAACTCGACAATCTTATCATTCTATGGAACTAGAGCGAGAGCAGAAAACCAAAGAAGTGATTAGATATGTAGAAGAACAAATAAGGTAACAGGTCACTAGAAATGCTAAATTAACAAGAAACATGGGCCTCCTATGATGCCACTTGGTTGTGGCTAAAGAAGAAAATCAACGAGTACAAGTGCAAAACTTAGGGAACTTTGACACTACTCTCGACTACACAAAAGAACCTCGGAGGTCTTGCAAATCCACCCACCACAAAGGAAGTAACACGATTAGAACCTCGGGAAAAATTGAATACCTTATGGGCATGTGTTTGAAACCTTCAAACGCAAGTGCCAGATGACTCATCCATTCCCCAACCTCACTCCCCACTAGATATACCATAGGCCAAAGAGAAGATGAGCATTCTTGTAGAGCCTACATTTGAAGAACTTGCATATCCATGTAGAGGTCCATGGATGTGGTGAAAGCTTCCCATTTGTCATCTTCCTTTATCCCATTCATCACTTGCCTCACTACTCTTCATCAATGAATTCTCCAATGCGTCGAAGTTGATCTGCTAGGTCCTTCATCTTAGTGACAGTGTTAGTCACACTTTGCTTGGGCATCTTCTTGAGTGTGGTAAACTCCATCCAAAGTTGGTTCTTCCTTGCTTTAGTACTTGATGAGAAGAATGCTTTAAGAGCATTCCAACTCTCTTTTGAAGTCTTGCATCTCTTGATGTGTGGAATGTAAAAATGAGAGATTGAGTAAAGAATATATGACCTGGCTAGAGCATCCCTTGAGCAGCATGTGGTTAACCTTTCTTGTTGTTCTCGAGTAGGTTGTCCTTTGCTTCGGAGGATCGACATCATCTCATCTCTAGAAATGTAACCATAGAGTTTTCTCCATTGAATATATGCTTCCATTCTAAGTGACCAAGCTGAGTACTTACCTCGATCCAGGTTATCTATGGATGAAGGAAATCCATTTCCCATGTTGATTTGTTGTTGGTCTGATACCATAGTGAGGAGATGGTTTTGGTTAGTCTAGAGATGAGCTGGTGTTGCACAAAACCTACCCTACACCTACCAAGTTGACTCCTGGGATGCTTAGTAGACTCCCTTGACTTCTCAATAATGCATTTATACCCAATAGATACTTTGGAACATATTTCTCAAAACTTTGTACAAAAAAGATAACTTGCATGTTATAGAGGTGTGAGAAAACCTTCTATTTTGGGAATGCAGGTGGCCAATATTTTACTTAGAGCTCACAATCTAGTATGAATTGACCAATGAAATTTTGCACACATCTAGGTCAAGTGCATATCTAACTAACACAAGTTTCATGAATTTAGAGGCAGTATACATTGAATAATGGGTTTAACAACTTAGAGGAGTCATCCCAAAATTTTGAGAACAAGATGACGTGCTCACATAGTCGAGTTCATCAATTCATATCTTGAGATTGGCAAAACCAAAAATAATGAAACTTTTTAGATATATAGTAGACTTTTCACCCTAACTATACCAAGTTAAAATGCAATAAATAATTGATTACAAACAGAGAAAATGCCTCTGCAATATCTCTAAAATAGCTAATTAATAATCGCAAATTAGTAACAAGCTAACTAGTAATAGCTAACTACTAACAACTATCGAACAATCATCTACTTAGTAATAGCTAATTAGTAACAAGATAATTAGTAATAGCTAATTACGAACAACTAACCAATAAATAGTTGCTTCATAATAGCTAATTTATAACAGCTAATTCGTAACAGGTAATCATTAATAGCTAATCAATAATATCTAATTAGTAATAGCTACTTATTAATAACTGATCAATAATAGCTAATCAATATAATAGTTAATTAGTAATAGATAATAACGAACAGCTAACCAATAACTAGTTGCTTTATAATAGCTAATTCATAACAGCTAATCATTAATAGCTAATCAGTAATAGCTAATAAGTAATAGTTACTTATTAATAGCTGATCAATAATAGCTAATCAATAATAGCTAATTAGTAATAGCTACTTATTAATAGTTAATTCGTAATAGCTAATTTGTAGTAGCTAATTCGTAATAACTAATTCGTAATAGCTAATTTGTAATAGCTAATCAATAATAGCTAATCAATAATAGCTAATTAGTGATAGCTAATCAGTAATAGCTAATTAGTAACAAGCTAATTAGTAATCGCTAATCGGTAATACCTTATTAGTAATAGCTAATTCATAATTCCTAATTTGTAATAGCTAATTCGTAATAGCTAATCAATAATAGCTAATAAGTAATAGCTAATTAGTAGTAGCTAATTAATAATCTTGAATTAGTAACAAGCTAACTAGTAATAGCTAACTATTAACAGCTATCATACAATTAGCTACTTATTACTAGCTAATTAGTAACAAGCTAATTACTAAGAGCTAATTACGAACAACTAACCAAGAACTACTTACTTCGTAATAGGTACTTAGTAACAAGATAATTAGTGATGGCTAATTTGTAATCATGAATTAATAATACCTTATTAGTAATAGCTAATTAATAATAGCTAATTAGTAATAGCTAATTAGTAATAGCTAATTCATAATAGCTAATTCATAATAACTAATTCGTAATAGCTAATTTTTAATAGCTAATTCGTAATAGCTAATCCGTAATAGCTAATCATTAATAGCTAATCAATAATAGCTAATCAATAATAGCTAATTAGTAATAGCTAATTAGTAACAAGATAATCCATAGTTGCTAATCAATAATAGCTAATTAGTAATAGATAATTCATAATGGCTGATTAGTAATAGCTACTTAATAATAGCTGATAACTAACAAACTAAATATTAATTCGTGATAGCTAATTCATAATAGCTAATTAGTAATAGGTGATTAGTAACAAGCTAATTAATAATAACTTACTAATAAGCTAACTAACAACTAGCTACTTAGTAATAGCTACTTAGTAATAGCTACTTAGTAATAGCTAATTAGTAATAGCTATGACGAATTAGCTACTTAGTAATAGCTACTTAGTAAAAGCTACTTAGTAATAGCCACTTGGTAATAGTTACTTAGTAATAGCTACTTAGTAATAGCTACTTGGTAACAAAATAATATATTAATAACTAATTTCTAATAGCTAACTAATGACTAGCTCCTTAGTAATAGGTAATTGGTAACAATTTAATTATTAATAGCTAATTATTAACAAGTAACCTAGATTTAGCAAATTAGTAATAGCTAACTAGTAACACACTAATTAGTTACAAACAACTATCCATAACCATATACTTAGTAATAGCTCATTAGTAACTAGCTTATTAGTAATAGCTAATTAGTAACTAGCTTAGTAGTAATAGCTGATTACTAACAACTCACTAACAACTAGCTACTTTGTAATAGCTAACTAGTAACAAGCTAATTAGTAATAGCTAATTACAAACAAGTAACCAAGGACTAGCTACTTAGTAATAACGAACTGGTAACAAGCTAACTAGTAATAGCTAATTACTAACGGCTAACTAGGAACCAACTACTTACTAACAAGTAACTAAGAACTAGCTACTTAGTAATAGGTAACAAGTATCAACCTAATTAGTATTATCTAGTTACAAAAAACTAACCAACAAGCCACACCCATGGATAAAAAGTAATATTATTAATATTAATCAACACGACAAGCTTACCTGTATAAAAGTTGAATCCAGCATCAAAGAATCCAAAGATTGTTTGCCGCACATGTTGTGGTATTTCATTACCACATTTAGATCCTAAATAGTTGACTAACACATGACAATGTGCTGCAAAGCAAATATAGTGATATGCATGGTTGCATGGCATAAGATGCACTATAAAATTCACCCTCTCCTCAATATTCAAACCATATGCTATGCACATGGATGAAACCCTGAGTAAGAGGTGTGATGGTAACTCTATGGGAGGTAATGGCAATAATGGTGACAATTCATTTGAATCCATCATGCTTAACATGTTCTTTACAAAGGATAGATATCGATTTGAACTCTTAAGCCGATTCTCATGCAACTTAGATTTAGCCTGTGTATGTAAGAATCCAATTGATCATTATAGAACCTTAGAAAAATGTTCCAACCAATGTCAATAAAGCTAAATATTACATCCAATTCAAGAACCTTGTTATTCTCATCTGGCTCAACCCATAACAACTCCACATTTAAGAGTATATATCTCAATTTGCGTCTCCAAGTGAATCCTCCTCTCAAGAGATATTCCCACATCACATTTCAATTTTCTAATCTCAATGACTATTGTAGTCATTGTAGACTCAGCAACCTTTTGTAGCTTGGCTTGATCCAAATCAAGCTTGACCCTATCCAACTTATTCTGTTCACTATCAATTAACAATTCTAAAGTACATATAACCTTAGTACCCTCCACTCGCCTTATGGCAGCAACTACCGTACCTGGTCAAGCATATAACTCAACATCTTCTTTCTCTTCCTGCAAGTTCACATCCAAAGGCTCTAAAAGTGGTGAAGCATCATCGTTCAAACAACTGTAAAACCTTTGCATCTTGGACTACAATGTACCCATCTTCCTACATCTTTCAATAGAAGCTTCTGTTGCTATAGCCCATGCCAGTTGGTACATAGGTGGATTCTTTGTTGTTTGAGCTATGATATAGTTTTCAAATGCACAGGCTGTAGCGAATTGTACAAACAATTCGTACTTTGTTGGTACCTCTAGGTAGACTTTCGGATGTAACACCATCAGTGCGTCATAGAACTCTTGCCTCACATATTTAACTTTCATCTTCCACTTGAGTCGAGTTACCTTGAAGACAGACAACCAATATGCCTCACTAGCTGATTTCTTTGATATAGTATATGGATCTATACCAGTGATAGATAGGCCATAAACAGTGCGGAAATCCTCTTTTTTCTGGCAAAATATGTTGTGGTCTAAATTTTTTGGATATGATGGATATATCCACCTGCATCAACAAGGCAAATTGTTTCATAAATTCATGCCCATTACTCTAGTTGTAGCACCAAAGATTAAGTGTAGAGTCCCTATATCTTTGTGGTTCATGGATACAAAAAAGAAGGGTCCTACACAAGCCGCAGATAACATAGAGATACACACAACAACTTATGTATGTATTAATTGTTCAATATAGCAGTTACATACATGCAAATGGTTACATGATGTGACACATGAGTGAGTCATGACTGTTAAGCCAATATTTCGAGGACATGGCGTTTGGCCACATGGCTCATACGTGGCACATCCACGTAATCGTAGTTAAGCTACTTCAACACTCCCCTGTAACTAGAGTACTAGAATGTGACACAAATGTTACTTGATTTCAATGATTCCAAGATGTTTCCTATAGAGGGTGAACTTATCTGCTCCCACAATGTTTGTAGGCATATTAGCCCACATTAGATGAGTTGATACATATGCGAGATGATTTTTTTTCTGCTCTACAAGATCACATATAAAATGAAACTTTAAATCAACATGTTTTGTTTTCTCTAAGTGTTTGGGGTTGCTAGCCAAATGTATGCATGATTGGTTATCACACATAATCTCCAAGGCAATTGATGTTGTCCGTAAGAGCTCTTGCATGACGGTTTGGATCCAGAGGCCTTCTTTTGTCATGAGAGCTAAGGCCTCAAATTCAGCTTTTGTTGATGACAATGCAATTGCTCTCTGCTTCTTAGAGAACCAGGTGCTACTTGCCATTTAACTGGTTGTAAAACTAGCCTATTAAATTACACAGCATTAGACACACCGATTGATATCAGATTGGGAAATAACTCTATAAAGTCTGCATTAGGTATGGGAACAGCCCCCTTAAACTATCTAATGGTCACACTGCTCCCCGCATTCATTAGGTAGGGTGGAATGAGTATGCACGCTTACTAATGAGCTGAATAACTCGAATCAATGAGCATCTTACCTCATCCATTGCTTTCACTTCAATGATGGACTCTTAACGGACGTTGCCTCTCCTCTGCTCAAAATAGTGGCTCTTACATTAGAACCATAGAAATTACTCTTAGACATGCTAGAACTGCATGGATGCTAGACCCCATACCTACCCATACTTGTTCCTGGAGATTACGTTTCACCTTCTTCGTCTGATGGAACAGCTTCGTTGATGGTAGCTTTCTCTCATGACTACGAAGTCGTGCGGACCTTCTATGCTTCACTGGTGCCCATAGACTCGCCACCTTGTGGAGTACGTGAGGAATAATGACATTTACTATCAATGTTCCAGCCATGATACCTAGCGGGCCGCCACATGAGTAGTGATTGTACATCTAGCAAATTGATATTATGAATTTACTTTTTCGCTATTTAAAAAGCTTTTTAAATAGCTAAAAAGTCACGGGCTTAGAAGCGATAAATAATCCTAAAAAGTGTTCACATTAACATGCTTTTACCCATATGCATGTGCATTATGTATGCATATGTGTGTGTGTGTATGCATGTAAGTATGTATGTATGCATATGCATATGCATTATGTGTATATGTGTATATGTGTATATGTGTATATGTGCCTATGTGTGTATGTGTGTGTGTGTGTTTCTATGTGTCTATGTGTGTGTATGCATGTGTATGTGTGTGTAAATCTATGTGTATATGTCTATGTATGTGTGTGTATGTGTATGTGTCTATGTGTGTGTATGTGTCTATGTGTGTGTATGTGTCTATGTGTGTATGTGTATGCATGTATGTATGCATATGCATGTGCATTATCTATGCATATGTATGCATATGTGTGTGTATGTGTGTGTATGTGTGTGTATGTGTGTGTATGTGTGTATATATGTAAGTATGTATGTATGCAGATGGATATGCATTATGTATGCATATGCATTATGTATGCATATGCATTATGTATGCATATGCATTATGTATGCATATGTATGGATATGTATGCATGTATGTGTATGTGTGTTTATGTCTCTCTATGTGTGTGTGTGTATGCATATATGTGTGTGTGTATGTATGTGTCTGTGTGTGTCTATGTTTGTGTGTGTCTATGTGTGTATGTGTATGTGTATGTATGCATGTAAGCATGTATGTATGCATATGCATATGCATTATGTATGCATATGTATGCATGTGTGTGTATGCATGTGTGTGTATGCATGTGTGTGTATGCATGTAAGCATGTATGTATGTATGCATATGTATGCCTGTATGTGTATGTATTTGTGTATGTCTCTCTACATGTTTTTATGCATATATGTGTGTGTATGTGTCTATGTGTGTGTATGTGTGTGTATGTGTGTGTATGTGTGTGTATGTGTGTGTATGTGTGTGTGTCTATGTGTGTATGTGTGTGTGTCTATGTGTGTGTGTCTACGTGTGTATGTGTGTACATACGTGTGTATCTATATATATGTGTTTGTATGCATGTGTATGTGTGTGTGTAAATGTGTGTGGATGTGTGCGTGTGTGTAAGTGTGTATGTGTCTATGTGGGTGTGTATATATGTGTGTGTTTGTATGTGTATGTGTGTCTATGTGTGTATGTGTGTGTGTCTATGTGTGTATTCATGTGTCTATGTGTGTATATATGTGTGTGTATGCATGTGTATGTGTATGTGTGTAAATTAGTGTGTATGTGTGGGTGTGTGTGTAAACATGTGTGTATGTGTGTATGTGTGTATGTGTGTATGTGTGTATGTGTGTATGTGTGTATGGGTGTATGTGTGTGTATCTATGTGTGTATGTGTGTATCTGTGAGCATATACGTGTGTATGTGTATATATATATGTGTGTATGCATGTGTATATGCGTGTGGAAATGTGTGTGGATCTCTCTCTCTCTCTCTCTCTCTCTCTCTCTCTCTCTCTCTCTCTCTCTCTCTCTCTCTCTCTCTCTCTCTCTCTCTCTCCCTCCCTCTCTCTCTCTCTCTCTTCCTCTGTCTGTCTCTCTCTCTCTCTCTCTCTCTCTCTCTCTCTCTCTCTCTCTCTCTCTCTCTCTCTCTCTCTCTCTCTCTCTCTCTCTCTCTCTCTCTCTCTCTCTCTCTCTCTCTCTCTCTCTCTCTCTCTCTCTCTCTCTCTCTCTCTCTCTCTCTCTCTCTCTCTCTCTCGTCTCAATGTTGGCACAAATGTGCCGGGAGAAATCACAATTTCTTTTAACGTTCCAAAGCGTCGCTTATGCCACGCTCTGAAATATTAGGACATTGTTTATGTGATGCTCCAATGTCATAGGCAGTTTGCCAGCGTTGATAAAAGCATCGCTAGATAGGAGCACTCCTTGTGATGCACATTTCGAGCATTGTACAAGCGACGCTTTGCATCGCTTATGCGACAAATGTGTTTTTTTAGTTAAAAAAAAAAGTCTCGTCGCTTATGTGATGCTAGCATCGCATAAGCGACAAGATCTGCTTTCTTTCATTGGGGGGCATCGCTATGCCCACCTATTTCTAGTAGTGGCTCTTACTAATGCCACTACACTTTTGGTAGCTCGATGTTTAACACATGACGTTTTTCCCTAATTTGGTTTGCGTCTTAAAATCATCTCTAATTGTGGTACCTTTTTTGCTAATGATCTCATTAAATCTATAACCATTGATTTTGACATCCTACACAATTTTAGCACTCCCTATTATCCAAATCAAACAATCTCATCGAGAGTACAAAAAATCACTATTAACTATGTTGAAGAAGTTTATTCGATTCTCACCAAAAACATGGGACCAATTCCAACCCTCTCTCTTATGGGCTTATTGTATGACCTATAAAGTTGCTACTAGATCTACTCCATTTAAATTGGCATATGGCATTGAATCATTTTCACCCATGGAGCTAGTCATTCCAAGTTTACGAGTTTCCATTGACCAGAAACTCCTTCATCAACGATCCATTTATGATCCTTTTGACATCATCACGCTTTAGAAGAAGATCACTTTGCGAGTTTCCTCTTGATGCAAGAGTTACAAATCTATCAAGCCTGAACTCATGATAGACTTCACCTATCTTTATGATCCATTAGTTATTCCTAGTCTATAATTGCAAAGCTAATCATATGGCTAGCAAATTTAAGGTTTCCAATTAGGTCTGACTACTTTTTGGTTGGAAAGACTCACAAGAGAACCCTCTATAATCTTATCAATGGCTCCAAAGTACACTCTTTTCATTCCCCAATCATGCATAAAAGATTCACAATGGCCACTTTAAGCACATACTCTCAACTTACTATATTATTGATAAGGTCAATGCATTACGTTACATAAATGAAAGGCATAATGATAGTCCTTAGTTCAAGCAGTCAATCACATCACGAGTCAAATGGCTTTTTAGAAGCAATTCATTTGGAAGGACTTGAAAGAAAAGTTGGTGTATGCGGGAGACAATGTATGTCACCTACAAGTGAGGTGGTTTCTTTGCGGACTGCCTTTGTAGAGAAGCATGATGCTCTTAGCAAAGTTAGTTCAATGCTGGAGGCACAATCTGAAAGGAATGTTATACTAGAGCACTCTTGTGCTACTTTGACATCTAGTCAATGACAGATGGATGTCGAGCCTGCCCAAGTTAAGGATGAATTATTCAAGATTAATAATGAATTACGAAGTATGATTGGGCATAATGTAAAATTACACAACGAATTAGAAGCTACACAAAGGGAGCGACAAGCATTCTTTAATACATCAGAGAAACAGGCATTGTAGCTACAAAGAAAGGAATGTATTTTACATGATCTGACCACAAAATTGAAGCAAGTTGAAGCTATCGAAAAACAAGCTAAAAAACAATGTAAAGCGGCATTGTAGAATGATTTTTATTTACAGGAAGACTTTTGTGGTATTACAAACTCAATAGATGGTTGCGCAAGCAATACAGGAAAGCACTTCTAGTCTTGAAGCACAAATTTGGGATGGTGATGCAATGAAAAGATTGTTAAAGGCCTTGCAAAATAAAATAAACATACTTTTGAGGAATCCAAAGCATTATATTTATAGGGTATTATGGATGAAGATTGTTTCACTTAGGGGTTTGAGTCCACGGTGCATGCCAGTGTTAGGCCATGCGCATGTGTATATGTAAATTCTTATCTAATTTCGGTAAAATGACTTATGGAACCATTGTAGCTATTCATCCGCATATTAATGAAACCAACATTTCCGGTTAAGAGGAAGGGAGGCAATGAGTTGGAATGACTCGGTCAACCTATGGATTCTAATTGCAGTGATGATTATCCAACTCTGTGTTATGTTGTTTTTGTTCCTTCTAATTATATGTTAGTCTAATATTTTGTGTGAGACGTTAAGTTAATGATGAGATTGAGTTTGTTTTGCAAGTTATTTTGTATGTAGTGATTCGACAATTGATTCTGTCACCAACTAACACTATAAAGAGTGCATGATCTAATGGAAGTATTAAATTAATTGTATTGTAATTTCTGCAAGTATCCTATTAGTGTTATTCGATGTTAATTTGTAAGTTAGTAGATGGAAAATAAGTCAGTCTATAGGTAATAATTGTATGAATGCCACCCAAGAACCCTTCTTGTAATCCTTTCTTTTTGGCCGTAATTTTTCAATAGATGTAGTGTGGGTAACAATTTACAAAGAAATTTCAATTTTTTACATAAAAGCACACTTCATGCAAAATCTTAAAAGAGGTTCTTCCAAAGAAAACCGGAGTATCTAGGACATATAATCTCTAGAGAAGTATATGAAGACCTTAATAATAGAATTACATACTTCTAAGTCTCTTAATGATGTGAAGTCTTTCCTTCGATAGGCTAATATCTACACAAATTTTATAAAATGGTTCTCATACTTAGCACTTCCAATCACTTTTATTATTGAAGAAAAAAGCTGATTGTGAATGGGAGTTCTAACAACAAAACTCATTTGATGCACTCAAATGAGTTACAACACTACAAGGAATACGGGCGTATAGTGGCAGTTAATGCAACAAAATTTCACCGCTATAAAATTGCAACTTGCATCGTAATTAGCATCGCACGCCGACCGTCGATTAAACGACCCATAAAACGATGGTATTTGCGACTTGTGATGCGATGGGATTGCGACATTCCCATACAATGTTGCTAAAACGACGCAATTTTAAAGCGTCACATAAGCGATGCTTTCCTGCGTCACATAGGCGACGTTATTAGCCATCGCATAAGCGATGCTAAAAATTGTCGCTTGTACGATGACGAATAGCATCGCTTACACGGCGATCTATTGACGCACAAAAATTAAAACATTGGAGGCTCTACGATCGGCATTTTCACGCACCCGATCGAAGAGCTCTCCAACGTTCGCAATTGCGCTGCGCTTACGAGATGAAGCAAGTATATGTAGAATTGTTGTTTTGCCTAAGCTCTCTCTTATTGTCTCCCTCTGTCTTTGTTTCTCTCTTTCTACATCTTTCTCTCTTTGAATTCTCTCTCTCTCTCTCTCTAGATCTCTCTCTCTCTCTCTCTCTCTCTCTCTCTCTCTCTCTCTCCCTCTTTTCTTTCTCTCTTTCTTGCAGGTTATTCAAGAAGCTAACCAAGCAAAAAGCATGGCTAACAATTGTAAGTACAATTTCTATTCTTTTTAGATCATTTGAATTGTGTTATCTTCATTACATAGCATATTCACACTTATTGATATGCACTCATACACTTATACATGATGAAGATGCACTTTCACACATACATATATACACATGCACATAAGCACACATATATACACATAGATACATGTGCACATACACTTAGACATACACACATATACACATGCATATGCACAAACATTCCTACAACCACATAAAAAGACGTCCATGCATGCATTATTGTATTAATATATATATATATATATATATATATATATATATATATATATATATATATATATATATATATATATATATATATATATATATATATATATATATATATATATATATATATATACACATACACACATATATATACATGCATATATATGTGTGTATTTGCATATATACATACACACATTAACATATATGCAAATACATGTATATGCACATCCACATACACATGCATGCTTCATACATATACACATGCATATACATATACACATATACATATACATATACATATACATATACATATACATATACATATACACACATATACATATACATGCATATACATATACACACACATACATATACATGCATATACATATACACACACATACACAAGAACATGCACATACTCATACACACATATACACTTATACATGCACATGCACATACATACACATACACACACATACACATGCACATACATACATATACACACACATACATATACTCTTAGGTACACACATATGAATGAATTATATAATTAAAGTATTAAAACACATATACACATGCACACACACATGTATATACCTACATATACACATATACATGCACATACACACACATACACATAGAGTTATACATATACATGCATATACATATACACACGCATACACAAGAACATGCACATATTGATACATACATATACACTTATACATGCACATGCACATACATACATATACACACACATACACATGCACATACATACATATACACACACATACACATACACTTATGTACACACATATGAATGAATTATATAATTAAAGTATTAAAACACATATACACATGCACTCTCGGTCTCTTCTTGCTCGCGTCCCAAGTCCCGGCACAAATGTGCCGCGAGAAATCAAATTTTTTTTTACATTCCAGAGCGTCGCATATGCAACGCTCTGCAGTTTGCCAACGTCGCTCTCACCGTCGCCAGGCAGCGACGACATTAGCAATGCTCTTTAATTAGCGTCGCATAAGCGACGCTAGCATCCCTTATGCGACGAAGGTCGGGGAGAAAAAAAATTCAAAATTCCTACCGTCGGTTATGTGACGACCTCGTCGCATAAGCAACGGTTCCCGTTTTTTTCCGATTCGGGGGCGTCGCTACGCCCCCCTTTTTCTTGTAGTGCAAGTGTTAGTTTTTCATGCATATATGATAATCCTATTGTAATTGAGAATAGAAAGCTTAACCCATTTGGAAAGAATTGTCGCACATATGATAAGGAAATTTTAGTGATTGTGCATGCATAAAAAATCTGGGTATGTTATCTTATGGGTTTTGAGTTTTTATTCAAAACCGACCAACCGTCCATTTAAACATTTATTATATCAATCATTGTTTTTTGATAAACACATAGAATGGTTTTATTTTTATTCAAAATTTACAACCTATGATTCAATATCAACCGAAGAAGTTTATTATAGTTGTTGCAACTCTTTCTGAATTATGTTCATAATAATAACATCCTTTTCTTGTAAACCAATATTTCAACCATTAGTGTTCACTCAGTTCATGATATGGTTCTCACTTACGCATCATATGTATTTCGCCTCTACATGGTTTCTTGTAAACCATTCTAAATCATATGATTTTCGTAGCTATAATATTTATAATCCAAACTATTGTAAAAATCAAAGTCATAATGAAATTTACATCACAATATATCTTGTTAAATATTTTAATATTAAATATCTAAACTATTGTGAAAGTCATATTCACAATGCAATCAAACTTTCACAATAGTTGCTAAATAATCTCCATGATGTTGAAAGAGTAAGAATCGCGACCGCACTTTAAACAAAAACAATATTTGCCAAAGTTCCTAACTACTATGAAAGTAAAGATCGAAGTAGCAATTTAGAGAGTTGCAATAGTTATTATTCATATTCTATAAAAATATCAAAGTAGGAAACACTTTCAACAATCATAATGTGTACACTTCTAATACCTGAATATTCAACACAATCATATATATTTAGGAACACTTTTGTGAATCGGGCATGTATATGAGCTAAGTATTAATGGAGGACTTATTCAAAACACATTAAAAGGAGATAAAAAAAAAAGCAAAGAAAGAAAAATAAGGACTCATCCGAAATCCAAGACATGAATAGGAAACATTTCTTAGGCGGTTTAATATCGAAGAGTTTTTCACTCAATGCCCTTTATACCAAAATTAAATGTTCTTTTTGTGCATAATTCGCTAAAATTTTAATATTCAAGCCAATGAATGAAGCTAGTGCATGAGTTCTTGCTTCAAAGCTCAAGCATATCTTAGAATTATTATTCTATCACATTCTTTCATGTATTTAGTCATGCTATACTGCTAATCGTTATCTTCAAGCTGTATTATTGACTGTCTAAGAGCGGAGGCAAGAAGACCAGAAAAAGTGAAAATGAGGAAAGAAAGCACATATCTTTTATTTCTCTATCCACGGCAGCAACTCTTTTCGAAGGTATATATTCGTGTCATGCGTTGACGGCTATCGATTTTTCGGTATATATTCGTGTCATGCGGTGAAGGCTATCGATTTTTCGGTAGTAGTGAAGGTGGATAAGAATAAGAAATTAATGTTTTCGAGAAAGAAGAGAATATGTTTGAAAAATTAATCAGATTATTTGTTTTTAAGAGGAAGTTCAGCCGAAGCTTAATGGACAAGTAAACAGCTGTACATTAATTGATTAAAAGAAAAATTGTACAAGTGTATCCACATAGTATCGATAGGACCCTCTATATCCCACAAAGTAGGGGTTAAGATTGCCCGACGGCGATAGAATAATGACAGCCCGAAGGCAGTAAAAATAGTTCGTCTGGACTGGTCCAAGGCATGTTAACCACAGCTGGCAAGGGTTGAAACCCCACAACCGCCTCAAGAAGCAAGAGCCCGGACAAATCAATTTGTAGGAAAGTAATGTTCCTCCGAACTTAATGACAAGCTTATGACTCTGTACTGAGAAGGTTGAGTCACAACATCATAGAGAGTATTTGGAACGACATATTTGAGAAAATTGTGGTTGTTTCTCCGAAATAAGGTAGAGTTGTAGGACTAATATTTTTATATTCAGAAATAGAAGCCTGTGCAGAACAGTAATGAGCTTATTATTTTTTGTGCTGCCCCTGTACAACTGCCTGGAATGTTGAAATGGGCGGGTGCTGTGTAGCGTGTAGATTATTACCGGATTCACCTTTTGTTCCTGCCTTTTCTGCTCGATACTTGCAAACAACGTAGAGTACAATACCCAAAACGACTATGATTATGACAAAACAAACAACAGCTGCAACTATAATAATTGTTCTCGTTCGTTGAGAAATGGACTTGACTGATTGACTTCTGCTGACAAATATTGATTTCCTGAATACCTACGAAATAAATGGCTCATTCTGTAAGATATCACGCACAGTGTTGTATTTGGATGGTCTACCATGCCCTTCAATTTCGAAGGTTATCTACAGTTAATACCTGTTTTTCATATTTTTGGTGTAATTTTTGAAGATCTCAAAAAAATTTGTGACCTTGTTTTACGGTCCAAAATGGCCAAAACGGGCAATACGGCCGTCAAAATCAACACTGATCACGCATCACGTAACATAGAGAAGAAGCATATGAAATGGCCCTTTCCACTCAGAAAGCATTGAAAACATACTCGAATACGAGGGAGTAAGCTTGCTTTCTTCTTAATAGTTCAGGTGGAATCTGCCCCGAGAGATTATTATTCTGTAAGTACCTGATTATGATTTGAATATTAAAAGAGAGATTAATTGTAATGGTATTGAGACATATCTTAACTGTGCATTCCACAGAGAGAGAGAGAGAGAGAAATGGACAGATTTACTTACAAAGCCTGCAGATTTGACAGCGCCGCCAAAGTGGCGGTAATGGGTCCAGTTAGTCGATTGTTTCGAAGGTCACTGCGCAAATGTCAGAAGCGATTTGCTATCACGAAGCAAAGATTGGAATGATAAATGTAACATACATTTTCAAAGTTATCGAACATATGAATCGGACGTTGAATCTACATACAGGATTTCGAGACGTTCGAGTGCGCTCAAATCTGGAATAGGCCCTTGTAGATCGCTCCCATCCAAATGTCTGTGTAGTAAACAGATGTTGTAGCCAAACCCTTGGTATTCTGAGGAAAAGCCATTGCTACCTTAATCCATCGTCATAGAAGAATATTGAGAAAAACATCTTACATCTCTAGTAATGTATCTAGTGAACGTATTTCGTCGGGTATGGTCCCTCCAGTTCGGGAGTTTGACAGCAATCTTCAAGGCAATTCAAAGTAAGATATGAAATACCAAGCTGCTAAAACCAAATGATTTAATGAATAGTTTTATAACAAAAAGAACTAACATTGCCGTTACAGAATCGCTGCTGGAACAATTCATCCACTCGTACCCATATCCCTCAGGAAGGCATGGATCGCCTGTATAGCTCGTCAAGTTTAAGGCAAGTTTCAAAGCCTCCACCGCTGCGACTGCACAGACAAGTAGATGTTTTTTTGAATCAATCACGTCCGGTTTTCCATTAAGATTCACTATAGGAAACACAATATAAGCAAGTTAACACATGAATTTTTCTTAGTAGATTCGTACGAGCAGACGCGTGCATTGCGTACATCGGGCAGCGGATTCTATAAGAATATGTGCTTCTTTATGAACAGAGACACACTATATAAGAACAGAGACACACTATATAAGAGTATGAAGACCGAGAAAACCTACATGTACCTGCATCTCAGGATCCGTAAGCATGAATAAATGAAGGATTAATTTCAACTTATCCGTGTACATCTGTATTTATGAATTTTCTAGATCTCAAGTCGAATATAAGACGGAGAAATCACCGATGTGGGAAGACGTCAGCAGCTCTAACCGTGTTGGAGTGAATTTCTCTATCCCTGCAAGGAATGACGGGAATAAAGACTGGACGGAGGGTGTCAAGTTGACGGAAAGTTTCATGTCTGTTGTACAAGAACATGGAAATTAATTTTGTTTCATGTTGCAACAAAAGTTTCATGTCTCTTGTACAAGAACATGGAAATTAATTTTCCAAGGGCTACCTGATCAAAGAAATTTCCGGAGGGGCCATGTTATAGTGCTGGACCTCTGTGAGAATCGTAGAAGTCAAGCTCATATGTTGCACGGAGGAGAAGCTGTCGGGGAGGAGGCGAAGCTCCAGGGTATTGATGAAAGGGGCATCCCCATCAGGCGTGCTTCGGGCCAGGCAAACAGATATGAAATCCCCTTGAGATCGCACGTACGCTTCATTTTCATACGTTTCATTTACAGCAACACTGACGGTAGACCATTCGTTAGCATCTACAATCAACTTAAATTCCATATTCCCATTTGCGCTTTTCGCTGTGTATGGTCGAGTTTGACCTGGTCGGATATAAACCCTTAGAAGGAATGCGACACCCGATTGGACGGCGTTGTTTTTTATTTTTATTTTTATTTTTTTTAAATGGAGGTTCGGCCGAGGTCTACTCCCCCGGACTTTAACTTTGAAATTACAACTGTACAAAGAAGGGCATAGTACCCATGGGACCCTCCTTATCCCACAAGAACAGGGGTTTACAATTGGGTTAAACGACGGTCACAACTATGGCGGGGATGATCAAACGATGGCCAACAGCCACATACATCAGTTCCTGGGATTTATATTTCCCTACATGTTGCTGCCAGGGGTTGAACCCTCGCCCCCGCCTCAAGAGGCGAGAGGCCCAACCACCAGGTCAGCGAACCGGGACGGCGTTGTTTGATAAGATGTAGCAGTACTTGCTTTGATTTTCCTGGAACAAGCGCATAGTTCTTTCTGGCAAGTAGCCGTCATCATTCTGAAGGTTGTATGTTGTTCCACCAGAACGTAGCCGCTGTCCGAGACCCACTTAATGCCCCGAGCATCAGTGTAAGTCCACCCTTCATCTCTACCGCAGCAAAGACTCAGAAATCCTGCACAAGAGGAACGATAATCTCGGGAGCGTTATTTCTCAACTGCTCAGCAAATGATCCCTCCCTCAGCATATGAGAGAGAGAGAGACAGAGAGAGAGAGAGAGCCGCGTTGCTCTTGTGAGCTCGCGTAAATGCCGAAGATCACAAGATGCAGAATAATTGCTTTCAGAAATAGAAAGTAAGGCATTGAAGCCATTTCTCGAGTGCGAAAAGAAGGCGATGAGAGTAGAGAAACTTTAAAGACAAATTCTGATCATTCCTTGCGAGTCAAATCCACATTAAGGAGAAAGACGTGCCTATAAGCCTCCGGAACGAAAAGATTTTTTCTTTTTTTTTTCAATAAGTCAAAGGGAACCTTCGTAGACTCTTTGCAGATGACACCAATGTACTTCTTGAGAATGATACAAGGTGTATCTCTAGGTTTTGGCATTGCCTTAACGTTTTTTGTGAGGCTCATGGATCAAGGATCAATCATTTGAAGACTACTCACAGATCCCTTCTTGATCTATCCCCCACCTTTTTTTAGGCGTCCAAGGATGCTACGAGCTTGACAGTGGCAATGCCTTCTATGCGTTGGGCAGCTTGGTGGGCTTTTCCATTTCCATGACCGAGCCATGCGATTGGGTGCTTGCCAAACTTGACAACAAGCTTCACTATTGGACGGGTTTGCAACTTAATGTGGTTGGGTGTGTAGTGGCAATCAACACATTACTTATCACTTCTATCATCTATTTTTTGGTTTCTTGGATTCGTGCAACAAAGATCTACTCAAGTTGGAAAGGATGTATAGGAATCTCCTTTTGACTAGGGATCCCAATAGAAGAGCGGCGCTGAAGATCAAATGGGATATTTGCACTAGCTAGAAGGATGAGGGAGGGTTGTTTATTTTTTATGTGGAAGCCCTAACCAAAAAGTGGTGACCAACTAGATGATTAAATCATGGAGTAATGGTCCTTCATCGTCCTCCAAGCATAGTTTTGGAAATAGTGGCTCCCCATCTTTAGCGGAGATCCCAAGATGAAAAGAGCTTGGATTAATCACTTTCTTCTCCTCTCCATTTCTAGTTGTTGTGAGCGGCGTGAATTTTGTTCTCCTCCTATGGAAGGGTTGGAACATGATTAAACCCTTCTACGCCATTACTAATGATTGGAAGTGGGCCATTAGCATCATGAAACATGAATCTATTTGGTTTTCTATTGCTAGTATCACTAGCATGGATTTTGAGAACCTCTAAATAAGTAAAAGGCTTAGCATGGATTTTGAGAACCTCTAAATAACTAAAAGGCTTTTGCATGTGGAAGCACCTTTCAAACCACAATATAAGACATTGGATCAAATTTAAAGAAAATGATCCAAATAACATAGTTGACTTTGAAGAATAAAGTCTATTCAGGAACATATTAATCAATGCTTGGGATGAGTCAAAGAGCCACCTGTCGATTGGTGAAGGGATCCCATTCATGGAAAGTATGCGATGGCAAAATGGCAAAAAATGGAGGATGTCGCAAGACTCAAAGAAAGCTTGACTTTCATCACTCACTCAACAAGGAGTGTTTGAACTAGTCTTAGACTAGATGGAAATTTAAGTTCAAGGACATGTGGTACCTGTTTATCAAGAACACGAAAGGAGCTCTTATGCGGCAAATTCTCCACAAGAGGATTCGGACCAATGTCAAAACTAGCAAAATTTATGGTGTTCTTCCATGGTGTAATCGATGCTTTGTGGATAGGAGACTTGGGCGACCTTTTCTTTTCTTGTCCTAAGAGCATCCTTACTTAAGAGGGCATCAACAAGATCTTGTTATTGCCTCATCAATTTTACTTGAAGCAAGTTGTGTTGGGTGAAGCAATTGGTGTCTCTTCTATGTTGTGGAAAGCCATTAAAATCAAAGCACACTAGAAAATTTGGAAGGAAAGATGTGCGATCAAATCTGACAAGCCTCCGATAGAGTATTCCTTTGAGAAATCCCTATTATGTTTAGGTACAAAAATCCATGATCGTACGAAATCCCCCCTTTAAAGCACCATAGAGAATTCATTCTAGAAAATAACAAGGTAAAAAACAAGTGGGTCCCCTAAAATGTGCATGAAAATCCTATACACTTTCGATATAATTTAAAGAGTGTTTAAAGAATGATAGTAATAATAATATTAATAATGAGTATAGTAAAGAAATAAAAAAAATGTACGGCATGAGCATTGATTTTTTGAAATTGGAGAGTTTCAAGAGGAAATGGATATAAGAAAAGTGTGAATTTATTCAGTTGTTTATTTCATAGTTGTTTTTCTGAGATTGTGCAGGCATACAAGAGAAAATATCTAGACCCTGCAATGAAAAATGATGGTGATGCTGATGAATATGAGGATGCTGATGTGAATATGAATATGAGGATGCTGATGTGTTTCGGACCTTCTCATGTACTTGGTAACATTTAAAAATATAAAACATATTTCCATCTTACCATGTGTAATCGTTTTTCTGCTATGTGGTGTATTGCTTAATTATTTACAGTACAACGCACCCATTAAAAAAGGTTTACTACACTAATTAAAATGTTTCTATTACAAAAACAATACTTTTCTGTCGAGAACAATAGTTATAACAGCCCTTTAGATCCCACACGTAAGTACTAATAGCAGTCATCTTAGATCTTCCATCCAGTCAGTTCAAGCCACGTCCACCCAATATTTCTGCAAATGTGATCAAGAAGAATACATTTCCTTCACATTATACTAACTTTGCAATAATCCTTTATACTATTTCGAAAAGATGTACTATGATATACTTTAGTTTGCTGGATTTCCATAATGTGGTAGCTTAGCGATGATAAGATTACAGAAACCATTATTTTAATGTGAAACAAGAAGAATAGGACTGGTTTTATTTTCGAATGACAGTCAAAAAAGTGATCGAGATGTTGAGTTGGGAAGAATCTAATATAATTAATATAGAGCACTTGTTTTTGAGGCAATACGTATTTTAGTGACAAGGCTGCAATTATTTTAGTAACGTAGAATATGAGAATACGAAAGAAGCTACTATTATTAATATCATACAATATTCAAATATGAGAATACGGAATCGTTTGAGCTAAATGCGCGCAATATAAATGTCCACAAATTTCTGAGAAGGAGATGGAGTGAAATATGTCTCTGTCTCTCACTCTGCACGCCTAGCTAGTAGCGATTTCATGGGGATTTCAGATCTTGTGGGGATTTCATGCTCTGAACGAGTCAAAAAAACATGTTTCAAATTTCTTTTTTCGTTACTTTTAGTACAGCATGGAATTCAAGTTAATGGAATTTTTGCGTATGTTCTACATTATACTTTGTTTTCTTACCTAAAGCTATAAGTGATAATTAACAGCATTCAACGAGGAATTTGATTTTCTCATAATCTACAATGAGTATGAGAAAGTAAGAAAAACAAAAAGAGGAATTTGATTTTCTCATAATCTCTACAAAGTTTTCTTTTTAGTTTGAACTATCTAGGCTTTAGCCATAACTCATTTCATTACTTCACCACAATAGATGGATGGTTTTTAGACTTGAATTGTGAAACACACCCTTAGCACAAGCACGAAAATGCCCATTGTTGGACATTCGTTAGTATTTGATGGTTTTTAGACTTGAATTGTGAAACACACCCTTAGCACAAGCACGAAAATGCCCATTGTTGGACATTCATTAGTATTTGTGTCCCTTTCCCTGTTGCTAGTGAAGTGGGTAGATCAATCAAAAGTCTAGTTGATGGGCGAGTTGAAAGACATGTCAGGAGAGGAGTAAATGTGTTAGAAACAAAGTGAGTAAAACTACTCGTTCCAAAATGGACACATCCCTCTCTAGACACATCACTAGTTTGATCGATAAACATATTATTCCTATATGCATCGCTGGGAAGAAACCACTTACCATGTTAGATATATAAACACTCACATAACTTTTGAATAAATATTCTAACCTTCCGAAATAGATCTTCCAATTGAAATATCTATTTCAGAGCTACTACGAAGTACCAATAAGTGTTCCTCATTCTAATCTCTATGAAGTTGAGCGTTTTATTTTCTGATAAAGGTTATCCAATATACTTCATATACTATGGATTCATACATCACACTCGATGTGAAATAGATAGTTCAATTGATACATCTATTGATGAATGGGTAGCGAAGCCATTCAATAGTTATAGATACCTAAGCATGGAGAGTGTTCGATAGTTCTTCACGTGCATGACATATACATACCTATACCTCCACATCTCTTGACATACATCGTACACTTAGATACAAGCACCTGTAGACCTAGTTCCAGATCACACTCCCATAATCACACAC
>CM035433.1:20154841-20182341 GCA_020310875.1 Ceratopteris richardii
TCATTTTGAACTTCCCATTATGTATTGTGGGGATAATGTTTAGAATGAATAATTATGTCCTTTTATGCATATAGGCAAAACTTAGCGATGAAAACTTTTATATTCTCTCTCTAAACCTTATTTGCATCATGTTTTCTAGTTAAAAATTGAACATGAAGATGAAAAAATTAAGAGAAATGCTTTATGAGAGAAAGGTAGAGCATGCATATGAGAATTAAAGTATCTCTATGCAAAAGTTGTGAGTCATGTTTCAAGTACCTTATTTAAGGCTCTACATTTGATTCACTATAAAATAATGCTTTGATGTTATTCTCTCTCTATAATTTCTAAACTTGGAGGGCTTAAAAGTGATATTTGGAGGTAGATTTGGACCTAGGGCACCTCTAACACTATTGTGGAGATAGGAGTGCTCAACATTTATGTCTCTCACAAGCCTTTTGGAATTTTGCATTATTTTGTCTCTATTTCTATTCAATTCCATGATTTTGATGCATACGTATTGTCGTGAACACTTATGGATGTCCTCGGATAAGTATTTTGATTGATTTTTTTTTCTACTTTTGATAGGTACTGCTAAAGGAAGCGCTTGAATACTACAAATCAATTCTTTTGTGAAAGTTTTTCATGCAACACATGGAGAGGCAAGTATAACTATATCTAGTAAATCATGCACTTCCTTAAGCACGATCAAATCTATTTTGAGAAATATTTGTTGCATCATGTAGGAAGACACTCAAAATTAGAGAATTACCTTGTGATTGAGAGTGAGAGTGAGTGAGATGGAGAGTGCGAGTGTGAATAAGATTGTGACAGATGAGGGCTGGGTCGGAGGTTGAGGGTTTATCAAGAAGCTATTTTGGAAAGCTATTATATCCAATCGATTCAAATCTATGATACCAAAACCTCTGTTTCTCTATGTCATATCTGGTCTACTTGTTTACATATGATTTTCTCTCACCTTGTGCAAGTTTTATTTTTCTCTCTTCTACTATTCTCGAGTGATGAGAAGCTCATGACCGGGGATATCATGTGATTGAGGAATTTGTACAAGTGGTGTTAGATCAGAATGGATCCTCCACAATGATGGAGGGTTAGACATGAAAAATAAGTGAGCAAGAGGACTTATTCAGTAGATTCTTAGAGAACTATCACTACAAGGAATACGGGCATATAGCAACGGTTAAGGCAACAGAATTTTGTCGCTATAAAATTGCAACATGCATCCTAATTAGCGTCGTGCACGGACCGTTGATTAAACGATGAAGCAAACGACGGTTTTTGCGACTTCTGGTGCGACGGGGCTGCGACGCTCCCATACAGCACCACTAACACGACACTTTTAAATAGCGTCGCATAAGCAATGCTTTTGTATGTCGCATAGGCAACGATTTGGGTGTCCCATAAACGACACCAAAAACATGTCGCTTATGTGACGACGGGTAGCATCGCTTACACGACTATCTGTTGACGTAAAAAAATTAAAACGTTCGAGGCTCTTCAATCGGCATTTTCATGCATCCGATCGAAGAGCTCTCCAACGTTCGCAAGTGCGTTGCGCTTACGAGCTAAAGCAAGTATATGCAGAATTGTTTTTTTTCCTAAGCTCTCTCTTATTGTGTCCCTCTGTCTCTGTTTCTCTCTTTCTACATCTTTCTCTCTTTGAATTCTCTCTCTCTCTCTCGCTCTCTCTTCTTTCTCTCTTTATTGCAGGTTATTCAAGAAGCTAACCAAGCAAAAAGTATGGCTAACTATTGTAAGTACAATTTCTATTCTTTCTATATCATTTGAATTGTGTTATTTTCATTACATAGCATACTCACACTTATTGATATGCACTTATACACTTATACATGATGAAGATGCACTTTCACACATATACATATATACACATGCACATACACACACATATATACACACAGATACATGTGCACATACACTTAGACATACACACATATACACATGCATATGCACAAACATTCCTACAAACACATAAAAATCCTTACATGCATGCATTATTGCATATATATATATATATATATATATATATATATATATATATATATATATATATATATATATATATATATATATATATATATATATATATATATATATATATATATATATATATATATATATATACATACACACACACACATACACACATTAACATATACGCAAATACATGTATATGCACATCCACATGCATGCACATGGATGCAAATGGAAATGCATCCACATACACATGCATGTTTTATACATATACACATGCATATACATACATTATACACATATATACACATATATATGCACATACGTACACACACATATACACATGCACATACCTACATATACACATATACATGCACATACACACATATACACACATATACACATGCATATGCACATACTCATACACACATATACACTTACACATGCACATGCACATACTCATACACACATATACACTTACACATGCACATGCACATACATACATATACACACACATGCACATGCACATGCACATGCACATACATACATATACACTTACACATGCACATGCACATGCACATACACATGCACATACATACATATACACTTAGGTACACACATATGAATGAATTATATAATTAAAGTACTAAAATACATATACACATGCACACACACATGCGCATACCTACATATACACATATACATGCACATACACACATATACACATAGAGTTCTACATATACATGCATATACATATACACACACATACACATGCACATGCACATACTCATACACACATATACACTTACACATGCACATGCACATACATACATAAACACACATATACACATGCACATTCATACATATACACACACACATACATATACACTTAGGTACACACATATGAATGAATTATATAATTAAAGTATTAAAACACATATACACATGCACACACACACATGCACATTCCTACATATACACATATACATGCACACACACATATACACATAGAGTTATACATATACATGCATATACATATACAAACACATACACATGCACATGCACATACTCATACACACATATACACTTATACATGCACATGCACAAACATACATATACACACACATACACATGCACATACATACATATACACACACATACATATACACTTAGGTACACACATATGAATGAATTATATAATTAAAGTATTAAAACACATATACATATGCACACACACATGCACATACCTACATATACACATATACATGCACATACACACCTATACACATACAGTTACACATATACATGCACATACATATATACACATACACATGCACATGCACATGCTCATACACACATATACACTTACAGATGCACATGCACATACATACATATATACACACATACACATGCACATACATATATATACACTACATACATATACACTTAGGTACACACATATGAATGAATTATATAATTATAGTATTAAAACACATGATTAATATAAACAATAATAACAATCAATAGAACAAAACTCTTCATTACTTAATACCATACACACAATTTAAAACATAACTGAAATGAAAAATATATAGATAATATATAGATATATATATATATATATATCAATGTTAATACATATAATCCAATGTCATAATCAACCAAAATCCTAATCATCATCATCATCATCATCATCATCATCATCATCATCATCATCATCATCATCATTAGCAATATCATGATCATCCTGATCTTCCTCATCCAAATTGTCATGATCACCCTATGACGATGGAGATCATCCCCCCTGTGTCTGTCTCTCCACCTCATCCATATTTGTCTCTCCATAATACTCTTGTATTAATATAACAAACATAAATAAATAAAACAATTAAACCATTAATAAAAATAAAATAATTATATAAAATTTAAAAATACTCACAAAGGCATCAGGATGATCTTGCATATACTCGCTCAAATGCCAATATCCAAAATGTGTAGCATACTCGATCTCATGTTTCGTAGGATATCGGCCATAATCCTTCCGCTGCAATGAAACAAATAAAAAACATTAGTTGCTTGCATTTTAACTAAAATAAAACCTATACTCACAATAACACATACACTTACAAATGTAGCTACAAAACCATTATGGCCCATTTGGCCTAGGTGCGATGTGTGGCCCGACTCCACTCTCTTCTTTGCAGTAGCCTGTTTATTAAAAAAAAATACATAAATTAAATGTAAAAAATTACTAAAATATATAGAAATTATAAATATAAACTATTAATTTGTGTACCTTCTGCTGAGGATATGACTCCTGAAGACGTAGTTGTCTACGAAAAAACTGTCACGTCTCAGGTGGTATGTTAGC
The DNA here is from genome assembly GCA_020310875.1 of Ceratopteris richardii. NCBI lineage: Eukaryota > Viridiplantae > Streptophyta > Polypodiopsida > Polypodiales > Pteridaceae > Ceratopteris > Ceratopteris richardii. The sequence continues at coordinate 20,159,205 of CM035433.1, forward strand.
TCACCTCTTATTTTCTTCAACCATATAATATCTCTTGTTAATTTAATCTCAAACAGAAAAAAAATCAGAATACATACATATATATACACACACATACACATACACATACCCACATACACATATACATGCAAACATATACGCATACATATATGTATACATATACACATATACATACATATAACATAAACACACATATACATATCCACATATATACGTACACACACATGCATGCATATACACTCATTCATACAAAATAAATGCATTTATCCCACAATAATGTGTAGTTGTGTATATGTGAATATGTGTGTATGTGTAAATGTGTATATGTGAATATGTGTGTATGTGTAAATGTGTACATGTGAATATGTGTGTATGTGTAAATATGTATAGGTGAATTTTTTGTGTATGTAGATAATCAGATTATTAATATCAAATACCATTATTTGTAGATTCTAATCAATCAGATGGAACTCCACCACCGTCTCCTCATCGTGCAACGACTTTATACTGTAAGTATATCAAACATTTAATTTCAAAGATGTATACATAACTTTTTTTTTTTTTTGTTTCTTATTATGTGTAGATTCTGATCAATCAGAGGGTACTCCACCACCTCCTACCCATGCAACGACTTCACATGTGTCCTCTGATAGGAATTATGATGAATTTTACTATGAAGAGCATATTATATGTTGAAGTAACTCTTGTTATGGCACGTATCGAAGACCACGATTGGAATGTATTGAACATGAGGCAGAGTATGGTACTTTTGAGCGTGCACCATCACCTAGGCAACGTGATAATGCTTGGGTATGTATTTTCTATATATATTAATGTCATTATTTTATTTAAAAACCATATATAAAATGAAATTATTGTTGATATACAGGAATACTTGCTCGATGATGATGATGATGATGGAATAGAGGACCACTTCCTTTAGATGAAGAGGTGTTCAACTTTTGGGGTAATCGCTATATGATTGCTCCATCCACTATTACTAATGCTGGTCGTGGTCTCTTTATTGTAGAGGATTTGTATGTGCCTCCGAACTCTGAAGTCACTCTTATGTCATTTTGTGGTCCTATATATGGATGGGGAGATTGTCATCGACTTTCACGTTATGTTCAAAGCATGAGTACTTATGGAATATGCTTGAACGCAACATCCCTTACTAGTAGAAGGACTTTACATGCAGAAAATGAAATATTATATATTGATGGAAGATCTTACACACATGGAAATATAGCAGGTTTAATAAATAGTAGTCGAGGGTTACTTAATAGTTCAAGGACTAATTGCACATTTGAGGAGCGTGAAAATAGTCATGAATCATCATACATGAGTAGAGATGTATCAAGATACATAGTTGTCAATGCTATTACTACATTACATGCTGGTGATGAACTATTAGTGAATTATGGATGGTGTAGACCTCCAAGAGCACCTTTTACCTAGAGAGAATAAATATTTTCTATCCATATTTAATAAGTTATATACTTAATTTTATATTTAAAGTTTAATTTTTATTCATTTATGGAATACTAATGAGTTTTATTTATATGTGTAGATTCCAACGTATGATGTTGATGATATTCCTCCACAGCATTCACAATTACCAGTAAGACCTCATTTATCAGAAGCTTCCATGAGGAGGCTACGCAAAACTAATCCTGTGCAATATGCAAAGTTGAAAGATCTATATTCAAAAGACAATAAAGTACAAGATTTGTGTGACAATGATGAAGATGATGGCATGGCAGATTTTATTGAGGATTGGTATCAAAATGACAGTGAGAGCATTGATATTTTTAAAAATGAGAAATATCTTCGAGAGGAATGTCTAAAGCATGTATATGAAGGAAGTCGTTTGACACGACTAAGTGCGAGCTTACTTATTCTCAACCTTCAAAATCATTTTGGATGGAGCAATGTATCTGTTTCGACACTATTAAGGTATAATTTTCAATTTTCTATCTATTTATATATATATGCATAATATATATATATATATATATATATATATATATATATATATATATATATATATATATATATATATATATATATATATATATATATATATATATATATATATATATATATATATATATATGTGCAGGTTTTTATTCTCACTTTAGATAAGGTAAGAACAAGAACGTGAATTGAATGGACACTTTTTGTCCGCGGATCTTTTAAAAGTATTAATGCATCTTTCAAAATATTCACGAAAAATTTGATTGTTTGGATGGCAGGATACAATTGTTTGTTTTGGAGGATATGAAGTATGTACCTTCATTGAATAATTTGTCGATTCACACATATGTTCAGTTTGAATCACATGCACAAAGGTTACTCAAGATAGAGAAATCTGATTATAATGGACTAGTGCCAACAGGATTCCTAGGGTATGGAGTAAACCTCTTGCATATCAATGATGAGCATCTGAACTTTAGGATACAAAGTGGAAATCATGGTGGCTTGAGAGGATCATTTTTATACAGCTTGTTCAAAAAACTTCAGTGTCATAAACCTGAAGTTCTTTGAACAAGCTGTATAAAAGTGATCCTCTCAAGCCACCATGATTTCCACTTTGTATCGTAAAGTTCAGATGCTCATCATTGACATGCAAGAGGTCTACTGCATACCCCAGGAACCCTGCTAGTACTAGTCCCTTATAATCAAGTTGCTCTATCTTGAGTAACCTCTGTGCATGCCATTCATCGAGGTCACCATCGTATGGCCTATAAACAGTGCCAAATTCTTTCAATAGCAATTATAAACCTTCTTCTCACACTTTCAAACTGAACATATGATAGAATCGACAAATCATTCAATGAAGGTACATACTTCATATCCTCCAAAACAAAACAATCATATCCTGCCATCTGAAACAATCAAATTTTGCATGAATATTTTGAAAGATGCACATAAGCATACACATATATAGAATTATATGCATATATATATACACATATATACACACACACATATATATATATATATATATATATATATATATATATATATATATATATATATATATATATATATATATATATATATATATATATATATATATATATATATATATATATATATGTGTGTGTGTGTGTGTGTGTATGTATATCTATTTATTTAATTTTTTTAATATATCTTTTTTTGATAAACTTACAGGTTATTATCTGAAAAGTTTTTACCAAGTCAGAATATTCTTCCTACCTCACATGATGAAATGAAGAAGATAATCAACAATCTTGGTATAGATTATCAATGTATACATGCATGTCCTAACGATTGTATTTTATATAGAGGTGAATATGCAGACTCTTTGACATGTCCCAAATGTCAATCTCCTTGATATAAGGGCGAAGAAGGTAAAATCTCAAAAAAGGTATTGAGACATTTTCCATTGGCTCCACGGATTAGACTTATGTTTCAAAGCCCCGAATTATCAAAGCTTTTGACTTGGGGACATGATCACAAAAGTACTGATGGAATAATCAGAATTCCTCATGATAGTGTTGCTTTTCAGCTCATTGATTCTACATGGCTTGAATTTGCACAAAATCCACAGAATCTAAAGTTAGGAGTTGCATTAGATGGGGTTAATCCATTCTCCATGAAATCCAATAAATGGTCAACATGGCCAGTGGTAGTCATAAACTACAATCTTCCGCCATATCTTAGTATTAAAAAGGAACATTTAATGCTTTCACTTTTAATCCCAGGCAAAAGACAAGTTAAAGATATGAGAATATATCCTGCTCCTCTCATTGACAATCTTAAAGAGTTATGGAGGGGTATTAATGTCATTGATGTATCGAAAAGCATCAATGAGGGACATATTACGGTTCGTGGTATTGTGGCTTGGACTATTCACGATTTTCCAGGATATGGTGTTTGTTCAGGTATTGATGTATTTTTTTAATTCAATATGCATGTAAATAAATATGATTTAATCTAATTATATTTTTATCATTTTCCATGATGCAAGAATATCTACTAAGGGTTATAAAGATTGTCCATATTGTGGTGATTGGTATAGTAAGAATCTCAACAAAAATATTTATCTTCGACATCAACGATTCTTGCCTGATGATCATCCATTAAGATCTAAAAGAGAAGTGATACATTTTAATGGAAAGCTTGAAACAGGTCAGTGTCCAAAACCTATGACGCCTATGGATTGGTATAAAAAATGGACAGATGGACCTCTAATAGATCCAAAAGTAGAAATCTTCAGTGATGATTCAGATAATGAGTATGTGAACAGAGGTAAAGGAAAATTGGCACTCGTAGCGAACATATCAATATGGTATTCTTTGGAGTATTGGAAAGAGCTAAAAGTATGTCATCTTCTTGATCCTATGCATATATTTAAAAATATTGGTTATTCACTATGGCAGCATCTTCTTGGACTAAAAGATACCACAACATCAAGGAATGATTTGAAAGATAAAAAATCCAAACCAAAGTTATGGCCAGTTTTTGATACACATCGACAAGAAACGACTTATGCACCTGCTCCTTGGCTACTTACAACAAAAGAGATACAGACTATCAACAATAGAATTCAATTGATTAAGACTCCTACATGATATGCAGCATCTTTTCAAAATATGTTTACTATGGATGATAAGAGCTTATCTGGGTTAAAGACCCATGACTGGCATAACTTTTTGAAACATATTTTACCTTTGGTTATCGATGGATGTACAACGAAAGGAGTAGGAGATGTGATCTATCGTCTTGGATCACTTATAAGGTAACTGTGATACTTTTATATTTAATATGTATGAATATTGGATATCTTTTATCTTTTAATTAACTTCTTTATAATTGTTTTTATGATATGTATAGGTGGATTACATCCAAAGAGATTGACAAAAACTCGATCCCACAAAAAAAAGGTGAATGCAAAGAGCTACTATGTTTGATGTAGAAAGAACTTCCTACTTCATTTTTTGATATTCAGGTTCATTTATTATTCCATCTTGTAGATGAGATAGAGATTGCAGGTGTTGTCAATGTTGGAACATCAAGCTTACACTATGCTTGAGGTGGATTTGATCTACATCAAAGGCTATCGCGTCGAAAGAATATTCGTTGGAGAGTTTTTTTTCATATGCTCATTTATTGTATTTTTTTGAGAAATTTTTGATGGCTCATTTACCGTTGTAAAAACCTTGAGTTGTACACATGTAAAGGTACAAATATAGAGCCAAAATCCCACGAAATTTTGGTGGTTGAAGTTGCATTCAATCAAGCAAATCAAGTCACCTAAAAGTAGATCAATCAAGATCTTCACTTTTCCTAGATTGTAGGGAAGTGAATTGATTCCCTCCAACAACCATTCCCACCTTCATTTGAATTCAAATTCAAGTTGTAAAAGTCGTGGAACACTCCTAAAGGCTATATAAGGAGTTGAAATCACTTGTACATTACGTGGAAGCAATATACATACACTTGTGACCATCATTGTCTTGCTCCTTCAATTTTCTGCATCATCTTTTTCGCCAACAGTAATCTTGCAGACGCTGCTGCTCTCTCCTCAGAGCTCCAAATTGAGTGCAAGAGGACTCATTGGAAAGGTATTAGTGTCTAGTTTATGCTTGTAAATGTTCAAAGCATTTGGTTCAGCAGATTTGGAGAAATCTCAGTGTTTCTGCCTCGGGGTCAATCTCTGCGTATTCCTGAAAAATAGGAAGTACCACCGGTGAATGTCGCATTCATTCCTATACCATATTTTGCTTATTCCTTATACTTTTGTGCATTCCATACACTCAACCCTATGTGTATCACTCCCATAAAAGGATTTTTTCTAATTGTAATCACGCTGGTCGCTATGGGCATTTGAAGTTCATTGTCTCTTCCATAGATAGTAAGTTTTTTGAGCTAGTCGACCCGCGAACCTATCTGTTTTGTATCGACTCATTCTCCTTGATGCTCCAAGGTACATAGTGTATTTCTTTGCACTTATAGCATGCCTATAAGGTCTATTTGAGTCTCCAAAAGCTCAAGGGCTGGTCATGTGCCGGTTGGCTTGACCAAACTTCGTCGCTTCGAAACGCACTTTTCTACCTTCGACAAGCTTCTCCAAGTTCTTTCAGTGGTATCAGAGCTAGTTCAAGATGGGTGACGGCTTTCCCTCAATGATCGAGAAGCTTGATCGACACAACTATGCGGCTTGGCAAATCAGAATGGAGGCCTATTTGCAAGGTAGAAATCTTTATGGAATTGTAGCAGGTGATGAAGCTATGCCTATTCCTAGATCCAAAGGAGGACCTACACAAGAGGAGACAGATAAGCTCACACTTTGGTGCGCAAGGGATGCTCAAGCAAGGTCGTACATACTAAACTCTATCTCTGACTTTCTATTACCACATATTAGAGGATGCAAGACATCTCAAGAGACTTGGGATGCCCTGGAGACTTTCTTTTCTGCTAGTACCAAAGCAAGAAAGAATCATCTTTGGAACGAGTTCAACCAAATGAAGAAGACACCTAAACAAACCATCACAGAGTTTGTTACCAAATTCAAGGAGGTTGCAGATCAGTTAGCATCCATTGGAGAGCTGATTGAAGAAGAGGTCATCATGAGGCAAATTCTCAACGGCATTCGAAGTGATAAGCAATGGCAATCCTTCACGACGGCTTACGATCTCATCATGGATGTGCAAACTCCAGACTTCAACATCTTTCTTGGACAACTCTTCAATCAAGAAGCCAACAATAGCATAAAGGAAGCTAACTCTTATCATGGTAGTTCAACTAGTGCTCTATATGCAGATAAGAAGGATAAGAAGCAGAAAGGCAAGAAGAAGGAAGAAGATGAAGAAGAGACTTCCCAAGCCAACTTCGCAAGCAAGAGCAAGTGGAAAGGGAAGAAGAAAGGATCAAAGCAAGACAAAGCCAAAGGTCAGAATGTTCAACCTTGTGCCATATGCGATAAGACCAACCACACCACTCAGAATTGTTGGTTCAATGGGAAGACCTAGAAAGGAAGTGGAAGAGGTGGATATGGCAGCAATAGAGGCAGAGGTGGACACAACTTCAACAACAACAATAGAAGCTATAATCGAAGGGACTACAACACTTATTCAGAAGATCAACCACATGAAGACTCATTACTTCTCATGAATCTAAGCCACAAAGAAGGTAAAGAAGATGATCATTTGTTCTACATAGATTCAGGATGTTCGAATCATGTTGCAGGCAACATTGCTCTTCTATCTGACTTGGAAAGTCCAAAGCATAGACATGAAGTGCAAACAGGGGATGACACGAAGCACAATGTGGAGAAGATTGGTAATCTCAAAGCTTCCAATGGCAGGACAAACATTCTGAGTAAGGTTCTCTATGTACCCACTATCACTAAAAACCTAATAAGTGTAGGCCAAATAGTTGAAAAAGGCTTGCAAGTTAGGTTCACCCAACATGGAGCTTTTGTGGAAGATCCATGTCAAGGCTTCAAGAAGATAGCCCGAGGTGAGAAGCATGGTAGGCTCTTTACTTTTGAAGTAGGAGATACCAGGAACATAGCTCTATTCAACTTTGGGTCTCAAACCCTAAGTGAGCTTGAAGTGTGGCATAAGAGACTTGCTCATGTGAATGAAAGAACCTTGAAGGATATATGCAGGGATCAAAGTGTTCTAGGACTGCCGAACATATCAAAGCAACACATGATCAACAGGTGTGATGCATGTCAGATTGGGAAGGCACAAAGACAACCATTCAACCACAAAGGCTACATCCACAACAACTTATTGGACTTAGTACATACAGATGTATGGGCAGGATCAAGGTATTATGTCTCATTTATTGACGACCATAGTAGATGGACTGTTCTATACTTTATCAAGAGTAAGAATGAAGTATTTGATTGCTTCAAGAAGTATCTTGCACATGTGGAGAATCATACAGGTAGATCACTAAAGAAGCTCAGAACTGATGGAGGGGGAGAATACTTCTCCAAAGAGTTTGATGAGTTCTTGCAGGACAAAGGTATCAAAAGGGAAGTGACTACCAGGTACTCTCCTCAACTAAATGGAATTGCTGAGAGGAGAAACAAGACATTGGTTGGATCAGCCCGAACAATGCTTGAAGAGAAGAAGTTGCCACATTATCTTTGGGCAGAAGCTATTTCAACCGCAGTGTACCTTGTCAATCGACTACCATCCAAATCACTTCAAGGTATGACTCCTTATGAAGCATGGCATGGAAGAAAACCTAGTCTTGGACATTGCAAGGTTTTTGGTTGTTTAGCTTATGTTCATGTACCATCACAAATAAGAGGTAAGCTAGATGAAAGGGCAACAAAGGCAGTGTTTATTGGATATGATTCAACTCAGATGGGTTACAGGTTCTTCAATCCTTCAACCAAGCAATTCACTACAAGTAGAGATGTTGTGTTTGAAGAACACAGGTCTTGGTATGATGAAGACAAACAGAAGGTAACACTACCATATGATCTTGATTATGACTCTCATCAATTAGGAAGCAAGCATGATACACAGGTCCAGGATCCAAGAAGTGATACAGACGATGACCAAGATGAAAGAGAAAGGGATTACAAGCTATGGAAGTCAAGAGGCAAAGCAAAGATGCAAGAGGTTGGAGAATGCTCCAAACAAGCACCTAGAAGATCAGCAAGAGAGAAGAAACAACCAGAAAGGTATGGATATGATTCCACATTTGTTACAAAGCATTCAATATACTTGGCAAAAGACTCTATTTCAGAGGAACCCTCAACCTATGAAGAGGCAAAGGGAAACCCTAATTGGGAAAAAGCCATGAACGAAGAGATAGATGCATTGAAGGAGATGGACACTTGGGATTTGGTTCCAATGTCACCAAATCAAAAGGTAATTGGTTGCCGATGGGTATATAAAGTTAAAAGAAATTCAGATGGATCAGTTTGCAGGTACAAGGCAAGATTAGTTGCCAAAGGATGCTCACAAACTCATGGTATAGACTATGAGGAAACATTCTCACCAGTTGCAAAGATGACTACAATCAGGACATTGATAAGTGTAGCTGCTGCAAGGAATTGGAGACTCCTCCAACTTGATGTGAAAAATGCATTCTTAAATGGTTGGATAAGTGAAGAGGTATACATGTCACAACCACCAGGTTTTGAAAACCCTAATCATCCATCTTATGTTTGCAGACTTAAGAAAGCATTGTATGGATTGAAACAAGCTCCAAGAGCTTGGAATTACAGGTTGGTTACATATCTTCAAGATCAAGGGTTCAAAGCTAGCAGCTCAGATCCTTCTCTATTCATCAAAAGGGATCACAATGAGGTTATCTATCTATGTGTATATGTAGATGATATTATTGTGACAGGTGATGATCTAAATGGCATTCAAAGGATCAAGAGACACATGCAAGAGGAGTTCAAAATCAGTGACCTAGGTGAGCTCACATATTTCCTAGGTATGCAGGTGATATACATAGATGAAGGAATGTATTTGACTCAAAGAAGATACATTCAGGATCTTCTTCTCAAGTTCAAAATGGAGAACACTAAACCTGCAGGTACACCTTTGGAGATGAATCATAAACTTAGTGTTTATGAAGGTGAGAAAATTGAAGACATTAAAGAGTATCAAAGCTTGGTAGGTAGCTTGATATATGCTACTCATACAAGGGCAGACATCTCATATAGTGTGGGAGTGCTTAGTCAGTTCATGCACTCACCGAGAAGACCACACATGGATGCGGCTAAGAGAGTACTTAAGTATCTCAAAGGTACAATCAACGAAGGTATATTCTATCCTTACTCTTCCGATTTGGATATCAAAATCTACTCAGATGCAGATTGGGCAGGAGCTAAAGATGATAGAAAAAGTACATCTGGTTACTTAGCATTTGCAGGTTCAAAGCTAGTGTCATGGAGTTCCAAGAAGCAACCAACAGTTGCTTTATCCTCAACTGAAGCAGAGTACAGAGGCTTGACCATAGCAACTCAAGAGGCAATATGGTTAAAAGCATTGTATACAGATTTGGGACTAGTGAGTTCCAAACCTCACATATTTGGAGATAATGTAAGTTCCATGCATCTAGCGGCAAATCCTATTTTCCATGCGAGAACCAAGCACATAGAAGTCCATTATCACTTCATCAGGGAGAAGCTCATGGCAAAGGAGATCGACATTTCTTTTGTTCCGACTGAAAAGCAAGTAGCAGATATGATGACGAAGGCACTTGATGGAATAAAGCTTTGTAGATTCAGAGCTATGGCAGGTATTCAACCTATCAGAGAATGAAGACTCAAGCATACTTTAGCTTGAGGGGGAGCTGTTGGAACATCAAGCTTACACTATGCTTGAGGTGGATTTGATCTACATCAAAGGCTATCGCGTCGAAAGAATATTCGTTGGAGAGTTTTTTTTCATATGCTCATTTATTGTATTTTTTTGAGAAATTTTTGATGGCTCATTTACCGTTGTAAAAGCCTTGAGTTGTACACATGTAAAGGTACAAATATAGAGCCAAAATCCCACGAAATTTTGGTGGTTGAAGTTGCATTCAATCAAGCAAATCAAGTCACCTAAAAGTAGATCAATCAAGATCTTCACTTTTCCTAGATTGTAGGGAAGTGAATTGATTCCCTCCAACAACCATTCCCACCTTCATTTGAATTCAAATTCAAGTTGTAAAAGTCGTGGAACACTCCTAAAGGCTATATAAGGAGTTGAAATCACTTGTACATTACATGGAAGCAATATACATACACTTGTGACCATCATTGTCTTGCTCCTTCAATTTTCTGCATCATCTTTTTCGCCAACAGTAATCTTGCAGAGGCTCCTGCTCTCTCCTCAGAGATCCAAATTGAGTGCAAGAGGACTCATTGGAAAGGTATTGGTGTCTAGTTTTTGCCTATAAATTTTCAAAGCATTTGGTTCAGCAGATTTGGAGAAATCTTAGTTTTGCTGCCTCGGGGTCAATCTCTGCGTATTCCTGAAAAATAGGAAATACCACCGGTGAATGTCGCATTCATTCCTATACCATATTTTGCTTATTCCTTATACTTTTGTGCATTCCATACACTCAACCCTATGTGTATCACTCCCATAAAAGGATTTTTTCTAATTGTAATCACGCTGGTCGCTATGGGCATTTGAAGTTCATTGTCTCTTCCATAGATAGTAAGTTTTTTGAGCTAGTCGACCCGCGAACCTATCTGTTTTGTATCGACTCATTCTCCTTGATGCTCCAAGGTACATAGTGTATTTCTTTGCACTTATAGCATGCCTATAAGGTCTATTTGAGTCTCCAAAAGCTCAAGGGCTGGTCATGTGCCGGTTGGCTTGACCAAACTTCGTCGCTTCGAAACGCACTTTTCTACCTTCGACAAGCTTCTCCAAGTTCTTTCAGTCAACAATCGATGGATGTTTTGGATCGAGCGATTTATGGGAATACTAAAAGGTTATGTGCAACAAAGAGCGAAACTAGAAGGATCCATGGCAAAGGGTTGGATGCTTGAAGAGTGCATGTATTACGTTAGTGAGTACCTTGAAAGAGTTCATGAAGAAGCTCCACGTGCATGGACCAACGAGTCTTCTTCAAAAATAACAGATGAGGTATTATCAGGTAAGGGGGTTCCATTCTTAATTACATTTCAAGAAAAAAATGATGTTTCTACTTTTGTAGCATATAATAGCAAATGCATGCAAGCATTCCTTAGCGATTACGAGGAACTTAAAAATCTCCGAAGTAAAAGGCCAAAAAATAAAAGATTTAGACGTAATCTCGATAATAATGAGATTACAGATATATCTTCTTTCACAGATTGGTTATATAGTCGTTTGCAATGCGCCAATGCAAATAATGAAGAAATCTCAGATGAGCAAAGAGAGTTAATGATAGGTTGTGAACGAAAGGTAATTTTATTAAAATAATATTTTATTTTTTTCATATATGTATGTTAGTTTCTATTTATTAATTGAATTTATTTTGCAGGCTCGAATGTTCACTAATATGTGGGGTTTTGGACAGCATATTAGAATCAAAGCCATTGATTCTTTATGTAAAACAGAGGATTCTAGTACTGTTGCTTCTTTCAAGCAACTATCACATGCTAGCTCAAAAGACACGAACCTTATAGATAGCAAACTTGGTTACGTAGGAACTATTGTTGTTATCTACAAAATCTCATTCCGTACATTCAAACAGGTAGAAAAAAGTTTATATTTTTTTTATAGACTTAGTTATTTTTTTAAGCACCTAATAATGGGTTTTTGTTGTTATATATTTTGATAGGTCATTTTGAAGGTTGACTGATTTCGAGCGGAGTATAAAGGTAGTAATTCCACATTAAGAAAGGAATTATCTGGGTTTTGGGCAATTGATTCTTCCAAGGTAATGCAATCTACTAAAGAACCATATATTCTTCCTAGGCATATTGAACAAGAATTTTTTTATAAAAACCCAGATGCTCATCCTTGGTGGCAAGTCATTCATGTGCAACCTAGAGGTAGGTCATTGTTTGAACATTTTATTGTTAGAGAGATCCAAAAGAGTCCTCTTGATGATTCAACATCAGATACTGATACATCAACATCTAAAATAGAAATTAGAATCATTATATGTGATAATGATACTAATCTTTTTGATGAAGAGGATAATTCTCTACATGCTGATTCTACTGACGAGGAAGAGGAATTACCAGAAATAGATATTAATCCATCAATAGATGATGTGATTCATGAGAACATAGATTTAACAATAGAAGAAATAAATGAAATCAATAAGGATAATGAAGATGAGACTATAGTGATGTTTTACTGAAATGATGGCAATAATGAAAACATATGAGCAGATTAGATAGTAAATTCTACTCTAGTTATCAATCAATAACGTGAAGCTTCTAAATGGATATCAGATAATAGATTTTTTTATTTACTTGAATAATGATGAATCCTACTAGAGAGATGAAATCAAGTTGTTCTAAGTTAGAACATGAAGCTCAGGGGTATGCCTAATTATTTGATATATAGCTTTATCTTCGAGGAGCAAATTTTTATCATGTATGTATGTATATGTGTGTGTATTCATGTGTATTATATGTATACATATGTTAGTATGCATATATATGTATTTCATGTATCTGTATGTGTTTGCATGTGTGTGATATATGTATACATGTGTTAAATATGCATATGCATTTATGTAAAATATTCATGTATTCATGTAATATATGCAAGTGTTTATAATTGTGTACATGTATATATTTATATGTGTCTATGTATAAATATGTACATGTAAATACGTATGCATGTATATATATATATGTTTATGTGTGCATGTAGGCATGTATATGTGATGTGTACATGTATATATGTATATATGTCTATGTGTAAATGTGTACATGTAAATATGTTACTATGTATATATATATTTATGTGTGCATTTAGGCATCTATGTGTGATGCATAGTATATCTACTCCATTTTATATTTATGTATCTTATCTACATGATGTGCATATATCTTTATATATATTATGATCGTCGTTGATTTGAGTAGCTATATATAGAGGCATAAGGTTGGGAGGAGAGACATCTCTCTAGTAGGACATCGGAGGAATAGATGCAATGTGTACATATACTTCAAACATATGGCTAAAAGGTTTATGATTATATGAGTCTATGTGTGTGTACATATGATTATGCATGTGTATGTGTATGTGAGTATGTGTACGTGTATGTGTCTATATGTATGTGTCTATGTGTATTCATTATATGTGTGTAACTCCATGCATGTGTATGTGTGTGTAAAAATGTGCATGTATGTGTGTGTATGTATAAATGTGCATGTATATGTATATGTGTGTAAATGTGCATGTATGATGTATATGTGTGTGTATGCATGTATTTATACCTCTAGTCTCACTCTTTTCTCTCTCTACATTATTTCCAAAGTACATAGGCCATCTTATGGTGTCATTGGAAAGCTATGAAGGTCCACTTATCAAGTCTGAAGCAAAAGAGGGCTAGTACAAAGCAAGTTTTGGTAGTACCTACTCAATCTCTTGGAGCATCCATCCATCTTTCCCAACAATGTATATGTGTGTGTATGCGTGTATTTATGCCTCTAGTCTCATTCTTCTCTCTCTCTCTCTCATATACATACATACATGCATAAACACACATACTCATATCCACATATATATACATAAAAGCAATGCATACCGTCCATTATCACCACGATGACCCATAAGTGTCCGCATCTCTTTTAGACACCACTTAAGCGACCATCCTGTCCTAAACTCTGTCTCAAGTGAGCTAAGTAGGTATTTTTTATCCCTCTCATCATGCTCACTACAAAAATAAAAAACATAATGTAAATAAAACATAACATATTTATTTCAATTTATATGTGAAATTTTTACTTACTTCCATGGTAAGTGGACAAAGCGCAGGTAAGAGTCGCATAGTGCCCACATCCTTCTCTTAAACTCCAATCCATTCCCTATGTACACAATGTTCCCCTCTGGCTCTATATCGCACTCTATTCCTAAGGTGCCTATGCATGTCCTCATAGGCAACTCTGCTCTACAGTCACGATTTGGAGGTGGTATAGGTGTCCTAAAAATAGATAGATAAGAATAAATAAAAATATGTGTTATAATATCATTAAAAAAGTTTATGAAAAAAAAACATACCTATGAGCACATAGCTCTCTTCCTGCATGTGGAGCCGCAGAAGAGCCCTCGTCTGATCGCTGGGTAAGCATCTGGATCATATAGTCCAGCTCCTCATCAGACATCTCTGAGTAATCACGCATTATGGCCCCTAGAGTATCAGACGGAAAACTTACTCTCATAAGACTTTTTATGAGAGTGAGTTTCGACTTTCTCTCCGTACTGGGATCCATAATACCTAACATATAAAACAAAATGGGTAGAAAACAATATATATACGTGTACATATGTATGTGTGTATGCATTAAGTATGTGTATGTATGCATGTGTGTGTATGTATGTGCATGTATGTGTGTGTGTGTGTATGTATGCATGTGTATGTGTGTGTATGCATCATTATGTGTGTATGTGTCTATGTGTGTATGTGTGTGTATATGTGTGTGTATGTGTGTGTGTCTATGTGTATGTGTCACCACGCTGTCGGGAAGAAGGAGGTCGGGCAGGAATCCGGCGCCGGGGTTGGATCAGGCCCCTCTCTAGTGCGCCGTTCCCGCTGTCCTGCGAGCGGCGTCTTCGCGTTGGGCGCCTCGCCTGTGCTCTCTGGAGCGTGCGCGATCCTCGTAGGGCCCCTTGCCCCTCGGAAGTGATGAGACGTGCGTGGGTACGCGTGGGACCGTAGGCATCGGGAAAGAGACGATCGGATACCGCAGTGATACACGGAATGCAGACGAACCCCAACGATACAACGGAAATGAAACTGAAGCCTCCAATAAAATGAATGATACAAACAGGCCGCTACAGTGCGGGCCGATGGTACAATGAAACCGCTACAGTGCGGTGCGATGATACAATATAAAAGCCGCCGCTACAGTGCGGGCCAGCCGATATAAACTAGATCCCTCGCTACAGTGCGAGAAATCGACCTCGGGTTTTTGGTCGGGAAAATTAGGCGTTTGCTCACAATTATCTCAAACTTGCCAATTCATGGGTTTATTTACAGTTCGGACCTAAAATACAAGGGTTTCCAAGGGTTCAAGTCCGGTTTTCAGGGGGTAAACCCGCAATTTCAGGGAGGTAAGTTCAGGTTTTCGGGGGTTTTGAAGGGTCAAACCTATGTTTTCATGGGTCAAATGTCAGCCGTTTATTCACACGGTTCTAACATACATCTCAAACTTATTCTTGCATCACACAATCAATTAATTCGGCCTAAATATGTACAAAATATACCACTCTCTCGATCAAAACATCACATAGAAACTCAAAAAGAAATTTTGAAAAAAAAATAGGCACACTCCCTGCGGGATTTCATCCCGACAACGCGTCTATGAGTGTGTATGGGTTTATGTGTGTGTATGTGTCTATGTGTGTATGTGTATGCATGTATGTATGCATATGTGTGTATGTGTGTGTATGCATTATGTATGCATATGTGTGTGTATGCATTATGTATGTGTATGTATGCATGTATGTATGTATGTATGTATGCATATGCATATGCATTATGTATGTATATATATGCATGTATGTGTATGTGTGAGTATGTCTCTCTATGTGTGTGTGTATGCATATATGTGTGTATGCGTGTGTGTATATGTGTTTGTATGTGTGTATGCATGTGTATGTGTGTGTATGCATCATTATGTGTGTATGTGTCTATGTGTGTTTGTGTGTGTCTATGTGTATGTGTGTGTGTCTGTGAGTGTGTATGTGTTTATGTGTATGTATGTATCTATGTGTGTGTATATGTGTCTATGTGTCTATGTGTTTATGTGTATGCATGTACGTATGCATATGTGTGTATACATGTGTATGTGTGTATGTGCCTATGTGTGTATGTGTGTGTATATGTGCATGTGTGTCTATGTCTATGTGTGTGTGTCTATGAGTGTGTATGTGTTTATGTGTATGTATGTATCTATGTGTGTGTATGTGTGTATGTGTATGCATGTATGTATGCATATGTGTGTGTATGCATGTGTATGTGTGTGTACGCATCATTATGTGTGTATGTGTCTATGTGTGTATGTGTGTGTGTATATGTGTGTGTGTGTCTATGTGTATGTGTGTGTGTTTATGAGTGTGTATGTGTTTATGTATATGTATTTATCTATGTGTGTGTATGTGTCTATGTGTATGTGTATGCATGTATGTATGCATATGTGTGTGTATGCATATGTATGTGTGTGTATGCATCATTATGTGTGTATGTGTGTATGTGTCTATGTGTGTATGTTTGTGGTTGTGTGTATATGTGTGTGTGTATGTGTATGTGTTTATGTGTATGTGTCGCTATGCATCTATGAGTGTGTATGTGTTTATGTGTGTGTATGTGTCTATGTGTGTGTATGTGTCTATGTGTGTATGTGTATGCATGTATGTATGCATATGTGTGTATGTGTGTGTATGCATTATGTATGCACGTGTGTGTGTATGCATTATATATATGTATGTAAGCATGTGCATTATGTATGCATGTAACTATGTATGTATGCATATGCATATGCATTATGTATGCATATGTGTGTATGTGTGTATGTGTGTATGTGTGTGTATGCATTATGTATGCATATGTGTGTGTATGCATTATGTATGTGTATGTAAGCATGCGCATTATGTATGCATGCAAGTATGTATGTATGCATATGCATATGTATGCATATGTATGCATGTATGTGTATGTGTGTGTATGTGTCTCTATGTGTATGTATGTGTGTGTATATGTGTCTGTATGTGTGTATGCATGTGTTTGTGTGTGTATGCATCATTATGTGTGTATGTGTGTGTATATGTGTGTGTATGTGTGTATGTGTCTATGTGTATGTGTGTGTATCTATGAGTATGTATGTGTTTAGGTGTGTGTATGTGTCTATGTGTGTATGTGTCTATGTGTGTGTATGTATCTATGCATGTGCATTATGTATGCATGTAAGTATGTATGTACATTGTATGCATATGCATGTGCATTATGTATGCATGTATGTGTATATGCGTGTATGTCTCTCTATGTGTGTGTGTGTGTGTGCATATATGTGTGTGTATATGTGTCTGTATGTGTGTATGCATGTGTATGTGTGTGTATGCATGTGTATGTGTCTATGTGTGTATGTGTGTGTGTATATGTGTGTGTATGTGTGTGTGTCTATGTGTTTGTGTGTGTATCTATGAGTGTGTATGTGTTTACGTGTGTATGTGTCTATGTGTGTGTGTGTATGTGTCTATGTGTGTATGTGTATGCATGCATATGTATGTGTATGCATGTGTATGTGTGTGTATGCATCATTATGTGCGTATGTGTCTATGTGTGTATGTGTTTGTGTATATGTGTGTGTGTATGTGTGTGTGTCTATGTGTATGTGTCGCTACACGTCTATGAGTGTGTATGTGTTTATGTGTGTGTATGTGTCTATGTGTGTGTATGTGTCTATGTGTGTATGTGTATGCATGTATGTATGCATAGGTGTGTGTATGTGTGTGTATGTATTATGTATGCATATGTGTGTGTATGCATCTTGTATGTGTATGTATGCATGTAAGTATGTATGTATGCATATGCATATGCATTATGTACGTATATGTATGCATGTATGTGTACGTGTGTGTATGTCTCTCTATGTGTGTGTATGAATATATGTGTGTGTATTTGTGTATGTGTGTATGTGTGTATGTGTGTATGTGTGTATGGGTGTGTGTATATGTGTGTCTATGTGTGTATGCATGTGTATGTGTGTGAATGCATCATTATGTGTGTATATGTCTATGTGTGTATGTGTGTGTGTATATGTGTGTGTATATGTGTGTGTATATGTGTGTGTATGTGTGTGCACGTCTATGTGTATGTGTGTGTGTCTATGAGTGTGTATGTGTTTATGTGTGTGTATGTGTCTATGTGTGTGTATGTGTCTATGTGTGTATGTGTATGCATGTATGTATGCATATGTGTGTGTATGTGTGTGTATGCATTATGTATGCATATGTTTGTGTATGCATTATGTATGTGTATGTATGCATGTGTATTATGTATGCATATGCATTATGTATGTGTATGTATGCATGTGCATTATGTATGCATATGTGTTTGTATGCATGTAAGTATGTATGTATGTACGCATATGCATATGCATTATGTATGCATATGTGTGTGTATGCATGTAAGTATGTATGGATGTACGCATATGCATATGCATTATGTATGCCTGTATGTGTATGTGTGTGCATGTCTCTCTATGTGTGTGTGTATGTATATATGTGTGTGTATGTGTGTTTGTATGTGTGTGTGTATGTGTGTGTGTATTTGTGTATGTGTATGTGTATATGTATGTGTGTGTATATGTATGTGTATATGTGTGTGCATGTGTATGCATTATGTGTGCATGTGTGTATGCAACATTATTTGTGTATGTGTGTATATGTGTGTGTATTTGTGTGAATGTGTGTGTGTGTGTCTATGTGTATGTGTGGGTGTGTCTATGTGTATATGTGTGCTTGTATGCATATATATGTGTGTGTAAGTGTGTGTGTGTGCATACCTTGTTTCAAGTAGATGCCCCTCTCTCTCTCTCTCTCTCTCTCTCTCTCTCTCTCTCTCTCTCTCTCTCTCTCTCTCTCTCTCTCTCTCTCTCTCTCTCTCTCTCTCTCTCTCTCTCTCTCTCTCTCTTGGTCTCTTCTTCCTCTCGTGTCCAAATCCCAGCACAAATGTGCTGGGAGAAATTGATATTTCTTTTTACATTCTAGAGCGTCGCATATGCGACGCTGTTCAATTTGCCAAAGTCGCAAATCACGTCGCGAGTCAGCGACGTGATTTGCGACACTGTAATTTAGCATCGCATAAGTGACGCTAGCATTGCTTATGCAATGATCCCCGAGAAAAAAAAAATTGAAAACTTTACCGTCGCTTATGCGACACCAGGGTCGCATAAGCGACGGTACCCGTTTATTTTTTCAGTTCTGGGGCCTTGCTACGCCCCCCTATTTCTTGTAGTGTATGCAAGGAACAAGGCAGAAAGCAACCAGAAGGCATGAAAAATGTGTAGATGGAGCTAAATGATGAAGTGCATTACGATGCAACAACATCTAGTGTGCCTAGAGGAAGAAAAACATTCAATTCTGAAGATATGGAGGTTGGTGATTTTTCCCTCAACCAAGACTTCAAGAAGGAAAATTTGAAAAATTTGGATGATGAGACTGAAATGCATTCTTGTCCATTTATATGGAAGGACTTAGAGAACAAAAAAAAGGTATTGTTCTCCACACTTCCGTATGCAGGAGAAGATGGGTTTCTATAAATTTTGAAATTAGGAGAGTGAGAAGCATAGCTTGTGTGTTGATGAGTATAAAAAAACGTTTCTACATCTTCACAAATATGCAGTAGAGGTTAGTCGTGATGCATTGAAGATAAAGTTTATTGAAGGGCTCTATGAGGAGCTTTGTTATCAAGTCAAGGGATCTAGATGTGTTGATTTTCTAGATGCTATTGCAATGACCAAAAATTTTGTGAATATGGAGAAAATTAAGATGCAAAATGCGAATAGAAACATATTCATTGCCAGAGGACATATGAAACAAAGACTTGTCACAACAAACATGAACAATTCAAGGAAGACACAATCGATGTAACAATCGTGCTCAGGTGTAAAATCAAAGGAGGCATCAACCAGTTCATTGGTAGCAAGACTTGATTTAATAAAGCAAGAAAAAGACTCGGTTTGTGTTTTTGTTGTGGATAGCAAAGGCATTAGACATATGAATGCCCAAACAAGGCAATCTTTTGGCCTCCACAATCAAAAGTGGTAAACATCACTCAAGAAGGTGCAACAATTGACAAAGCATATGATGAACATAACTGCCCTAACTCTATTTTATATTGCATGATGGCTAGTTCTTTCCTGAGGGCTTTTGTAATTAGGATTTAGATATGATTTCTATGCATAAAATCAGATTTTTAATCAAATCCGGTAGTATGCATTGTTTTCTATCTTTCAAATTAGCACCAAATTTAGGGCATCCCTAAATATGTAGATAATAAGATGTGTGGAGATGGACAATGGACGACTACACTATCTGAAAGGATATTATGAAAACCTTACATTTACATTTTGTGATAGGCATTTTTCTTGGAGTTTCAATGTGATTGAAATTAAATTGATTGATGCAATTATAGGCATGGAGTGGTTATTTAAAAATTCTGCAACAATTGATTGAAAATAAAGAAAGATCAGTTTAAGGCAAGATGGTGAATCTATCCATATTCTAAGTGATGCACATAATCCTAATCTATTCTTATTTTTTCTATAGAGATGATTAGAGGTATACGTGATAGCTATAAAACATTTTGTGTGTGTGTAAAATTTTTGTGAGAAATATCATGATGAAAATCTTTTGAGCTATGTAGAAAATCTTTTCAAAGATTATGTAGATGTATTTTTAGTAGACTTGCCTAGTATACCTCCACCTGGGTAGAACGACTATGCCATTGACCTATATCTGAGGAGTGAACCATATTTTAGAGCACCCTATAGATTTAACATAGATGAATAAAAGGAGCTTAAGATTAAATTAGATGAAATTTCAAAGAAAGTCTTGATAAGACCAAGTGCTTCACCTTGGGAAGCTTGTATTTTATTTCGGAAGAAGAAAGAGAGCTCTTATAAATTATGCATTGACTATAGGGGTTGAATAAAAGAACAATTACAAATAAGTACCCACTCCCTCACATAGATGAATTATTAGGTCAATTAAGTGGAGCATGTCTATTCACTAAGACTTACTTAAGATGTGGATATCCGCATACCAAGATCAATACATAAGATATACCCAAGAAAACTTTCCAAACACATTATGGGCACTATGAGGTCACAGTTTTACCTTTTGGATTAAAAAATGCTCTTGTCACGTTTATGTGCGTTGTGAACAATATCTTTCATGATTACCTAGAGGAATTCATTTTGAGATTTCTTGATGATATATTTGTGTACTCTAAAAATGATTATAAGCATGGTGTACATCTCAGAGAAGATGCAAACTCTTAGAGAGCATGAATTGTATGGAAAGAAGAGTACGTGTTTCTTTGCTAAGGATAAACTTGTGTATCTAGGAAGTCATATTTAAAGAGGGAATTCTGGTAGACAAGGATAAAGTGAAAACAATAGTTGATTGACAAGTTCCTAAAAATGTAAGGGATGTTAGAAGTTTTTTAGGATTAGTGCAATATGAAAGAGCACATATTAAGGATGTCTCTAAGATAGCTAATCCCCTCAAAGAGTTGACTAAGCTTCTCTCGATTTTCGTTGGGGAAACTGGGCCATCCTGGGTTGAACCAGAGACCTCGCCCGTGAAGTGAATAATCGCGAGTGACATGTGTCAAAAATCATTTGAATCACTGAAACAAAAAGTCATGGAAAATTGTGTTTTGAAAATACCACAGATGGGAAAACCTAGTGTGGTTTCATATGATGCAAGTGGTACTCAAACAGGATACAATCTTTATAGGATGATAGGAAAGTTGCATATGAATCTAGAAAATTAAGAAAACATGAACTTAACTATCCTAGTCATGATCTACAAATGCTTGTTGGTGTACATGTGCTTAAGCATTGGAGGCATCTACTATTAGGAGTTAAGTTTGAATTGAAAACATATTATCAATACATGCAAAACCAATATATTGAATATTAAGTGAGTATGATTTTGACATAAAGTATTTTTTTGGTAAGGAAAATAAGTTCATTGATGCATTGAGTTCGAAACCTTTCTGTAATCTCCTTTCTCTAATAATTTCTAATTTTCTCAACCAAATTCAAGAAGAACTGAAACTAGGTATTTTTATGCACCGATCTTGAATTTTTAGCATGCAAATAGGGGATTGATGTATGAAGAAAAAATTCCTTTGGAGAATGGATCTTTATATTCTAACAATCAATTATGCATATCTTCTGAGTCTCCATTAAAAGTTCAAATATTACATGATTATCATGGTGCACCTTTTTATGCACATCCTGGTTATTCAGGGACCTATGTCAAAACAAAATATTCTTACCTTTGGCCACGTATGAAGCACAATATTAGAGAATATGTTAGTGAATGTTTAAAGTGTGAACATGTGAAATCTAAGTTTAAGAGAATGCCTAGAATGCTACAACCTTTGGATGTTCCAAATACGAAGTGGGAGTCTATGTCTATGGACTTCACCACCAAACTACCTATGACCAGATGTAAACATGATACCATATTTGTCGTAGTAGATTGACTTACCTGTAGAGAGTACACGTGCGGAAGAAAAATGAAAAGAAGAGTTTACTCACAAAAGAAAGAGTATGTGAGACTCAAAATGAGTAGACCATGAAATGGGTAAACTCATGTGGATTAGAAATGAGCTTACCAAGAGGATGGAGTAGGCTCCTCAAGCATGTAACCAAGTACAAATGGGGGGAGAGACCCTCCTTATATAGATTTGGGAGGGCCTCTCCAAAGTACATCTCATGTGGGAT